>CM060601.1:8870599-9470599 GCA_030578255.1 Tiaroga cobitis
AATTAACATTGTAGATATCAACAACGTCTTTCTGACTAGTCATAATTACATTTTGGATAGTTTGTATTATCATTTAAGATATCTGTAACGTAATTGTGACTAGTCGAAACGACAGATAGAGATATCTGTAATTCAGTTTTGACTAGGAAAAACTGAATTACAGATATCTGCAATGACGTCATTGAAAACGACATTCAACTCGTCACACATCTTAAATGACAATTGCAGATATCTGTAATTCAGTTTTGACTAGGTAGAATGAAAGTTAAAGATATCTCAAACGTCATTATGACTAGAGCAAATTATTTTGCATGAGCTTGCTCTATTTTAGATATCCATGAATACATAATTTCCCCTCCCCGCCAAATCAAAGAAGAAGTTGGTTAATTTACTTATTTCTATGAATGGAAGGAGAAAGAAGCAGTCATGGCATTGGCTGTAATCGAAAAGCACCAGAAAATGTTTCCAGCATGACACAAATTGTATTCATTAGCATTAGCCTGCGGGTTTCTCAAAAATATTGGCAACATGCAATGTTTGCCATGCATTTCTATGTTATGATGATGCTTAAAATTACCGTAGGTTATTGTTGATGTAGGATTTACGCATGAGAGAGATTCACACTAATTCACTTTAATGCTTACATGCATGCTGTATTAGCTAACAGCATTAAAAACATGCTCTGCTGCTCCCGCCTAAAGTGGGATGCGGGCCTAATTTGCATACAGATATCTGCAACGTCATTTCGCCTAGTCAAAACTCTAATTCAAGATATCTGTAATTACATTTTGACTAGGCAGAATGAAAGTTACAGATATCTCAAATTTCAGATATCTCTAATCAAAATTAATTTCAAGATATCTATAACTTGATAATAGATATCTACAATTAAATTATGACTATCCCTAACTCCAGTTTGAGATATCTACAACGCCATTTTGACTAGTCATAATTCCAGTTACAGATATCTACAACGTAATTTCGCCTAGTCAAAACTTAATTTAAGATATCTGAAAAGGAACATGTAGATATCTTGAATTGAGGTTAATTAAAGATATCTTGAACTGGAGTTATGACTAGTCAGAATCAAATTGTAGATATCTCAAACTGGAATTACAGATATCTACAATTCAGTTGCAGATATCCGTAATTCACAGAGTGGATATCTCCAACTGAATTGTAGATATCTGTAATGATAAACCCCATACAAATGAATGGCAAAAGTGATGTCATTTGTCCTAGGAAGAATGTCTTTGTGGATATCTGAAATTACAATTATGGATAGGAAGAATGTAGTTGCGGATATCTGAAATGTTCTTTTTGACTAGGCAAAACTGAATTACAGATATCTGCAACACATATCCAGTCTAGCTGTTAAATGTTAAAATGGCTTGCCATAGGATAGTCCTTTTAACGTTCACGTCACGGAAATGCGCGTCAGCGGCAGCGCTGGTCAGCTTCCCACAGCGCGAGGAAGCCGCGGGGAAATAAACTCAGCGAGTCGCGCATCGAATCAATTCCATATTGGCCTTTAATGAAGCATTTTCAGCGTTACCCATGCGACGCATTGCTGCTTAGCTGAGCCTTGAAAAGTGGAACTCAAAGTTAACAATAATTAACACCTTGTTTCATTATTTCTTTTAATGAATCAGCTTTTCTGAACGTGTTCGTTGAATGAACGGTTTAGTGACTCACTCAAAGTCCGTTGTCGTAACAATGTGTGCGCTGAGTGAAAGCCTTTCAATGCGCATAGGGATCTCCCAGTCGCAGCAAGTTAAAATTCACAGGGAAAATGTAAGCCTATTATTAAATCGATCCTCTGAGTTACGGATCGATCTTTAGAAATTTATATGAAAATCGATTCAGAATTGGTGAATCGATTTTTTCAACACAGCTCTAGTTGTTAACTAACAATTTGAGAACAAAGTATAATTTACATGGTTTTGCGTGATATGATAACTTATAAGCAATTTTTTTATTTAATCAGTGCGATTTACTGCAATGTCAGAACCAGAACAAAAGTGGATGTTTCTTACTTATTCAGACATTTTCCAGTGAAAATTCTTATGTTGGTCATACTTCCAAAAAGAATAATCTGTGATTCTGAATGCCAGTATCCACACCGGTGCGGTGACTGACAGCCTCACACTCTCCTCAAACGCTCGGTGTTCATCCGCGCGGTGCCGTGTCGAGGGTGTTGAAGTACAAAGAGGAAAAACGCCAGACTGCAGCTTTAAAGAAAAAGTTTTATGAAACAATCTATATTGTAAAAAGAGCTATATAAATAAAGGTGACTTGACTTGTGAGCGTGTGTGTGAGCATGTGTGTGAGTGTGTATGAGTGCATGTGTGTGAGTGTATGTGTGTGTGTGTGTGTGTGTGTGTGTGTGTGTGTGCAAGTGTGCAGAGGTGTAACGTCCAGGTTCATAAAGTAAAAGTTCACCTGGATTTGCTAATTAGCACAGTTTTTGGAGATAGAACTAATTCACGAGTTCACACTTACAAATACATCAGACAGAATAAATGGTATGCGTATTTGGCGTGCTGTCCGAGGAGAGGTCTCCAGGCTCGATATTCAGCCTGAACCCAGAGTACTGCTAGCCTGACTACGTCAGACTTCCTACTTCCGCTAATTTAATTTCGCTCCTGTAGTCAGTCTGAGATAGCAGCCTATCTCTCAGTTTTCCTCCGGCCTGAAAACAGCCGGCCAATCAACGAACAGAGGGCGGGCTGAGAGCAGTGACGTAGGCCCAGTCCCAATATCCGCACTTGCGCCCTTGTGCCCCTCAATGCGCGTTCTCGCTAAGGGGTGCAAGACCGTAGGGCAGGGGCGTCGATTTCGGTGGGGACGGTGGGGACGCGTACCCACCAGATTTCGTGATGAGTCATTTTGTACCCACCACTTTTTTTTGGCATGATGCTGGATGCTGGTTTTATTCTCGCTGACTATCGCGCTTCTTTATTTAACCCTTGGCTTTCACACAAGTTTAAAATATTCTGGCTGACCACCCAGTGTGAATATTTCTAGGCGACCGTTATTTAGAAATGTTGCACTCTGGTTTCCATGGTGACGTGTCATCGCTTGTCACGTGAGACACCGCAGCCACAACAGCACTGAATAATGAATGATCTGCTTTTGTCATTTTCCCTTTTTATTCAAAATATTCACAAATTTGTTTGCTATAGCATGACATATCTGATATTCCGATTGTCAAATATATGCAAGTGGATGTGTTTTGTTGTTTAAACTCCTTTATTTTTTAAATGAGCTGACACTGACAGCTTAGCATGGACAGTGAACGAGCGGGAACTACATAGTCTGCTGGGATGAGCCGAGGCAGAGAATTTCCGGCCAAGGTTCCGCATTTTAAGGGGGCTCCCGAGGGCTGATCATTCAAACAATCAGGAATGTTAATATAAAGACGCAGCAAATATCTCTGCATCCCAGACCCCCCTCTCTCGCTACGCGATCGCTGGCTAACGTCATGCTTTTACCGTCTCGCCTTTTTCAAACTGGAGCAGCGCTTACTCGCAGGTATGTAGACAAATTACAATGCATGATTTGATTTGTTAAACGTGAAAAGGACTTATCCGTCTAAACGCTCGCTCTCTAACGTAAACCTAGATATATATGTTCACTGTTGTTAGGCGCATATCCAAGTGTTTGTGCGGAGTGTGGACATGGAGGCGCCGACGCGATTACTTGCATTTTCCTATAAACAGTGGAAAGTTAAAACAATGTTTATTACTTAAGTTTTGCTGGTATTGTGGCTATAGTCTTGTGCATTTGTACACAACGGATCAGCTGTTTTAACTCTTCTCTTGCAATACATCATGTTAGCCTTGCCTTAGCCACCAACTTACTCAGCTAACTTAGTTACGGTTTGCGTTCGTACAGCAAGCATTGGTGGAGTCGGAGATGATCGTGGAGTAGTCAGTATCTTGTTTAATTATTGCTTGAATCTATTGCTGAATTCTGGAATAGTTGTGATGAGGATGATGATGGAGGCGGGGTGCTTTCAAGTTTTGGTCAAAATGGTGATACGATTGGATGGATGCAGTGTCAGATCATGGTGTGATCATCGTTCATCTGTGCGACACATATTTTTGCTTTTTCAATCTTGGCAAAATTGTAGTGCAGAACGCAGAAGTTGTGTTGTCAATTGGCGATTTTTTTTGGACAGTTTTCAGTTGTTATGAGGAGCAATATGAGAGAGAAATTTGGTAATCATTGTTTACATTAAACCACGTCATGTCATATTGTCAATGTTACTTATCTTATGAAGCAGAATAGTGGGTCATAGGCTACTCGTATGTCTAATGCTTTTTAAAAACCTAAGGCTTTCAAGTTCAACATAAAACGAGTCAGACATCATCACATGTTTGTATACATTTTTATTTATTTACATTAAGCGACAGTAACGTTACATCGTCTTTCAAAACATGATCTGCGCGAAAGAGAGAGAAAAAAATAATGTCATTCATTGTACCCAGCACTTTTGAAAATGCACTTCCGAATACGTCTCTGTCCCCAGCACATTTCAAACCAAACTGACGCCCATGCCGTAGGGTGTCCCGATCCTCTAATAGTGTTTTCCAGGGGTGATCATAAGGGCACTTAATGCACCCCTTTCGCAAGTGCACATTAGACCTAACTTTGCTATGGGATATTACCCAGAATCCTTGTAGTGTTGTGACGTTTCGAACAGCTAACCAATGGGGGAGAACGGTTGCTATGGTGCTGTTCGGGAGCTGAAACTCCGAAGATAAAGGTGTGTTGAAGTGTTTTTCAAGGCCGCGAAATTTAAAAATATTAGTGTTATTGTGTCACGAACTGTAGTTTTAAGAGTTTTTCAGTCGAGAATATAGTTGTTTAAAGATCAAATCTGTGGTTTATTTATAAAGATAGCGCCTATTTAAAAATGTGATCTGACGTTTTCGGAGTTCCAGGACAGTTCCGGGCGCTCAGCGCTCATGTACCCCGCCTGGAACAGCCTTACCTCGGCTAGTCATTTTGACGTTTCCCGCGGGCTCTGTGTCTAGTGGTTAAACATGACATGAGCTATAAATCGGCTTGTGTATATCTAACGGGCGATCTTTGGTCTCATTAATCTATGATTTGTTACCTGGCAAATCGTTGTCTTATCATAATTTATCTTAGCCAAAAACTGTTTTAATATTAATAACATTAACAGAAAGGTTGGTAGCTAAGAGTAAAAAAAGATATATTTTTTTCATTCTAAGGATTGTGTCATGTTATGCTGGGTATACACCAAAGGTTTTTTACATCTTATAAGATTTTTAAAATGTGATAGACCACACACATGAGGAGAAAAAATCCTAGATTTAAACGTTTTGCTCCTATAGTGTGTGGTGTGCCATGATGTGACTAAGACAGCACACCATACACGAAAAGATTTTCAACCAGAGTCTAGACTGTGAATACAGGAAATCTCGCAAAATCTAACGAGACTTCAGAACAAGCATGGCGACAAAATGCAAGAATAAATTGCTTTGATAGTGTTTGGAATGATTTTCACAGAAAATTCACGGGGAAAAAAAGAAAAGGGTTTGGGTGAAGTCGTGGAGATGGCGTGAATTTAGTGAACTTCTCTGATAAATGTTGTGGTAATGCACACACGCTGGCCCTGTCTCTATCTCCTTTTGAAAATTTACCATGGTTTTACTACAAATAAAAAATAAAACATGGATATTGTAGTTAAACCATGATAACCACAAATTAACCATAGTTTCGCTAATCTAACTATAGTATTTATTTGGTTATACAAATGTTCAATACGCCTATAATAAAACCATGGTTAATTTTCCATCTCTCTCTCTCTCTCTCTCTCTCTCTCTCTCACACACACACACACACACACACACACACACATACACCTATCCTTATATGGAATGGTTTTTATACTGAGCTAATTACATTTTCTGAGCCACAAATCAACAAGCTGATCCTCCATCTCTGCTGACCACATCAATTTCACTTTGTACTGCGCTATGACTGCGTTTGTTATGCTTCCCTCTTCCATCATCTCGCTTTCTGATTGGATATTGTTTCGTTTCACGTGATAATCTCCAGAGCGTGCGCGCGTTTGTCCTCGGGGTTCCCCCACACATCAGGATTTCTGATCGTAAATATTCAACATGTTGAATATTTACGATTCGCGATCGGAGCGGCTCCGATGTTCTTCCGAGCAGGTTCGGACACTCTTAACACACCTCACATCAAGGGAGAATCTGATAAGATAATCTGTAGAACCATCAAGATAATCGGGACATACCTAGGATTGTCGGAAGGGGGAAAATCGGCCCGAAATCAGCCCGATTATCTTTAGGTGTGTACCCAGCATTACAGCTATTATAAGCAGCACGCGCATTAGCCAAATGAACGGTGTTTGCCATTGCTCCCCTGATCACAACAGAAGTGACGTAGATAGTGACGTATGCAAAACTGTCCCAATTCTGCTCTTCACAGCTTTGGGCCCTTGCGCACTTACTCCGCTAAGTGCACTTTCAACAAGTGTCCACTTCGAGGAAGACCTTAGGGCGCAGTGTGGATATTGGGACAGGGCCGTAGACGCTAAGCGCCGAGTTTTACATTGTAGGTTAGAGAAATCGAAAACCGAAACGACCGCGGAAAGGGGAAACGAGACACGTACGGGATGCAATCTCTTTTACTGTCTATGGATGCAATTCGCTCTGTTATGGAGAACATTCCGGGGTTTTTCAAACATTCTCATATGAAAAAAAAGTGACGGAAAACAAATGCTAATTTTAAATTTAGTAGATTTGTAAACAGGTAGTTGTAGTGTTTAACCCACCTCGGTGACACTGATGATCCGTGATCGCAACTCCATGGACTTCCTCGGCTTTTTTTTATGGTCCTTGGAGTTTTAGATGGTGTATCTCGGTCTCTTTTATCGGTCTAGCTCGAACTGGCTACATTTTGACAGGCCAGTGTCTCCTTTCTTTTCCAGTCCTTAAATATTTCCATGTCATGCTGTAATCTTGAAACTAAGCATGGCCGTAGCCAGCTATGAGGTCACCAAGGTCCGGACCTCGGTAATTTTTTTACATTAAAAACTAAAATGTCAAGCTCTCTGAATGATTAATTAGCCGTGTTTAAACCACCTCATATGAGTGTTTGCAATTCATGTTGCTGCGAGAAGCTAGCGCAGTGAACGGGGTTTGTGAGCGCGTTGTGAATGAGGGCGCGGGTGCAGCCTCCGTGTTGCCAGATCCACCCAATGGAAAGGTGGCAGTAGTCTCCTGGACCTGTTCTTCTGATTTAATGTGACACTTTAGGAAGTTATTAAAGTGGAAAGTCGCATGTTAGGGTTAGTGATATATTAATCTTATTTCCAAAACACAAGCTTTGAATTTATTTCGGATTATTTTGTTTTGTTTTGCTTGTTTTTCGTGGCAATATCTGGCAACATTTTACTGTCGGCCTTAATTAAAAAAATAAAAAAGATCTAATCCTAAATTTGAGAGTTGGCTACAAATATTTTCTTGTTTCACTCTGGCAAAAATTAGTTTAGAGGCCGTGATTGTACCGTGGATGCGTAGATTAACTTCGCATAATCTGCAAAAGTCGTTTACAGCCATGTTCACTTCGGTATTTCGCTCGCATCATCAAGTGTTTACAGTGGAAGTTCGATGCATGATTTTTTTTATTTTTATTTTTATTTTATTTTTTTTTTATTGAAGGCAACATTGGGTACAAACGTGTTAAACCATCAATATACAAACAAACATTTATACAGATATACCATACCCAGTGGTGGAATGTAACGAAGTATAAATACTTCGTTACTTTACTTAAGTACATTTTTCACGTATCTGTACTTTACTTAAGTAGAATCAATAGTGCATACTTTTTACTTTTACTTCGTTACATTTTGCAGCAATTATTATACTTTCTACTCCAGTATATTTCTACTATATTCTGTGACATTTTCGTTACATTTTCTGAACAGTTTTTCCTGCCAAAACGTCATCCTGACCGTCCGTTCGTCGCACGTTTGTCTCACCACTCACCAGTGAAGTTTGGTTGCCATAGATATATGAACCCGGTCACACTAAATGCGTCTCTATAGCACGCAGTGTTTATCGTGCAATTTATACGTGAAAATTATTTTTTTACGTGCATATGGTACGCATGGGTAGGTTTAGTAGTGGTGTGGGGTGCGTGTGAATTATACGTTTGGTTAGGATTAGTATGGCAAGGCAAGAGGTTCAGAATTACGCCATATATTAATCGCGTTTACAGCCAAACGCCGTCAAATACTAGTATATAGTAAGGATATAGTAAGCTTGATGTGTGTATTGCCTAATTGCAAGCTTGTTCAGAAATGGTGACAAAAACTTAAAAAATAAATCCATCATTATTGAACATCATTATAGGAGTAGGCTATTAGGTTGAATGAGTTAGAATTAACTGTTTTATTAATCATTAGAATATACATTAAGAGAAAAAAAAAATTATGCAAGTACTTTTACTTTTAATACTTAAAGTACATTTAAAATCAGGTACTTTTTACTTTTTACTTAAGTAGGATTGTCATTGTGGTACTTCTACTTTTACTAAAGTAAATATGTCTCTGGTTATTTGTACTTTTACTTAAGTACTGAGACTCAGTACTTCCTCCACCACTGACCATACCAGAGACAAAGAGCAAAAAAAAAAAAAACACAACAAAACAACAACAACAACAAAAACATACATACTAAATAAAGGAGTAAAAATAAGAATAATTAAGAAGAATCGGGGAATAGGTCATAATATTGACACAAGAGTTTTCCATTCTTCTTGTTCTTTACAAGCTTATGTGATTTAAGAAGCATATTAAATTCCGACATATAATGTTTAAAACATAAGGAAGACTTATTAAATTTCTGCTTGTGTATGAAGAACTTAGCATATAAGATTATAAAGTTTAATACAAACTCCAGGGTGCCATCTTGTGGGAAACAAAAGTAACAGATAAGTTCGATGCATGATGTCTGTGGTTCGATGCGGCTGTGTCGGCGCATAACATATGTCATAAATAAACTTATCTGATTGGCTTAGGGGTAACCAATGATTTTAAACTTCAGACAATCGCCCCCTAGCGAGAGAGAAAACACTTCTCTATTATGCCATTCCAGACCATAGACATAATAAATACATAGACGCCCGAAGAGTGCCGAAGTTACGACGTCACTCTGTAGGCCAAAACGCGGAAGTGAGTTAGCATTAGCACTCCCGGTTCCCTCGCTCTAAAGTCTATGGGATTTTTGAATGGGTTTTTTTGCTAAATCGCCTGAAATAAGGTCTGTGGTGAAAGCCTCTAAATATTTTCAAGTTTTGATCTATGACATAGAACCCACAGTTATAACCTGCTTGTGGTTTTTTTAACTTTATTGTGTCTGCTTGTGTTTTTTACAAACTTTATATAGGCTTCAAAATGTATAAATTTTGGATTAACTTGTAAAGATTATCTTGATAGACAAAACGTGTAAGGGTCGCAACTCTTTGTTAAACACAGATCTTATTTTTTGCGATTTTCCAAAAGTCTATGGGGAAAATGCATAGCTTTTCTATCGAGGGAACCCATGCGCCGCTAGCTTCCGAGTTGTCCTACAAAGTGACGTCATCACTCCGGCACTCTATTGGCCGCTTTGGAACGTTCCTGCGATACGTCAACGGGTCCGCCATTTTGCGGAGGGCAAGACTGCACAATTAATGCAAGTAAACGGGTGAGCTGCGTTTTAACTGTTTTTACATTTATCAACCGATTTCAGTGGTTTGTATGTGGTGTGCACAAAGTTCCATCTCTAGTTATTTAAAATCTCGATAATTAGACTTGTAAAATATATTGTTTAATAAAGAATGGTCAAAGCCCAGGCTTGTCATGTATCTGGCTTTTTATTCTTGGATAAGAATGGTGAAGACCCATACTGAGATATAATTTAAAGGGTTAGTTCACCCAAAAATGAAAATTAAGTCATTAATTACTCACCCCATGCTGTACCAACCCCGTAAGACCTTCGTTCGTCTTCGGAACACAAATGAAGATATTTATGATTAAATCTGAGAGTTTTATGACTGCTACATAGGCTAAGGGAATGACACCGGACGGCCCAGAAAGTCATTAAAGAAAATGTTTAAATATTCCATGTCACAACAGTGGCTCAACTATAAGTTTATCAAGCGACGAGAATACTTTTTGTGCGAAAAAACAAACAAAAATAACGACTTTATTCGACTATTCCTTTTCTTCCTTGTAGGCCTGAAACGAGACTTCAAGAGATTTCCACGACGCACGCGCGAGAATTGCGATCTCCTTCAACTACTTCAGTTAAGTTCTCGCGCGTGCGCGTCGTGGAAATCTCTTGAAGTCTCGTTTCAGGCCTACAAGGAAGAAAAGGAATAGTCGAATAAAGTCGTTATTTTTGTTTGTTTTTTCGCACAAAAAGTATTCTCGTCGCTTGATAAACTTATAGTTGAGCCACTGTTGTGACATGGAATATTTAAACATTTTCTTTAATGACTTTCTGGGCCATCTGGTGTCATTCCCTTAGGGGGCCTATGTAGCAGTCATAAACCTCTCAGATTTAGTCATAAATATCTTCATTTGTGTTCCGAAGACGAACGAAGGTCTTACGGGGTTGGTACAGCACGGGGGTGAGTAATTAATGACTTAATTTTCATTTTTGGGTGAACTAACCCTTTAAGTTTTCTTATTGTGGAAAAAGCATTTTCTGTAATTTACCAGATTTTAGCAATAACAAAGATAACTGATGGATCCTTTATGATAATACATATGTTATGGTACAACTACAGTGCAATGCAATAGTAAATATAACATAAAGTGAGAAGTAATATTATAGTTTAGTCAATAAAATAAACAAATAGTATACAGCAAATAAAATAGTAATGAATAGTATAATTATATAATATCATAAGGACAATAATACAATCAAATATTGGTAATAGTATATAGTTTACTATAATAGAATACGAAATATCAATTACAGAATATACACAATCAAAAATAAGTTAAATAGTGACTTATATTTAATATTGAACTCTTTTTGTTAAATTTCAGTTTTATTGATCAGTATAACAGAAGTAGCTTCAGTCAAACATACAGCAGGATAGCCTACAATGTTAAAATAGCCTAAATATAAAGTTATGAAACTTCACTTTGCCCTCAGCCAAAACGATTTACCAGGGAACCATTTATAGATAAATGAGACCAAAGATTGCCCGTTAGATAGACACAAGACGAATTATATCTCATGTTTAACCACTAGACTAGAGACATCCGAGCCAGCGGCAAACGTCAGAAGCACTGGCCGAGGTATGGCTGTTCCAGGCGGGTTAGACGAGCGCTGGGTGATCGCATTTCTTTCAACTCCGAAAACGTCAGATCAAATTTTTAAATAGGCGCTATCTTTATAAACAAACCACATATTTGAGCTTTAAACAACTACATTGTCGACTGAAAAACGATTAAAACTACATTTCGTGACACAATAACAGTAGTATTTTTTTATTTATCCTCTGAACGTTACTATTACTAATTAAATCATGACCAAATACAACCAAAAACAAACGTTCAGTCCTGCTTGTGAAAGGTAATTCCTCGAAAGCTGTTTTCAATTGTGTGGCGATTTGTACAGCCCCAAGGAGCGCACAAAACAGGCATTTTTCTCAATTCCCGGTATGAGAGGTATGGGCAAGTTGCCATCCCCAATATGGCGGCGCCGTTGACGTACGCTCCATCGGCCAATTCGCCTTATTCACCTCAAACGTTCCACCGAGCCTGAGGGGTACACTTACCACTTCCGGTAGTTCTCACAACGCGATTTCTCTCAGTGCAATGGCGCCTCACTGCTGTGTTCCCCGCTGCGCTTCATCAAGTAAAAATCCAACAGAGGACAAACGTTTCACCGTTTCCCCAAAGATCCTGGACTACATCGACAATGGATAATAAACATCAGAAGGGATCCTGGTCGTAATTTTAAGATAAGTTTTATTATATATCTGGTGCTGTGAGGCTGAGCTGTCTAGCTTGTATCGCTAGCTAGGCTAGGCTAGAACTAGTACGTTTTAGTAGATAGATTAAGGCAGAGAGCCAGGTTGTTGAAATATGCGGGCAGACAGGAAAGATTGGTGGTCCACACTGGGGTTTCCATTGCTGGTGCTGCTGCGTCGGGGTCAAACTTCCGGGTTTGTGTACCCCTCAACGGCGTTCGAGTTTTCAAAATGGCCGCCAGGTGAATAAGGCGAATAGGGCGTCTATGTATTTATTATGTCTATGTTCCAGACTCTGTCTACGAAGCAAAGTGAAGAAGCAGAGTCTGGTATTACCAGGCCAGAGTACTGCCCCCAAAAGTTGCAACAAACGTGGGACAGCCGCCAGAAATTATGTTGATGACCCCCAAAAACATGCGGAGTGCAAAGCTTATGCTGCCAGTCGTAGGGAGGGAGTTTAGTCACGGTGGATCCAGTTTGGACGGAGTAACGGACCTCTTGCGGGAGCGGAGGAGATGACACTGCTGCGACAGTGGACAAACTGGCTTTCCAAGTATCCTATGGCGAGTTGAATGGAGAATTGACCACTTGCTGGAGCAGAAGAGATAATGGTTCCGTGGGAATGGACCGAGTTGGACGGAGTAACGGAGCCCCTGCGGGAGTGGAGGAGATGACACTGCTGCGGCGGTGGAGCAAGTTTGGACGGAGTAACGGAGCTCCTGCGGGAGCGGAGTAGATTGGGCTGTAGTGGAAAGACTTGGTTCTGACTTTCTTTCGAATTATCCGATGAGCCAGTTACTCGGCGTCCGCGCGGTGTTGCTGGAGGTTCAGTTGCGGTGTCCTGGTGAGCATGGGAGCTCGTTCCAAGCGTTGGGATGCTGCAATGGATTCTGGGCAACGAGGGAGTCGTCATCCGACGGGAAGAGTTCAATCTATGACATTGCAGACAAATGGGACCAAATGCTGAAAAACTGTAGAGGAATGTATATATGTATATATACATTCCTCTCATGCTGATGGGATAGACATGATGATTGTTGATGACAAGTTAATTGTATTGATTATTTAAACGTGCTCCTCCCGAACTTTGTTTAATGAAACATCATTTAGTGAAATCAGCTGGGTGAGTTCATGGGTGGAGTACACATATGGCACCTCTGCAAGTGTGTGTGTGTGTGTGAGTTTGTAAATAAAAGTGACTTGACTTAACAGGTTAAGGAGATGTAAACAGGTTAGTGGCTACTAGAATTATTCTTAGTGTAAATCATAAGAACAATGCATTACTGTAAACTTCAGCACATAACTCAGACACAGCAACAGGCACACATGAATCCTGCGGGATGAGTGGGTTTGAGAAGATCGTGCTGGACCATGAAACAGGTGGAAAAATCCCACAAACACACGCACTGAAAGAGGAACTATCAGAGAGAGAAAGGGTTAAAGCAATGTTTGCTCATTAAATAGCATGAGTTCTCAAGTTAAATTAGATGACGATCTTCATTTCTGTGTGAAGCCCAGCGGGAGCAACTGCATGCTGATGGCAAACAGGGAAAATGATAACCACTATGAACATAATTACATTGTGTCTTGTGTAATTAGAGATGAATCCAAATGAGATGTTGCAGGTTTTCAGCTGTTCAGCTCAATTTGTGCACAACTGATACAAGAAGCGACGCCATGCGGAGCTTCAACCACACTGAGACGCAGAGGTTTCTGATTAGCTCATCGTTGGGTTTTTAATGCAGATTTACTTTTACATTTGAAAATCCAGCGTTTAGTTGATCCTAGTAAGCGCTCATTGTCACAGTTGTAAACTCAACGGCGTTCTTCTTCCACGAGGGGTTTTGGCGTCACGGCATTTGTTTCCAGGCGGATCGATAAAGAACGCTACACACATCTCGCGGACATCCTGTAGAACTCAACCAATCAGATCGCGACTGCGAAACTCCTGAAGTGTTTCCAGAAAAGTGTGCCATATGCATTCAGACTGTGAGACTAGGCGAGCTCGTAGCTGTCCGGGCCGCGCGAAGAAGCCTCGGGGAGTGGTCCTAGCGGCGGCAGACTGCGGATGAGGATCCAGCGAGAGCTTAGACTAGTCGGCAGAGCTGGAGTTGCGACATGGTAGCAAAAATGGCCGAACAAATATGCCAACCCGATCTCACCGCAATTCGTACGAATTTTACGAGGTGGCATTCGACCTGGTAAATGGTAAACGGACTGCATTTATATAGCGCTTTCATAGACCCAATGGCCACCAAAGCACTTTACATATAGCCTCACATTTACCCATTCACTCACTCATTCATTCATACACCGACGGCGGTGTCAGCCATGCAAGGCACCATCCAGCTCGTCGGGAGCAGCTGGGGTTAGGTGTCTTGCTCATGGACACCTCGACACTTGGTCAGGTGGAACCGGGGATTGAACCACCAACCTTCTGGTTTTTAGACAATCTACATGAACCACTGAGCCACTGCCGCCCCACTCGACCTCACTCGAATTCATACGAATTGGGCAACTCATACAATATTTACGATTTAGCAAAAAGCGTCCGAATTCGTACGAGTGAGGTCGAATGAATTCGTACGAATTAGCCACCTCGTAAAATTCGTACGCTTTTTGCTAAATCGTACATATTTTACGAGTTGGCCAATTTGTATGAATTCGCACGAATGACCTACCCGTGACCCCGCACCTAAACCTACCCGTCACATGGGTTTAGACAAATCGTACTAATTCGTACGAATTAGCCAGCTTTTACTCACTCGTACGAATTGGTCGTGAGATAGCGTTGAATATGCTGTTAAACTGTCGGTAAGCCTGCTGTATATACACCTCTTATTTTGGTAACTGGTTGATTAACTGTGCGCTCCTCTTGAGTTAATTAAGGTTAATTATCTGAACGTGCTCCTCTCGAACTTTGTTAATAAAACATCATTTAAACGATTTTTTGAGCTTGTCAAGTTAAAAAAAAAATCTCATTATGCATGTGCAACATTTTTTTTTTGTGTGTGTGTGGTATTACAAACCTGGAATATTTAGTGGAAATATTGCTATACATTACATAGAAATGTGTGATTATTTGTATAGCCCTCTATTAATTTGAAAATGTATAAAGTAGATTTTGCATTTCTCCCTAAATGCATTCTGATTTATATAGTATTCTATTAGTTTTCCTATTTTTATTTGTATTGAATAGGATCTTATACCATCTGCCATGCAAATATCTTTAGTGACATTATAGAATTTTGAATTTGAATGCGCAACTTTGTGAAATTATTAGTTTAGAAATTTGCCAAGGAACCAAAGACATTCTGTTTGAAATACCAGATGAAAATGAATTTATGCAGCTTTAAAAGGAGATTATATTGGCCGGCATAATAATAATAATAATAATACAAATAATAATACACTTTATTTTACATAGCGCCTTTAAAGCAGCTTCTCAAGGGACTTTACACAATAAAAATACAAAGAGAGAGAGAGAGAGAGAGAGAATACACAGATAGAAATTCAAAAAACCCCAAAAAACAACCTGGAATACAAAATTAAAACTATCAAGAAAAAGCTAACCTAAAAAAATTAGCTTTTAGGTTGGATTTAAAAATGCTTAGATTTCGTGCATCTTTAATATGAGAAGGAAGAAAACCCATCGGCTATATTTAACTACTGTAAACATATGGGTGTGTTAAATATGTGTTGCTAGAATATGATTAAGATGCTTTTTGTTACATTACATAGAAATGTGTGCTTATTTTTATAGCCTTATTAGTAGATTTGAAGTAGATAGATTTCTAGTATTATCTAGGTAGATAATTTCACCCTAATGCATTCTGATTTATATAGCATTCTATTAATTTTCTTATTTTTATTTGTATTTAATAGGATCTTATACCATCTTCCATACAAATATCTTTAGTGACATTATAGAATTTAGAATTTGAATGCGCAAACTTTGTGAAATTATTAGTTTACAAATTTCTCAAAAACATTCTGTTGAAAATGATCCAGATGAAAATGAATTTATGCAGCTTTAAAAGGAGATTATATAAACCCGTCTGCCATATTAAACCAGCTCTATAACATATGGCTGTGTTAAAGTGTTGCTGGAATATGATTAAGATGCTTTTTGTTGTAGCTACTATTGCTTACAGTCTGTATAAACCTCTCATGTTCTCTGCTAATATTTGCCTGTGTTTCCCTCCAACGATAAGTGCTGCATGAATTATTAAGCTGAATGTCATATTTCTGAGGTCTCGGTGTGTAAGTGCATTGTGTTGATCAGAAAGGCTTCAGGGACGCAGTGTGTGTAGTGTAGGAGATGCGACAGTCCTCGGATGGCGGGCTTTACACACAGGGATGAGAAGTGAAGCGTCTCCATGGCAACTGCAGTAAAGTGTGAGATTGTGTGTGTGCTTGAGAAAGAGCTGAGGTCCAGATGCACGTATAATCATCAGCTCCTCCATTATCATCACCGCCTGAAACACACTATCCCCTTAAATTAGCCTTCGCTGCGAGGGAGACGACACTGAACACACACAGAACATGGAGAAAGGGATTCATTCGATGAGACTCTCTGATGATGACGAGGTTCTCTCTCACTTCACATTATAATGCGCATATGTGTTAAGATGACACGTGCCAATGGGTTTGAACTCTGTTTATTGATTTCTCATCACAGAATCAGCCCTTGTATCTGCTTTTTTTTAATGCTCAATAACATAAGAACATTGTCAAGGAATTACATACAAATACATATACATATAATATAATTTAAGAAAAAAACAATGATTATACAAAAAAAGATGACATGACAGAGATATGACAAGAAGGCATACACCACAATTGTATTGATACAATAACATACATTAATATACAAGGAAAACTTTAAAGTAGCCTACATGTATTTCCTTTAAACATTTCTGCATAATATTTAAGGGATTATTTTTTATCGTCATTATAAAAAATAATGTCTTTTAAACTGAAAGAATGTGTGACATTGGTAGAATCAAATATGTAAGATTGTAAGAACCAACGTCAGACCAAAATTGTATCTGCATAATAATTTTAACAGAGCTGCATCATCATCATCATCATCATCATCGTCATCATCACGTGAACGAATCCTGGTGTTGTCATTGCTGTCATCAGGCACGTCATCTCTCTATAGTAGATTTATCATTTAAATAAATAATAAAAGTCCAACGCTCAATACTTCAGCGCTCCCTAGTGGCTGTTCATGGAAACACGGCATTTGTAGAGGTAGGATTTCTGACACACACGGCATTTGTAGAGGTAGGATTTCTGACACACACACACACACACACACACACACACGTTCCTTCCCTTACCTCATTACCTCACTTTTGTATAAAAAAACATAAGGCATTTTATGGAACTCCGAAACGCTGTTTGTTTATTGATTAATTGATTTCACACCAAGCACTATAACTATAAAGATTTAGTTCTAAATGTAAAAGAACAGCAGATTCCACATGATAACGAAATGAACAGCATTGTGGGAATGGAATCACTTTCAGAACGATTTTTCCATTTGATGAACGACAAAAACGTTGACATCCAATCAGAATCCATCCTGCTTTAAATGTACAATAAAAGTAATAACTCAAATAGCCTACATCATAAATTCTTCTTCCAAAACATATATATATATATATATATATATATATATATATATATATATATATATATATATATATATATATATATATATATATATACAGTATATCACAAAAATACAAGACCTTTGTATCATTCAAAGATTTTAAAGAAGGTACACAAATGAAACTCTTATTAGCTTTTCCATTAGCACTAGATTGAATAGTAGAAAAGTAATAGTAAAAATCTTTTAAGGGCTACTGAGAAAAGGGGATTTTGTTAGAAACTTACACTTATGAATGTCAAATTTGACTTATTCGCACTCTTATCATACTTCAAATATGCAAACATTACATTTTCAAAATGCAAATCAAACTTAAAGAGTAGGCTACTTCCTTAAAGTCCCCATGAATTCAAAATTGACCATACTTTGTTTGCCTAAATTGATCGTTTTGTGGTGAACAATTCATCCATGCAAGTCAATCCACACAAAACATTTTTTGGCTTCGTAATCTTTAATCAAAATCTGAAATTTCCCCTCCCCTCTGCATTGGAGGACCTTTCCTGATGACGTAGGTTTGACGGTTTGGGTGTCTGCTTAACATCCGTAACCACGCCCCTCCAACTGACTTAAAGGGTTAGTTCACCCAAAAATGAAAATTAAGTCATTAATTACTCACCCCCATGCTGTACCAACCCCGTAAGACCTTCGTTCGTCTTCGGAACACAAATGAAGATATTTTTGATTAAATGTGACAGCTGGATCACTCCTCCATAGGCTCCCTAAGGGAATGAATCCTGACGTCCCAGAAAGTCAATGAAGAAAATGTTTAAATATTCCATGTCACAACAGTGGCTCAACTATAAGTTTATCAAGCGACGAGAATACTTTTTGTGCGGAAATAAAACAAAAATAACGACTTTATTCGACTATTCCTTTTCTTCCTTGTAGGCCTGAAACGAGACTTCAAGAGATTTCCACGACGCATGCGCGAGAATTGCGATCTCCTTCAACTACTTCAGTTAAGTTCTCGCGCGTGCGCGTCGTGGAAATCTCTTGTCCAATATTTAATATTCCTTATTTAGTCCAATAAGCAGTAGAGGAAGATTTGGTGACAAGTGACAACCTATATTTTATAAATAGAGAACGAATATTTGTTATTGTTTTTGGACTGTAAAAAACACATTTTTACCACATACTGTAACTATCAGTTGGGTTAATTATAGGCATTTCGGTGTTTATTTAGACCAGTCGGGATGGGTTTGATGGAATGTTGCGTTAATATTGGACCCGTCAGTCGCACGCGTGCGCCACTTTAAACAGACAGTTCACCAAAAAATTAAGATTTTTGTCATTATTTACTCACACTCAAGTTGTTCCAAAGCCTTATGAGTTTCTTTCTTCTGTTGAACACCAAATAATATGAAGAATGTTGCTAACCAGACATTTGACGGCAGCTATTAACTTCCATAGTAGGAAAAAATAACAAGGGGCTTTTTAAAAATACATTATTTTGTGTTCTACAGAAGAAATAAACTCATACAGGGTTGGAACAACTTGAGTGTGTGTGATTGATGACAAAAATCTTCATTTTTGGGTGAACTGTCCCTTTAATAAATGGTTAATTCTGCTGCGCCAGACCGCACGGTGGCGCCCGAGAACTATCAGCTGAACAGCCGACACTCTTCAGAGCTCGACGGTGAAATTACCAGTCTAAAGAATCTAACATCTTAAAATAATTCAGAAGACAAAAATCAATTAGTTAACAATATCACTATTAATAATATTTGTTATTAACATCATGCCCGTGAGTTCTAGCGGGGAACAGTGTGGTGTTGTAGCTCTGAACGCGATGTAAACACGCGCTGGTCGGTCGGTGAGTTTGTGTGTTTATTCTCCGCTATGACTCTTCCAGCTCTTCAGAAAAACAGTGTTTTCTTCAGGAAGATTCTCAGTCAGTTTCCTCAGGACTGCAGTCTGGCCTTCGCTTATGGATCTGCTGTTTTCAGTCAGAATGGAAGCTGTCAAGGTCAGATGAGGGTAAGAAACGCCTCACGTGATGCTAATGTTATGATCTGAAGAAAGTCTGTCACTTGGAGTTAAAATACATTAATGTCTGCCTAATATAAAGTATATCAACCCTGGTGAATCATCATCAGTCAATGGTATAGTTACTGTACAAACAAGAAAAACTACACTATCAGTCAAAGGTTTTGATTTTTAATATTTTTAAAATAGTTTCTTCTCACCAAGACTGCATTTAATTTGATTAAAAAAACAGTAATATTTTTCAATATTATGACAATTTAAAATAACTGTTTTCTATTTGAATATGTTTTGAAGTGTAATTTATTCCTGTGATCAAAGCTGAATTTTCAGCATCATTACTCCAGTCTTCAGTGTCACATGATCCTTCAGAAATCACTCTAATATGATGATTTTGAACAAAGCATTTATTTAAAATAGAATCTTTTTTATATTATAAATGTCTTTACTGTAACTTTTTTTTTTTAAACATTTGTTTATTGATTTTTTCAGTGACAAAATCAAGAGGTAACAATTCGGGAATCAAAACAGTGTCAAGTACAACTAACAAGAAAGAAAAAAAATAAAATAAAATAAAATAAAAACAACCCCCAAAAACAAATTAACAGAACAAAAAAACCCACAAAATGGTCACCCACTGCTAAATAAAAGCCCAATATGTTCGCTTACAGAGACATAACATCCCAGCATGCTACAAATTCACACAAGAAAAAAACTCACAATTAGAAGACAATCAGGGTGGCTACTCTGGAATAGCCGTAAAAATCAATCCCTCAACATGTGCAAAAAATGGACCCCAAGTTTTATTAAACTTTGCATGAGAACCATGTATCGAGCACCTAACTTTCTCCAACTTCACGAACTGAAGGATGTCCATGATCCAAGATGAGTGAGAAGGCGGCTAGGGAGACTTCCACCTCAATAAAATCAAACGTCTAGCCAATAAGGAGACAAAGGCTACAAAGTCAGCTTTATATTTAGGCAGCTGCAAAGTAGGAGGTAAAACCCCAAACAAAGCGGTACATGCTGTTGGATCAAATTGAACCCCTGTACAAACAAAAATAGAGTTAAATATGTGTCCAAAAATTATGTAGTGAAGGGCAAGAACAGAACATATGGGCATGGGTAGCTGGAGCCTGACGACATCTAATGCACATGGGATCGACATCATTATAGATTTTGGAAAGCCTAACTCGAGTGAGATGGGTACGATGTAGAATTTTGCACTGGGTCAGACCATGTCTAGCACAAATTGATGAGGAGTAAACCCGATGCAAAATGGCATCCCAAATCTCCTCCGAGATCCCCTCCCCTAGATCCTCCTCCCATTGGGTTTTAATTTTATGCTGCGGAGTAAGCTGCAAAAAATAGATAAGATTGTATAAACATGAAATAGCACCCTTAATGGTAGGCAGTGGGGTTAAAAAGGAGTCAATTAGAGAGGCCTCTGGGAGATTTGGGAAGTCGGGGCTAAGATTGCGAATGAAACTTTCGAACTTGAAGATATCTAAAAAAATGCTGCCTAGGCAAATGGAATTTCTCTGAGAGTTGCTGGAAGGATGTAAATGTACCAGCAATATACAAGTCCCTAAATGCCTTGATGCCGTAGTCAGACCACAAAGAAAAAGCCCCATCGATTAAGGAAGGGTGAAAAACAGGGTTAGCTGATAAAGGTGCTAGGAAAGAGAAGGTCTGTAGACCAAAATAGCGTCGAAATTGCTTCCAAATTTTAAAAGTGGATTTGACTAAGATAGTATTGGAGAAAAGCTAAGAGGAGCGTGGATGAGAGCAGTCAACGAAGCCGGTTTAAAAGAAAACATCTCCATACTCACTCAACCATGTAGGAGAAACTGGTGCCCCCTCCAGAGAAACCCAAAGCTGAATTACTCTAAGGATGGAAGCCCAGTTATAAAACCTCAAGTTAGGAAGGGCCAAGCCCCCAAGGGTCTTAGGTCTCTGCAACAGCTCCTTTCGCAAACGAGGGACCTTTCCGTTCCAGATAAACTCAGTGATTGATTTGTCTAATTTGTGAAAAAAAGACTAAGGGATAAAGATAGGTATGCACTGGAAGAGATAAGACAATTTGGGAAGGATATTATTCATCTTAACCGAATTGACCCTGGCCACAAGGGAAAGAGGCAACAGTGACCACCGTTGAAAGTCCATCCATATCTGATCTAACAAAGGGGCAAAATTATAATCAAACAGATCTTCAAATCGGTCACAAATCCGGATACCAAGGTATTTAAAGCCAAATGGAACAATTTTGAATGGGAAACCCTGAGCAGCATTCTGGGCACCTTGATTTAAAGGAAACAGCTCACTCTTGTCTAAATTTAGTTTATAGCCTGAAATCTGACCAAATGAACTAAGGATGTCAAGAGCAGCTGAAACTGAGATAGAGAGATTGGACACATATAGTAATAAGTCATCGGCATAGAGGGAGACCTTTTGTTTAAGACCGTATCTTGTAATTCCAGTGATGCGTGGCTCTGAACGAAGCGCAATAGCCAGAGGTTCAATAGCAACAGCAAATAAAAGAGGACTCAGAGGACAACCTTGATGAGTGGAGCTGTGCAAAGGGAAATACTCTGAATGGCTGTCATTAGTTCTGAAGGAAGTGGCATTCCACTTCCTGCTCAGCTACTGTTCGGACGCTCTTGCTTACTGCTCCGCGCTTTGCTCTATCGCTTTTATATTTTTTATTGCTCTATCGTTTATATTTTTATATTTTATTTCCTTTTATCACCTAATTTTAACTTCAGTACAGTGCTCAAACGCTTGAAAAAAGCAGAATTCTTTTCTCCGACCAGCCTCCCACTGAAAGCTTACATTCCGGGGAAGAGAAAACACAACTCCCTACATTCATAAGGATAAGAGAAAATGCCTCTTCTGGAATCTACTTGCTGCACTAACTGCCAGAGACTTTTACAAAGGATTGCAGTTCTTGAAACAAAGTTACTTGTGGGACCACCAAACCAGACGGAACACACAATCGAGCTTCATCATGGACGCCCTCAGCATACAGCCGGTGAGTCCCATGAATCTAGTGCTCCTCGACAGGCTATACTGAGTGTAGAGAAACAAGCCGATCGACTTACAAATCGATGGCACAAACAGGGAGCGAGACCCAAAGGCACTCGAGACATCAGATTGTCACGAGCATCACACATTGCCGCAGTAGCATCCTCTACCTCAGATACGGCTCTGACAAGGATTGTAAACACTGGTCTCCTACCACCGCCTATACATCTTGAGAACAGATTTGAAGTATTAATGAATGAGGAATCCCTGAATGTAATGAATGTGATCGAACACAGAATGAATAAGCCAGTAGCTAACACTAATGCTAACTGGCGCTCAAGGTCGAGCAGACAGCGGCACTCAGCTCAGAGCGCAGCCGAGCCCAGGACTCTGATAGTGGGTGACTCCATAATCAGAAACATTATTAGCAGGGACACAACTACATGCTGCCTTCCACAAGCAACGACTTCTGATGTAAACAAGGAACTTCAGAACATTCTGATGAAACATAAGACTGCAAATCGACTCATTGTTCATGTGGGGAAGAATGATATTCATAAAGAGCAGTCAGAACTCCTTAAGAAGGATTTCAAGGAACTTTTTGAAACACTTAAAAGACTGAAAGTTCAGACATTCATCAGTGGACCACTCCCAGCAAGAGGAACAAACAGGTTTTCACGGTTGCTTGGGCTTAACACATGGCTGCAAAAAACCTGCAATATAAAAGGAGTGAACTTCATTGACAACTTCAATCTTTTCTGGAGTCAGAGGCAACTGTTTCAACAGGATGGGCTCCACCCAAACAAACTTGGCTCAAGAGTGCTAAAGGACAATATCTACTTCTCCCTCCATCATCCTTCTGCAGTGTGTGCCAATCCACTCAACCTGAATGGCACACACACACCTGGACACAGTATGAATGACCACAGGACTTCACTTATGCACCTGAATGGACATGCGGCCGACACATCACACAAGGACAATGATGACACCACTCAGCCACAACAACCTCTGCTCACGGACACAATCTCAGCTGAGCCCTGCCCACAGAGCTCACCACAAACAGACTGTGACATATTAGAACTGCTAGAAGATTCAGCACCCAAGGACGACTTTCTGGAAAACAGCCAGGGAATACAGGACAGCATATCACAGCCTCCGATAACACCAGAACAACAGCCCCTCTCACCAGACACGTTATCTCTCTCTCCAGCAACTCCACTTCTGTGCTTCTCAGAGAAAATGGAACAACTGGTGTATGCTGGAACCAAACTATCCCACTCTTTTGCTGCAAGCCCCCAGATGTCAACCAAAAAACGGCAGGCCCCACAACCACCAAAGCCTGCGGGCCCAGCTCGCCCTCCTCCTCCTCCTGTGAGAGCTCTTCGGCCTCTGCCACAGCGCCAGGGCCCACACCATCCTCCAGCGGCTCGCGGTGAACCAAAAACAACTGATACCAACTCTCAGTGATATATGTCGGGTACCCGCTATGATAACAGTAACTTTCTTAAATGTTTACAAAACAAGCGGGAACCCAGTGTGCCTGTATCTTTCTCTATTGCTGTTCAATTACATGATAGAAAATCTAAGGCCTTCAAAAGCCATACAGCAAACCCATCTAATCTGGTGCCTATCACACGGCAAACTAAGATCGCTGTGGGGACAAAAAGTAAGACTGTTAAGTTAGCACTTTTAAACATCCGCTCACTTAAAAATAAATCACTTCTAGTCAACGACTTAATAACCACATACAACCTGGACTTTATGTTTCTAAATGAAACTTGGCTAGAAGACAGCTGCAGTGCAACAGTCCTAAATGAAACATCCCCTCCTAACTTTACTTTTATGAGTGTTTGCAGGGCGGTAAAGAGAGGCGGGGGCGTAGCTGCTCTTTTTAAAGATGTCTATCAATGTAAGCAAATATCATTTGGGAATTACTCGTCTTTCGAATATCTGGGTATTGTGTTAAAAGGCGCTCCACGTATTTTACTTATCATTATTTACAGGCCTCCAAAATACTCTCCAGCTTTTGCTGAGGAATTTACAGAACTGTTATCAACAATTTCCTCTGAGTTTGACTGTTTTGCCATTGCTGGAGATTTTAACATTCACATAGATAATGCAGAAACCAATATGGCAAAAGAAATCAAAACTGTTTTCAAAACTTTTGATCTGACTCAGCATGTACATGGACCCACACATAATCGTGGACACACTCTAGATTTACTTATCAGTAAGGGTCTAAACATCTCATCAATTGTTATCAAGGATGTAGCACTGTCTGATCATTTCTGTATTTTCTTTGATATACTGATCTCTCCTGCCATTGAAGCTAGATCTGTGTCTGTCAAGAAGAGATGCTTAAATGAGAACATTAGTGTCCTATTTATGAAGGCTATATCTTTAAAACCAAGCATATCTGCTGACTCTGTTGATTTTCTCCTTGAATCTTTTAACTCAAAAATTAAAAGTGTAATTGATGATATTGCTCCTGTGAAAGTCAGGAAGAGTGGTAGACAAAAAGCACCTTGGAGAAACTCAACAGCTGTGCAAAACATGAAAAGACAATGCAGAAGAGCAGAGCGCATGTGGCGGAAGACAAAACTTGTAGTCTATTATAACATCTACAAAGACAGCATCCATGCTTTTAATATGGAACTAGGCAAAGCTAGACAGACTTTCTTCTCGAATATTATAAACAGCAACTTAAACAACACACGCACTCTTTTTGCTACTGTAGAGAGACTGACAAACCCCCCAAGCCAGATTCCCAGTGAAATGCTCTCAGACATCAAGTGCAGTGAGTTTGCTTCTTTCTTCTCTGAGAAAATCAATAATATCAGAAAGGTGATCAGCTCATCATTGAGCCGCACTGGGGTCAGACAGATCAGACCACTACCTGAGAAAGTAGTTACTATGTCTGTTTTCGAAGAAATTGATGGCAAAATTTTGGAAGAAACCGTACAGCACCTTAAAACATCAACCTGCGCCCTTGACACACTTCCCACATCTTTTTTTAAAAGTGTGTTAAACAGCTTAGAAGCAGATCTCCTAGAAGTGGTAAATGCCTCACTTCTTTCTGGGAGTTTTCCAAACTCCCTGAAAACTGCAGTTGTCAAGCCCCTCCTGAAAAAGAGCAATCTGGATAAGACCATCTTAAGCAATTATAGACCGATCTCAAATCTTCCTTTCATAGGCAAGATCATTGAAAAAGTTGTCTTCAATCAGCTGAACAAATTCCTAAGCTTGAATGGATACTTTGACAATTTTCAATCTGGTTTCCGATCGCATCACAGCACAGAGACAGCTCTCATAAAGATTATAAACGATATTCGCTTAAATACTGATTCCGGCAAATTATCAGTGCTGGTACTACTCGACCTCAGTGCTGCATTTGACACTGTCGATCACGACATACTTCTTGACAGGCTGGAAAACTGGGTGGGGCTTTCTGGGATAGTCCTAAAATGGTTCAGGTCATACTTAGAAGGGAGAGGTTATTATGTGAGTATAGGAGACCATAAGTCTGAGTGGACTCCCATGACATGCGGAGTCCCTCAAGGCTCAATTCTTGCGCCACTCCTGTTCAACCTGTATATGCTCCCAATGAGCCAAATAATGAGAAAGAACCGAATCTCTTACCACAGCTATGCAGACGACACACAGCTCTACTTAGCCCTATCGCCTAACGACTACAGCCCCATTGACTCCCTGTGCCAATGCATTGATGAAGTAAACGGTTGGATGTGCCAAAACTTTCTTCAGTTAAACAAAGACAAAACTGAAGTCATTGCGTTTGGAAACAAAGATGAAGTTCTCAAGGTAAATGCATACCTTGACGCTAGGGGTCTAACAACTAAAAATCAAGTCAGGAATCTTGGTTTGTCTCTAGAGTCAGACCTTAGTTTCAGTAGTCATGTCAAAGCAATAACTAAATCAGCATACTATCATTTGAAAAATATTGCAAGAATTAGATGCTTTGTTTCCAGTCAAGACTTAGAGAAACTTGTGCATGCTTTTATCACCAGCAGGGTGGATTATTGTAATGGACTCCTCACTGGCCTTCCTAAAAAGACCATAAGACAGTTGCAGCTCATACAGAACGCTGCTGCCAGGATTCTGAGCAGAACCAGAAAATTTGAACATATCACACCAGTCCTCAGGTCTTTACACTGGCTCCCAGTTACATTTAGGATTGATTTTAAAGTATTATTACTGGTATATAAATCATTCAATGGGCTAGGACCTCAATATATTGCAGATATGCTCACTGAATATAAACCCAACAGATCACTCAGATCATTAGGATCACATCAGTTAGAAATACCAAGGGTTAACTCTAAGCACGGAGAGTCTGCTTTTAGCTATTATGCCAGCCGCAGCTGGAACCAGCTTCCAGAGGAGATCAGATGTGCTCCTACAGTAGTCACATTCAAATCCAGACTCAAAACACATCTGTTTAGCTATGCATTTAGTGAATGAGCACTGTGTCAATGTTCGTCCGACTGTTTTTACTGTACTTTATTTTATTTTTTATTCTAAACTGTTTTAATTATTTCCTCCTATGTAAAGCACTTTGAATTACCATTGTGTATGAAATGTGCTATATAAATAAACTTGCCTTGCCTTGCCTTGCCTTGACTGAAGCCACAGGGGATGAATAGAGCAACTTAATCCAAGAAATGAACTCCTGGCCAAAACCAAATTTCTGGAAAAGGTAGTTCCACTCCACTCTGTCAAAAGCCTTCTCCGCGTCTAATGAGATTACGGCTTCCGGCCCGTCTTTACTGTAACTTTTGATCAATTTAAATTATACTTGATGAATAAAAGTATTGATTTATTTTCTTTCTTTCCCCCAAAAAATAAAATAAAAATTCTTACTGACCCCAAACGTTTGAACGGTAGTGTTTAATGTTACAAAAGCTTATATTTCAGATAAATGCTGTTCTTTTGAGCTTTCTATTCATCAAAGAATCCTGAAATAAAAATGTAAATAACTGTTTTCAACAGTGATTATAATCATAAATGTTTCTTGATCATCAAATCATCATATTAGAGTGATTTCTGAAGGATCATGTGACACTGGAGACTGGAGTAATGATGCTGAAAATTCAGCTTTGATCACAGGAATAAATTACACTTTACTATATATTCACATAGAAAACTGCTGATTTACACTGGAATAATATTCACTGTTTTTACTGTATTTTTTTGTATTTTTAATCAAATAAACACAACCTTGGTGAGCAGAAGAGACTATTTCAAAAACATAAAAAAATCTTGCCGATCCCAAACGTTTGACGGGTAGTGTGTGTTTATTCCTAAGAAGTGCTTGTGTTTTGTGTTTCAGAGGAACATGCTGGATTTTGTGTTCGCCGTGGACGATCCGGTCACATGGCACACCCTGAACCTGATGGAGAACCGCAAGCATTACTCGTTCCTCAGGTTCCTGGGGCCGAAACGCATCAGCAGAATCCAGAGCGAGTGTGGAGCCGGAGTTTACTTCAACACACTGATTCCTGCGGATGACCGGGTATCAAACTCACACACGTTTTGTTTTTAACCCTCTGAGGTCTAAGGATTTTTGGGGTCCTTGAGGTGTTCTGACATGCTCTGACATTTGTGCTTTTTTCAGTTATTTATAAACATGTTAATGGCAAAGGTGTAAATTCACTCAATATAGCACAAACGGGGCTACCGGAATTTCTCAGCAACAATTATGAAACATGTTTGTATTTTTGAGAGAATATTGCTTATGCATGGTTATTGAAAAAACTAAAACTTAAAGTGTCTGAAATAAGGCCACAAAACACATACTAAATATGTGTCCACAAGACTTTTGACTAATCAGTGTTGTTGCCTAGAATTTTTGCTTCAAAATGATCTGAAAATCATTCTGCCTAATCATTTACACAAACACATACACCAATTTAAATTTTATTAGAGACCTTTGGTTTGGAAAGGCAATATGCGTGGAGGCGTGTTCACACCTGAGAAGACAAAGGCCGGATAATGTGCCGCATAATGAGCTGCATATTAATTAGCCCTTTCACACAGGTGTGTCACAGGATCCCAAAGAATGCAAGGACAAAAGAAATGATCTATATAGCCTATACATATTTTACAATTAGAAATTGTAACCAATTACAAATAGGTTACAATTACAACAATAATTACAATTTTAACAATATTTCAAGTGTATTTCTTTGTAAAAACTATACATTTTATCATACGTATTAAAAAAGGGTAAGGATTCATTAGTTTGAATATTGGAACAAACACTATAATAACATCTTAGTTGATAATTCAATATACCTACTTTATTTTTGACAAAACATCATACTATAGTATATTTAACTATGAGCAGAAATTGGTGAACAAAAGCGTACCTATTTAATGTGACAGTCTTTTTTTACAGTCAAAACTTTATAATCTATCCAAAACTAATCACAAAACCGTGTCTAAATATTCATATTTAGTCTGTAATATATTGTGTATGATATATTAGTATTTACATGTGAATTTGCAGCTTGTTGCTTATTCAGACATTTTATTTCAACATATTTCAGTCTATTTTTACTCATCTTAGTAGGCTATAGCAATATAGTTTGTATGTGTTGTTCATGTAAACATAACGTTTACTAATGTGGGTGCGAGAGTGAATGAACAAGGCACAGACACGCGCTGTATAACTGTAGTAAACAAAGCGCGCGCGCCTTTGCCGTTCACTCATCATTTAGCCTACACACAGACACGCAATTCATATTTAAACAGTCTTTTTGCGGTTTACAGTCCGACAAATTCAATATCACGATTAGAACAAAGCACTAGAATAAATGACTTACTACATCAGCTGGATCCGTTACTCCTCGAAATGAAACTACCAGCACTTCTGGTACATTTTCCAGGGTTAGATAGTATTATTCCTCACAGCGAAAGGATACGCTGTGTCCACAGCTGTACAAGATACTTACTAAACACGATGTGTTTTATAATCCAGCTGGTGGGCGTTGGCATGTTTGAACGGCTCGTCTAGATCATTTGCGTTTGAATAGCGCGCGCTCTCCGTGGGCGTGGCACATTAACGCGTAATTAGGTGTAATGAGCTGGAAAGAAAAATACTGACATCTCTCTCTTTTCATACAGATTACATAAGCTGAGAATATTTGTTTTTTATATAAATTCATTCATTTAAAAGAAGAGAGTTCAAGCTTCATTATGGAAAAACACTCGTGCCTGTATGACAAGTATTCGCGGAATTAAAAATAATCTTAGGACGCGTTTTAGAATGGACTTCACTGACAGAGAGAAGGCAGAACGCGCATCATGTTTGTTTTTCTTTATTTGGCGAAAAGCACAACACTTTGTTTTTATTGTGAGTATCCACAAAAAAAATAGACACTTATCAGGATCTAATGATGTGCAACACTTAATATGTTAGATCAAAATCAACAGAGTGTTTTGAGTTTCTTTTGCACTGATAAGAAAAAAGCGAGACTATCGCGCCGGCGCGATAGCCGACCTCAGAGGGTTAAAGTCCCCCTGTAGTCAATCATCTTATCCCTTAAAACTCCTCTTTGATCACAAAAATTACATATTTAAACGTTTTTTTTGCCTTAAAATATCTTGAATGTAACTCGACACCCTTGCCTCATTTAGTATACGCGGTTCTATGAATATGCAAATGAGCCCTGCCTCCACTCACTCAGTCAGCTCAGAGATCCACTGTTTGACGATCACACGTTGATCTGATTGGTTACAAGGTAGTTTGTGACGTCAGAAACACCAACGATTTCAAACAGTGTTTTTGAGACTGTCTTTGGTTCACTGCAGTTTTAAGGAGAAAATACTCAGCAATGCTGTCGACTTATGAATTTACACATGGTTTGACATACTGTATAAACAACATTAAAAGCTGGATTTTCACCACAGGGGGACTTTAAAGAAATGAATTATATTGTTTAGAAAAGATGCATTAAATTGATCAAAAGTGGCAGTAAAGACAGTTATAATGTAGGAAAAGATTCTATTTCAAATAAACGCTGTTTTTTCGAACTTTCAATTCTTTGAAGAATCCTGAAAAATAACAGTGATAATAATCATAATTGTTTCTTAAAGCATCAAATCATCATATTACAATGATTTCTGAAGGATCATGTCACACTGAAGACTGGAGTAATTTACTATATTTTACACTGGAATAATATTTCACTGTTTTTACTGTATTTTTGATCAGATAAATGCAGCCTTGGAGAGGGAAAACACAGAGATGAAGTTTGTTTGACGTCTGTTGTGTTTGCAGTTGATCAAGTACGGCGTCATCAGCACCGAAGCTCTGATCGATGATTTACTCCACTGGAAGACGCTGTACGTCGCGGGCCGATTACACAAACCTGTGAGTGTTTCCTCAGCCCATCGGGGGTGCTGTAACACTCAAGTATCATGTGGTTAAATATCATACACTAGATTGTGTGCAAATTAAACGCGATCTGCTGTGACGTCACAATAACGGTGCATTGTGGGATATAGATCTGCCTGAAGTGAACATGTTGAGTAGTAGGGCTGTCACTTTTGTGAAAAAATCCTGTCCGATTTTTGAGACATAAGTGTTCATTGAATCGATTGTAAAATCGATTTTCCATGTCTAAAGACGTTTCCATTTTCAACACCAAATATAGACAAATCCACGGACATCTAACAGGCATTAGGACGAACGTAAAGAGTGCGCTTGAGACGCGCACAAGTCAGCAATATTTCTGTTGATTTATGGGCGTAAAGTTTCGTGAATAATGACAAACAGGAGTGCAACATTCAGGGATTGAAGTTAACTCCCTCCGACCCGCCAAAAGCGGGTAAAAATGAACTTTGGCGGGAAACGCTGTCAAATCACGAGCCGATTTGGCGTGTTTCTATGTTTACTCACTTTGCTGGGGAAGTTCGTGTAAGCCAAATCTGCTCAGATTTAGCACAAATACGCAACTCGTGAGTCCTCATGATATATTAAATACAGCGTATTGTGCAGAATCTGCTCATTTCTGGCTTACTTGAACACACACGTCACTACGCAACAAATAACGGCGTGCTTGTTCACTTGCATTGAAGTAATAGCGAATATTAAAAAGCATTTGGTGAACAGAGAAGACATTGTTATTTTCCATGTTCTGTGTACTGTATTGATCTGTCCACCTAATAAACACATTTCTGGTAAAAAAAAAAAAAAGGCAGTTAAAATCGATTCCCTATTTTCGTTTTCGAAACTTGTGTTGGTTGGTCCGATCGATTGTGCAATTGATTTTCGAACGTAAAGTGACAGCCCTAGTGAGTAGACGAGATGTCGAGGCTCTGTCCAAATAAACTTCCCTCGTCTACTTGACGAAGTTGAACGCACTTCAAAAGGGCGGCAGGGATTCAACAAAGTTTGGTAATGTGAGGCTCTATCCCAAACGGCACCCTAAACATTCACACACTTTCACGGCGTAATGTCACTTCGACGGTCAGGACTGAAAATAATGTAAGTTGTAAACAATCAGATCTCTATCTCTATGTGCTGATGTGGCGTCCCATAGTGTGTGACTTAATATCCACTAGCTTGGGTTGATTAGGCTTTGCTGATGCCACTGCCTCTTTAAATCCAGTACTTGGGTTTTAACTGTGATTTGTGTCTGATACAGGTCTAGTCTTTCCCCCTCATGTCCAAAGTAATAAAGTTCCCATTTTCCAGACTTACTGTGCTGTGTTACTGAACCTCATTTCAAATTGAAATACCCTTTACGAAAAACACGAAACTTTCAAAAGCGTCGAATCCCAGTGTATTCTCATTCATAATGAGATATTGGGAAACATAATCAAGCATTTCTTCAAACAAACAAGAGACACCTCACTCACAACTAGGTCATCATCATTATCTCTCAGACGCGAGAACACATAATCTCCCACATTTCCCATTTTCCTGCATGTGTCCCAGTTGTCCTTTATGTTTGGTACGTATCAAGATTTTGAATAAAACACACAATAAAGTATATCTGGAACAATACAAGGAAAAAAACATCCCAATCAAGGCCAGGGGTGAAAACTAAAAGAAAAGCTGTCTTTGTTTTAAAGACAGCGCATGCCTCCTCTGGGTCTCGGCTCTTCTGTGTGCATGATCTATTGTTGTGAACCTGCAGTTTTTACTCTTCACATCCTCACCTATAATACTGCAAACTAACCGTCCTGGGGTGTTTCCCGAAACCATCGTTCGCCAACTATAGTTGTGAGTTCTGTCGTTATCAGCAGTTCAACGAGTCGGTGTTTCCCATAACGAACATTCGCAAACAGCGTCGCAGAGTTGTGTGTTTGACAGATCTAGATCTCGAGCTGTGGTTAGAAGTTTCCAGTTTGCATGACATGTGGACTCAATAAATCCTGATCTTGAGCAAAATAAGCAAGCTGACATTCAGTGCAATCTATATCTTTTATTTAGAACACATACTAATGTCATTTACGTCTTTTAGTTTGTCAAGAGATTTAAAGCGTCGTGTTTGAAGAGTGCGCATGTGTGAACGAGCTCTAGTGTGTAAGAACGAGTCAATGATTGAATCTGGAAATAAAGCAAAATAACTGAGAAAAATGAGAAACTGAGAAATCTCTCGGCTGTCAGTGAAATGGTTAATTTTGGGCACTTACAGGCGAACCAAAAAGGATTCAGACACCAGATATAATTTTTGATATTGTTGTCCTAGTGTGATCAGGACACTATATTGCATTTATGTAAGTGAGGAGAGGAAAATAAAGTAAACATGACATATTATACACAAATATTCTTCATACAGTGACTACCAGTAAAACTTTTGGACCAAAAATGATTCGGACACTTTGAGCTGATCATGTTTTGCTGAAGTGTGTTTTCTGTAATTGCTAATGCTGTTTTTACACACAGACAGAACAACATGAAGCATTGCTTGGTCACTGGTTGAGCTAAACTGGTATTATCTAATTGTGTAGTTAAACTTAACAGATATTCAACATAATTCATGTGTGAGAGTCTAACAGAAGGACGGACAAAACCAGTGAAATATCCACTGATCTGATAACTCGTCATATTTTATTAGCATTTTCTAAACTGTAGAATAAACTGTGATGGTGTGAGAAATGTTGAAGGTGTCTGAATAGATTTGTGGTCTGACTGTGTGCATGGTGTGGTGTCGGTGTCAGATACTCGTGTTCTCCTCAAGTATGAGTGACTTGGTGGTGTTTTCCCCCACAGGTTCGAGTTCTGCTGCAGAATGAGAGTGGGAAACTGCGCTCCGCTCTCGTGGGGAACTTGAAGAGTGCCGTGACCGCCTCGTTCCTCATGCTGCCCGAGAGCTTCTCAGAAGAAGACCTGTTCCTCCAGATCGCAGGACTGTCCTACTCTGGCGAGTCTTTCTCACATGCATTTTACAGTTTTACTCTAATCTGTATTTGTTTTTTGATGCCGTTCAGTCAGAAATCTCCACTTCAGCAGCTTCACACACACACACACACACACACACACACACACACACACACCAGACTCCTCTATATTCTGATGAGCTGGTCATGTATATCCACTGGAATTTGTTTATTTTCTTTCACTTGATTTTTGGAGGGATGAAAAGAAAACTTTAAAAACCTTTAACCCTCTGGTGCTCTGTGGTCATTTTAGGTTTTTATTTTGTTTTTATTTATTTATTTATTTTTTTACTTCGTCGTAGTGGTATGAAACTTGGTAAAGGTTTTGCCACTTGCTGTTTGAACCCACACACACAAAACACATGGACATGATTTGAAAAGGTTAAATGGTCCTGTAAAAAAACCCCAGTCACTCTTGTATTGTTTCCGGGCAGAAACGAGCGCATTGGAAATGGATGAGACGAGTTTCCTCTAGTGGAAGCGTTTGGCACTGCAGCCGGACAACATCTCACTGAATCTCACATCTCACCAAATTTTGAACACTCTTTAGATTTATGGCTTTGATTTTCTCACAGTTTTAGAATAAAGGGTGTTTTGGAAAATATATATTTCATATAAAAAAATGTCAAAGTATTTTTGTGCATTTTTTATAACAATAAACATAAAATTCTAAAAAAAAAAAATTCGCTTTTTTTTAACCCTGTTACTGCTCGTGTGTCAGTCAAAAATGACCATTATTTTTAATTTCAACGAAATCACTACTATATTTTAGTTTGAGTGTTTTTTTGTTTAATATTTTGTATTTTAGGGAATTTTATGGAATTTTAGGGAATTTAATTATATTTATGCTGTAGTTCTAATCAGGGTTTGAAATGAACTTTTTCACTCACCGGCCAATTTGGCTACTTAATTAAGTTGTAAAAAAAAAGAAGAAGAAATAAACCAGTCCAACCACGTCACATGTTAAACTTTTCGAATCATGTCCTTGATTTTTTGTGCGTGTTCACACAGCAAGTGCCAAAGCGTAAATTTTTTTGGTAAAAAATGACTGAACTGCACCTGAGGGTTAAACGTTTCTTCACTTCAGCAATAATCTGCCAAGTGTCGTCTTTAAACAGAAGAACTTTGAACTTTAAAAGAAGAACTTTGAACTTTAAAAGAAGAACTTTGAAGCTACAAAGGATTCAAGATTTATGACCGTTTAAGTCTATGCTCAAAAACTGAATAAATGGATTATAACTACTGCATAAATATAATTTACTACCATAAAATCCCCTAAAAATGAAAAAAAATTAAGTAAATAAAAGTAAAACTAAAATATAATACATTAATTTAATTGATAAACAACAACAACAACAAAAAACAAAAACAAGAGCAATACCAGATGATTAATATGTCATTAAAATAAAACAAGTATTTTTAATCCAATGCTCAAATTTCTTTTTTGAAAATGGATGCAAATCAATGCATATTTAATTAAACAATACCTAATTTGCATTTTTTTAACATAGCTTTTCAGGAAACTTGGAATACAAAAAAAAATCTTTTGCAATTATTAATAATGTAATCAAATGTGGAAGTATGTTGATATCTATAAGTATGTATTTTATTGCTTCTCTTCTGTGTGGCTGTAGGGGATTTCAGGATGGTGATTGGTGAGGATAAAGCCAAGGTCTCCAACATCGTGAAAGACAACATGCATGATTTCCGCAGGTTATACAGCAGGATTCTTCAGGAGTGTCCTCAGGTGGTGTACAAGCCTCAGCAGGGCCGGCTCGAGGTGAGAGACATTCCTCTGTTTACAATCCCTGGGGATTATTCCTCTGATATCAGGCAGATTCACTTGCTCATCCCTGGGTCAAGTCAGGTCAGGTCAAGTGAAGTCAAGTCAGGTCAAGTCTGGTCAGATCAGGTCAAGTCAGGTCAAGTCTGGTCAGATCAGGTTAAGTCAGGTCAAGTGTGGTCAGATCAGGTCAAGTCAGGTCAAGTCTGGTCAGATCAGGTCAAGTCAGGTCAAGTCAGGTCAAGTCTGGTCAGATCAGGTCAAGTCTGGTCAGATCAGGTCAATTCAGGTCAAGTCAGGGCAAGTCTGGTCAGATCAGGTCAAGTCAAGTCAAGTCTGGTCAGATCAGGTCAAGTCTGGTCAGGTCAAGTCAGGTCAGGTCAGGTCAGGTCAGGTCAAGTCTGGTCAGATCAGGTCAAGTCAGGGCAAGTCTGGTCAGATCAGGTCAATTCAGGTCAAGTCAGGTCAAGTCAGGTCAGATCAAGAAAGGTCAGGTCAAGTCTGGTCAGATCAGGTCAAGTCAGGTCAGGTCAAGTCAGGTCAAGTCTGCTCAGATCAGGTCAATTCATGTCAGGTCAATTCAGGTCAAGTCTGGTCAGGTCAAGTCTGGTCAGGTCAGGTCAGGTCAAGTCAGGTCAGATCAAGTCAGGTCAGGTCAAGTCTTGTCAGATCAGGTCAAGTCAGATCAGGTCAAGTCAGGTCAAGTCAAGTCAGGTCAAGTCTGGTCAGATCAGGTCAATTCAGGTCAGGTCAAGTCTGGTCAGATCAGGTCAATTCAGGTCAGGGCAAGTCTGGTCAGGTCAAGTCAGGTCAAGTCAGGTCAGGTCAAGTCAGGTCAGGTCAAGTCTGGTCAGATCAGGCCAGGTCAAGTCTGGTCAGATCAGGTCAAGTCTGGTCAAGTCAGGTCAAGTCTGGTCAGATCAGGTCAAGTCAGGTCAAGTCTGGTCAGATCAGGTCAATTCAAGTCAGGTCAGGTCAAGTCAAGTCTGGTCAGGTCAGGTCAGGTCAAGTCAGGTCAAGTCTGGTCAGATCAGGTCAAGTCAGGGCAAGTCTGGTCAGATCAGGTCAAGTCAGGGCAAGTCTGGTCAGATCAGGTCAATTCAGGTCTGGTCAGGTCAAGTCAGGTCAGGTCAAGTCTGGTCAGATCAGGTCAAGTCAGGTCAAGTCTGGTCAGATCAGGTCAAGTCTGGTCAGATCAGGTCAATTCAGGTCAGGTCAGGTCAATTCAGGTCAAGTCAGGGCAAGTCTGGTCAGATCAGGTCAAGTCAAGTCAAGTCTGGTCAGATCAGATCAAGTCTGGTCAGGTCAAGTCAGGTCAAGTCTGGTCAGATCAGGTCAAGTCAGGGCAAGTCTGGTCAGGTCAAGTCAGGTCAAGTCAGGTCAAGTCTGGTCAGATCAGGTCAATTCAGGTCAGGTCAATTCAGGTCAGGTCAATTCAGGTCAGGTCAAGTCTGGTCAGGTCAAGTCTGGTCAGGTCAGGTCAAGTCAGGGCAAGTCAAGTCAGGTCAGATCAGGTCAGGTCAGGTCAAGTCTTGTCAGATCAGGTCAAGTCTGGTCAGATCAGGTCAATTCAGGTCAGGTCAAGTCTGGTCAGATCAGGTCAATTCAGGTCAGGGCAAGTCTGGTCAGGTCAAGTCAGGTCAAGTCTGGTCAGATCAGGTCAAGTCTGGTCAGATCAGGTCAAGTCAGGGCAAGTCTGGTCAGATCAGGTCAAGTCTGGTCAGATCAGGTCAATTCAGGTCAGGTCAGGTCAAGTCTGGTCAGATCAGGTCAATTCAAGTCAAGTCAGGTCAAGTCTGGTCAGATCAGGTCAAGTCAGGGCAAGTCTGGTCAGATCAGGTCAATTCAAGTCAGGTCAAGTCTGGTCAGATCAGGTCAATTCAAGTCAGGTCAGGTCAGATCAAGTCAGGTCAGGTCAAGTCAGGTCAAGTCTGGTCAGATCAGGTCAAGTCAGGTTAAGTCTGGTCAGATCAGGTCAAGTCAGGGCAAGTCTGGTCAGATCAGGTCAATTCAGGTCAGGTCAAGTCTGGTCAGGTCAAGTCAGGTCAGGTCAGGTCAAGTCTGGTCAGATCAGGTCAGGTCAGGTCAAGTCTGGTCAGATCAGGTCAAGTCAGGTCAGATCAGGTCAAGTCAGATCAGGTCAAGTCTGGTCAGGTCAGGTCAGGTCAAGTCAGGTCAGGTCAAGTCAGGTCAGGTCAGGTCAGGTCAGGTCAGGTCAGGTCAAGTCACCTTCATTTATACAGCGCTTTTAACAATATAGATTGTTTCAAAGCAGCTTTACAGTGATAATAGGATATTAAAGTAACAGAAATTGTTTTGATTTTACAGCAGCTCTAGAATAAAATTATTGTTCAGCTAAAGTTAGTTTTGGTTGATTCACTTCCGTCGCAACGATCATTAGTTATTAGCTTAGGGGCCGCTAACACGACACCGTTCTAACAGAAAACCCTTAATGCGCTCCGGCCGCTCACTTGCACGACAACAGTGTCTGGTGCTCGAGAACCCAACCTTGAAACAGGTTCCAAGGTGCAAGCAGTGAAAAATTGTGAAACAAAAAAAAAGTTATCTCCGCGCAAACTTCAAAAACGCGAATCTGTGTAAACGCTGACGGCGTGCACATGCGTATTACGTTTTTAGTCTATAGGTATTCGCATTTGAATATATATGTGCGCAGGCGTGTGTCTTTCTCTCCAAATTGACCTCAACAAACTCCCTATCCTGCCCTAAAAATTCATAATACAGAATTTTTTTTTTTATCGCTTTTTATAGTGAGCTACTGGAGAGCTTCGAGATTGTTTGAAAGTAGGGTTTGGGTATTGTTTGAATTTTAACGATTACGATTCCAATTTCGATTCTGCTTATCGATTCCTAATTTCGAGCATTATTAAAGACAAGTAAACACTCAGTAATTAAAAAAGAACAAATAAGCAATGGCAGCAAATGGATACACCTGAACAAAGATATGATTGAAATAAACAGTGTTTTAAGATTTTCAGGTGTTCAGGCACAGAAACTGTATTCAAATGTAAAATAACACTGCATTTTATAAATAAAATATCAATTACAAATATACTTACAAAAGTTATTCAGTCAAGAACGAGGGAATTTTCTCATTGTCTTCTGTAGTTTGATCAGTGTTATAATCGAGACGGCAGGAATATTAGTGCTGTCATTTTAAGAGTTATCCAATAGTTACACATGCCTGCAGCGCTGAATGGTTTAAAATCACATCAAAATCACCTTTTCTGTGCGCACGCTTTCGATGTGTGTGTAGCGCTGAAAACTGCGAGTCGCTAGTAGAGATACTAGTATTAATATTTCGAAAGTCACTCAATTATGTAGTTGACACTAAAGGGCTTGTTCGTGTTATTTTCATAAAAATGTCAGTATGCCAAAAATATCTGCTTTATTTTGTTATTGCAAAATGTTTTTTATTTATTTATTTTTTACAATTTTGGGGTAAAAATCATGATGTGTTTTAAAATGGACAGTTGTGGTTGTAGATTATGATTGGCTGAGCTGCATTTGAAGCTGTTGTAAAACACTCTATAAACACACACCTGTGCGCTCATAACATCAGCATTACTGGTGAAAAAACTAATTGGGAAGATGATGAGCTCAAAAAAACCTATACAGTACATAATGTTGTTTGGAGGTCCGTGTGGTGGTGCAAACAAAAGACGATTAAACAGTCAACATAGCAAAAACAATTATGTAACACTTTATACACCAAACAAGCATACTTGAAATGTTTGAAATTGTCAAAGCATAAAAATGTATGTCTCTCTAAAATATCCCAATGGTGAAATGCCCATTAGGGATGTCAACGATTAATCGACGATCGATTAATTGTCGATAATACATTTAATCGATAAAACTTATCGATCATCGATTAAGCAGGATCATGTGCGTGCGTGCTGCTCAACCGCGAAACATGTAAGCGAGCGCGCCGGTGTGGTGAAGTGTTGAGTCCCACTGAATGACACACCGGAATGACACACACACACCGGAGTTGTTTGGGACTATTTTACACCTTCATCATGACTATAAGTTTGCGTGTGCATTCGCAGCCTTTTGTTTTGTGCAAATGTAAGTTGTAATAGTTTATTTTGTGTACGCTTATCTATATCTGATTTATCTCATATTGGATGCATTTGGTTAAAGGAGTCATAATGTGCAATTTTCACTTTTCCATGAGAATCAATGTATGTTATGATTGACTAACGATTATACATTGGCCGGGATGCCGATATTCAAAAGTGAAGCGTTTGTTTACCCCAGGGTTCTTAAATTAGCCAACGTGCACGCGCACTCAAATACGAGATTTCAATTTCTCCCCCGACTTGACGTCAAGACGGGGCCGGATATACCATATATGGACACCGCAGAGGAGGCCCGCCCTGCCCCTCTCCCCATCATATTCAGTCAAGAAAGATGCAGAAACGTAGTGCACACGTGAGTTGCTCTGTGGTTGACTGTCATAATCCACATTCTAATGTTTTTTATTTACCCAAAACTGACCAAACTACAAGGGACAAGTGGATGAAATTTATTTTTAATGACGCTGTTCCAACAACCATCTCAACTTGCTCAACGTTAGGTGTCTGCGCTAAACATTTCATAAAAGAATCTTTTACAAATTTGGGGCAATATCAGGCGAAGTTGGCATCGAAGCTACGTTTGGAAAAAGGTGCCATTCCAACAATCAGGGACTTGCCTGAATTTGAAACGGTAAAACTGTGTTTTTATTACTATATTTTGTGTAACAAACAGCAGCTAACTACTAATGCGGTTAATGTATGTGATGTAAACACGGGGAATGGACTCTACGAATGCTAGCCACATCTTTCCACTTTTTTATATAATAGATAAGGATAGATACATTTAAAAAACAGTCAAGAAATAATAAACATAAAGAAAAACATAACGTTACATGTCTGTAGATGAAAATGATTAAATATCTAAAAAACCACAACGTCAAAAAAGGCAAAAACAACATTATAGCAAAAGTTAATCTCTATAACCACTGTAAGCTGAAAATAAAGTAGACTACATCTCCGTTAATGTAATCTACATTAAATTAAAGCTAAACTTATGTGGGAGAAAATAGCAAAAAACGTTTTAGCTCGTTACTGATGTTAATGTATGTCTCAGTCAAAAAAATTATCTTTACCATTCAGAGACATGTTGATGTAGACGTCCTTCCATTGACTGTTGTTCATCTTCCCTTTCCAGCTCTGGTTCAGAGTCTGGCTCAAACATATACGGTTGAATCCCGTAGGTCGCTAGCCTGGCTAACGCCAGACCCAATCTCGTTGAGAATTGGGTCTGGGAACCACATGCGCAATTTCTCGTATTTGAGGCGTGGTTTCAGAATGCCCGTCGCAGTTTATTGGGTGCTAAGAATGTCTATCAAATATGCCTGTACGTACAAAGTCCTTTTAGGCAAGTCATGCCACTCGGCCGCCATCTTGGCAATGCCTCCGGGCAGCTATTTCGGACTAACAAGACCAGGCTCCTATCTAAATGAATGGGCAGAGACTCAGAACTGCACTTTCACTGGTCACCGGGACATAAAAACTGCATGTATACAAACAGTAATAAAATATGATAAAAATCGCTGAAAAAGTTTGATGACTTTGCCCCAAAATAAGGTTTAAAACGCATTTTTCCCCACAGGTTATACTTTTACTGCGCATGCGCAAGGGTTCTCTCGCTCTCTGTCGTGCGCACGCTACTGCTCGCTCGCTCTAGATTCCGGGAGATTTGAACTCATTTGCGGTCATCAGGGAGCCGCTATCAATCTGCGGGAGACTCCCGGAACTTCCGGGAGACTTGGGATGTCTGATATTTACACAACTATCAAATCTGCCGCCTTTTCAAACAGTAACATATTTTCCGCTGTCGCAAAACTCAACTGTGCGCATGCGTCGGTGGAACCAGACGATAGGCTTAAATGTTTTCCAGCTTGACTGTTAAAAGCAGACGATTGGCTTTCCAGCGGGAGGGGCGGGGCATGTGCATACAACCGCCATCTTTGGCGTTACGGGTTTCCCCTATATAGTTGTATTAAGGATTGAGGAAGTGGCATGTCTCTATATAAATAGTCTCTGGTACGTAGCTCATAGCCAATCGTTTCAATTATACCAGATGACGTATGTCTACTATGACGACTGGGGTCTCGCGAAGCCCCATTGCCTTAGCCACTAACGGGGCTAGTTGATATATCAGACTTTTTCCAAAGCCTGTTGGTAGCAGGGCAAAAACATCATTCTTGTTTAAGAAATGGTTTAACGCCGAAAGCTGTTCTTTTTTTCAAAATGAACTTGCATTCTAAACTACTTAGACATTGTTCTAAGGCTGCATCAAAGAGTAGCTTCGCGTCTTCAGCCATGTTAAATAGATATAAACAAACTGTTTCCGTGTGTCGCATAGATGTCGTCATCGTCTAGCTGCTCCCTCCCCGTTCTGTGATTGGTTCCCTAACTGAGGCGAAAAATCTGGCCATGGTATCCAGACTGCCTTTCAGCGTGAATTGAATCGCGCTGCGGTAAGGCAGTATGGGGAAACCCAGGCTAGTAGGTCGCGGCCATGATCTCTATTTGGAATGATATGCTGAAGTTACCTGCGGTGTCAAGCCCCCTCCTTCCTGCCACCAATCAACGCGCCCCTCATTTGCATTATTAAAATGACCGTCCACGACAGCCAAAACCTCGCATCAGATCTCGCGAGACAATAATGCATTCAGAAATAAGGGTCAAACAAGCTCTGTGTTTATTTTTTTTCCAATTTTTCTTCTTTAGAAGGGCATGAAATGACTATAATAGAGCGTGGGTATCAAAGTTAATACTACATTATGACTCCTTTAAGAATTGACGTGATCTTTAGCGCGCTCAGCTCAAATGTCAATGCACGACTAATAATGATTATTGTGACTGTCATATTACACAAGATTATAAAGAGAACAATATTGTAATAAAACGTTGTGAATTATTTGGGTTTAGATGCCATGTCGCGTTGTTCCAGGAAGAGCTCGTCAGAGACTTTGAGCGCGTCCACCACAACATGAGTCATTCTGAATGGCACGTAACTCAGTTTAAGTTCACTTGTGCATTCACGTCATTTTGTGCAGATATAATTTTGTAAGATTATGTTTATTTTGTATATATCTGATTAATATCAAATAGGATGCGTTTCTTTGAGTTAAATAAACGCTAACAAAGTGCTCAACGGTTATTCATTCAGCGCGCGCCGCTAAAGCAGAATGCACGACTAATAATAACGATGGTTAATTTGGGACTGTCATATTACATAACATGAGAACACTATTTTATTAAATGGTTGTGAATTCATTGGGTTTAGTTGCCGTTTTCAGTGCGTTGTTCCAGCACGTAAACAGTCACACATTCTGACAAGCACGCATATGAGGCGGCGTTGGTGACACTTTGTATTTGTCGTTATAAATATATTAATTTAATTTATCAATCACATCAAAACATTTTACAATCCTACTAACCCTTTATTTAGATTAAAAACCATTATTATTAATTTGGTGAGGAACATAGCTTTTTGAGCATCATTTGCAGACCCTGTAATGCTGTTTGCCATTAATGCTAACAATTAATCGATTAATTGATCGTCAATTTAAACGACGATCGATCATGGGAATTTGTGAAAATTGACATCCCTAATGCCAATGCCTTTTATCAAAAGTTTTAATGGCTTTCTTAAATAGAGATTCAATGCTTTTAAGAGTAGATATGCTAGTTAATGACCAATTTGTAAAACATTACTCAATATGTGAAAAAATACATAGTATGTAAGAACAACTTGGCGCTTTGGTGTCACGAAATCTTCATGATTTAATGACCTTCATGATGCTAACCTCCACGATGTCCGTGCGTCAGGTGGACAAGAGCCCCGAGGGCCAGTTCACGCAGCTCATGGCTCTCCCGCGTGCGCTCCAGCAGAACATCACGGCGCTGGTGGACCGGCCCGGGAAGAACCGGGACGTGGAGGAGATCCTGCTGCAAGTGGCACAGGACCCGGACTGCGGATCCGTCGTACAGCAAGGTGACGCTACAACAACCGTGTGTGTGTGTACGTTACAACAACCAAATCCTGATGTGTGTGTGTGTGTATACGTTACAACAACCAGATCCTGGTGTGTGTGTGTGTGTGTATACGTTACAACAACCAGATCCTGGTGTGTGTGTGTGTGTGTGTGTGTGTGTGTGTGTGTATACATTACAACAACCAGATCCTGATGTGTGTGTGTGTGTGTGTGTGTGTGTGTGTGTGTGTGTACGTTACAACAACCAGATCCTGGTGTGTGTGTGTGTGTGTATACGTTACAACAACCAGATCCTGACCTGGTGTGTGTGTGTGTGTGTACGTTACAACAACCAGATCCTGATGTGTCTGTGTATACACGTTACAACAACCAAATCCTGGTGTGTGTGTGTGTGTGTGTGTGTGTGTGTGTATACGTTACAACAACCAGATCCTGGTGTGTGTGTTTGTGTGTACGTTACAACAACCAGATCCTGATGTGTGTGTGTGTGTGTACGTTACAACAACCAGATCCTGGTGTGTGTGTGTATGTATACGTTACAACAACCAGATCCTGGTGTGTGTGTGTGTGTGTACGTTACAACAACCAGATCCTTATGTGTGTGTATACGTTACAACAACCAGATCCTGATGTGTGTGTGTGTGTGAGTGTGTGTGTACGTTACAACAACCAGATGTGAATATCAGTGTTAAAGCCACTGCACATGTTCCAAAGGCCCTGATGTGTGTGTGTGTGTATATATATATATATATATATATATATATATATAAAAGAGGAGACTCTTTCAAAAACATTTGTATATATACACTACCAGTCAAACGTTTGGGATCGGCAAGATTTGAAATATTTTTTAAAGAGTCTCTTCTACTCTCCAAGGCTGTGATTATTTGACAATAAAAAACAGTAATATTGTGAAATATTATTCCAGTGTAAATCAGCTGTTTTAATCAAGTGTAATTTATTCCTGTGATCAAAGCTGAATTTTCAGCATCATTACTCCAGTCTTCAGTGTCACATGATCCTTCAGAAATCACTCTAATATGATGATCTGATGCTCAAGAAACATTTATTATGATTATTAAGTCTGTCAATTATCGGTTACCGGTATCAACCAGAATTTCCATGTCGGTGCATTTGTACTGTTTTCTCATTTTCATGGTGTTTATGTTGTTATTGAGAGGAAATTGCAGCACACATTCATCTAAGCGCATGTACTAACAGTATATCACTGCAAAGGTGTTTCCAACTTGTTTTTACCCTCGAACGAAGAACGTAAAGAAGTTTTCCGTGAGTATATCCGGGACTAAACACTGCCGCCGTCTAATAAACGCATGAAGAACTGCAGAGCTGGATTTACTTGGATAAACAGCGTGAAATAAACCATTTCACCCGAGATGAATGAAAGGGCAAGCAAGCAGTGGTTTTAGAGACTCGCCAAACTGGCCGGCTGGGTTTAGTCGGTGTTGAGTTTCTCCACGGCCTCACCCTCATGTCTCATTGTCATAATAACCGTCAGCGTTTTGCACAAACACCTGGCTGTCTCTGCCCTACGCTTAACTCCTGACTCTCCAGTATTAAGAGTTGCTGAAATGCATTTCGCCAGAATATTACTATCATTTTTCAATCACTGTGAGAAACCTTGATTTCGGTGAAATTACCACTTCTGTAAATAAAATCATCTGTCAATATTTAGAATGAATTACATAATTTAGTAAGGAATACTGAAACATGACAATATCTCACAACATAAAGCAAAAGTTGTTTTAATTCACCATACATTTCATTTTAAGTTATTTCACTTTTCAGTTATATAATACTTAGGTTGAATATATTTATTCACTAATAACTTTTAAAAATGACAGCAGGTCTGCATGCAGATGATTTGTTATTAGGGATGCACCGATATGAACATTTTGGCCGATACCGATAATTATTAATATTTGAAAGCCGATAACCGATATATTGGCGGATAAATATAAATCCAATTTTTTTTTTGAGAGAGAGAGAGAGCCTGATTACAAAAACACAAGTCTCACCATTAAAATCCATGACCCAAACACACAATTATAATGTTCTCATTATAATATGTAGCCGATATGACAGACTTGTGTTGCACTTTACTGTATTAAATTTTTTTTGAAGTGATTCTAATCATATTTCAAGCAATTCAAAACCATCATGTTGAACGGTGTGCATCTGAAGCGTCTCAGCTGAAGGAAATAATACATTATTTATCAGCTTTAATATGTCAGCCACATTTTCTCGTCGGGCCGATAATGATACCATTATGGTGGTCGATATTTTGTGCATCCCTGCTTGATATACTTCTTGTAATTGCCAAATTATGATTTGTCATCATACATAATTACACTGTTTTCACAGGAATCTCATCGATAGTGAAAACTTCCAGTCTAACTCAGAGTGCCAAAGGAATCGCCACCGCGGGTGAGAGTTCAGGGTTCAGAGGTCAAAGGTCGTCTGATCCTTTATTCTTCAGATGTGGGACGAAACATTGATGATCACTTGTGTGTTGAAAAAAAAACATTTGATTTTCTATATCCTTGATCAAAAGTATGATATAATCATGTCCTCAAAGCATAATTTTTTTTTTTTACAATACCAGATATTTATTAGACATTTTTAAATGTTTTTAATTTGCTCATACTGTAAACTTTTCTTTGTATCAGTAAATAGAGCTGAAATCCTCCATGCTTTGATGTTTGATCTGTATTCTTTCCTCTCAGCACTCAAGAATCAGTTTTGGTGTTTCTGAAATATTTTGGCGTTTTCATATATTGATTCCACATTTATTAGTGACACACTGATGTTGAAACTTGTTTTACAGGTCTCTTCAAAACGGTGTCATACAGCGCAAGAAAGCTGCAGAAAATGTGGAGAGGCTGGCGTAGAAAACCCTCGTAACTGACAATTATTTCCAAACGCATTTCACAATAACTCATAACCGTTTCAAACATAGTAATATTTCCACAGTTGATATTTATTTACAGTCTAAGCATGAAACTAATGACTGGATCCATTCATACTCTTATATTCCTAAGAACATGTCAATAAACCTTTCTAAAAATATTCTTGTAAAGTGTGTGTTTGTGTATTTGCGGACTTCCCCTTTACGTTGTACCTGTTGCAAGGACACGATGACGTCACTCCCTCATTAGCATAATGTATGCTGATCTCATCCCTTGACCTCGACCAATGAGAATGCTCGGCTCTCATCACCTGCTAGGAAGAGAATTCCATCATTCCAAGCATTCTTCCTCACAGCTCTGCTTCACACACACACACACTCTCTTCTGGATTACCGCATCAAACACTGGATCTTTCCCACTGGATTTAGCCCCAATTTTTTGCTCGGGATCTCTCATCGACTTTGTGATTGTGGAGATTTCAAAGTGGCGCTTCAAAGTGGTACGTAGTTTGTTCTTTAACATGTAAGAAAGAGTGGTAATACACGGAGTTTATGATCATTACAGGAGCAGGAATCGTGAATAAAGCAGCACTTGTACGGAAAGAGTCGAAGACAATAACACGTTACACTGTAACACAACCCGAGAGTTTCAGAACATGCGAGGTCATGCAGTTTCATGCGACACATTAATAAGTAACGTGTGAGCAACTGATAGTAAAACATTAATGACTAACTTAAAAGCGCGCGACTAAAATGCAAACGCACCGCAAACATTATTAAGGAAACGCGCGCGTGCGGTTGATTACAGCGCTAGCGGCGCGTTCTCATTCTGCGCGTCCACAAAGCGCAATTCCCGAAGTTATAATTCCCATTGTAAAGTTGGGATCTCCTGTAGGAAGGCGCTCAGCTGTGTGTGCGTGTGGAATGCGCTCTGGGAATGTTCAGTGTGGGAAGAGCGAGCAGTGTTTCAGTTCTCCTTCATGTTTGCGCTGTTTATTCTGGTAATGCATGAGAAAACATGTGGATTGTTTAAAGACCTTCCCAGTATGTACTGATATATTTTACTTCTGGATGCGACGTCATGAAAAGAATGTTACATCCACGTGTTGCTGACTTTACAGGGTTAGTTAATCCAAAAATGAAAATTATCCCTTATTTTACTCACCCTCAAACCATCCTATATGTTTATTTATGACTATCTTTTTTCAGCTGAACTCAATCAGAGTTTATTAAATAATATCCTGGCTCTTCCAAGCTTTATAATGGGATTGAATGGAGCCTGAGATTTTGAAGCGGATCCATCATAACAGTAATCCATACGGATCCAGGGGTTAATAAAGGCCTTCTGAAGCCAAGAAAAATATACATATTTATAACTTTATAAACTATAATCACTGGCTTGTGTTAACGGCTATACACGAGTCGAGCTCTGGTGGAAGAGTGACCTCTGACCCCACACATGACCTCTGACCCCACGCATGACCTATGATGTAGGAGTAGCTTAAGCTCAGCTGAGAGTCCACGCCTCTCGCGGTTCAAACAACAAACTCAAGCTCCTCCCACATTTCTCTTTAATAATGCTCCTTTTAGAAGTCTAATTCGTGACCGGTGTTTTGTTTTGCTCTATTCTCTGCGCTGCCATGTTCGCCAATACGTCAAGCGTCGGGTCAGAGGTCATGGCCATGACTGGAAGCCAGTGATTATAGTTTATAAAGTGATAAATATGGATATTTTTCTTGGCGTCAGAAGGCCTTTATTAACCCCTGGATCCGTATGGATTATTGTTATGATGGATCCGCTTAAAAATTTTAGGCTCAGCCAGGAAATTTTTTAATATAATTCTGATTGTGTACGGCTGAAAGATGAATGTCATAAACACCTAGTATGGCTTGAGGGAGAGTAAATCTTGAGATAATGTTCATTTTTGGGTGAAGTATGGCTTTAACGCTCTGGTTTTCCTGCGCAGGGTCTGGACCAGGATGGAAACGCCTCTGGATGTCTTGTCGAGAGCAGCATCTTTAGTGCATCAAGACGACGAGAAACGTGAGTCCATTTCAGAGATTGATCGGAATAGTTTGATTGTGTGTGTAAATGAATAGTCTTGGACTTGGTGCTGAAACCCAAAGCACAGGACAATACAGACACCAGAATAACAATATTCATGATTCTGAAGCTGAAAATACAGAATTATTATAGATAAATATGCTTTCACTGTCACTGACTAGATATATTTAAAATAATGTCGGACACTTTTACTGGTAACATCAGACATCTGGCATTATCAGGACACACAAATATCCCCCACTGCATTATTATACATTATATTCAACATTATATATAGTAGTTTAATGTAGTACTGACACTAAAACTATGAAAAGTTGAATTTTTTTCTCACGCAGTAATTTTCACAGTGGGTGAACTACACACAATATATATTGTCACTATCCTCGATACATATTGTTGCATTTTTGTATTGCGATATATTGCTACACTCCTAATCACCAGTTGTTTTATTTTGGTCTTTTGACAAAACTATTTTAATTGTTTCTATTTCATGTATGCGGGTGGCAACTGCATAGCAGAGGGGCGCAAAACCACTTTTGGCCAGTCAAGTTTTTCAGTGATAGGGACCCATTTTTGGAATGATTTACCAACAGAAATAAAAACAGAAACCGACCTGAAAACATGTAATAGAAAGGTGAAACACTGGCCGAAAGAAATTCAAATATGTGGACATTGAGTCATTTTTGTCTGTTCTGGATGTGATGTGTCCTTGTGTAATGTGGTCGGGATTGTGTAAAATGTCAATGTTAGTGTTTATAATGTATTTGACGCTAGATTGTGTAATCTACGCTATGTTTTTGGTATATGTTTTTAGAAAGGCCTGACCAGGGACTGGGGTTACAAATTAGCCTATTGGCTAGAAACCTTTTATGCAACACATTTACACATTTTGTTATGGCTTTGCCTATGATAATTATGTATGTAATAATGTGCGCTGCATTGTCCCTGACAAATAAACTAATAATAATAATAAAAAAAATAATAAAAAAGTTTTCCTCGTACAGTACGTTTTCCTCGTACAGTGTTTTCCTCGTACAGTAAGTTTTTCTCATACAGTAAATAAGTTTTCCCTCAAAGTTTCCCTTGTACAGTAAGTAAGTTTCCCTCGTACAGTAAGTTTCCCTCGTACAGTAAGTTTTCATCGTAAGTTTTCATCGTACAGTAAGTTTTCCCTCGTACAATAAGTTTTCCTCGTACAGCAAGTTTTCCCTCATACAGTAAGTTTTCCTCATATGGTCATTTTTCCTCATACAGTAAGTTTTCCTCGTACAGTAAGTTTTCCCCGTACAGTACGTTTTCCCTCGTACCGTAAATGTTTTCCTCGTACAGTAAATACGTTTTCCCACATACAGTAAATACGTTTTCCCTCATACAGTAAATACGTTTTCCCTCATACAGTAAATACGTTTTCCCTCATACAGTAAATACATTTTCCCTCATACAGTAAATACGTTTTCCCTCATACAGTAAATACGTTTTCCCTCATACAGTAAATACGTTTTCCCTCATACAGTAAATAATTTTCCTCATACAGTAAATACGTTTTCCTCGTACAGTAATTTTTCCTCATACAGTAAATACGTTTTCTTCATACAGTAAGTTTTCCCTTATACAGTAAATACATTTACCTCGTACAGTTAATACGTTTTCCTCGTACAGTAAGTTTTCCTCGTACAGTAAGTTTTCCTCGTACAGTAAGTTTTCCTCATACAGTAAGTTTTCCTCGTACAGTAAGTTTTCCTCGTACAGTAAGCTTTCCTCGTACAGTAAGCTTTCCCTCATACAGTAAATACGTTTTCCTCGTACAGTAAGTTTTCTTCATACAGTAAGTTATCCCTTATACAGTAAATACATTTACCTCGTACAGTTAATACGTTTTCCTCGTATCGTAAGTTTTCCTGGTACAGTAAGTTTTACTCGTATCGTAAGTTTTCCTGGTACAGTAAGTTTTACTCGTATCGTAAGTTTTCCTGGTACAGTAAGTTTTCCTGGTACAGTACGTTTTCCTGGTACAGTACGTTTTCCTGGTACAGTACGTTTTCCTGGTACAGTAAGTTTTCCTGGTACAGTAAGTTTTCCTGGTACAGTAAGTTTTCCTCGTACAGTAATTTTACCTCATACAGTAAGCTTTCCCTCGTACAGTAAATAAGTTTTCCTCGTATAGTAAGTTTTCCTCATACAGTAAGTTTTCCCTCATACAGTAAATACGTTTTCCTCATACGGTAAGTTTTCCTCGTACAGTAATTTTTCCTCATACAGTAAGCTTTCCCTCATACAGTAAGTTTTCCTCATACAGTAAGTTTTCCTCATACAGTAAGTTTTAAGTTTTCCCTCATACAGTAAGTTTTCCCTCATACAGTAAGTTTTCCCTCATACAGTAAGTTTTCCCTCATACAGTAAGTTTTCCCTCATACAGTTAATACGTTTTCCTCATACAGTAAGTTTTCCTCGTACAGTAATTTTTCCTCATACAGTAAGCTTTCCCTCATACAGTAAATACGTTTTCCTCGTACAGTAAGTTTTCCTCATACAGTAAGTTTTCCCTCATACAGTAAGTTTTCCCTCATACAGTAAGTTTTCCCTCATACAGTAAGTTTTCCCTCATACAGTAAGTTTTCCTCGTACAGTAATTTTTCCTCATACAGTAAGCTTTCCATCATACAGTAAATATGTTTTCCTCGTACAGTAAGTTTTCCCTCATGAGGTAAGTTTTCCCTCATACAGTAAATACGTTTTCCTCATACAGTAAGTTTTCCTCGTACAGTCATTTTTCCTCATACAGTAAGCTTTCCCTCATACAGTAAATACGTTTTCCTCGTACAGTAAGTTTTCCCTCATGAGGTAAGTTTTCCCTCATACAGTAAATACGTTTTCCTCATACAGTAAGTTTTCCTCGTACAGTCATTTTTCCTCATACAGTAAGCTTTCCCTCGTACAGTAAGTTTTCCCTCGTACAGTAAGTTTTCCCTCGTACAGTAAGTTTTCCCTCGTACAGTAAGTTTTCCCTCGTACAGTAAGTTTTCCCCCGTACAGTAAGTTTTCCCCCGTACAGTAAGTTTTCCCCCATACAGTAAGTTTTCCTCGTACAGTAAGTTTTCCTCGTACAGTAAGTTTTCCTCGTACAGTAAGTTTTCCCCCGTACAGTAAGTTTTCCTCGTACAGTAAGTTTTCCTCGTACAGTAAGTTTTCCTCGTACAGCAAGTTTTCCTCGTACAGTAAATACGTTTTCCTCGTACAGTAAATACGTTTTCCTCATACAGCAAGTTTTCCCTCGTACAGTAAGTTTTCCCTCGTACAGTAAGTTTTCCCTCGTACAGCAAGTACGTTTTCCCTCGTACAGCAAGTATGTTTTCCCTCGTACAGCAAGTACGTTTTCCCTCGTACAGCAAGTACGTTTTCCTCGTACAGTAAGTGATCTCTGAAACGCTGCTGGATTTCCATAAGGCTTTATTCAGTGTCTGCATTGAGTCGTGATCATTTACATGAGAATGCTCCACATAAAGCCCTCGACTCTCTGAAATGCCTCTTGGTTCTGTTGTTGCTCAGCTCAATATATCTGCACTGAAATATGATCGCGAGACGAGCGTTATGAAAGAATAGGACTTTGAAAAGCTTCCTCCGGCCTGATATGAACACGCTGTGTTTCCCTCAGGAATTCCTTCCTAGATTAAGCAGAATCAAATCCTTCTCAGTCGGCATTTAGTTGTTGCTCGAAATCATTGTGCAACAACATCTACATGTTACAGCGTCTGTTCGTGTGGCTGTCGTGTTCGTTCACTGATGCAACAGGATTTGGTTAGAAGTATGAAATGTATTGACTGGTTTAACTCCCACCTAAACATCTTCAGCTGTAACTAAACTAACATATGGGTCATTGGTTGAGTCAGTGTTTCTGTGTTCAAAAGCCTATATATTTATTTTATATTTATATATCAACCTATGAATGGTTTACTTCTAATTGTCTATAAGCAGAGATAGTAGAAAGTATTTTAAAGTTGTTATGAAAGGGAGTTTGAATGTGTCTGTGGGGAATTGATTGGATGGTTGTGGTTTGCTATTGGCTGATCTCATGTGAGTGACAGGTTATAGCTCCGCCCTCGTCATCAGAGAAGAGAAGAGATGCTGCAAGAGGAACTTATTCTGATTCAAGATTATTAACACAATAATGATGTGTATATTTATAATAAACACTACAAAATTACATTAGAAAACAAGAACTGTTCATTTTGATTTCATGGCGACTTTAACGTAAAACAAAACTCTTATTCACTTGAGTTTACTCTTAAAGTCGCCATTTAGTTAATAATTTATACCTTAAAACTCATCTTTGATCTCCAAAATTTCATATTTAAACGTTTTTTTTGCCTTAAAATAGCTTGAATGTAACTCGACACCCTCACCGCATTTAGTATGCGCGGTTCTATGAATATGCAAACGAGCCCTGCCTCCACTCACTCACTCACTCAGCTCAGAGATCCACTGGTTGACGATCACACGTTGATCTGATTGGTTACAAAGTAGTTTGTGACGTCAAAAACACCAGCGATTTCAAACCGTGTTTTTGAGACTGTCTTTGGTTCACTGCAGTTTTAAGGAGAAAATACTCAGCAATGCTGTCTACTTATGAATTTACCCATGGTTTGTTCTAAAGCATATTAAAAAAGACATATAAACAACATTAAAAGCTGGATTTTCACCACCAGAACGGGAAGGGAAAGTGGGTCACGGTGTCAGAGCCGCGAGTTTGGGTCGCGATTCAATCATAATACCTAAAATACAAGAACTTATTAAAGAAAATGTACGCTTTGGTGACAGAAAATATTCTAACAAATTTTTGAGAGACTGTTTAGTACAACAATGTTTCACAGGACTGGTATTATGAGAAGAAGGAAGTGTGCAAAATTAGGACTTATTTCCTTTCATTCCCCGTTAATCCTAAATCTAAAGAGGTGCGCTTACATTTTGAATCATATATACCCTGCAAAATAATTTTTAAGAATTATATTTAATGTTGGGGATTCAAATTTATGTAAAATATGCAAGTTACAGATAGAAACGTTTGAACACTTGTTTTTTCAGTGCAATTTGGTAAACACTATCTGACATGATGCAACAAAGGCTGAGACTGTCGTGGGAAACTGTTACGTTTGGTTTGTTAATTAAGGATAAAAAGGTATCTCATGAAATAAATAATGTGTTGCTTTTGCTGAAATTTTACATACACAAATGAAAAAATGTTTTAAATTCCTCCACGATTATTGTTTTTTAAGGAGGAATTTCTAGTATATTTGGAGACATTTAGAGAGATAAAGTCCTAAATCAGTGTATATTTGTATTCTGTTGGGAATGGTATGCATATTGTGATGATTGAATGTAAGCTCAGTCTTGCTTGTAAAACGTTCATTTATTAATGCCTTTCTGTTAATGTTCAACATATGTGTCCCTGGATCACAGACCCAGTCACGAGTCGCACGGGTATATTTGTGGCAATAGCCAAAAATACACTGTACGGGTCAAAATTATTGATTTTTCTTTTATGCCAAAAATCATTAGGATATTAAAGGGTTAGTTCACCCAAAAATGAAAATTAAGTCATTAATTACTCACCCCCATGCTGTACCAACCCCGTAAGGCCTTCGTTCGTCTTCGGAACACAAATGAAGATATTTATGATTAAATCTGAGAGGTTCATGACTGCTACATAGGCCCCCTAAGGGAATGAATCCTGACGGCCCAGAGAGTCATTAAAGAAAATGTTTAAATATTCCATGTCGCAACAGTGGCTCAACTATAAGTTTATCAAGCGACGAGAATACTTTTTGTGCGAAAAAACAAACAAAAATAACGACTTTATTCGACTATTCCTTTTCTTCCTTGTAGGCCTGAAACGAGACTTCAAGAGATTTCCACGACGCACGCGCGAGAACTTTAGTTAGTAGTTGAAGGAGATCGCAATTCTCGCGCGTGCGTCGTGGAAATCTCTTGAAGTCTCGTTTCAGGCCTACAAGGAAGAAAAGGAATAGTCGAATAAAGTCGTTATTTTTGTTTGTTTTTTCGCACAAAAAGTATTCTCGTCGCTTGATAAACTTATAGTTGAGCCACTGTTGCGACATGGAATATTTAAACATTTTCTTTAATGACTCTCTGGGCCGTCAGGATTCATTCCCTTAGGGGGCCTATGTAGCAGTCATCCACCTCTCAGATTTAATCATAAATATCTTCATTTGTGTTCCGAAGACGAACTAAGGCCTTACGGGGTTGGTACAGCATGGGGGTGAGTAATTAATGACTTAATTTTCATTTTTGGGTGAACTAACCCTTTAAGCAAAGATCATGTTCCATGAAGATATGTAAATTTCCTACCGTAAATATATAAATCATGTATTTTTGTGAGTAAATGCAGCACAATCGCCAACATAAATACACAGCTTTAAAGGAGATTTTCTCAATGTTTCGATTTTTTTGCACCCTTGGATTCCAGATTTACAAATAATAGTATCTCAACCAAATATTGTCGTATCCCAACAAACCATACATCAATGGAAAGCTTATTTATTCAGATTTCAGATCATGCATAAATCTCAATTTAAAAAAAATTGACCCATGTGACTGGTTTTGTAGTCCAGGCCAGGGTCACATATGAAAAAAAAGTAACAAAAGAAGGTTGTGATGGCGGTTGTTCCTCTCCCTCCCCCCGCCGTGTGTGTGTGTTGTTTAGCGCAGGGCTGATGTCATGTCTTTGTGTCTTTGTCTCCTCAGTGTGTCTGACCTGTTTTCACTGCAGCTCCTCCTGCTCGTTTGCATTTATTGCAAGCTTTCATGATTGTTCTCACTCGCGGGAACGCGTGGATCCGTAGCTTACGCTCGCGCACGTTTGGCCCTGACAAGCTCCAGCAAACACTCACTTCAGTGTAGAAATGCTCAATCACAGGGAAGGTGTGTCTTTATCTGCAGATTCAGGTGACGGCTTGCTTTCAGACGCCTGAAAACAAAAAACAGAAAAACAGCACAGAACGCCATTACACACACACACACACACACACACACACACACACACACGCACATCGTGCTTTTAGCAGCGATTAAAGCAAGCTGGTATATCCTCATCCTGGACAAGAGAATCGATGTTTACTTTTTATCAGAACCTATGGTCAGAACTCAACAGTCGAATGCCTAAAGTCCACAATTCACATTCAGAATGGATTTTTAATGATAGATGTTTCAGGATGAACTTTACCTCTGTTGAGTCATGAAAACAAATCTATGATTTCAACTCAATTTATAAAAGAAATCTGAGAACTACTTATCGACATTCAAAAGTTCTATTTTAACATAAATGCTGATGTAAACTTTCTATTCATCAAATAATCCTGAAGAAATATGGATCTGTTTTCAACACTGATAATAATCATAAATGTTTCTTGAGCATCAGATCATCATATAGGATCATGTGACACTGAAGACTGGAGTAATGATGCTGAAATACAGCTTTGATCACAGGAATAAATTACACTTTACTATATATTCACATAGAAAACAGCTGATTTACACTGGAATAATATTTCACTGTTTTTACTGTATTTTTGATCATGGTGAGCAGTAGAGACTCTTTCAGAAACATTAAAAAATCTTACTAGCCTCAGACTTCAGAAAAGTAGTTTAATATTTTGAAAACTTCAAACATAGTCAATGATAAGAAGTATTAAATAATTATGTATCATATAATGATATTCTTAATAATTATGCTTGAGAATACTTTGATGGGAAAGTATTTTTTTGAAAAACAATATTTTTTTTGTCAATTTCCAAATTAATGATTCACCTCAAAATTGATGAATTTAGATTTTAGTTTTTTAGTAGTCCTAAATCTTACTAGATAAATAAAAATATAGTTTTATCTGTCACATCGGCATATCAAATCATATTTTCCCAATGCAAGCAGTGAGAGGCTTTTCTCTGCTTAGTTTTCTTTTGCTTTTAATTGTGTGATAGAATCATGACCGCACACACCTCTTGAACAGAAGTACAGTACATCTCAGTGTAGTGTCAGAGCGTTGAGGCGGGTCAGTCCGTCACGTGTGTGTGTGTGTTCACGTGTTTGTGTTCACACTCGCACCTGCAGTCCAAACAGGATCCAAACAGGAAGTTGACCTTTGAGTCCCTGGGCCATTTTTCTTTCCTCTTAATGAAGGATTGATATTGCTGTGTTATTGTTCTGTGGAATGCCTAAACACACGGACACTGAGGAGTCGAGTCAATAATTACCCTAGTCCTTTTGTTGAGGCCGTCAGGATCTGGTTTCTGTCTTCCTTTAGTGAGTCTTCTGCATTATGTCATCTGTAGAAATCACATGGATGTTTTGGATTCTGTTTTTGTTTTCAGCTTCTAAATAATGAAAGCATTTTTGAAAACGATTTTGCCCTAGTAACCACCCCCAACACCCCTGCAGGTGCATAGCAACGCCCTGGAAACCACCCAAATCACCCTAGCAATTGCATAGAATTGCACTACTCGGTTCACTTTAGCAACTGCATATCAATGCCCTGGCAACCACTCACAACACCATAGCAACTGCACTAAAACACACTAGAATCCTCTCAAAACATCTTAACAACTGCATAGCAACACCCTGGCAACCTCATAGCAGCACACTGCTCAAAACACCTTAGCAAATGCATAGCAACACCCTGGGAACCACTCTAAACACCCTAGCAACTGCATAGAAATGCCTTGGGAATCACCCACAACACCCTAGCAACTGCTTAGTGACGCACTGCTCAAAACACCTTAGCAAATGTATGGCAACACCCTGGGAACCACCCTAAACACCCTAGCAACTGCATAGAAATGCCCTGGGAATCAGCCACAAAACCTTAGCAACTGCTTAGTAACACACTGCTCAAAACACCCTAGCAAATGCATAGCAACGCCCTGGGAACCAACCACAAGATCCTAGCAACTACATAGCAACGTCCTGATAACCACCCACAACACCCCAGCAACCTCATAATAACACACTGCTCAAAACACCTTAGCAATTGAATGGCAACACCCTGGGAACCACCCTAAACACCCTAGCAACAGCATAGCAATGCCCTAAGAATCACCCACAACACCCTAGCAACTGCATAGATATGCCCTGGCAACCACCCACAACACCCTACCAACCTCATTGTAACACACTGCTCAAAACACCCTAGCAACTGCATAACACTCTGGGAACCACCCACAACACCCTAGCAACTGTTTAGTAAGGTAATACTCAGGGCACCTTAGCAACTGCAAATCAACGCCCTGGCAACCACCCACAACAGCCTAGCAATGCTCTAAGCACCACTAACATTTAAGAATGAAAAATAAGCTTACTAAAATGAGATGACGAGTTGGAGTGTGTTGGAGTTGATTGATTCGGCCTGTGTGTGTGTGTTAATAGACTAAGCCCTTTGTGTGCTGTCGCCCATTGGTTCCCGAGTGCTTTGTGTCCCCTTGCATTGTGTCTGATTATATATGCCTTATAACTATCTGAGAAAGAACAATGTTTTACAAAATAATGGATTCGAGCATTAATAAGGCATTGCATTCTTATTAAAAGGTTTAAATAGAAACATAAGGTCGAAACATAAGCTTCAGTCTAATGCCAAAAACAGCATTTTCCCTGGTGGTGTTGTAAGCGTCCTGATCAGGGGCCCTCGGCTTAATTCAGCAGCACACATGCGTGACCCCGGGGTTTGGGGCCAGAGGTCAAAGGTTAAAGGTCACTGAAGTGGGACACACACAATTGTTGTTGAGGCACACAAGCTGCTGTCTCGATAGATTTCAGAAAGGAAAGTACCAATCTTTTTCCGATGTGGACTAAAGCTTGCAGGAGTAAAAATAATAATAATGTATTGTGCGTTTCACAATAGATATGGTTTCAAAGCAAATGCTTGTTATAGTTTATGAAGGATTCTGTCATCAGTCAGAGATGAGTGTCAAAGAAATATCAATATGTCAGCGATATACAGCTGTAATATTGCATGTTATGTGGTTATTTAACAACACATTCAGTTAAGCAAAGAGTGAATGTGTAAGGCAGCGATTACTTGTGCTCGTAATGATCACAATATAAGGAAAATATTATAATACTGAATGTCGATACACAGTTGCCATCATCGAGTCTTAATACAGGTGAACTTTGAAAAATGAGAATATGGTGTAAAAGTTCATTTATTTCAGTAATTCAACTTAAAAGGTGAAACTAATATATTATATAGACTCATTACATGCAAAGTGAGATTTCAAGCCTTTATTTGTTATAATTTTGATGATTATGGCTTACAGTTTATGACAACTTTTCACAACATTCGGGGGTTTTCATAAGCTGTAAGCAATAATCATCAAAATTATAACAAATAAACATAAACTATAACCTGCATGTAGTTGCAGTTATATTGTGGTTAATGGAGTGTTTTGATATTGAAGCAGTTGTTTTTAATAAGATCATTATTTAGATCTGCAGACATGCATTCATCAACACAACACTTGCTATTTAATCATGGCTACAGAAATCATTCGGAATCTGTTATTTAAAAAAAATAATGCGTTGAAACAGGAATAGTGAGCAAAACACGTGACACTGAAATGATTATTTCTCTTCAAATTTAAGGCAAGTCAATTCAGCAAAGGCTTTAGTTCAAAACCTCCCGAGACTCACATTCAGTCAAGTGTGTCCAGATGTTTTGTAGTGTGTGTGTGTATTACTAATTTATTTCTTTAACACTTCACCTTGTGAAGTTGACTGGTTACTCATGGACGTGTGTTGAGTTAGTGTGTGGATGGCAGAGGATTGTTGCTGTTAGACACTGAAACGGAGACGAGTACATTTGTTAATTCTTCTTCTAGGCTGGTATTTCATATGTTGTAAATATAGTTGCACTATAATTACCATGTAAAAAGCATTTGTATTTATGGAGCACATTTGACTGATTGCATGTTGAAATTATTGCTGTTAGAACTAGACCAATAAAGAATTAGTCATTATGAAATCAAAATTTACATTTTTTTTAAATGTAATATTGCTGTTCATTATAAATATACGCATCATTATTGTGTTAATAATCTTGAATCAGAATAAGTTGCTCTCGCAGCATCTCTTCTCTTCTCTGATGATGTTCTCTGAACAACCTGTCACTCACATGAGATCAGCCAATCCAATAGCAAATCACAACCATCCAATCAAGCCCCGCCCACATGTGTTCTTGTTCCAGAAGCGTTTCACTCGATATACGACACAATAAAGGAGAAAACACCAGCACAACTTCCCTTTCATGTTGACTTTAAGAAAGTCCGAGTCCCTCCTAATTCCCAGAATCCCAGAACAGCAAATGCACACAGTGTGTGTGTGTGTGAGGCAGATGAGGAATGAGGTCAGCAGAGGTCGCGGCGCAGCTGTTTCACTGTATCTTGCAGACCAGGAGCTGCTCAGCACATGAAGCGCAGGAATGCAGAGTGTGTGTGTGTGAGAAAGTGTGTGTGTTTGGGGTTTTTCACATGTTAGAGAACAGCAGGGTCTGAGATTAAGGAGGACTGTTGCATAACCTGATTTAAAGTGCCCCTATTATGCTAGTTTTAATGTTCCTAATGTTGTTTTGGCGTCTCCTCCAACAGGTTTACATTCATCCAAGGTCAAAAACACTGTAATGTCCTCATAATCTCCACTGCAGCATCAGCTCTTTTCTCTCAGTGTCTGAAACGCTTCCATCGAGGATTCAGTCTCTCTAAGCCCCGCCTCTCTGAGAGTTGCTCTGCTGTGATTGGTCAGAGAGCAAACGCTCATTATCATATCTGAATCTCAGCTCTTGATCACAGTGATACGAACAGTAACGATGGCGTGGGTTTTACTGTATCAGTCTCATCAAAGTGGATTTGCTTTGTCAGCAGAAAACAGCGTCTTCTAAACACGAAGAACACGAACCGAACTCTTCCAGTCTCAGATACACTACAGTGTTTGAGGGCGGAGCTAAGAGACGCTGCTCAGCCAGTCAGGACCAGAGGTTGCCATTATGCAAAATTGTTACAAACCTGAGAGTGAATTACTGACGACTCGTTTCAGTTCAGAATCACTTCTTTCTTTAAGGTGACAAAAACTCCATTTATCTTTGATCTGTGAAACTTTTACATTCACAATCAGCTTTATTACACACTACATGAAAATAAATATGTGAAAAAGCATAATAGGGGATATTTAAATCAGTAGGTCCTCAAGATTCGTGATTCATGACGTTTATCGTGGTCGAGTGCTTTCCGATCACTGAAACATGCTGATGTTCAGATTCAGTTATTTTCCTCCCAGTGGTTTCAGGTGTTTCCAGTAAAGGTCTGGGTGTGACTCCACGTCTCTCAGAACTGGTTCCTTTTCTAGATTGACGTCTGGACCGTTTCTGCCAATTCAAATTGAATCAAGCATTCAAATAAAAGCATTGCTGCTGTGCAATAAATGGCATTCAAATGTGTATTTTAAACAAACGACATCTTTTTGTCTCTTGTGTTCAAAAGTTTGCAGTCAATAACATATTTTTGTTTTAAAGAAATGAAGTTTTATTCATTACATAGTTTAAAAGTGACAGTAAATGTTACAAAAGTAACATTTATAATCTTACAAAAGATTCTATTTCAAAATAAATGCTGTTCTTTTGAACTTTCTATTCATCAAATAATACTGAAAAATAAAACGTATCAGTTTCCACAAAAATCTGAACTGGTTTTCAACATTGATAATAATCATATGTTTCTTGAGCATCAAATCATCATATTATTAGAGTGATTTCTGAAGGATCATGTGACACTGAAGACTGGAGTAATGATGCTGAAAATTCAGCTCTGACTTTTTATCTCAGAAGTGCGTGATATAAAGTCACAATTCTGACTTTTTTTCTCGCAATTCTGACTTTATAACACACAATTGGGACTTTATATCATGCAATTCTGACTTTATATCACACAATTCTGACTTTATCACACAATTCTTACTTTATAACACACAATTGCGACTTTATATCACGTAATTCTGACTTTATCGCACAATTCTGACTTTATCATGCAATTCTGACTTTATAACACAATTCTGACTTTATCATGCAATTCTCACTTTATCATGCAATTCTCACTTTATAACACACAATTGGGTCTTTATATCATGCAATGCTGACTTTATATCATGCAATTCTGAGATAAAACATTTTTAAAGACAATTGCGACTTCTTTTATACTGTGGTGGAAACGAGCTTCCACAGAAATGTGATGCGTCTTCTGTTACTAAACCCTTTCCTGGTGTTTTGTGAGATTGTGACTGTGGAACAGGACTGACTCCTGTGAACGCTCATGTGACCTTCGGCTCAGAGGGATCATGTTCATACGGTGTAGTGTTCACACTGAGAGGTTGTTTCTCTTACAGAACTACTGGAACAATTCAGAGTCCTATAACACTGTTCGTCATCATGTTGAGGCTTTCAAGATTCAAAAGCACCTTAAAGTACCAGAACGACTGTTGTGTTTGTGATGTTATTCAGTAAAGTTTTCCTCACAGTGAAGCTTCGACTGCTGAGAACGAATCATTGAATCGGTTCGTTCCTTGAGAAACTGATGATCACTCCAAGTCAAAGAGCACACCATTCAGTTGTGTGAACTGAATCAGCCATTAGAGTTAGAACACACTGACACACACGTAATGAACGCCACTACTTCTCTCGTTATTTCATTATTCGTTTATACAATGTATAGCTTCACAGGGATCAGCAGGGAAATAACAGAATCAATGATGCAAACTTAATCAAATATGAGACACATTCACATGCTCTGTAGAGCAGCTCTGAAAAAAAGACAAAAGTGTCATTATTCAGCTCAGTTCAGTTTTAATTCAGTTCAGTGTCAGTGTTGGTTCAGGTCAGTGTTGGTTCAGGTCAGTGTTGGTTCAGTTCAGTGTTGGTTCAGTTCAGTGTTGGTTCAGTTCAGTGTTGGTTCAGTTCAGTGTTGGTTCAGTGTCAGTGTTGGTTCAGTGTCAGTGTTGGTTCAGTTCAGTGTTGGTTCAGTTCAGTGTTGGTTCAGTTCAGTGTTGGTTCAGTTCAGTGTTGGTTCAGTTCAGTGTTGATTCAGTTCAGTGTTGGTTCAGTTCAGTGTTGGTTCAGTGTCAGTGTTGGTTCAGTTCAGTGTTGATTCAGTTCAGTGTTGGTTCAGTGTCAGTGTTGGTTCAGTGTCAGTGTTGGTTCAGTGTCAGTGTTGGTTCAGTTCAGTGTTGGTTCAGTTCAGTGTTGGTTCAGTTCAGTGTCAGTGTTGGTTCAAGTTAGTGTGAGTGTTGGTTCAAGTTAGTGTGAGTGTTGGTTCAGTCAGTGTTGGTTCAGTCAGTGTTGGTTCAGTTCAGTTTTAATTCAGTCCAGTGTTGGTTCAGTTCAGTGTTGGTTCAGTTCAGTGTTGGTTCAGTTCAGTGTTGATTCAGTTCAGTGTTGGTTCAGGTCAGTGTTGGTTCAGTTCAGTTTTAATTCAGTTCAGTGTTGGTTCAGTTCAGTGTTGGTTCAGTTCAGTGTTGGTTCAGTTCAGTGTTGATTCAGTTCAGTGTTGGTTCAGGTCAGTGTTGGTTCAGTTCAGTTTTAATTCAGTTCAGTGTTGGTTCAGGTCAGTGTTGGTTCAGGTCAGTGTTGGTTCAGGTCAGTGTTGGTTCAGGTCAGTGTTGGTTCAGTCCAGTGTTGGTTCAGTTCAGTGTTGGTTCAGGTCAGTGTTGATTCATTTCAGTGTTGGTTCAGGTCAGTGTTGGTTCCGGTCAGTTTTAATTCAGTTCAGTGTTGGTTCAGGTCAGTGTTGATTCATTTCAGTGTTGGTTCAGGTCAGTGTTGGTTCAGGTCAGTTTTAATTCAGTCCAGTGTTGGTTCAGGTCAGTGTTGGTTCAGGTCAGTGTTGGTTCAGGTCAGTGTTGGTTCAGTTCAGTGTTGGTTCAGTTCAGTGTTGGTTCAGTTCAGTGTTGGTTCAGGTCAGTGTTGGTTCAGGTCAGTGTTGGTTCAGGTCAGTGTTGGTTCAGGTCAGTGTTGGTGGTTCAGGTCAGTGTTGGTTCAGTTCAGTGTTGGTTCAGGTCAGTGTTGGTTCAGGTCAGTGTTGGTTCAGTTCAGTGTTGGTTCAGTTCAGTGTTGGTTCAGGTCAGTGTTGGTTCAGGTCAGTGTTGGTTCAGTTCAGTGTTGGTTCAGTTCAGTGTTGGTTCAGTTCAGTGTTGGTTCAGTTCAGTGTTGGTTCAGTTCAGTGTTGGTTCAGGTCAGTGTTGGTTCAGTTCAGTTTTAATTCAGTTCAGTGTTGGTTCAGTTCAGTGTTGGTTCAGTTCAGTGTTGGTTCAGTTCAGTGTTGATTCAGTTCAGTGTTGGTTCAGGTCAGTGTTGGTTCAGTTCAGTTTTAATTCAGTTCAGTGTTGGTTCAGGTCAGTGTTGGTTCAGGTCAGTGTTGGTTCAGGTCAGTGTTGGTTCAGGTCAGTGTTGGTTCAGTCCAGTGTTGGTTCAGTTCAGTGTTGGTTCAGGTCAGTGTTGATTCATTTCAGTGTTGGTTCAGGTCAGTGTTGGTTCCGGTCAGTTTTAATTCAGTTCAGTGTTGGTTCAGGTCAGTGTTGATTCATTTCAGTGTTGGTTCAGGTCAGTGTTGGTTCAGGTCAGTTTTAATTCAGTCCAGTGTTGGTTCAGGTCAGTGTTGGTTCAGGTCAGTGTTGGTTCAGGTCAGTGTTGGTTCAGTTCAGTGTTGGTTCAGTTCAGTGTTGGTTCAGTTCAGTGTTGGTTCAGTTCAGTGTTGGTTCAGGTCAGTGTTGGTTCAGGTCAGTGTTGGTTCAGGTCAGTGTTGGTTCAGGTCAGTGTTGGTGGTTCAGGTCAGTGTTGGTTCAGTTCAGTGTTGGTTCAGGTCAGTGTTGGTTCAGGTCAGTGTTGGTTCAGTTCAGTGTTGGTTCAGTTCAGTGTTGGTTCAGGTCAGTGTTGGTTCAGGTCAGTGTTGGTTCAGTTCAGTGTTGGTTCAGTTCAGTGTTGGTTCAGTTCAGTGTTGGTTCAGTTCAGTGTTGGTTCAGGTCAGTGTTGGTTCAGGTCAGTGTTGGTTCAGGTCAGTGTTGGTTCAGGTCAGTGTTGGTGGTTCAGGTCAGTGTTGGTTCAGTTCAGTGTTGGTTCAGGTCAGTGTTGGTTCAGGTCAGTGTTGGTTCAGTTCAGTGTTGGTTCAGTTCAGTGTTGGTTCAGGTCAGTGTTGGTTCAGGTCAGTGTTGGTTCAGTTCAGTGTTGGTTCAGTTCAGTGTTGGTTCAGTTCAGTGTTGGTTCAGTTCAGTGTTGATTCAGTTCAGTGTTGGTTCAGGTCAGTGTTGGTTCAGTTCAGTTTTAATTCAGTTCAGTGTTGGTTCAGTTCAGTGTTGGTTCAGTTCAGTGTTGGTTCAGTTCAGTGTTGATTCAGTTCAGTGTTGGTTCAGGTCAGTGTTGGTTCAGTTCAGTTTTAATTCAGTTCAGTGTTGGTTCAGGTCAGTGTTGGTTCAGGTCAGTGTTGGTTCAGGTCAGTGTTGGTTCAGGTCAGTGTTGGTTCAGTCCAGTGTTGGTTCAGTTCAGTGTTGGTTCAGGTCAGTGTTGATTCATTTCAGTGTTGGTTCAGGTCAGTGTTGGTTCCGGTCAGTTTTAATTCAGTTCAGTGTTGGTTCAGGTCAGTGTTGATTCATTTCAGTGTTGGTTCAGGTCAGTGTTGGTTCAGGTCAGTTTTAATTCAGTCCAGTGTTGGTTCAGGTCAGTGTTGGTTCAGGTCAGTGTTGGTTCAGGTCAGTGTTGGTTCAGTTCAGTGTTGGTTCAGTTCAGTGTTGGTTCAGTTCAGTGTTGGTTCAGGTCAGTGTTGGTTCAGGTCAGTGTTGGTTCAGGTCAGTGTTGGTTCAGGTCAGTGTTGGTGGTTCAGGTCAGTGTTGGTTCAGTTCAGTGTTGGTTCAGGTCAGTGTTGGTTCAGGTCAGTGTTGGTTCAGTTCAGTGTTGGTTCAGTTCAGTGTTGGTTCAGGTCAGTGTTGGTTCAGGTCAGTGTTGGTTCAGTTCAGTGTTGGTTCAGTTCAGTGTTGGTTCAGTTCAGTGTTGGTTCAGTTCAGTGTTGGTTCAGGTCAGTGTTGGTTCAGGTCAGTGTTGGTTCAGGTCAGTGTTGGTTCAGGTCAGTGTTGGTTCAGGTCAGTGTTGGTTCAGGTCAGTGTTGGTTCAGGTCAGTGTTGGTTCAGGTCAGTGTTGGTTCAGGTCAGTGTTGATTCAGTTCAGTTCAGTTTTGATTCAGTTCAGGTTTGATTCTGTTCAGTGGTTCAGTTCAGTAGTTCAGTTCAGTGTTGATTCAGTTCAATTCGTTGATTCAGTTCAGTCACAATGTTGATGTTGAGCTGGTCAAGCTTTTAGCAAATAATGATTTAAATGTCAGTCTGTTTCTCACTATTGCATGAGGGCGAGTGAATGATAACCGAATGATAATGTTTGAGTGAACTTAAGTAATGCCACTGGTTGTATAATGTTGATCTCGACTGACAGCCTGTGACTGATTAAGGCTTGGATTTGACTTAGTTTTTAATGGATTAATGGCATGGAAACGGCTCATTAGTCAGATATGACACAATCTAAAGGCTGATCATGTGTTTAAACATCGACTCGACTTGTTTTATCTGATCCCGGAGACAGAAAGGCTGTGAAACGCCCTGATTAATCCGGTGCATCCCAGTTTATGATTATATACTCGATGGAGTTCAAACAGACCAGATTTGAGGGAGTAACGTGATCATTCCCAGTCTAATCCAATCTGATGCTCACAGGAGAGAAACCGCATCAGGCTTGAGTAAGAATTAATCATCTTAGCTTCGTGTTTCAACACAGCGGCCTTTTGAACAGCATTACCTCCTGCTTCAGATTTAACACTCCTAATACAAAGCCTTTTAGTGTGTTTGCCAAATCATAAGTGTTGCTATTGATCATACGTGGAGAGTTGATGATCTGTCACTGATGATGAGCCACTTATTCAAAATATTTAGAAAAATCTAACCCTTAATTTCAGTTAATTTACACAACATATAAATGCGGAATTAATGAAATATGTTTTTCTCCAAAATGATTGGCACCCCTACACATTTTAATGAGTACAGCTTTAGGCCAAGTGAAAGTATATTTCTATTTACATGGTGTAAAGTAGACCTCCGTGATCGGGTATAAAGTAGAGCTCCGTGTTTAGGTATAAAGTAGATCTCTGTGATCAGGTGTAAAGTAGACCTCCGTGATCAGGTGTAAAGTAGACCTCCGTGATTGTATGAGGGCAAGTGAATGCCATTGGTTGTATAATGTTGATCTCGACTGACAGCCTGTTACTGATTAAGGCTTGGATTTGACTTAGTTTTTAATGGAATAATGGCATGGAAACGGCTCATTAGTCAGATATGACACATCTAAAGGCTGATCATGTGTTTAAACATCGACTCGACTTGTTTTATCTGATTTATTGACTTGTTTTATCGACTTGATTTATCTGATTATAAAGTAGACCTCCGTGATCAGGTGTAAAGTAGACCTCCGTGATCAGGTGTAAAGTAGACCTCCGTGATCAGGTGTAAAGTACACCTCCGTGATCAGGTGTAAAGTACACCTCCGTGATCAGGTGTAAAGTACACCTCCGTGATCAGGTGTAAAGTACACCTCCGTGATCAGGTGTAAAGTACACCTCCGTGATCAGGTGTAAAGTACACCTCCGTGATCAGGTGTAAAGTACACCTCCGTGATCAGGTGTAAAGTACACCTCCGTGATCAGGTGTAAAGTACACCTCCGTGATCAGGTGTAAAGTACACCTCCGTGATCAGGTGTAAAGTACACCTCCGTGATCAGGTGTAAAGTACACCTCCGTGATCAGGTGTAAAGTACACCTCCGTGATCAGGTGTAAAGTACACCTCCGTGATCAGGTGTAAAGTAGACCTCCGTGATCAGGTGTAAAGTAGACCTCCGTGATCAGGTGTAAAGTAGACCTCCGTGATCAGGAACATGTGAGAAGTCATGGCTTCCTGTTTCCTGTTTCAGTCGGGGCCCTATGAAATCAATTTATTAAAAGTTTAATAAAAAATGTCATTTTTTGGGCCCTATGAAATTCATTTCAGTGTTGATTCAGTTCAGTTTCATTTTATTGTTGATTCAGTTCAGTGTTGATTCAGTTCAGTTCAGTGTTGATTCAGTTCAGTTTCATTTTATTGTTGATTCAGTTCAGTGTTGATTCAGTTCAGTTTCATTTTATTGTTGATTCAGTTCAGTGTTGATTCAGTTCAGTGGTTCAGTTCAGTGTTGATTCAGTTCAGTTTCATTTTATTGTTGATTCAGTTCAGTGTTGGTTCAGTTCAGTAACAATGTTGATGTTGTGCTACTAGTCAAGCTTTTAGCAAATACATATTACAATTTCAGTCTGTTTCTCACTATTGTATGAGGGCGATAGCCTAGAAATCTAGACTCACCCTAGCGGCAGCAAAAATTATTTTGCAGCCAGTGTGGTCTAGCTTCTCTCCGTTGACTTTCGAAGTGGAAAAACCAAACTCTGGTCAGGCCAATCACATCGTGTATAGAGTTGGTGGGCGGGCTTAACACAATGACGGCAGAGTTGTGACGGTTCTGCGCCGTGATTTCCATAAGTGATTTCCCTGCTACTTGAAAACAAACAAGATGCTGCTGGCGAACAGCGGTCTTTCGATTTGGCTTTGGCCGCGACTCTGGATAACTTGGAGTTAAGAGAACGTCACTTAAGTCATTCTTAAAAAAGGAAGATGTGTTCGGAGTTTTACGGATACGGCAAAAGTTTAATATATCAATAGCTCCGCTGGTGGGAAAACGCATGGGACTCACTCAGCCACAGCCATTCGTTGCTCTGGTTGGTTAGCGCTGTCCTATTGCGTGCAGAGAGAATTTGAAAGACAACCGTTTATCCCGCCCCTCGGATTGAGGTATGCCAATTGTGAGTCCCCAGACCTAACATCTTGATGTAGGTCTGGCTTGCCAGGCTATGAGGGCGAGTGAATGATAACAGAATTATAACCCGTGAAATACAATTTATTTTATACCAAATTCTGTATTTTTCATTTTAATTTTCTGGATTCCATTTAAATCGTTTAATTAAATTTGAATAATCGAAAAGACTAATCAATTAAATCCATAAAAAAAAACACCTTTTTCCTCCTTCAGCTCAGAGATCCACTGGTTGACACACCTTGATCTGATTGGTTACAAGGTAGTTTGTGACGTCAGAAACACCAGCGATTTCAAACCGTGTTTTTGAGACTGTCTTTGGTTCACTGCAGTTTTAAGGAGAAAATACTCAGCAAAGCTGTCGACTTATGAATTTACACATGGTTTGTCTTATAGCATATTAAAAACACCACATAGACATATTAACAACATTAAAAGCTGGATTTTCACCACAGGGGGACTTTAAATCTGTTGACTTTAGCAACACTTGTTACAGTACAGTATATGCCAATGAAGGACAACTCAAGATGTATTAACTATCTCAGTATCCTTTTAGATATTATATTTAGAAATATGAGCCCCAGTCTCCAATTTTGAGCCAGATAATAACATGGTTATTATTCTGATAACATGTGTAAATCACTATATCATTGAGTTATCAGCCCTTATAAAGCCTGCTGTTCTTCTGCACATGATATGAGGCACCAGCAGAGGGCAGTGTCATAAATCACATCAGTTCACATTGAGTTTAGGGAGCTGATATTAAAGCATATGTACTAAAATGTTGGTTCTGTCTTGTGAATATTCTATAATAATTATAGTAAGTGACTTATTGGGCTGATAGCATATTGATCATTGCATAAAAATGTCAATATTGTTCATTTAAGATTTAATACAGAAGTGGATCCATAAAGAGTTTAGTTGTTTACAAAAAAATCTGTATATTCCTTCCTGTGCATGTTGTTTTAATTCTACAAGTAACTAATTTTAGATTATTAGTACCTATAGGTATAGGTAGCCTACATAGACTACTAACACTCAATAGAATGGGGAGGGGAGTGGAGGGGAGTGGAGGGGAGGGGAGGGGGGTGGGGGGGAGGACTCTCGCGAGATTTGGCGAGCGTGAGGAGGACTCGGCGCTCATAGGCTGCGAGTGTCAGTCGACTTACAGCGGGCTGTGAGGAGAACTGGCGCGACCCCTTTGTCCTTAAATACAACTCTTTTCATACGCTAAAACTTCTTAAAGTTTAATTAAACTCGCGTTAGAGTACTTCTACTCGTTAGGTACTCAACCAGGTCGGGTTATACTAGTTATTTTCGCTCTGTTTTAAGTTAAAGGCTGGGCCTTTACACGCGCTCCTGACGAGAGAAAAAGAAGCTGTTTTTCTGCGACTAAAAGTCCATAAATGCTTTTTACCGAAATGGACCTGTTGAACCAGTACTTCGACAAAATGAACAACAACATTGGCATCCTGTGCTACGAAGGTAAGATTTAAGACATTTACTGCATTCTGACTCTTGGTTAATGAAATGAAGTGTTTGTTAGTGAAAATAACGGACGCCCGTGACGTCACCGAGTCTCTCTAGACTTTCGCGAGCGCGTAGTTTTTCTCTATTTCACGCGACTTTTACGATGCTAATTTACTTCTAACGTAGATTTTAGATTTAAGGTTTTTTAAGGTTCAGGTTTAAGAAGAATGACTGAAGAAGTTTTGTAATCGTTTGTGTAAAAAGTTTTTTTTTTTTTTGCATCACGAAAAACAATAATAACAACAGACGTGTTGCCAACTTCCCAAACTATTTGACGTCATGTAGAAAACACCATTTAGCTATAATTATGCACACTGTTTCTAAGTGCTCATTTTAGACAAGTGAATGCATGGAATATTCGCAATATTTAAAATTAGTCAATTTTAGACTAGTGAAGGTAAAAAAAAAGTGTTTAAAATTGTTGAAAGAAATGGAGACACATTACAGAACCAAATATGAACACGTATTCATGAATGCTTTTTAAATATCTGTGTTTATATTTCAGCCCTTTTGGCCACTTTTTGTGTTTTTTATTTTATTTTTTAAGTAGTAAAGTGCAGAACGTGTCAGGAATCGGCTCAGAATTGTTCTTTTTAATATTATAAACTGAATTTTAGTTACTTTAAAGTTTACATGAGGTTGCCTTTAACTTTAAATAATTACAATACTATGGCTTAGATTGCTCTGGAATAAATAGTTAATACATCAGAGGTGTAGTTTGGTTGAGGAGTAAAGTTATTGTTAGGGTTATAGGGAAATAGTTGGATTATGTTAGCAGTGTAACTACAAAGTTTAATTAAATGCAAGTACTTTAAACGTAATTACATGGAAGTAAATTGTGTCAAATGGTTAAGGACATGTAATATTGACCAGAAATGTATTATTATTGTTATTATCTGAAGTGTGCTTGAGAAATGTTTAGGATGCAGATTCCTTTGCTACATGTTCTGCAATCCAGAGCATTTTCTCATGGCTCTACTCGCCTTCTGTCTTTCTCACGGTTCATCAATATTGTGGTACATTGTATCTGGCTTTATCTTGAGTAACATGTGAGGCCATATGGTTCAATAGAGCTGTGGATGGAGTAGAAAAGCAGGTAAATTGAGCGTGGATCTCTACACTAGCCTGCTGTTGTCGACCATCAGATGTCAAGAGAGTAGAAATGTGATCCAGTCCTCCTCTAGACCCGTTTACTCGCCCGGACATGATCTACCAATGCCTCTTTTCATCTGATGGGCTTGAGATTTACGATCCTGGAAATATGCAACATTTCATGCATCAGGTCAAATAAAAGACACTTACTTTATTCAGGGCTTGACATTAAGCCTTTTCATATGTTTGTCATCTGGACAAGTAAATTGGTCATTCACTTGTCCAGAAAAAAGGATTTTTTGTGTGTGTTGTAAATATAAATTATTCTGAAGTAGGGATGCACCGAAATGAAAATTCTTGGCTGAAACCGAAAAAGAGGAAACCAAGGCCGAAAACCGAAACGCCGAAAGAAATTATGCCAATTATTAGTACCATTGCATTTATGGCTATGACTGTGTACAAACTTTACTAAAATCAAGACATTGCAATTGCATAAATTAATATAACATTTTCAAAGAATAAATCAATTACAAATTATGCAAATATTTATTTAGCACATTGCAACAATGCACAGTATAAAATAAAATTCTTACTTAAATGTTTAACTTGACCCCACTCATGTGTAAATTAAATAATAATCTACTGGCCTGCAGAAAGGTTTTAAAATTAAATGTTCTCTCATAAAAACAAAGCCGAGCACGAACTTCTCATCACACCAGCACCCAGTTTGCAGACTAAATTAGTTGCTTACATTTTAAAAAATGAGCATACAATAGCATAAAAAGCCTTTTTAATGAACAAAGGTCCATGTTTAATACAAATGTACATGAAACTTAATGAAATATGTTTAGTGAAATTAGAAAATATTTAAGAGAGCGTTTATTTAGTTGTATGTACATGTTCCCATATACATATTTGGCACTTGTCACAAGTAATAATCTTAGGGTTTACTGGGTTTTACATGATTATTTTGTATTGGTGGTGGTATACTAAAAAATAAACATTGTCTTAGGGGTGTGACGATAACCGCATCACCGCAATATCGCGTTAATGAGATGCCTACCGCAGTGTGAGGTCATCACCGCACTTTTTTTTTCTGTTGAAAGTTCTCTGTACTTTTACTTCGTTACGTTGGGCGACGTTACTTTATTTTTTTTTTTTTTATGGGCATGAGTGATGCTCAATTCACAAATGAATCACTCTGAGTCGCTTCTGTTTAAAGACTTCATCAAACAAGTTGGCTGATCTGTCTAAATCGGTTTGCGAATCAGTTTGAAAATGATCTGTTCAGTTTCCTGCACGCACTGAATCATCTGAAGCGCTTTCAATTCACACTCGACTCGGAGTCGTAACAGGAAGGTTTAAGAACATCAAGAGCGTTATGAAGTGGCTGTGGACCTACAGTACAGAGTCTAGTGAAAGCAAATCTGCAAATGCATCATTTTTGCCAGCGATGAAGATCTTTATTAGTTGAACATCTTTGTAAGCTGTCTGTGAATGAATGATTCCACAGGACAATACAAACGATTTCATTTCATTTAATACATTTTACAACCAAAAAGATTATTACGCGACGATGGCACTACTACAAAGTAGGCCAATAACATTATCCGTTTGTTGGACATATACATAGGCTACAGATTAAATAAGCTAGGCTACAGATTAAATAAGCTTGTCCACAGTTTATGAAATGAACGCCACCCCACGGTAATGTGTATTGCGCAGTGGCGTGCGAACTCGACTTGAAAAATGCCTTTGCCTGCCTTAGAGACACTGTCAGTTAACCAGTTTAAACATGCTTGCAGAAATATACATTTGATTACATTTTGGAGAACAGACAGAAGAAGATCCGTCGATGTGCATTTGATCGTTGTTTGTGTTCAGATTAGGGATGTCCCGATCAGGTTTTTTTGCCCTCGAGTCCGAGTCATTTGATTTTGAGTATCTACCGATACCGAGTCCCGATCCGATACTTGTATAATACTTAAAAAAAGAATAAAGAAGAGAGAAAAAACAGATCCAGGATGTTCCTTATTTTTTATTTAATTCACCTTATTTTAACATTCAACATTCAAACAGAGCACGCCTGTGAGGTAGCTTGAACAATCAAGTAATGAATAACATAAAATCTTCACTTTTGGACTTTAGCGCAACAGTAAATATAGAAAAAGTCTAATATAAAAACAAATAGCATCTCAACTTAAAATACCGGGCAGGCATGTAAACAAAAAATAAAAATGTTTTAAGTGTATAAAAAAATAATTATATATATATATATATATATATATATATATATATATATATATATATATATACATATACATATACATATACATATACATACACACACATTAGGGGTGTAACAGTTCACAAAATTTGCGGTTCGGTTCGATACAATACAGCAAAAAGAAAGAAATGCCAGAGAAATTTCCTATTTATTAAAAGAAAAACTATTTTTAAATAAGTTTGAATTTTCCTACATCTTGAAACTTCCAGGTTTATAAACGGGGGTAATCTTTGAAGGATGAACAAATAATGTTTTGGTAATCACATTAAAAATAACATTTAAATATATATTTAATATTTGAGTTTTGAAGTGCAACATTAAATCCATGTTCATTCACGGCACAATGTTTCTCCTGGTTTCCACGTCAGCGCTGTTTGATCTGTGGCGAATTCAAATGTTTTCTTCACTGGATCTCTTAGCACAGTGTCGCTTGATCTTGCGCTGCACAGATGTTGCTGGTCCAAACTGATAAATGGTCCGTTAAGCACAATATAATGAGTAGCGGAGTTTCGTTCCGCTTTCATTACGTTTGCCATTTGATGTTGCGCAACGTTGTGGTGATCGCGCCAGCGCGGATTTTGTCTGCAGGAAAAATGGTCCTAGGAATCGTTCGGTTTGTATGCGTACCGAACCGGAAGCCTCGTACCGAAACGGTTAAATAATTACGAATACATGTACCGTTACACCCCTAATTTACATACATCCGAGTCCTGATCGGGAGGTAACGTCCTATTCCGATCGAGTCTGAAACCACGTGATTGGGCCCGATTTCCGATCGCGTGATCGGATCGGGACATCCCTAGTTCAGATGTTCAGCGGTCATGAGCGCGAGCACACGTGAATAGTTAACTCTTTCTTCTCTGTGTCAATAGTTCCCTTTACATGCATTTGAAGGCAAATGGGGTGTCGGTTAACCGGCAAACTGCGAGATTTGTTGCTGCTTCACCGCGGTAAGAAAAAATCCCATACCGTCACAGCCCTACATTGTCTCGTGTTTATCTTTCTTCTTCTCACCTATTCCTGATGGTTAGAGGACAGTTACTTGAGTCGCTCCCTGTCGTTTCAAAGAATAGTACAACGGCGAGCGCGTCAAGTATAAACACCTTGACCGTTTGGAGAGCTGTCTGTGGAGACTCACGCTGCGGAGGCAGGCAAAAGTATAAACAAGGCTTCCGTCTCCTCGCGGGTTCAGAGTCAGACATGGGCTACTGAAATACGCATGGAAATAGGTCCACACCTCAGACATGTTGCTTCAGACAAGCCCGTGCAGGTCGCGGTTTCTGTTTGTGTCATCACAACATTTCGGCCGTATTGTTTCGGTGATAAAAGTCTTTTGGCCGAAAACCGAAATTGCACTTTTGGGCCATTTTCGGCCGAAAATGTTCGGTGGCCAAATATTCGGTGCATCCCTATTCTGAAGCAACATTCTTATCCGTGTTCAGTCAGCTTTGAAACATTTAAATCTGCATATTTATGATATTTTAAGCTTTATAAAGGAAATTTTTTCCCTAATCGTTTTAAATATATGCTTCATCTTTTATTTTAAATTCTTAAATTTGATCAATAAATTAAATTCAAATAAAACGACTCTATAAGGCTGTTACCAATCAGATTAGGGCCTAAATAATTTAAACTGCATTAAATAATGTTATGAGATTGTTCTAAATGTTTTTTGGATATACAAATAAGAAATGTTGGAAAGAATGATACTTTTAAACACGAAACTGAACCGCCAGTCTTAATGAGCGAGTCATTGAGTCATTCGTTCAAAGCGATTTGTTCAAACGGCTGATTCGTTTAGGAATGAGGTGGTTTTTTATGAATGAGTCATTAAATCTTTGACTCAACCGATTCGTTCAAAACGCTGAATCATTCCGTAATGAAACACGGTTAAGTGTTCCTTCGAGATGCGTTATGGTTCTGTTGTGATCTATTTTCGCCGCTGAAATAGAACAAAACAGTCAATATTGCGTCTTAAAGGCACACTATGCAAGAATTGTACCTTAAAGGGTTAGTTCACCCAAAAATTAAAATTATGTCATTAATGACTCACCCTCATGTCGTTCCAAGCCCGTAAGACCTCCGTTCATCTTCGGAACAGTTTAAGATATTTTAGATTTAGTCTGAGAGCTTTCTGTCCCTCCATTGGAAATGTATGTACGGTATACTGTCCTTGTCCAGAAAGGAAATAAAGACATCATCAAAGTAGTCGATGTGACATCAGTGGGTTAGTTGGAATGTTTTGAAGCTTCGGAAATGCATTTTGGTCCAAAAAGAACAAAAACTACGACTTTATTCAGCATTGTATTGTCTTCCGGTTCTGTTGTACATTTATGTTGGCGATTGTGCTGCACTCACTCACAGAAATACATGATTTATATTAGACATGTGCCGGTATTCGGTAATGCGATAAATCACGGTAATGAATATGCACGATATTGTTATCGCGGCCACTTCAAAATACCGTGAAAAATAATAGATTTGAATTTAGACTTTTAGAACACGCATTAGCTAATTTTCTATCAACCGCTTAAACACTGCTTATATGCTCCGCAAAACACGTGCGCACTCTGATGTAAACAATCCCCACATGTATAAGCACTGTGTGCACGCGGCGCAGAGCGCACTCTAGTCTAATGTAAACAATCATCACATGGAGTAGAAGCATGGCGGAAGGAGGAACGCTGCCGACGATTTACCCCCCGCAGGGCTGCCAACTCTCACGCATTCAACTTGAGACTCAAGCGCCTTTCAGACAGGACGCAGAATAGAGGGTATGCGCATGACGTCACCGTCGGCCGGAGTGAATGCGGTCACGCCCACAAGTGGCAAAAAGACTGAGCGGCAGCATTTGTTTTCAGCGTGAATGCCGTGAAAATCACACAAAACACATCTAAAACGGGAAAGAGCTTTGCGATTGACTGTACAACTAGATTTGACCAGAAATCTGAGGTACTGTATATTTTTACAGACTGCAAAAAGCTACAGAACAGACTATATTCTGCATAATTGGATGTTTTTAAATAAACACTGACAAAAAACTATACAAGTTTTAGGGCTGGACGATATGATGATATACAGTATAACATTAATGTAAGTGATCACTCGGATTTAGACCTATCTATATTGTATTTATATAAAACGTTTACAGGCAAATTTTCTTCATTTATTTCCCCGGCGTCGAAATCAGGCACATATAAATGTCAGGAAACACGATTCCTGGCTGCATGTAAATATCCATGGATCACTGGATCTTTGATAAGTTGTAAGGAACACTATCGAGTCCAACTTTTAGTTTAAACTGATAATAGTTTGTTTTACTCGCGTTAACGCAGTTTCCCCTATTAACTCCAGTCACGCAGCAGCTCTTCTGCCACTCAGTCCCGCTGAGGGGGGCGTGTTCCGGCGGGGAAGTGACGTTAATGCATTCCCTCTATACTCGCGGGGACGTTTTGTTGCTGCGTCGACCAAAGCACGCCGGGGTCAAAGTTAAAAATAGTTCAACTTTTTATTTGCAAAATAGCAAATCGCGTTCTGTCTGAAAGCCGCTTTACGGAATTGACACTTTTCACACGCTCTCACGCAGAGAAAAATCGCGGAGCAAAGAGGACACTGACACCGACAGACTAGACAGAGCAGGTTACTTTTGATATGAAAAAAAAAAAGGTTCTGTCCATTGTGACAGATCGCTGCGCCTCAGTTCAAGTAAACCGATCATCTGTTACTTTTTATTTAAAGATACAGTACAACTTACCTTAAGGTTTATGCCTCATACAAAATGTCGATCAATCAGTGTTTTTCACGGAAAGAGGTCAATAAAACTGCAGGAGAACAGTTATGTCACAGAACGTTACATTTACCTCAGGAAAGCCATTTAATGACCAGCACTTTAGTTGACTAGAAAAAATGGTCATTTTGCTAAATATGTGCACTTTATTACATATTAATTATATGTTTACTTGTCATTACATAATTGTTATTATAATGAAAACTGCATTATATTTAATTCCTCTCTGTTTACAGCATTATGTCAGATATATTTTTTTCTTGAGAAAAATTAACATGCAGACTGTAGCCTACCTAATATTTATCCAAATGAGTCAATATTGAATTAAGATTAAAATCAAATACAATAATTTATTTGAATACAAACAGTAACCTACCAGTCATTGTACCATGTAAACATTGTAACACGTTGTCACTAAACTTAATAAAATTCTGTTTAGTTACCATGTTTTGAAAATCACAATTACACATTGTGATGCAAGTTGTTTTTTTAGATACCCGCAATCCATCTGTTTCTCTTGAGCAATTAAAATATCGTGATAATACCGTATACCATGATAAAAGCTCATTCAATTAATCGCAGCACGAAAATTTGATACCGGCACATGCCTAATTTATATATTTACTAGCGCTGGGTATTGACACAAATTTCACAATTCGATTCGATTTCGATTCACAAGCTTGCAATTCGATTTGATTTCGATTACGATTCGATTCAATATTGATTATTTTGGATATCAGGTACAATACATGGCAAATTTTTTCAAGGAAAACAAATCTCTTAACTAATGCTGTAAACTATGGGAGTCAGTTGTAGCCTACTAGGCTTCATTAGCCTACTATAATTTTGAAGGTAAAAATTAACTGATTTGAAGCTATACAAACACTTAAATTACACTTATTTATTTTTATAATAAGAAAGTTATATGAAATATAAACATTTAAATGGTGGCTGTCATAAAAACTTGCCAGATTTATTCAAACATGCATTAAATATTGAAGAACATTAAAAATTATAATGAATATGTAATATGGTGCATATATTTAGCAAAATTCTCCTCTCTAGTTATTTTTTCTAGCTGACCAACTTACTAAGTTTAATGTTTTTTTCTGAGGTAAATGTGATGTTACATGCCATTGTTTACTTGCTGTTTAACCCTCTGAGGTCTAAGGATTTTTGGGGTCCTTGAGGTGTTCTGACATGCTCTGACATTTGTGCTTTTTTCAGTTATTTATAAACATGTTAATGGCAAAGGTGTAAATTCACTCAATATAGCACAAACGGGGCTACCGGAATTTCTCAGCAACAATTATGAAACATGTTTGTATTTTTGAGAGAATATTGCTTATGCATGGTTATTGAAAAAACTAAAACTTAAAGTGTCTGAAATAAGGCCACAAAACACATACTAAATATGTGTCCACAAGACTTTTGACTAATCAGTGTTGTTGCCTAGAATTTTTGCTTCAAAATGATCTGAAAATCATCCTGCCTAATCATTTACACAAACACATACACTGATTTAAATTTTATTAGAGACCTTTGGTTTGGAAAGGCAATATGCGTGGAGGCGTGTTCACACCTGAGAAGACAAAGGCCGGATAATGTGCCGCATAATGAGCTGCATATTAATTAGCCCTTTCACACAGGTGTGTCACAGGATCCCAAAGAATGCAAGGACAAAAGAAATTATCTATATAGCCTATACATATTTTACAATTAGAAATTGTAACCAATTACAAATAGGTTACAATTACAACAATAATTACAATTTTAACAATATTTCAAGTGTATTTCTTTGTAAAAACTATACATTTTATCATACGTATTAAAAAAGGGTAAGGATTCATTAGTTTGAATATTGGAACAAACACTATAATAACATCTTAGTTGATAATTCAATATACCTACTTTATTTTTGACAAAACATCATACTATAGTATATTTAACTATGAGCAGAAATTGGTGAACAAAAGCGTACCTATTTAATGTGACAGTCTTTTTTTACAGTCAAAACTTTATAATCTATCCAAAACTAATCACAAAACCGTGTCTAAATATTCATATTTAGTCTGTAATATATTGTGTATGATATATTAGTATATACATGTGAATTTGCAGCTTGTTGCTTATTCAGACATTTTATTTCAACATATTTCAGTCTATTTTTACTCATCTTAGTAGGCTATAGCAATATAGTTTGTATGTGTTGTTCATGTAAACATAACGTTTACTAATGTGGGTGCGAGAGTGAATGAACGGCACAGACACGCGCTGTATAACTGTAGTAAACAAAGCGCGCGCGCCTTTGCCGTTCACTCATCATTTAGCCTACACACAGACACGCAATTCATATTTAAACAGTCTTTTTGCGGTTTACAGTCCGACAAATTCAATATCACGATTAGAACAAAGCACTAGAATAAATGACTTACTACATCAGCTGGATCCGTTGCTCCTCGAAATGAAACTACCAGCACTTCTGGTACATTTTCCAGGATTAGATAGTATTATTCCTCACAGCGAAAGGATACGCTGTGTCCACAGCTGTACAAGATACTTACTAAACACGATGTGTTTTATAATCCAGCTGGTGGGCGTTGGCATGTTTCAACGGCTCGTCTAGATCATTTGCGTTTGAATAGCGCGCGCTCTCCGTGGGCATGGCACATTAACGCGTAATTAGGTGTAATGAGCTGGAAAGAAAAATACTGACATCTCTCTCTTTTCATACAGATTACATAAGCTGAGAATATTTGTTTTTTTATATAAATTCATTCATTTAAAAGAAGAGAGTTCAAGCTTCATTATGGAAAAACACTCGTGCCTGTATGACAAGTATTCGCGGAATTAAAAATAATCTTAGGACGCGTTTCAGAATGGACTTAACTGACAGAGAGAAGGCAGATTGCGCATCATGTTTGTTTTTCTTTATTTGGCGAAAAGCACAACACTTTGTTTTTATTGTGAGTATCCACAAAAAAAATAGACACTTATCAGGATCTAATGATGTACAACACTTAATATGTTAGATCAAAATCAACAGAGTGTTTTGAGTTTCTTTTGCACTGATAAGAAAAAAGCGAGACTATCGCGCCGGCGCGATAGCCGACCTCAGAGGGTTAACTAACGTCTTTCCACGGATGAAACACTGATTGAGCGATACCACGTTACATGATACGGATTTCGAAGTTGTACTCTATCTTTTAACACACTTTCAGATGCTCATTGATGTTTATTTGGCGCTGTAACTGGTATTATTAAGGCGGAGTAACTGGTATTAAGGCGGAAGAGGAGAATGAGATCATGTGCGCTCCGTGCTGCTGCTTCTCTTGAGCTGAGCCAGAGCGATCTCACGCCACAGCGTCAAAAGCGGTATTTATGTTTTTGAATTTCGTAAGAAAATGGACGTAATTCGAAATTTGAGACTTTATTTCATAATAATAGTCACAAAGCACAAAGATTATTTCGATTTATTGGATGGGATGTACGATACAATGTTCTACGCGATCCTCAAATGAAAACAGGATGACTAATCGATTCTTGAGATTTAAGAATCGATATCGGTTTGTAAAAATGAGAATCGATTAAAGGCCCGTTCACACCAAGCACGATAACTATAAAGATAACGATAAAGATAACTATATATAACCACACCAACGACTGATAACGGTCTTTTTATTCTAAGCACGCACGCATCCGCGCTGCGGTTTCAAAGTAGACCTTTAAATTAGAATGGATTCTGATTGGCTGTCAGTGTTTTATCGTTCGGCAGCTGGAAAAAAATCGTTCTGAAAGTGATCCCAACGATATCGTTCCTCATGTCTTTATCGTTATAGTTGTGGTGTGAACTCTGTTATTCTTTAATATGGAGAACGATTTTTAGAATGATATCTTTATCGTTATCTTTATAGTTATCGTGCTTGGTGTGAATGGGCCTTAATATCGAGAAATCGATATTTTTTACCCAGCCCTAATATTTACGGTAAGAAATTTACAAAATATCTTCATTGAACATGATCTTTACTTAATATCCTAATGATTTTTGGCATAAAAGAAAAATCGATAATTGTGACCCGTACAGTGTATTGTTGGCTATTGCCACCGATATACCCGTGCGACTCGTGACATGATCCAGGGTCACATATTAGGCTATATTATTATTCACTATCAATTGCTACTGACAATAAATTAATGCAGAATCATTCTCACATTTTGGTAATTTCCTAGTTATTTTTTGGTTTTGACGTTTTAATCAGGCTCCTTGTCCCCTGAAAAAATTAATGTTGAGCCCTGCTTTATTAACAGTTTGGTTACACTTTATTTTAAGGTGTCTGTGTTAGTGTAATTATACATTTAAGTATAGAGTAATATTAATTAACTACATGTACTTACTATAGGGGTAGGATTTGGTTGAGGGTTAGTTGCATGTAATTATACATTTACTGTTATTACTATGGTAAGTGTCAAGGACACTGTAAAATAGTGTTACTAACAGTTTGTTCTGTAAAATGATGCAGGTTGTTTATTGGCGAAATACTAAACATCTGCACATTCATTTTCATGTTTTCGATCTAGAAGGGTTTCAGAGTGATTGACATCAGCATAATTGGCCTTCAATGCTCATGCAGCGTTTTGGCTTCAAACACCGTATTAGTTTTAAAGGTCCCGTTCTTCATGTTTTTTTGAAGCTTTGATTGTGTTTACAGTGTGCAATATAACATGTTCATGTTTCGCGTGTAAAAAAACTCAGTATTTTTCACACAATTTACTTATCTGTATACCGCTTTTTTCACTGTCCAAAAAACGGCCCGATGACTTCCTTGTTCTGTGAAGTCCCTCCTTCAGAAATACGTAATGAGTTCTGATTGTGCCAGCGGTTCCTGTGTTGTGATTCGACAGCAGCTTAACGCACGTTGCCCGGAAAGGTTATAAAAGCTTGTGGTATATGGTTTTGTCCGTCTGTCGAATTAACGATGGTGTTGTTGAATTTTTAAAATAAGTCCATTGTTTATTCCTACCTTAGTTACACGTGTGCATGAGTTTTGATTAGTAATATATGTTTTATAGGTGTACATGTGGTAAAATGTGCTGGACATAGTTTTAATTCTGGATTATATTTTTCGGGAACCAAGTTAAACATAAATTGTAACCATTGATCTTTAAGCACAGCGTCCCTGGGAAGGCCAGACAAAGGTGAATTGACTCCGGCATGAAAATAACAGCGTCTCGACGACATGGCAACAAACACACTCTACAAACAAAACTCTTCCTCTTCTCCGTGGGAGCGCAACAAGACCACGCCCCCTTTTTTGTGTATTCCTGTGGGCGGAGATTAGTCAAAAAACTGTTCTAGTTACGTCATTAAAAAAGGAAGTAGAGGGATGTAGTCCAAACCGGCGGTTCGCTGTAGGCTTTGAAAGGGGACTCGCTAGGCATTGAACTTTGAGCTTTATAATTTTACAGGTATTATTTATGCTCTAACAGCAACATTACACACTAACTAAAGTTTGAAAAATGGAATTGCAAAGAACGGGACCTTTTAATGTTGAATTTTCTTATTGGTGTTTTCGATGTTAACTCCCTTTATCTACAGCACAATGGCCAACTACTGTTGCTTTTATTGTGCTATATAAATAAAAGTTAATTGATTTATAGTAGAGATGCACCGATTGATCGGCTGGTGACCGGAATCGGCCGATTTTCACGTGATCGGCCATGACCGGCGACCGGCCGGTCAGTCTGACATAATCCGATTTTATGCCGGTCAAATGCACTCCGGCGCCGCATGATTAACATCGCGCAACATCAGCATCACACGTGCACACGGAACGCACATACGAGGAAACCTCGTGAATTACGGCCGTTTCACACCGCAAGCGAGAGCAGCGCGTTTTTTTTTCTTCGACATGCATGTTAATCAATGAGTGCATTCACACCGGGAGCCGGAGAAGCGCGTGAGCGTCGAGCTGGAGAGTCGCGTGAGCAACAGTGAAGCACGCGTTTCGGCGGAGAGTCTATTTTTGCTGCACTCAATTAAAGTGAAAGCACACTTTTGATGGACAAAATAAATATTGTTTTAACAAGAACTGAAGTAGCCTAGGCTATGTCAGAAAAGAAAATTAAGACTCAAAAATATTTATAGAAAATGTACCTATTCAAACCTGTTTTATTATTTCACAATTCTTTTCCTGCACTTGCTCCACTTGTCCTGTTTAGCCTGGCTGGACATGTGTCAGATGAGAGAAGAACTGTTTGAGAAATATAACTTGCCATTGATGTACAAGTGATTGCAATAGGCCTGTGTGTGTGTGTGTGTGTGTGTGTGTGTGTGTTGAGAAATATCTTGTACTGCAAGGGTATATTTATTTTATTTTTATTTGTTATTTATATATTATTTTATTGCCATTACCTCTTTTCATACAGAAGTTTAGTTTGCTAAATATATATATTAAAAAAAAATTGTTGGGTATTGGATGTGAAAAGAAAGAAATGGTTCTTCCATAACACTACACTTTAGATGTGTGTGAATTTCCCACACCAGGAGTCATTTATATAGGCTAGTTCTATTTTATAGCATTATCTGTTTAAAAAATGTTCTATGCAAAATGTTCTATTAAAGAGAAGGTAGAAAATAAATATTTGTGTGTGCTGTAAAGTGGTTTAAAAAAGGAAATCGGAATCGGCTAAAATCGGTATCGGCAGGTCAAACTCAAGAAAAATCGGAAATCGGAATCGGCCTAGAAAATTGTAATCGGTGCATCTCTAATTTATAGTTGCTTTACAAAGCGTTATAAAGCTAGTTCGTTCTTCAATTTAGCTTGAAATATGTTAACCCCTGTGTTGTTCAAAACCCACGCTTTTGATGTTTCGGTCAAAAATGACCTATAACATAAGTGGTTTATAAGCTACTTTTTATATCATCACCCAATATTGGATTCAATATTTTTGTCAACTTGTTCTCTATCAATTAGGACTTGTTTTATATTTCTATTTGCATCTGATTAATCGTACGCCTCATTTATCCGAGAGTAGGCATCTAATTGTTTTTTTCAGTAAAAAAGCATTATTCTTGAATAATTTTGGAAATAAAATATGAAAAAAATTGGCACTGTTGATCACACTAGTGTACTTTAATGTTTCACCAGGAAATTTGTTTTGAAAAACTTTTGTAAAAATGGCACAGTCACACTTGTCGTGTTCCCGGTCAAAAATGGCCCGAACACAACACGAGGATTAAGGGCCTTTACACAGGCTGTGCAGTATTTTTCTAATAATTCAACTGCCCGGAGTCAATTATTCTGCTAATAGCTAATGCAACAATTACCAGATGCTTTATTGCAAGACATTTGTCAGGTTTTTGTCTTTTTAAACCATTTGTTGTGAGTAGAAATAATTTGGTATCCATCTCATCCCATGCCTCAATTGCTAATTCCAGAATGTAATTTTAGAGGTTGTAACAGGGACTCTTCATGTTTTCATTCATCTTTTCTGAATGGTTAAAATATGAGTGTCAGGAATGCCTGGAGACTGTAGTGTATACTGGGAGATTTTAAAAGCTTCTCTTAAAGGTGTTATAAATTTTGCTTAATAAAGCTAAAAAGCGTTTGTAACTTGTGGTGAGGGCCTGTGTGTAACTCTCTGATTAATTCTTTGATTGTGATTTGTTTACACCTGTGAGTGACGGCGAAAGCGCCGTCTTCCTCGGTCGCTGGCTCTCCTGTGTTTTCCAGATAACTCTTCAAAACATGAAGTGGAAAAACTCCAGCAGCAACCGAACGTGTCTCTCGACGGGCTTCGGTTCTGAGAATCTGCCGTGACCCGCTTTAATGCCCTCGGCTCGGGCAGCCGGTCACATGACCCAGTGACAGCGGATGGAAATACACAATCACAGCCGGTTTTTGCTCACTGTTGCACGGCTGCCGCTTCAGCTATTTATAATGTGTGCCAGAGAATGTCCTGAGCACATGGCTAATCTATTACAGCATCGTCCCTGGAAATAGCTCTGTTTCTGCATCACTTCTCGTCTCTGCCGAGTCGAAACGTGCAGCTCTCTGGTGAGACGCATGGCTTCGCTGAACTTTGCTTTTGCGCTTTATCTGGAACTGATTGAACGCAGCCATTCAAAGGTCACAGACAAGCTTTCTTATCTTTATGTTCATTATTCTTCACACCAGAGATGGTTTTGAGGACTCTTTTACTATGAGCTGGGAAGATTATAAAACTGAGCAAGTTAATGGAATAGTCGCCTTGTGAACGCTTGTTTAACACAATATTCACTTAAAAATGTGAGAGCAGAAATGTTTTCCATTGACGAGTTGAATTGATACTATTAGGGGTGGGACAAAAACAAATTGATTCTCGGATGCATCGCGATTTCTCTCTTCAACGACGATTGATTCTGAGATTTTCTGAATCAATTCTGAGTTTAGTTTTTAACCTAGCGGACAGCAGCTGTGTGTGACTGTGTAAGCAGAGATGAAAAGTTGCATCTGAAAATGCTTTTTTGATCCAAAATGAATGTAAACGTAGACATTTATGTTATAACGAGATAGTTCACCTAAAAATTTTAATCTGTCATCAGTTTCTCACCCTTCGCAAGACTTTCGTTCTTCTTTGTATAAAAAAAAATGATATTTTATATGGAATCTGAGCGATTTCTGTCCCTCCATTGACAGTCTATTAATTAGAATAAATGAATGTCCATTTAAAAAAAAAATCCTGAAAAAAACCCCAACTGTTTTCAACATTAAAAATAATCATAAATGTTTCTTGAGCATCAGATCATCATATTAGAGTGATTTCTGAAGGATCATGTGACACTGGAGACTGGAGTAATGATGCTGAAAATTCAGCTTTGATCACAGGAATAAATTACGCTTTACTATATATTCACATAGAAAAGTTATTTTAAATTGAATCAATATTTCATATTAATACTGTTTTTTAAAAATATTTTTAATCAAATAAATGCAGAGATGGTGGGCAAAAGAGACTCTCAAAAACATAAAAAAAACGTACCGATCCCAGACCTTTGAAGGGCAGTGTGTATTGTGTGTATGGATGCATCGCTTGACTTGGAGAGCATGTTTTCCCTGGATCACAGGTATCAGACGTGTTCAGGAGGAACGTTTGGCCTTTTCTGTGTTGCAGCGGGGGCGTGCTGAGCTCATCTGTGTGTGTGTGTGTGAGAGAGAGACAGAGAGAGAGTGTGTCTTTGTCTGTGTGTCTGTCTGTGTGTGTGTTAGAAGCAGAACGAAAGTTTGGCCTTTTCCGTGTTGCAGCGGTGGCATCAGGGATGGAAATTAACTTTTTTGTCCACCGGCCACTGTGGCTGGTGGATTTCAAAATCTACCAGCAGCCACTCAATGTTTTTACCAGCCACTTTCTTGTTTTTAACCGATAATGTGTAACTGCATGTGAAAATTAATACTACAAGATCTACAATACTTAACCAGTTTATTTAATCTCAAGTCTCAATGAAAAACTGACATTTTCTCTTTCTCTCTTATACACACACAAACCATGAACTGATATACATTTCGTTAAATGTGTAGGGTAGATTAAACAAAAAACTGAACCGATGCTAAACTGCAGTCTATGCTGGAGGTTGCTCTCTCTGCGAGAGTACTGTAAAACTTCAAATAATAGCCAAGTCCCAAATAGACGCCTGTCTCTTTTACACGTCTGGTGTGGCGACAGGTTTGGGTAAATAAAGGCTTTTTTAGTTTCGGGTTGTATTTAATCTTCTAAAACCCGTCAGATCGTCCGCTTTTTGGCGCCGCCAAAGCCTTTTTTGATCAGTGAGTGATGTAGAATAGAATGACTGCTGCGCTTGACAGGGCGCAAACGAGCAGAGCGAGAGAGAGAGAGAGAGAGAGCCACGGCAGCGCGCGCACTCACGTCTTCAAACAACACGAGCGCTGTCTTGCTCTCTCTCCCTCGCGCATATTAATCAAAATCAATTGACACGACAGTAAAAGGTCGGAAGACCGCAGTTTTGGGAAAATAAAAGCCCGGGTTATTATTTGGAGTTTTACGGTATGCCTGTTCTGTCATATTTACATCATGCGCTCGCGGCTAGCTCCCACCTCTCGCGCTCAAGCCTCGACGGAAGAAGCACGCGGGTAACGTTAGATGTTCGCGCGGCTAGCTCTTTACGACACGAGAGCTACCCCGCCCTAAAAATACACCTTGCGCTCGCGGCTAGCTCTCCCTTTGGACGGCAAACCGCCTCTCGCGCTCCCACGTTTTCTTCCCTCGTCGAGCCTCGACGGAAGCGCGCGGGTGTTGAAGGTGTGCCTCCTCTAAAAGTGTCCGCCATCCGGGTGAAACATCATGCTATTTTTATTTACCCGCCACGGTGGCGGGTAGGTGAAGCGAGTTTACCCGCCACAACACAAAATCGGGCTTGGGGTTCAGAGTACCCTTGTTTCACAGGTAACAGTCTGTCTTCAAACACCCCCCTTGTTTTCACCTTTTTTGGATTAGCCCAAACCAAGAGAGAACGATAAGTATAGAAGCTTTGATGCTGAATACTATTTATTTAATTTTGAGAGCGTTTAATTGTCAGTCCTCAGTCTGGTAGCATGTTGTTAAAATTGATAACGGGAAAATGGTCGAATGCAAAGTTTGCAAGCAACAGTTTTCCACTGCTCGACGACAAACATGACATATCATCTAAAAGTGGTAAGCTCACTTGTCTGCGTTAGCTTGCCCTTTCTGTTTTGAGTAGGCTATGAACATATCAGAATGTGCATATTTCAATGTTTTAGTGTGATAACCTAACTTTTTATTTTTTATTTGGAGCCTATATATGCGCAACTGCGCTGCGCCGACTGTGTGTTAGTTTTGAGCCTAAGATGCTTTATTTTTTTCAGTTATGCACTATTTCGTTTCTGCTCTTGATCTGGTTTGTTTAATAAATATAATTTTTTTATTAAAGTGGACGTGCCTTTTGTGTTTATTAAGAGTAAAAGCTTTAAGTTAATAGTCTATTCGTGTCTCAGCCGCGAAGCTGAGCTCATGTTCAGCCTAGCTCGGTGCGAGCGGCTGAAATGACAGTGTCTGACAGTTATAACTTATTATTATAACATATGACAAAAATAATTGTCTAAATTATGTTGCATATTCTCAACAGTTCTTGTGATGATGTCACTAGTTGACAACATAGTAGCCTACTATTTTCGGAAATCATAGGCTATGATATTGCGCAGGTGCAGGTGATGCAACGCTGTCAGAGCCGACAGACTCATGTGTCAGACTCATGTCAGTGCAAAATAATTAGGTCAAAAACGATTTAATATACTGCAAATAGCCTACTAGTTTTTTATGTTTATTTATAATTCATTTAGGCGGACAACAAGTAGGCCTACTGCGCACAGTGCACAGCTAATTAATTTAACGTTTTTTTTTCTAACGTCATTTTTAGTCGATTTTTAGTCGAAAATTTCAGGACTTCAGTCGACCAAGATTTTCTTTGGTTGAATACAGCCCTAGAGAACAGACACTATTAAACTGAACATGTCTGATTAATAAATCGTGAGCTGAACGAGAGTTGCCGCACGATCTGCAACAGGAGTCAGGTTTCATTAATCACGAGAGTGAGGATCTGACTGACAAGGTGATACGGACTATTTGGTGTCGAAGCGAAATGTAAAAGCGCCTATTTAAGTGAATTTGTCATTTCACTGTTTTGTTGTTGTGTATTTCATTAAGAATAATAGGCTAATGAACCAACCATTCAAGTAATCCGCCCGAATTGGCGCTAATTTGAAAACGAAACTAACATGTGCACGGCCGCACGTGTCAACGGGTGCGGAGCGAGCAGAACAGAGCGAGTGCTTTCAGTTTATTCCTATGGAAAAATTTTCGCTCTGTTCTGCTCGCTCCGGTTGACGTGCGGCTGTGCACATGTTAGTTTCGTTTTCAAATTAGAGCCAATTCAGGGCACAATAACAAAACAGTGCAGCTCCGCATGACCGCACCATTCTGACAGCCTGTGCAAACGTGCGCTTTTTACGTTCGCCTTTAAATTAGCGATTTAAAAGCCCCCGCCGGTGATACCGGTATTACCGGTGTTGTCGCACGTCGATTAACCCGTGGGAAAATATCCTCACCGTCATATCCCTAGTGTGTGTGTCTTAGGGGTCGACCGTTATGTGTTTTTCATTGCCGATACCGATTATTACAGATCAAGTAGACCGAGAACCAATATTTTGAACCGATATGTCTGGTGTAAAAATATAATTAATGTCAAAATTAGGAATAACAAGGGCTCTGACAAATACTTTATTTAAATGCTTTTAAACATATCTTTAAATCTGAGAACTGTTAATAATAACATTAATATTAATAATAATAACTTATAAACCCAAACCTGTTTAACAGTTTCCTCTCTGCTTTAAAAGAGACGTATGAATCTCTCTGTATGAATCACTGGTCAGAGATGATCAGATTTCAGAAGCTGAAAGGAAAGGCTATTGTTCTGCAAGCATCGGAAGTATGATCAGGAGCAAAAAGTGTAATTTGCATTGGATGTTGTCTTTTTGTCTTCAGAAAATGTGTGTGAGGCTACGTCTACATTAATCCGGATGTATTAGAAAATGGCGTTTTCGTTTAAAACGGATTCCCCTTTACTGCGCATGTGTAAACCCTCACAGAAGCTCACTGAGATGATACAGACAGAGAAATCAATAATAAAGTTATCGCTCAATTCTTCTGACAGGATCATTTTATTTAGCAAAATATCTCCTCATCCACTGATGGTCCAGGTCGCTCTCACTCACTATTATATGTTTGGTGTGAAACGCTAAAATTGATCATGTTTCGCCGCAGGACAGCAGATGCGAGTGTATTCTGTCGTCTGTGCAGGACTGTGATATGAAGAGTGTGTGAAGGAACATATTTTAGCAACAGTGTGAAAGTGAATAGCAGATAACAGGCACAATACTATAAACATCAATATCTATTGGTACGATATGCGACACATGACTAAACTTACATCATTATTTAGACAGTCCACACAACAACACGAAAACTGCTTTTTCAAATTTATCCACTTTTGGATAAACAAAAAGCTTCATTTTCATTAATAAAAACGCCGTCAGTGTCGACGGAAGGCCAAAACGGAGAGAAAATACAGGTTTTCAAACGAAAATGTATTAGTGTAGACGAGGCCTGAATGTTTGGGTTTGGCTCACATCTGTAACACAATCTCAATCTGGCTTGACGTTTGAAGTCTCCAGTAGTAGAGCTAGACTTTGATCACTTGCGCTCATAATGACAGTCTTTCAATAGATCAAACATTGGCTTCATCTCTTCTAACACTGATAGGCATCTTTATGGCTCCTGCAGTTCCAGCGAAGGCTGTTAAGAGCTTTTATCTGGGTCGTCTCAGAAAATACAGACTCACTGAAGTGTGAAATTCAACAAGTTGGTTGAAAGCGGCTTTGTTCAGTTTTCTCTTTTCTCCAGGCGTTAGCATGTGAAAGGTGTCTGCGTGTTGTTTTCGCACTTCAGAAGTTTCGCAGAGAGGAAATCGAGCTAGAGATTTGTTTTGAGGAAGACCGGGGAATTAGTATATCGCAGACAAACTTTGATTTCAGTGCCATTTGAATTGAAAACTTTTCACTAACGGAGCAAGTCTATTAACAAGAGCACGACCGGTGGGGATTTTTGTGGGCCGATACCGATATTAGGGAGTAAAAAAAGCCTGATATATCGACCGATATTATTTGTGTGTATTATAATACAGTAGCAGTATTATTTATGTGTATATCAAACATTTGGACACTTTCTCATTAGTGTGTACAAACGTTTGACTGGGACTGTATATAGAATACAGTATACATAAACAGAATATATATATATATATATATATATATATATATATATATATATATATATATATATATATATATATAAACACGTTTTTTGCAATGATCACTCAAATGTGGTGATCAAACACTTGTTTGACAGATGTGTAATGGAGGCGGGGTGAATGATAGAATGAGAATGATACATTTGAGATGTAACCAAACTAGTTTGCATTGCATATTCTATTCTATATTCTATTCTAAGTACTGTTGCATAATCTTTACTAATGACTGTCTTTTCATTTAGTCAGGTTATATAAAAAATAACATATCAATAAATATATCAATACTGTCACTGGTTAAACCTTGTTATCTTCTAGTTTTAATTCCCCTTGTCTCTTCCTCAGTGGAGGAAGTACTCAGATCTTTTTACTAAAGTAAAAGTAATGATACCACATTGAAAATATGTTTAATTACATATTTAAAATAGTATTTAAGTAAAACTACTGTACATAAGTAGTCAGCAAAATGTACTAAACGTGAAACTTCTCATTATGCAAAATGGCCCTATATAAAGTGTTATAACTACAGTGTTTCCGCTACATTAATTCTGCCGTGATGGGCCGCCACACCTAAAATCATCCCGCCACGGATGCAGCTTCTCAGTGAGGTCTGATATTATATTGTGCTTAAGTTTTCACACTATATTCCAAGACTTCTAAAGTCACTCAATAGCATAATGTGAGGTTAAAATTAATATTTAAGTCGTTAAAGAGAAACTCATCTCTCCTCAGTTATTTTTAATTCAGCATCAAAGAGCGTGTCGTGACACTCTCTTCAAGATCAATGTTCCCATTATTATACTTTATTTGTAGATAAAGGTCTAGACTTTGCATAAAATGACTTTATCTTGCTGGAGTTTTCTGCGCTTTCTAAATCATATTCCTTTCTCCCAACTACTGATTACTGATCACAGTGTTTCCTCTAGGATTTTTTCCAGCCGTGGTGGCAGGCCCATTTCACCAGGGGGAGGGGGCGTGGCCCATGAGTGATATTCCCATTGACCACGCCCCCTTACCCCAGGTGTTTAAACCTCCCCTAAGCATTATAACAGGAAAGGCTCCAACAAGAGCGGCAAAGCGATTATGCGCATCCCGTGCGCAGAGTGATGCACTTGAAGCAATTTGCACATTGAAAAGTTCAAAGCGAAGAGATTATATCCATCTATGCTTAATGTATTATATGAGCCTTTTCTTTGAACAGTTTTAAATTTCAGTTTCAGTGCGCATGAAGAACAATTCATAGCGCTCTCTACTCCAGTGCTGTAACGTTCATCTAACAGACACCCGGGAGAAAGGAATATGATTTAGAAAGCGCTATAAACTCCAGTAAGATAAAGTCATTTTATGCAAACTATTGATCTTTATCTACAAATAAAGTATAATAATGGGAACATTGATCTTGAAGAGACTGTCGTCGTGTTACTGTTGTAACCGAACGCGGAGCGCTGTGTGAATGCTGAATGGAGAATGACTGAGGAGAGATGAGTTTCCATTATCTTTAACTTACCGACTTAAATATTCATTTTTACCTCACATTATGCTATTGAATGACTTTAGAAGTCTTTGAATATAGTGCGAAAACTTGATGGTGCTTTACACATTTTTTTATGCCTTTAGCTTAACAATAACACAATAGGATGCACAATATCGTGGCCAATGGGAATATCACTCATGGGTCACGCCCCTCCCCCAGGCGAAATGGGCCTGCCACCACGGCTGAAAAAAATCCTAGAGGAAACACTGAATTATTTAAATTACAAATAAAATATATTAAAATTCTAAAATATTATTAATTAGCCTACATTTGTTTTAATCATATGAAATTAAACAAACATTTTTTTGTCAAACAACATGCTGCACAATGAGCTTTGCTGTTAAAATTAAAACATTGAATACAAATTTTGTTTTAATCTTAATTTATTTTGTGTTAGTATTATTATTACATTGAGACGTTTCTAAATTCTACTGTACAACAGTAATAGGCCTATATTTCTGTCAAGTTAAACCGAACTTTTATTTTGACGGGTTACCGTGAAGGCCTTTGTTTCTGTGTTTATGACATGACGATAGTTTTTTCTCAAATTAGGCGGTTACATTCTCACAAAGTGACTTTAAGAGTGGATCTAGAGTCTGGAGAGGTTCATGCAGTCGTGTCCTCATATGCAAAAAACAGCTCGAGCGTCACACGTGCTTCAGCGCGCGTGTGTGTGTGTTAAATGAAACTGCGCGTCGAGCTGCCCCATTTATTCACAGAACATGTAGGATTTGTATTTAAATTGTACTATTATTGCGGTTTTTAATATTCACACAGTAGTCTATCACGATTTAATTTCAAGTGTCCTGAACTGCTATCTCGCGAAAATCATAGTGACCGCTAAACTACATTGAGCTCTTGCACCTTTTTTTTTTCTTTCTGGAATATTTTTTTCATTCTTTCAGGGGAGGGGGGTAGTTTGGTAGGGGAACAATTTGGGGAAGTTAGAAGGGTGAAATCGCAAATGTTAAAATCGTCACGTGAGGATGCCCGAAAATCAGCTGTGTGTTCACCATGGCAACAGTAACTACACTGCGCAGAAACACGGTTATTTTTTGTTAGGTAAAACATAACAAGAACACAGTAATGGATGTTACTGTACTCTTGCTTTGTTTCACTAGGGCTTTTTGCAGTTACTGTACAAACGACTACCATTTTTCTCCAAAACGACACACATTTGAGATAAGATGTTTTGTCACATAACAAAGGATGCCTTGAATGTAATGAAAATGATAATAACTCATTTTTGACCAAAAATGCAGTTACTGCCTTTTTGCTTTGTAGGGCAGTACAGTACCCTGGGTCGCCAGTAGCAAACAATGGAGCCGCTCTGCTGGACAAACGACATAGTTACACAATTTACAAGCATTTTATTCGCGTTATATGTTACCGATACAGATATATCTGCGACAGGCTCATATCGGCCGGTAAATCGGTCGGGCTCTACTATTAACTCAGACATCCTCTGAGACTGAGAGTCTTCTGGGATTTGCTGATGTTGCATTTGATTTTTTGACACTTATCAAAAACAGCAATGCTGCTTAGTGCATGAATCATATCTCATATTTGTAATGATTCAAATATTGCATTCATTCCTTGCACCAAATCCCAAGCATTTCAAGTGTTTGAAAAACTTTCCTGAGCTTTTTCTAAACTTTGTAATTATGGATATGACATTTTAAAATCAAAACTGGAATGTACACTAACTTTTAAAAGTTTGTCCTGCATTATATTGATCAAAAGTGACAGTAAAGACATTTATAATGTTACAAAAGATTTGTTTTTTAAATAAATGCATCAAAATCATCAAAGAATCCTGAAAAAATAAAATGTTACTGTTTCCACAAAAAAATAAACTGTTTTCAACATTGATAATAATCATAAATGTTTCTTGCAGCAAATCATATTAGAGTGATTTCTGAAGGATCATGTGACACTGAAGACTGGAGTAATGATGCTGAAAATTCAGCTTTGATCACAGGAATAAATTACAATATATAATACATGATATTTACATACATCTTTAATATATAAAACCCCCAAATTCAAAATTAGAATATTGTGAAAAGGTTTTCATAAACTGTAAGCAATAATCGTCAAAATTATAACAAATAAAGACTTGAAATATCTCACTTTGCATGTAATGAGTCTATATAATGTAATAGTTTCACCTTTCAAGTTGAATTACTGAAATAAATTAACTTTTGCACGATATTCTAATTTTTCGAGTTTCACCCACATGGCATTGCTGTCATACAAAGCAAATCACATTCAGAGTGAATTCTGGTCTTTTAGACAGTTATTATATTTCCTGTGTCAGGTTTGGCTCAGCTGTCCTCAGATTCACAGAAACCATTCTTCCCAGTTCTGATGTGACTGAAATTGATCAAATCACTGTCACTTTAGTAATAACTACAGACATATCAGTGCATGGCATGATAGTTGATTAAATGCAACTCGAGCACTATTTGGACAACAATTATTCTAAGTAATTTTTGGACCACCTCCAGATTTTTTTCCTTTCTTGAAAACCTGTGTGTAAAACTTAGAGATGCACCGATTGATCGGCTGGTGACCGGAATCAGCCGATTTTCACGTGATCGGCCATGATTGGCGACCGGCCGGTCAGTCTGACATAATCCGATTTTATGCCGGTCAAATGCACTCGGGCGCCGCATGATTAACATCGCACAACATCAGCATCACACGTGCACACGGAACGCGCACATGTAGGAAACCTCATGAATTACGGCCGTTTCACACCGCAAGGTGCAGCGCGTTTTTTTTTTTTGTTCGCCGTGCATGTTAATCAATGAGTGCATTCACACCAAGGGGGTAATCCATCGACCGGAAGTTGAAGCCTCGCCGGAGCCGCCATCTTGTAGCAGAACTTCACTTGCGTTAGCATTTCCATTGACTCCCATTCATTTTGGCGTCACTTTGACAGCGAATAACTTTACATCTGAGGCGTTTGAAGACTCCATTTGTCCATTATTTATTTCTAAAGAAACACAACAATGTATAAAATGCTCCATTACCTTGTAGCTTATGTTATGGCCCCGTAGAAGCAGTTTTTTGTAAAAGTAGGCTAACGATTGCGTCATAACACGCGACTCTCTGTCGCACAGTAGAGAGATTACCGTATGGACAGGAGGAGAAGCTCGCGGGCAATCGGGGAAACGTGGAGGCAAAATGACAAAATAATTAATCAGAATACCTAGCAAAAGTTTCTCCTGCTCCTAGCTCATGGACAGCTCCTACTCACACTCTCCGCCTCTGCAAGTTTCGGAAGGGAATGATTCAGATTTCTCATGCCACAGCCACTAGAAGACAGACGGGTTGTTCACGTCACATCTACGTCGTCAAGCTCTGTTTGAGTCGGTTTGAGTCTGCGCGTCAGGAACGGAAGTCCTAAAAAATCGCTAAAAATGGTCTTCACTTGTCTCAATGGAGTTCCAATGAGATGGCTCTGTCCACTTCTTATACTGTCTATGATTCACACCGGGAGCCGGAGCAGGGCGTGAGCGTCGAGCAGGAGCGTCGCGTGAGCAACAGTGAAGCGCGGGTTTCGGCACCGAATCTATTTTTGCTGCGCTCAATTTAAGTAAAAGCACACTTTTGATGCACAAAATAAATATGATTTCATCCAAAAAGTGCCCAAAATGCAAAGAATTTGCATGTCTGGTGTGTTTTAACAAGAACTGAAGTAAGCTAGGCTAGGCTATGTCAGAAAGAAAATGAAGACTCAAAAATATTTATAGAAAATTTACCCATTTAAACTTGTTTTTATTATTTCCCAATCGTTTCCCTCACATGCTCCACTTGTCCTGTTTACCTTGGCTCGACGTGTCAGATGAGAGAAGAACTGTTTGAGAAATATAACTTGCCATTGATACAACAAGTGATTGCAATAGGCCTGTGTGTGTGTGTGAGAGAGAAATATCTTTATACTGCAAGGCTATATTTATTTAATTTTTATTTGTTATTTATATATTATTTTATTGCCATGACCTGTTTTCATACAGAAGTTTAGTTTGCTAAATATATCAAATTTTTTTAATTGGATATTGGATGTGAAAAGGAAATGGTTCTTCCATAACACTGCACTTTAGATGTGTGAGAATTTCCCACATTAGGAGTCATTTATATAGTTCTATTTTATAGCGATTATCTGTTTAAAAAATGTTCTATTAAAGAGAAGATAGAAAATAAATATGTGTGTGTGCTGTAAAGTGGTTTGAAAAAATAAAATCAGAATCGGCTAAAATCGGTATCGGCAGGTCAAACTCAAGGAAAAATCGGAATCGGGATCGGCCTAGAAAATTGTAATCGGTGCATCTCTAATAAAACTATTTATCATTTGAGAAACCAATCCTGTTCAAGACCAGTAGTGCTATAGACGGCACTTAATGCTTGTTGAAAACCCACTGTGTGGTTCAGTGTTTCCCAACCCTGTTCCTCTGCAAACACTGGTGTTCTTCATCATTCGACGCCTGTCTCTGTACAGCATTCTTCATTGATGATAAATTAATAAATGATTCACCACTAACCTTCACAATAGCGCCAGGGCAGCCCACATCTCTGGAGACACACACAGATACAGTCAAACCAAAATGTATTCAGACACCTTCAACTAGGGCTGTCACTTTTTATTCGATATTCGAATATGCATTCGAACATGACGTGAAATATCCGTAATCGAACTATAAATAAACTAACCGGTTTTTAAAGTGCCATGTTTAGCGCATTTTTTACAGTCTATGATTAGACCGTTTGTTTTTCATTTTATTGTTTGTCATCTCATCCAGTAGCGGGCACTCTAAACGTATTGTAGCGTAAACTCATGACCAAATCAAGCGAATAATAGCCAACAGCCACCCTGTTTTGAAAATGGAAGATAACACACAGAACGGCCAGCCTGAGCGGACAATTTCTACCCCAACTCATCTAAAAAGTAGTGTCTGGAAATGGACAATCCGATTGATGAATCCGAACATGAACATGTTTACATGAACGATACATAAAGTAATGTGCGCGTTATATGTCACAAGATTCAAATCCGAATTGATTTTTTGACATGCGCACACTGCACGAATATGCCGCTGTTCGCGCATAACTATTCTCCTCTATTGGTTCTTTATTTGTTTTAAACAGCAGACTTGATATTTATCTGTCTCTGGTCATGATTTGGAGACGATGAGCATGATTTGCCGTGCTGCTTGCCTGCTTATATTGATCACGCAGTAAAACCCTGCGCCCAAAACCAGTCGTCCGTGGATGATAATCTGAAACAAGCGCTGGTGGGACGTTGTCCTGCTTCACTTCACAGACGCTGAGTGAAATAAGAATTTTTTAATAACGGAACACTCATTTATGACACTCTATTCAACAGGAAGAACAGCTCGCTCCGTGCGTAATACGTCATTGCACATGCGCAGTCCTTTTAGTTTCGTAGATATTCGAATATATTCGAATACATTGCTTGATATTTGATATCCGTTCGAATTTGATTTTTCTCAAAAGTGACAGCCCTACCTTCAACATTTCTCACATCATCACAGTTTATTCGCTGTAGTTTAGAAAATGGTAATAAAACATGAGCAGAACAACAGTGGATATTTCACTGGTTTTGTCCGTCCTTCTGTTAGACTCTCACTTGAATATCTGTCAGCTGTTAAGTTTAACTACACAATTAGATAATACCAGTTTAGCTCAACCAGTGACCAAGCAAAGCTTCATGTTGTTCAGTCTGTGTGTAAAAAGAGCATTAGCAATTACAGAAAACACTGAAGAAAACATGATCAGCTCAAAGTGTCGGAATAATGTTTGATCCCAAAGTTTCACTGGTAGTCACTGTATGAAGAATATTTGGGTGTAATATGTCACAGTTTACTTTATTTTGCTCTCCTGACTTACATAAATGCACTATAGTGTCCTGATCACACTAGTGAAACAATATCAAAAATTATATCTGGTGTCTGAATGTCTTGGTTCGCCTGTAAGCGATCGTGTGTCGGGGTGTTATGGTCGTTTGCGCTCGTCTAAAGCTTTTCTCTATTAGCAGCTCCGGCTCTTGCCAAAAACGATGATGTCAGCGCCGTTGCCATGACGCTCGGACTGACGAGCCGAAACATGCCAGTCGGGAAAATAGGCCGCTTGTTTTGGGAAGTACCTCGTGAGCTTGTCCATCTGAGGTTTATCCCTCGTTTACTTGACTCTGAAGTCGAGTGAATGCATGCATGGCTTATTTTATGAGGCTTTAGTGTGGGAGAGGTTATTTTTTACCATCTGTATTTATCATTTCACTCTGTAAATAAATGCACCAATGCAGTGCTGTGAAACTCAGGTCTGGCATCATGCACACTTTCTCGAGCTTAGTTAACCTCATCGCAAGTGGAAAGTCCCATTGGAGAGAGCGTGCCAGTTGTAATTTTCCGGCCTAACTCCCACACAAACGCACTGAGTGCCCTTGTGCTGCATCTCATATTAGAGAGGATTGAGAGGAATCTTCCAGCACAGTGTTGTAATGATGCTTCCAGAGAGACATCCCAGGTTTTTTTTGCATTATAATCCTCCAGTGCAGTTTAGGGCTGTAAAAATGGCTTTCTTAAATATTATAAAAGTTTGAATTATATTAAAAATCTAAAGGCCTAATGTTAGAGGGGAAAAAGTACTGTATTGTCTTCTATGTCCACAATAAGCAAATATAAACCAAATCAAGTATTGCATCTTGTATTGAAATGAATGACATTAACTTTTTCAAGGGCATTAAGTTTTGAAACAATTGTTCTTAAAAAAATAGATTTTCCTTAATATGCATGCAAGGAAAAGTAGGTTACAATAGTGTATGAAACTGTGTTTGTGCATCAGTAACCTGAGAAAGCACACTTCAACACAGCGTGATAAACTACATGAACACACAACAGCAAACTGGCATTCAGAAACACTCACTTCTGCTCACTACATCGACATATTGATCATCACACACACCAGACGCTCAGCTTGATCTGAGCGAGTGCGGAGCGCTTTCTTTTCACAGTGTTTCCAGCTGACACACACACACACTCAGCTCTGACTGATGTGCAGGTTTGGTCAAGCACAATTTTTGCCTCCAGCTGAGAGGGTTTTCATCAGCACACCTTTTTCCGACATTTTTCAAGTAAATTCTGGATAAGCTAACAAAAACAAACCGCGTCAGTGACGTCATCATCATGTCTCGCTTGCCTCTTGACACACCAGAAATTCAAATGCACTTGTTTTTGCATTCGAATGTGCAATATTTTTTTTTTTTTTTCGACAATTTTTTTAAACAAATTATTTGATGGCCATTAGGGCTGTCACTTTTGTGAAAAAATCCTGTTCGATTTTTGAGACGTAAGTGTTCATTGAATCGATTGTAAAATCGATTTTCCATGTCTAAAGACGTTTCCATTTTTATCACCAAATATAGGCAAATCCACGGACACCTAACTGGCATTAGGACGAGCGTAATGAGGGCGCTTGAGACGCACAAGTCAGCAATATTTCTGATGATTTATTGGCGTGAAGTTTCAGCACAATGACAAACAGGAGCGCAACATTCAGGGATTGAGATTAACACCATCCGACTCGCCAAATGCGGGTAAAAATGAACTTTGGCGGGAAACGCTGTCAAATCACGAGCTGATCTGGCGTGTTTCTATGTTTACTCACTTTCTTTGCTGGGGAAGTTCGTGTAAGCCAAATCTGCGCGGATGTAGCGCAAATACGCAACTCATGAGTCCTCATGATATATTAAATACAGCGTATAGCGCAGAATCTGCGCATTTCTGGCTTCCTTGAACACACACACATACACACGTCACTAAGCAACAAATAACGGCGTGCTTGTTCACTTGCATTGAAGTAATAGCGAATATTAAAAAGCATTTGGTGAACAGAAAAGACAGTTATTTTCCAACATCCTACATGTTCTGTGTCCACGTTTTTGGTAAAAAAAAAAAAAGGGCCGTTAAAATCGATTCCCTATTTTCGTTTTCGATACTTGTGTTGGTTGGTCCGATCGATTGTGCAATCGATTTTCGAACGTAAAGTGACAGCCCTAACGGCCATAGTGCAGTACGTTTGCAGAGAAGGACGTTTGTTGAGCTCTCTATTGACCTATTTGATTGCAAATAACAGGCAAAGATTGAATGCATTTACAGTACAAATATTGAGACTTTGCAGCCTCAGTGTATCAATGCAATTCCAAGTTTTCGAAGTACTTTAGTGCATCAATCACTGATGTTTTCCCTGCTCTGATATGGAGGTGAGATGCAAGTCAAGTGTGCTCGAAACAGAAAGATAGAACGATATCAGAGGACAGAATGATGAGTGGGTTTATGGTGATTGCTGTGATTCTTCTCTGTGTGATTTGATGGTTTTTATGATCTGAAAATCAACATCAAAGCAGTGGCCTATATTGGCCTGGAGCTTTCATGTGTAATATACTGTAGTGGTCGACCGGTGTGGGTTTTAATGGGCCAGCACTTGTCTATCGGCAGCTTGGTGGCTGATATAATACATTTAATATAGATGGGTTTTAATTTAGTCCAATTAATTAAAAAAGTGATTTTATCAATGGACAGGCAGCATAGTGAGTGAGGAACTGTTTGCACAGAATCCATTGATGTTACTCGTGTTTATCCAGTGATAAACGACTCATCTGTCACAACTCAAGAAGTGTGTAGAATTTTTTGTTTGTCGTCTGCGCACTCGCATCTTTATTTTCAATATTCGCTGGGATCAGATCATAGTCAAACCAAAATTTATTCAGACACCTTGCAGTTTCCCCTACAATGTATTTAGCAGCGGCGCACTGGCCACTGGATTTTCAGCGCCGCTGCAAAATCTTCACATGATCAGTAATATCACGACATTCACTTACACACCTAAAAACACTGAGACGTGGCGTGCACCGGTGCTGCTAATGCGGTGGCTCTGAATCCACTTGTTGACAAGAAAGGAGGAAATAGCCACATATGGAAATATTTTCGATTAGGCTAATGTCACGTTGCCATAAGGGGCTGTTCACATAGCGCGTTTTTCTGCGCGTGCAAATTCGTCGTTTCAAATGTAGGCGCGCGGGAATCGCGCTCGTTTTTCCAGGCCGCCTCTGTTCATGGTTGCATAGCAACGACAGACGCCACGGGAGAGCAAGCGCTTTTGGAAAGGAGAAAGCGGCGCTCTCCATGAGGACGAGGAAGTATCGCCAAAGAATGAATTGATTTCTAGCCCTTGCATTAGCTTTACAACTAGATATATTTATGGAGATGAGAAATAAAAAGCCGCCCTGTACAGCTATGATCAGCTGTTCGGCTGAGCTTTCGATGTTACGGAAAGGCCGAAGTTGATCGGTTGGTTTTTGTCACATGCCCTGTTGAGATGAGATGTTACAAAGTTTTCATTATCACTCACGCCACCGGCCTCGCGCCGTCCTCTCACGTCCCTCGGCCTCGTCCTGCTCGCCACAAGGGTATTTATGTGTAAAAGTGTACTTTAAAGGCACACTGTGGAACTTTTTGGCCACTAGTGGCGCTCGACCTGTAATTTCCCCCTAGAGGCCACAAGCGCCGCAGCACTGTCGCAAAAGTCAACAAACAATCAACCGGTCAGTCTCCCGTGTCTTTAGATTATGTGTGTGCAGACAGTAGTTGACTTGTTGGTTGAAGAAAGATAATCGATTCACTATTGAACAAAATAATGATATAAATATAACATTAATAATATAAATTATATAAAGAAAATAAATTTAACAAAAGTACACATAAAACAATTAGGGCTGGTCCGAATACCATTTTTTGAGCTTCGAAGCTTCGGTAGTAATGAACATCGAATATTCGAAGGTTCGGAATCTCTATAGGCTATGTCTGTCTGTCCGTTTGCATTTTGATTATTTCGAGAACCGTTCATTCAAACGACTTCACAAGGGAGTGCAGTGTCGTATTTGGTGCAATATAGATAGACAGGGGAGACACTATACGTTCAGAATGAATAGGCTACACTTTTAATAAACTACAGAACAGCGTGAGCGGGAAGCGGCGCGCCTCACGCGAGCAGGGCTTATGTGCTCCGAGAACGGACACTGCACTAGTGATATAAAACACACACACACACACACAGGTCTGTTAACTTAAGCAATATTTTTAATAAGGTAGTCTAATATTTTTCTCACTAACAAATAACTGACAAAGTAGGGTAGATTTAAATAAAGAAGCGGCGTGCCTCACGTGAGCAGGGCTTATGCTCCGATAATGGACACACTAGTGATGTAAAACACACACACAGGTCTTTTAACTTGAGCAATATTTTGAATAAGGTGTAGACAGTCTTATAATATTTTTCTCACTGTAGGGTGAGAATTGGTGAGAACAAAGTAGGGTAGATTTAAATAAATAAAAACGAAATTTAAATAAATAAAAAAATAAAAACGAAATTTAAATAAATAAAAACGAAATATAAATAAAAAAATAAAAACGAAATTTAAGTAAATAAAAACGAAATTTAAATACAGAAAAACAAAATTTAAATAAAGAAAAACGAAATTGTGATGTGACGTCCCAGTAAAATCTCAAAGTTTCCTATTTTTCGCAGCAGATTCTTTTAGATTGATAATAACGGGTAAAAAAAATAATACATTTTGTTTCTATTTTTCTATTTTCCACAATGTCAAAGCAACGCAGCTTAACCCAAAATACAAGCTCAGGCATGCACTTCTGTCCATACAAACTCCGCTGTTCTACGCTCTAGCCGGAGAATACTCGCGTTGCAGGAACACTTTTAGTAGTCCAAGAAGAAGCAAATATATTTATTAAGTAGCTATAACGAAGTTATATGTTAAGTATTATATTTCACCAAATTTTATATTGTAAAACATATTCAAGCGCGAATGAGAACCATTTCGAGGGGTATGCCAGGTGTGCAAAAAAAAAAAAAAAAAAAAAAACGAAAATTCAAATGTCACATTTTCCAATCGAATACCAACCCACCGAACGAATATTCGAATATTCGGATATTCGGGTCCAGCCCTAAAAACAATGTCTGATCAGGTAAGTCGCATAGACAAGGGTTGCCCAATCCTCCTGCTGCCGATCGTCTGTCCTGCACAGTTCATCTCCAACCCTAATCAAACACACCTCAAGCAAACAATTAATGTCTTCAGGATCTCTTTAAAATTAAAGTCAGGTGTGTTTGATCAGGGTTGGAGATGAAATCGTGTAGTCGGGAAATCGTGTAACAAAACTGATATAACTCCCAACATACTGCCGTTATTTGTAGGCTTCAGTTTGTTTGTCCTTTTACACACATACAAATATGAGCTGAAGGCAAAAAAATAACGGCAGTATGTTGTGACTTATATCACTTATCGCTACTCTACTAGCATTCCTTGATACATGAAGTTAAATGGAAGACAAGATAGATTCCGTAACATGGCCAGACAGACAACAAATTCGAAAAAAATAGAGATATTGCGCAAGCAATATATTTAACTTACTAAGTTAGTCCAAAAGCATGACGGCCAGGTCAGCATCGGTCGGGCACCCCTCCTCCTCATTTAGCCAGCGAGCGAACGCTGGACCAATGTTGATCCTCGTCCTGGCTTTTAGTTTATCACTCTCCCTTTTTCTTTTTTTTGTGTCCTCTTACAAAATCTTTGCCTTCTTCCGAGTAGCTGTTGGTTCAGCCATGACGACAACATACAGATGTGAATCAAATGCGAGTTGAGCTCTCAGGTTAGAATTTGGGGAAGTGACGTATGCCGTAAAGCGGTCAAATTTTGTAGTTCTTTTTGTGCTCAGGTTCCTACCCGCAACCCGAAGTTACATAGTGCTAGTAAAAGCGATACAGACACCTTCAGGCTACGGCAGACGTGTCATTCAACCTATTGTAAGTCGATGTACCATCTCAATGGGTTTTGGTAATAAATTATAAAGGTTGAAAAGTTCCACAGTGTGCCTTTTAAAAAGTGCAAAAGCCACACATTGAGTTTTACTAATATCAATATTTGCTTTTTTTTATGATAATTGCTGATGGTAAGTTGACAACCATGATTAATGTAAAATGAATTAAAAATTTATATCCAACATAGCGTAATTCCTCAAATAAAAAACTGGTATTCAAATAAACGCCGGGCCTCTGATAGTGGCCGGGTGCGTGATCAACGCGGACAAATAAAGAACGTTCTCAAATTAAGGCCGGGGGAAAATTAGTGTGGACAATCTCCTAAATGCCTTTCATTGAAGAGATGTTACATCTGTCCACTTCATGCGTGTTCTGTGATCTGATCGTGAAAAGACCATGTATAAATGCTATCCGAAGCGCATTCGAGACAATTTAAATCCGATCGCTCAAACCACTTCTTCAGGAGGAGATATGAGGCGAGATTCCAGACGAAACTGCACACGTGTAAATCAAATGCATCTGATTGTTGAAACCACGTATCTAAATTTTACTCCTCCCAAAAACGCAAAAAAATTAGCGTCACTGCAACACGCATCACGGCAGCTGAGCATTCATAAAGCCAACGTGCAAACTATTGCAAATTAAAGTGAAAGTAAGTCGCAGACAATTCTCCTCATCATTAAAAGTAAAGAAACGAAATGATCTTACCAGGGTTGTTGCCGCTCTCTCTTATTGCGGTCTTTTGATTTAGAAATGAGCTGATCTATCAAATGCAGCTCATATCTGTTGCTTCGGTGACGTGCACTCCATTAAATCTGCATATAGCGTGGGATTGAAGATTTATATCCGTTTTGCGAAAACGCATTTGTGAGCAGATTTAAGTAGAATTGTTTTGATAAATCAGATAGCTTTCCGATCTGAGAAAACACATGAAGTGGCCAGGTGTAAACATCCCTTAATATGCATTCAAGTTCATCGTAACGTACAGCCAATAGATGGTAGTAGACAATATAACACAGATATAATTTAGTGCTGCTAGTGTAACGGTCTTTTCAACAACTTTATTAAAAACGAAATTGTCTTGAGGAGCATGGAACCCAGACGGAAATTTGATTTTGATTTTTTTTTTAATAAAGGCCTGCCTCTAATAAAAGCCTGCTTCAAATAAAAGCCTGTTACCTTCTGCAGTTTAGGTAAATAAAGGCCCCGGCTTTTATTTGAGTAATTACGGTATGTTTTAACACAATTTTTGTTAAAACAAATTTACACAGACATGTTGTTCAGATGTGAAGTTATAAACTAAAAACATCTAAAATATATAATTTGTTTAATTTTTATTTAAAATTAATTGAATTATAAGGATAATTGATAAAATAAATATAGAAAGACTGAAAACAAGCGGGTGAACGTAGAGCTGCAGTAGATCGCGTTTGAAAAACAATTAAATCTTAATAGTAGACAGATGCTATAAAAAGAGAACTGGATGGAGGTAAGCAGCAAGCTAACAGGCTTGATTAAAAGGACAGGAAAAATGATCCATTAGTGCACAAGCATTCACTGAAAACCACTGAGTACAGTGACTAAAAAACAATCTTTTACTGCTGCTGTTATTACCTGCCTTTATATTTAGTGCTTCACTTTGTAAACACCGTTTTAATTGAAACGATTTCTGCGGTAGCGCTATTTTAATCCATCACTTATGTTGCGAGCGAACTGATTGCGCAACCTGATGCTCAAGACAAAATAGACATCCCAAGTCTCGCGGAAGTTCCGGAAGTCACCCGCATATTGATAGCGGCTCCCTGATGCCCGCTAATTAGTTCAAACTCCCGCAATCAGAGCGCGCAAGCAAGAGCGTGCATGCGAGACAGAAGAGTGCTCCAAACATAGACTGTAAAAAAGATCTCGGTCTCTGCGCACACGGCAGATCGGCGAAGGGAGAGAGACCTTGCATGCGTCTCATGAAGCGCAGCGCATGTAAGACAGAGAGGATCATGATTGGCCTGTTTCGACCAATCACCAGTAAACGCTCCCCGTGACGTAAGCAGACCAACTAATCGATAATGACATTCGTTGACAACTATTTTAATAATCGATTTAAATCGATTAGTCGTTTCAGCCCTAGTGAACGGCCCCTAAAGTGGACTCGGGTGCGGTTGTATCGGGGTAGTTTTACGAGTAGGAGTACATGAGCACATTATCGGACCGACACCAGAGTACTGTTATTAGTCCGTCAGAAAATCAGTTCTAGGCAGATTCTTGGCTGCATAACTCTTAGCAGGTTTAACCTGTTAAGCTTCAACCCCACTTTTGAAAAATCCCCAGAAACGGCATACCCAAACTGAATACAAATACAGATACAGATACAGTTCATGAACCCTTTGTACTAAAAGCAAAAAAAAAAATTATGAAAAATGTCTTCAAAGTTTTGTAAAGTTATTAGAAATGTATTTTTATGAAACATCTTCATGAAAATAAAATTGAAGTTGGCATTGTATCAATCTAGAAATGCACTGCAGCTAAAGCCACATGTCTGACCATGTTATATTTAAAATTTGAAGAAGATAAGTTTAAAACTCTGCATTTAGTTAAATGTTTTTCAAGATCATGTCATATGAATTTATTTTGATTAGACTCTAAAATGCAAACTGGTGTTTATTGTCATCTTCTAGCATCTATTTAGACTATTTTCTCTATTGTTTTGTGGTGCAAACGAGCCCCATTCAGTGTCAGTCTCCCCTGTACACATTCACACCTCTCCAGCCTGGTTATGGGTCTAAATATGCTTTTCTTTTGTCTGCATTATAATCACTAACGACTGGCTATTCACACTGTTTCAATCCCTTTTTTCTTTTATCAAAGTTCTCACTTCACATTTGAAACTGTATCAAATGCCCTTTTTGAAAAAAGAAAAATTTCAGTAAGCATTCCTATTTAGAAAAATTCATAAAAATAACAGCTAATGTGCTGGCAGGTGCACAGAGTTAGCTAGCATGTTAGCTTAGCACACCATCAATACACGACAATTTATGTGATTAAAACCATGTTTGTGCTCCAAACTTACTTTATAACGCAAGTCGAGTGTTTTAAATAACCTTCTGTGATCTGATTTGGCTTCAGATGAAAAAATAAGACAGAAAATATATTATTTTATAGTATTCTGCAATGATAAACTCTATATCGATTAGCATTACATTATAAATATAATCTATTATTATGAAAATACCTGACATGGCTCGAAGAACACAGGTAAATCGAATATCATTGCAATCATGTTTATTGTCTTCAAAACATCTTTATCTGCATGTTACAGCGATCTCTGTTAGCTTTGTTTGTGTCAGGGACTTCCTGGAATGTCACATGATTATGCCACTTCTTCGTGTGTTCCATATATGGACTATTACTGTGCATAGAGCGCCGGCAGGCGGCCAGTATGGATTGAAAACACAGTACATCAGAGTATCCAGCGCTCATGATTACATCGACGCATTTGGGTATAAATTCAATAAATATTATTCCTGTCTATAGATATCTGATGTAAACCTATGAGAATATATCAATATTTCTCCAAATCTGCACGTTTGAGCTAAAAGCCCTGAGGGACGTTGTTTTGTCAAGCTCTGTCATGGCGATCGCACAGGAGTTTTTTTCTGAATGGAAGCGGCTGACGCTCATAATTCATATTAAAGGTAACGACTCATTTTTTAATTACATAACTCCTGACACAAATTAAGACATAACTGTCACTATAAGTTTCTCAGAATACAATAGTGGTCAAATACTGAAACTTGAGTCTTATATCTTTTTAATGATGTATAGTTTGTCAAGGTAATAACATTAAATCTGATTAAATAAAAAAGAACGCTTCAGTGCGCCCGCGCTCTGGTGAAGCTTAACAGGTTAAAAAGCCTTTTAAAATTAAATATGAACACAGTTTTGGATTAAAGAAAAGTACAGTCACGTAAAAAAAAAAACACGTTTTATCTCTTGTATTGTTTGGTAACACTACAATAAGACACCATTCATTAACATTACTTAATGCGTTATCTGACATCAACATTGAGTGAACAATATATTTTTACAACAGGAATTAATGTTTGTGAATACAAACACTTGATTGTTCATGTTTGTTCAGTTCATTCATTGTGCATTAAATAATGTTAACAAAACTTGACCAGTTCAAGGTACGTGCTGCAATAATCATGCCTTGAATCTGTTGATGGTATGTCATATTTGTATGTCTCAAAATGTCCATTTCTATCCACAAAACTTAACAGCAGTCATGGTTTAAGGGGTTATTTTAAAAAAAATATTCTTCTGGAGGTACATGCCCCCGGACCTCCCCCGCACGCGACTTGGTAACATCCTCTGGCACGTGACAGCACCGCTGCTGGAAAAATTTCTAGGGGAAAGACTGCCTTGCTCTCCTAACTTACATAAATGAACTATAGTGTCCTGCACACACTAGTAAAAAATAAATATGAGGCAAAAAACAGGGTTCCCACGGGTCCTTGAAATCCTTGAAAGTTAGTGAATCTGACTTTTTTTTTTCAAGGCCCTGGAAAGTTTTTGAAAACAAACATAATAGATACAAGTCCTTGAAAGTGCTTGAATTTATGTTTTGCAAGGAGTTTTCTGGAAAAAATTCCATATTATTCCCTCCGGTCCGCTGTGTTATTTCGCCAACACTTTGTGGCCTATGCATACTAGCTTGCTTGATTTACGTTAGTACTGGCATTTACGTGTTACTATAAGGGGTAGTTCACTTTAAAATGGAAGTTCGCCCATGATTTACTCCCCCCTCAAGCCATCCCAGCCATTATATAGGGAGCTATAGAGTTGGTTACAGGACATTACACAAGTTTTTATTTTTTTAACGCCTCCAAGTGGCACTTTTCTCACTTCAATAAATGCATTTTAAAGGCCTCCAGTCTATTTTAATGTGAAATATTGCATTTCTTGAAAAAAATAATAATTATAAAATTAGTTCTAATGGAAAAAATAGCTCAAAAAAATATAAATATTGCATAGTATTATAAAATTCCTGCAAAATTCTGAATAATATCATTAAAAACTATTATTGAACAAAAATATAATACATTGGTTTCCCTGAAAAAAAAAAACAAGTTACATTTCAAGGCTGCGGTCGCTTTTAACTGTGACGGAGCCAAGTGTGACCCCTAAAAGAAGAGGACCAGAGGGTTTAGTCCTTGAATTTGAGGGTATTTGACCTGGAAAGTCCTTGAAAGGTCCTTGAATTTCAGGTTAACCAAGGTGTGGGAACCCTGAAAAAAATTAGGGCTGCACGATATTGGAAAAAACTTACATTGTGATATTTTGGTTTTCTGCGATATATATATTGCGATATAAAAACAATTTCACCAGATGATTTGAATAGCTCTATTTGAAAAGAATGAATCATTCTAGAATGATTGGGGGGATTTTGTGATTTTGGAGTGAATCTGCATAGAAAATAATAAACAAATTACATGCATAGATAAATATAATAGAAGATACAACTGAAATTAGCAGTAATATGTTTTTCAGGTAAATCTATCAGTATTCAGGTACAGAAATTGAATAATCAAATGTAACAGTCTTCACTGTATAAATAAAATATAACTAATATAATTAATACAATTTATCTTTGTTAAAGCTAAAAAAGCCATTTTCTCTTTTTTTTTTTTTGATTAAGATTGGTGACGAACAGCTGCGGGTATATAAGGTTGCTGTCCCTTTAAGACAAAAGCATGGACTAATATAAATGACAAGCATCCGCTTTCTTTCTCAATAGTTACAACACAGAGATAACCGAGTGTGTTTACGAGGATACTCGACGAGCCGGGCAGTTTGGCTTCATTTTGCGTGCATGTGTCCGTTTAAGCTCAAAAGAGAGAGAGAGAACAACTGTGTTCACTTGCTGTCAGCGTGACTGTGTGTGCGTGTGTGTGTGTGTGCACAGTAAACGGCGCGCGAGCTCCAGTCCCGTGCGGATCAGGGATCTGCTATGATCCCTATAGCCAACCTGACATAGCACATCGTTCTGCAATGTGACTATCGCGGATGCGCATATCGCGATATTGATGCTAAAACGATATATCGTGCAGCCCTATAAAAAATGTTATATGGTGCCTGAATAATTTTTGGTTTGCCTGTATATACACAGCGCCGAATCGCACACCAGTTTGTATTATCACATGAAGACCTACTGCTATGTCCCTCATGCCAGATGCTAGTATCTCCTAAACATATTTTATTAAACTGCTATGGATCGCATTTTCTCAGGAAATTATATAACTCCACAAACACTTTAGAAGAATATTTTAACCACGTCAACCCTGAATCCATTTAACATCTTGCAATGCACTTCTCACTACGGCTGTCCCCTAATAGTAGACCAACATTGTATTAGTCGCAGGAAGAAGAAAAAAAACCTCGAAAGTGGCGAAATCCTCCAGGCTGTGAAGGACCCAAACATTCGCCTATCATTTATCGACTTCAAATATGGCTTAACACTTGAACATGTAAGTAGCAGCAACTTTACAAGTCCACTCGCTCTAATGTTAATCTAGATAAATGTGTGCTGTTATTAGGTGCATATTCAAGTGTTTGTGTGAGCGCTTACTAGAGATGCACCGATTGATCGGCTGGTGACCGGAATCGGCCGATTTTCACGTGATCGGCCATGATCGGCGACCGGCCGGTCAGTCTGACATAATCCGATTTTATGCCGGTCAAATGCACTCGGGCGCCGCATGATTAACATCGCACAACATCAGCATCACACGTGCACACGGAACGCGCACATGTAGGAAACCTCATGAATTATAGCCGTTTCACCCGCAAGGTGCAGCGTGTTTTTTTTTTTCTTTTTTTTTTTTCGGCGTGCATGTTAATGAGTGCATTCACACCGGGAGCCGGAGCAGCGCGTGAGCGTCGAGCAGGAGCGTCGCGTGAGCAACAGTGAAGCGCGGGTTTCGGCACCGAATCTATTTTTGCTGCGCTCAATTTAAGTAAAAGCACACTTTTGATGGACAAAATAAATATGATTTCATCCAAAAAGTGCCCACAATGCAAAGAATTTGCATGTCTGGTGTGTTTTAACAAGAACTGAAGTAAGCTAGGCTAGGCTATGTCAGAAAGAAAATGAAGACTCAAAAATATTTATAGAAAATTTACCCATTTAAACTTGTTTTTATTATTTCCCAATCGTTTCCCTCACATGCTCCACTTGTCCTGTTTAGCTTGGCTCGACGTGTCAGATGAGAGAAGAACTGTTTGAGAAATATAACTTGCCATTGATACAACAAGTGATTGCAATAGGCCTGTGTGTGTGTGTGAGAGAGAAATATCTTTATACTGCAAGGCTATATTTATTTAATTTTTATTTGTTATTTATATATTATTTTATTGCCATGACCTGTTTTCACACAGAAGTTTAGTTTGCTAAATATATCAAATTTTTTTAATTGGATATTGGATGTGAAAAGGAAATGGTTCTTCCATAACACTGCATTTTAGATGTGTGTGAATTTCCCACATTAGGAGTCATTTATATAGTTCTATTTTATAGCGATTATCTGTTCAAAAAATGTTCTATGCAAAATGTTCTATTAAAGAGAAGATAGAAAATAAATATTTGTGTGTGCTGTAAAGTGGTTTGAAAAAATAAAATCGGTATCGGCAGGTCAAACTCAAGGAAAAATCGGAATCGGGATCGGCCTAGAAAATTGTAATCGGTGCATCTCTAGCGCTTACTACACGACATACCGGCACCGGTACATCACTGCATGCAACTCAAAACACTCCCTCAGTTTCGGTCATTCAGATAAGAGTAATGCAAACTGTAAAGGGTCTACTTTTATTTTTGTAAACTCACAATAACAACAAAACATTGTGCTTCTGTAAAATAAAGGCGCTTTTGGTTACACTTTATTTTATTTTAAGGTATTATTGTTAGAGTGTAATTATACATTTAAGTACTGAGTAATAAATAAGCAACTACATGTACTTAATATATGATTAGGGTTTGGTTGAGGGTTAGTTGCATGTAATTATGCATAATTTACTGTTATTTCTATGGTAAGTACATGTAACATACACTCACCTAAAGGATTATTAGGAACACCTGTTCAATTTCTCATTAATGCAATTATCTAATCAACCAATCACATGGCAGTTGCTTCAATGCATTTAGGGGTGTGGTCCTGGTCAAGACAATCTCCTGAACTCCAAACTGAATTTCAGAATGGGAAAGAAAGGTGATTTAAGCAATTTTGAGCCTGGCATGGTTGTTGGTGCCAGACGGGCCGGTCTGAGTATTTCACAATCTGCTCAGTTACTGGGATTTTCACGCACAACCATTTCTAGGGTTTACAAAGAATGTTGTGAAAAGGGAAAAACATCCAGTATGCGGCAGTCCTGTGGGTGAAAATGCCTTGTTGATGCTAGAGGTCAGAGGAGAATGGGCCGACTTATTCAAGCTGATAGAAGAGCAACTTTGACTGAAATAACCACTCGTTACAACCGAGGTATGCAGCAAAGCATTTGTGAAGCCACAACACGAACAACCTTGAGGCGGATGGGCTACAACAGCAGAAGACCCCACCGGGTACCACTCATCTCCACTACAAATAGGAAAAAGAGGCTACAATTTGCAAGAGCTCACCAAAATTGGACAGTTGAAGACTGGAAAAATGTTGCCTGGTCTGATGAGTCTCGATTTCTGTTGAGACATTCAGACGGTAGAGTCAGAATTTGGCGTAAACAGAATGAGAACATGGATCCATTATGCCTTGTTACTAGGGCTGGGTATTGTTAGGATTTTCACATTTCGATTCTTGAGGCTTCGATTCGATTTCGATTCGATATTAATTTATTAGCTTCGATATCAATTCAATAAGTAAATAAACAAGTAATTAAGTAACAAGTAATTTACTATAAACAATATAGTACACACTGGGCTACCGTAATATCTGAGCAACAATTATGTACATGTTTGTATTTTTGAAAGAATATTGCTTATGCATGGTTATTGAAAAAACTAAAACTTAAAGTGTCTGAAATAAGGCCACAAAACACATATTAAATGTGTCCACAAGACTTTTGACTAATCAGTGTTGTTGCCTAGAATTTTTGCTTCAGAATGATCTGAAAATCATCCTGCCTAATCATTTACACAAAACATACACTGATTTAAATTTTATTAGACACCTTTTGTTTGGAAAGGCAATATGCGTGGAGGCGTGTTCAAACCTGAGAAGACAAAGGCCGGATAATGTGCCGCATAATGAGCTGCATATTAATTAGCCCTTTCACACAGGTGTGTCACAGGATCCCAAAGAATGCAAGGACAAAAGAAATTATCTATATAGCCTATACATATTTTACAATTAGAAATTGTAACCAATTACAAATAGGTTACAATTACAACAATAATTACAATTTTAACAATATTTCAAGTGTATTTCTTTGTAAAAAGTTTACATTTTATCATACGTATTAAAAAAAGGTAAGGATTCATTAGTTTGAATATTGGAACAAACACTATAACATCTTAGTTGATAATTCAATATACCTTCTTTATTTTTGTCAAAACATCATACTATAGTATATTTAACTATGAGCAGAAATTGGTGAACAAAAGCGTACCTATTTAATGTGACAGTCTTTTTTTACAGTCAAAACTTTATAATCTATCCAAAACTAATCACACAATCTTGTCTAAACATTCATATTTAGTCTGTAATATATTGTGTATGATATATTAGTATATACATGTGAATTTGCAGCTTGTTGCTTATACAGACATTTTATTTCAACATATTTCAGTCTATTTTTACTCATCTTAGTAGGCTATAGCAATATAGTTTGTATGTGTTCATGTAAACATAACGTTTACTAATGTAGGTGCGAGAGTGAATGAACGGCACAGACACGCGCTGTATAACTGTAGTAAACAAAGCGCGCGCGCCTATGCCGTTCACTCATCATTTAGCCTACACACAGACACGCAATTCATATTTAAACAGTCTTTTGCGGTTTACAGTCAGACACTATTCAATATCGCGATTAGAACAAAGCACTAGAATAAATGACTTACTACATCAGCTGGATCCGTTGCTCCTCGAAATGAAACTACCAGCACTTCTGGTACATTTTCCAGGGTTAGATAGTATTATTCCTCACAGTAAAAGGATACGCTGTGTACACAGCTGTACAAGATACTTACTAAACACGATGGGTTTTATAATCCAGCTGGTGGGCGTTGGCATGTTTGAACGGCTTGCCTTAGATCATTTGCGTTTGAATAGCGCGCGCTCTCCGTGGGCGTGGCACATTAACGCGTAATTAGGTATAATGAGCTGGAAAGAAAAATACTGACATCTCTCTCTTTTCATACAGATTAAATAAACTGAGAATATTTTTTTTTATATAAATTAATTCATTTAAAAGAAGAGAGTTCAAGCTTCATTATGGAAAAAACACTCGTGCCTGTATGACAAGTATTGGGGTGTAACAGTTCACAAAATTCACAGTTCGGATGGAAACGATACAGTGGTGTCACGGTTTGGTACGTTTTCCATACAGCAAAAAGAAAGATATTCCAGTAGAAGTAAATATTTTTAAATAAATGTGAGTTTTCCTACATCTTGAAACTTTCAGATTTATAAATGGGGGTAATCTTTGAAGGATGAACAAATAATGTGGTCATCACATTAAAAATAACATGTATATGTATATATATAATATATTTAATTTTTGAAGCGATGGAAAAAGATGTGTGATGCACTTGAAAGCATTTTACTATTAATGCCAAACTTCCATGGTTACAAGTTAGTGTTACTACATTAAATCCATGGTGAATGTTGCTGATCTGTAGATTAAGAACCTAACTAGTTCATTCACGGCACAATGTTTCTCCTGGTTTCCACGTCAGCGCTGTTTCACCCGTTAATAACAGAGAAATTTGAATGCTTTTCACTAGATTTCACTCTCGCAGTGATGTCATTACTTCAGTGGCGAATTCAAATGTTTTCTTCACTGGATCTCTTAGCGCTGTGTGTAAGAGATGTGTAGACTCCTAACAGTGTTGCTTGATCAAGATCGGCTCGCGCTACACAGATGCTGCTGGTCCGAACTGATAAACGGCTAAAGTAACGCAGTTTCGCTTCTGCTTTCATTCGCTTTCATTACGTTTGCCATTTGATGTTGCGCAACGTTGTGTTGGTCGCGCCAGCGCGGATTTTGGTCGGCAGGAAAAATGGTCCACGGAATCCAAGGAACGCTCTTCACTAGAGTGTTGCCCACTGGCCGGTGGGCTAAATCGATTCATAGGATTTGATGAATCGATATTGAATTGAGAAACAAATAATTGCAATGCATTGATGAATCGATATTTTTACCCAGCCCTACTTGTTACCACTGTGCAGGCTGCTGGTGGTGGTGTAATGGTGTGGGGGATGTTTTCTTGGCACACTTTAGGCCCCTTAGTGCCAATTGGGCATCGTTTAAATGCCACGGCCTACCTGAGCATTGTTTCTGACCATGTCCATCCCATTATGGCCACCATGTACCCATCCTCTGATGGCTACTTCCAGCAGGATAATGCACCATGTCACAAAGCTCGAATCATTTCAAATTGGTTTCTTGAACATGACAATGAGTTCACTGTACTAAAATGGCCCACACAGTCACCAGGGGCCTCATTTATAAACGTTGCGTACGCCGCTCTCTACGCAATAATTGGTATTTATAAAAAGCAAACTTGACGGGAAAATGTGCCGTCCTTCACGCAAGCTCTGACCCAGGCTTACGCACAAAAACGGGTGAAATGAGAAATGGCGACACTGTCAGCAGAAGGAAGAAACATGTGAAAGTGTGTGAAACTGTAGACCGTTGTGTAAAAGAAATGGCAATACTGGCTCTCATAAATAATATGAAGACTTAACAAAGCAAGTCTTACAATTAACAGCCTACATGAACACCCGTTTGATCGATCTGCAGTGTAAAACGAACAAAATCAAACGAAGATAACAACAGAAATGCAAATTAACACATATTTGCAAAAATAAAAGTGAAATATGTTCTGCAATAATAATTATTGCATGTTATGCAATTCATCCTCGTAACACATCTGTAGCTTGTCAGATGCAATCAAATGGATGGTAATAAAATGCCATGCCATCACAATGCGTAATGACGTAATGCGTAATGCAACCTTTTGCCACTCAAGTGCCTTTTTTGGCATTAATGCCCACACTGTGCCCTCCAAACAACATTTTACTCCTCTTTTCCACCTCGCCAATGATAATTTCTACTTCACATAGAGAGGAAAACCAAGAAACGTAACTTCACTCAGTGTTTGCCATGATTTCGCAATCAATGAATATTAACTTGTGGGCATTTCACGGACTATTTTTGCGCAAATATGGGCGTGACATGAAGCCGCAAAAGCTGCGCTACATTTAGAATTGATTGTGATTTATTAAGGGAAAAGTGCGTAGGATGTGCGTGCTCACGGTTTTATAAATCTGAATATTTCTGTGCGTACGCACGTCCTATGTTTCATCCGTATGCCACTTCTGACGCAAATCCTAAGCAAAGTTTTATAAATGAGGCCCCAGATCTCAACCCAATAGAGCATCTTTGGGATGTGGTGGAATGGGAGCTTCGTGCCCTGGATGTGCATCCCACAAATCTCCATCAACTGCAAGATGCTATCCTATCAATATGGGCCAACATTTCTAAAGAATGCGTTCAGCACCTTGTTGAATCAATGCCACGTAGAATTAAGGCAGTTCTGAAGGCGAAAGGGGGTCAAACACAGTATTAGTATGGTGTTCCTAATAATCCTTTAGGTGAGTGTATGTAACAAGGACACTGTAAAATAGTGTTACCACGCTTTGTCGATTGGCTCTTGAACTTGAGCGCATCACATAAATGAACCGAAACTCAGCGTATACTCGGCTCACAGACATGAGAAATGTATCTATAGAAAGCTTGACATTTTTACATTTGAATGAACCGATTCCAATGGAAAATAAAAATTTTCCGATTATGTAATCCGCATGAAAGTCAGCATCGTTGACTTATTCTCTGCAGCCGAAAACAAGGAAAACATTACCAATAAATTGTTAAAATATTTCGACGGTCTCATTCTGTTTTTTTCCACGACACATTAATAATCAATAAGTTTGCCGGTGCGCCGTGGCAAGCTATATGTTTGAATTTGTGCGCTTAGTGTATTTTATATAGGCAATTAGAAGCGCATTATTATGATTTATGGCTTATTAATATAAACACACGATTAGTGGACTAATGGCTATAAGTGAACGACTAGTCGGCTAGAAAAACTTTAATCGAGGGCAGCCCTACCTCTCACACGCTCTACAAAAGCAAAATCCACTCCAGTGGTGCGATGCGGTGTAAGCGGAGTACTGTAACCATGTTATTAATGCTAGTTTGTGTTTATAGGTGAGGCTGCTCTGAGAGGCGAGTCCAGAATGCAGTCCATGTCCCTGTCCAATGCGGTCAGCAATCACCGGACCGGTCCTCCTCCCATCAGCCCCAGCAAGAGAAAACACAGCGCGGACCAACCAGACCAGGACATCGACTGCAACAGCGAGCATGTGGCCAAGATGAGCCGGCTGTTCGCCGCACAGTTGTAAGTGGAACCGATAATTTCACGCCTCAATTGGGATGCTGTGTGTGTGTGTGTTCCACCAACATGGAAATCTGGTTGGTCGTATTTAGAAACCAGCTTAAAGGGATAGTTCACCCATGAATGAAAATTAGTCCATTTATTTTCTCACCCTGAAGTCATCCTAGGTGTATATGACATTCTTCTTTCCGACGAATACAATCGGAGTTATGTTAAAAATGTCCTGGCTCTTCCAAGCTTTATAATTACAGTGAATGGCTGTTTCTGTTTTGAAGTCCATAAAAGTGCATCTATCCATCATAAAAGTGAATCTATCCATCATAAAAGTGCATTGATCCATCATAAAAGTGCATCTATCCATCATAAAAGTGCATCTATCATCATAAAAGTGCATCTGTCCATCATAAAAGTGCATCTATCCATCAAGTGCTCCACAGGCTCTGGGTGTTAATAAAGGCCTTCTGAAGTGAAGCCATGAGTTTGTGTAAGAAAAATATCCACATTTAACTTTTAGAAAGTAAAATAACTTGCTTCCGGGCAAACGAACATACGGATTCCACTTAAGTCTAAGCGCAACTTATGCGAATAATGCAACACACTGCTGATATTTACGATAGATGATCTGATAGATGATGGACAGATGCACTTTTAGGATGGATAGATGCACGACGTTTACACGACGTGACAACTTAGTTTGAATAAAGGAGCAGACACTGATCTACTTGCTCTACGTTTATTTAAAATGAACAGCAAGACGACTAGAAGAGTGAATGTGCTTTCCATTAAATTAATCACACACAGTAAACAAATCCTTAACAAAAAAAAAAAACTTTAAATTGAACATGCTTTGTTTTAAATAAATCACACAGAGTAAACAAAACCTTAACAAAAAAAAAAAACTTTGCAATGAACTGCAATTTAGACGTGCTGGTGCGGTGATACATGCTTGGGCAGATTCGGCTTTAAGTCGTTCATCCTCGGATGCGGCGCCGCGCGCGCTGTTACAAAAAAAGTTGTGCACAGCGATGCGAAATGGGGTCTTGCGCACCCAACGCATCATTTTTGCTGCGCGCACATTCGCGCTCGTGCGGACCATAGACAGTAAAAGAAACGGACGCGTCGTGTATAATCAAGCCTTTACTACGTGTCAGCGCGCGCTCTGATCAGTAAAGGGGCAGAGATTTCTCCCGAATCATCTCCAGCAGTAGCAGAAGCACCACCACTAACTCCGCCTCCGTTTCCCTCGTAAGCTGATATTAGTATTTAAACATTCTCTATGAAAAATATTTTAATAACACGGTTTTGGTGGTTATAGAGTTCCAATGACGGTGTTCAACTATAACCGTCGGTCTCACGGTTATATAATAACCGTCACACCCCTATTCAAAACAGAAACAGCTATTCACTGCCATTATAAAGCTTGGAAGAGCCAGGATATTTTTTAACATAACTCTGATTGTATTAGTCTAAAAGAAGAAAGTCATGTACACCTAGGATGACTTCAGGGAGAGTAAATCATGGGCTAATTTTAATTTTTGGATGAACTATCCCTTTAAGTCAGGGCAGTGTTCCTGCAGAAAGAGCTTCGGGAATGCTTGGGAATGTGCTGAAGGCCTGGGATTCCTGGCATTCCCGAGCTCGCAGTGCAGCACGAGCACATGGGCTGTTTGTAGTGCCGGCCGAGCCTTCGTGGCAGAGCTCAACATTCCCCACATTCCAGACCCGTTTGGAAGAGCGGCATTCTGGGACACGAGAGCTGCTGTTCAGGAGAGAAAAGCCCCACTGGTGCTGGGCAGAGCAGCGCACTGATTTATGACCACTGATTTGTTCTGTAAATTAGGATCTGAGTGCAAGAGCCAGTGAGAACAACAGAAGCTCAGAGATTAAAGTGCTAATTAGCATGGCAATGTTTTTGGGCTCTACTATAACAGGTGTGTTGTGATTGGTCGAGTGCTTCGAGTGTGTTTGGGAAATGTCCCACCCCTTTCCAAAACCGCCAGTTTAACACACTACTAACTAACTCAACCAGGCCCCGCCCCTTTATTCTGCGTATGAATTATTATAATGAGGAATATTGTGACGTGTTCGTTCCCGGAAGAAACTCAAGACTACAATGGAGGCGTTTCAGGAGTTCAGAAACACTGACACTGATATAGAGAAGAACTCCCCTTTTCATGCTCAAACAGCAACATTACACACTAAACACAGATGAACATGAAAACAAGCACAATAGTTCCTATTCTCTTTAAACAATGTCACTTTGACATTGAGTTTGTTTAGCTTGGTTGTTTAAGTTGTTTTAAACTTCGACTAAATAGATTTACTCTTGCAACGCTCACTCTCAGACACACAAACACTGTTTGATCCTCGTCGTCCTCTTTGGCAACCCGTCGCGGACCGCAGTTTATGTCCTGCTAGTGCTGAGAGTTGCACTTTCTTAACAATGCCTTTCCTTTTCATTACCTTTAACACTTGGTTTCCCGCATGTCTCCTGAAGTGACTGACGACACGATTCCGTTCACGGCCTTCACACTGCATTTGCTAGTCGATATACAGAATGTGCTCTTGTTCAGTGTGTTTAGATGAAAATGCCAAAGTTTTTTGTTTTGTTGAAGTGCAAGTGGTTTGGATTATGTGAGAGTATTGTTTAGTTTCCAACATTTATTAATCTAAGAATTAATAGTGACCTTTTTGATAATTAATCATTAGCAAACCTCTGCAGAAACAACAATTTACAATATAATTCTAATTAGAAAATAAATCATTTAAAGCGTATTCAATGTAATTTGACTTCAGAAATTCGAGTTGTATGTAAAAGGTTTAAGCTGAAGTGTTTGTGAAACAAAAGACTTCGGTTTGTGTTGTTTTTATACCTTTTTTCTTAGACCCTGAATTTCAAAAACTTTTATTACACTTTTCTTTGTTTTTCCAAGAGTAGGAATACGTTTATATTATTTGAACTGAGGATTGAATTGTTCATTTTCCTCAGTATTCCTCCACACTGATGTGATTTAGATCAGAATGGTTGTGAATGAGCCGTTCTTCTCGTTGTGAGTTTGCGGGAGAAACCGGACACCACAGACTGGAGAAGCTCAGGTTTCCATGATCCCGTTTTCCTATAGAAGGGAATGAAGGAGTGGGGGCTGGGAAAGAAAATCACTCTTCCTGTGTTTCTACTCACCATAAGCGTTTGTCCATAGTCGTAAAGTTATTTTAAGCATTTCTGTTGTTATAATCATGCGTCGTTGTCTACGAGTGTTTAGAGTCGTTTCATGTAATGCTTGTTTTTGATCTGTAGGCTTTGTAAGGAGTTTGTCTACGCGCTTGTTTACTGTCTAGTCTTCTTTGTTCATGCCAGACTAAACAGTTTAAAACAAAGAGATAGACTCTTCATACGCAGCTCCCTCAACGCTGCCAGTGAAAACCCGTTGGCTAATAAAAGGGAGACTCCGGGAGACATATTGTCGTCGAGTGGGCCTGTGTCGGGGGGGTGGGGGCCATTTTCTCATTTTCACTGCTTCCATGAAAACAAAGGGCCTGTTATCCGGTCGGCCCACTGCGTTCTGGAAGCTTGTCCCACTGGAGACGCCCCAGTGCTGAATAAAGCTCACTGTTCCTGTTGACGTCTAAATGACTGAAAGTGCCGTCTTTAAAGGAAGGTTTAAAGAGAATAGGAGCTATTCTGCTGTTTTCCATCTCTGTTTAGTGTGTAATGTTGCTGTTTGAGCATTAATCTATTCAGTTGAATTTTAAAACAATTTAAGCATGAGAAGTTAAACACAAAGTCAAATCGACATTGTTTAAAGAGAATAGGAACTATTGTAGGGCCCTATGAAATCTGTTTTATTTTTTCCCAAATTCTGTTTTATTTTTTCCCAAATTCCGTTTTTTCCGTTTTAATTTTTGGGAATTAGTTTTTTTTTACCCTTGACTGTTATTTTAGTCGTAAAAAGAGTGTGCTTTTAAAGTTAATGATTAAAATGTATTAAAAAATACAAATGAATTAGGAATGACCTTAAATGTATTGAGGTAATACAGACATTTACTCAGTAGCCTTTTCAGGACAAATACTGCATGATGCAACATAACACTCGAGAGTTCGCTTCGCTTTTGTCCAGTCCGGCGCCTCATAGACAGATGTGGTGTGCACGTTGTGTGTGTATGTGAGAGAGACGCGTGAGTGAGAGAGAGACGGAGGGAGAGCGGGGAAATACAACTGAAAGAATACGCTACGTGTTTTAAATGGTGTTAAAAAAACGAAACACAGTATGTGGCGGCGAATTAGTCTATGTGTGGGAAACACTGCATAAGTCACGTGCCAACTTCTCGGCTTGGCACTGACGGCTTATAGCGTTGAGTTTCTTAACTTTTTGCCGACGAAAGGAGAGCCGTGGAGGGCCGCTTCACCATGCTTTCCTTTCATTGTTTTGATTTTGTCATTGTAGCTGAATTGACGGGGTGGGGGGGTTGTGTCACCCAGATTTGCTTCCCCCGGTCTGCATTTTAACCAGACATACGTTCTTCTCCCACACAAACAGAATTTCAAACCAAATAGGTAAAATTCCACGAAATTCCGCGTTAACACTAGATTCCGCGTTAATTGGCCAATTCCGCAATTCCGTCCGCGATTCCGTGATCGCGGAAATCATAGGGCCCTACTATTGTGCTGTTTTACATCTGTGTTTAGTGTGTAATGTTGCTGTTTGAGCATGAAAAAGGGAGTAATTCTCTATATCATTGTCAGTGAAACGCCTCCATTGTAGTCTTGAGTTTCTTCCGGTAACGAACACGTCACAATATTCCTCATGATGATTTCCATTACACAAGAGTAGATGTTAAAACTTCATGCTGATTTGTACTCGGCTTTCGCCAAGATAAGCAACACTAAGACGTAGCTTTACAGTAAACTATGCTTCACCCATTTACGCTTCTTTCCATATGGTGGTGTGACTCCCCTTCTGTCCGGCGTTAACGACAGCAGTGTACTTGGCGCGTCAGCACACGCGACGGCTGCAACTACAGTGTGGTCTCCCTAGTGGACCAGCACGACAACCGTCTGGATTGAGCCAAGTAGGGGACATCTCTAGGGTCTTCAAGTGGGCACCTTCCGTCCTCAGTGTTTCGTCGACTAGCCCACGACACCTCAAGAGGGCTCGACAGTGACTCTGGCATCCCAGAGTCAGCCCCCTCCGTCCCCCACTCAACTCAGCCCAGCTTACTGACCTTTACATCCCTCCTGCTGCTGAGACCTAACCACAATCTCACAATCTCTTCGCAACCCAACCATACGCGCAAACCCGTTTGACTAAGGCTGTCGAGCCCCACTGGTGCGTTAATATGCAGTTTCAGTGGCAACGGTTCCGTATGGCATACCACCTACCGCAAAAACACAATATCTGCCCAACCACCCGTCATTCACGCAATATGCACAGGAACGTAATGACTGTAAATACTATACAACCTATACAAATAAACCAACAGATTCTTCAAGTTTTCAAGAATTCTAGGAAACCGTAGCGTGGCGGCCTGTACACAGCCAGCTAGAATCTTTCCGTCTCAACCATAGCCAGTTGCTGCTCCTTTCTGCTGCTTCAGATAAGTTCTTTACTGTGCGACGCAACTCTTGGCCACTGAATAATTCATACAATGAATAAAGGGGCGGGGCCTGGTTGAGTTAGTTAGTAGTGTGTTAAACTGGTCGTTATGGAAAGGGGCGGGCCATTTCCCAAACACACTCGGAAGCGCTCGACCGATTACAACACAAGCTAAACAAACACAGTGTCAAAGTGACAAAAAGTGATCTTAGTGCTGCGTTCGATACTATAGATCACACAATACTCTTAGATCGACTACAAAATTACACGGGTGTTCAAGGACAAGCATTAAGCTGGTTCAGGTCATACTTATCTGACCGCTACCATTTCGTCTACTTAAATGGAGAAAAATCGATCATAACTTCGGCAAACAATGGGGTGCCGCAGGGATCTGTGTTAGGCCCTTTATTATTCTCAATATATATGCTGCCACTTGGTAATATTCTAAGGAAACATGGAATTAGTTTCCATTGTTATGCTGATGACACTCAAATATATATTTCATCACGGCCGGATGAATACGCTAAATTATCCAAATTGACAGATTGTGTTAAAGATATAAAAGATTGGATGACGCGTACTTTTCTTTTATTAAATCCAGACAAGACAGAGGTAATACTTATCGGTTCTAAAAACCCTCCACAAAACCTTTCACAGCACGACTTTAACATTGTAGGATGACCTGTTACTTTATCCGCTACAGTAAAAGACTTGGGTGTTACATTAGACTGCAACCTGTCTTTTGAAAAGCATATTTCATGTTACAAAAACAGCCTTTTTCCACCTTAGAAACATTGCTAAGCTACGTAATATGCTATTAGTCTCTGATGCAGAAAAGTTAGTTCATGCATTCATGACCTCGAGACTAGATTACTGTAATGCTTTATTAGCCTGTTGTCCTGCATCTCTAAATAAACAAGCTACAGTTAGTCCAAAATGCAGCCGCTAGAGTTCTTACTAGATCAAGAAAATATGATCATATAACTAGGGGTGTGACGGTTATTATATAACCGTGAGACCGACGGTTATAGTTGAACACCGTCATTAGAACTCTATAACCGCCAAAACAGTGTTCTTAAAATATTTTTCATAGAGAATGTTTAAACACTAATATCAGCTTACGAGGGAAACGGAGGCGGAGTTAGTGGTGGTGCTTCTGCTACTGCTGGAGATGATTCGGGAGAAATCTCTGCCCCTTTACTGATCAGAGCGCGCGCTGACACGTAGTAAAGGCTTGATTATACACGACGCGTCCGTTTCTTTTACTGTCTATGGTCCGCACGAGCGCGAATGTGCGCGCAGCAAAAATGACGCGTTGGGTGCGCAAGACCCCATTTCGCATTGCTGTGCACAACTTTTTTTTGTAACAGCGCGCCCGGCGCCGCATCCGAGGATGAACGACTTAAAGCCGAATCTGCCCAAGCATGTATCACCGCACCAGCACGTCTAAATTGCAGTTCATTGCAAAGTTTTTTTTTTTTGTTAAGGTTTTGTTTACTGTGTGTGATTTATTTAAAACAAAGCACGTTCATTGTAAAGTTGTTTTGTTTGTTAAGGATTTGTTTACTGTGTGTGATTAATTTAATGGAAAGCACATTCACTCTTCTAGTCGTCTTGCTGTTCATTTTAAATAAACATAGAGCAAGTAGATCAGTGTCTGCTCCTTTATTCAAACTAAGTTGTCACGTCGCAACCCCTGACTGAGCCTGGGTTCTCCCAAGGTTTTTTTTTCTCCATTGGGTCTAGGCATGTGCCGGTATCAAATTTTCGTGCTGCGATTAATTGAATGAGCTTTTATCACGGTATACGGTATTATCACGATATTTTAATTGCTCAAGAGAAACAGATGGATTGCGGGTATCTAAAAAAACAACTTGCATCACAATGTGTAATTGTGATTTTCAAAACATGGTAACTAAACAGAATTTTATTAAGTTTAGTGACAACGTGTTACAATGTTTACATGGTATAATGACTGGTAGGTTACTGTTTGTATTCAAATAAATTATTGTATTTGATTTAATCTTAATTCAATATTGACTCATTTGGATAAATATTAGGTAGGCTACAGTCTGCATGTTAATTTTTCTCAAGAAAAAAATATATCTCACATAATGCTGTAAACAGAGAGAAATTAAATATAATGCGGTTTTCATTATAATAACAATTATGTAATGACAAGTAAACATATAATTAATATGTAATAAAGTGCACATATTTAGCAAAATGACCATTTTTTCTAGTCAACTAAAGTGCTGGTCATTAAATGGCTTTCCTGAGGTAAATGTAACGTTCTGTGACATAACTATTCTCCTGCAGTTTTATTGACCTCTTTCCGTGAAAAACACTGATTGATCGACATTTTGTATGAGGCATAAACCTTAAGGTAAGTTGTACTGTATCTTTAAATAAAAAGTAACAGATGATCGGTTTACTTGAACTGAGGCGCAGCGATCTGTCACAATGGACAGAACCTTTTTTTTTTCATATCAAAAGTAACCTGCTCTGTCTAGTCTGTCGGTGTCAGTGTCCTCTTTGCTCCGCGATTTTTCTCTGCGTGAGAGCGTGTGAAAAGTGTCAATTCCGTAAAGCGGCTTTCAGACAGAACGCGATTTGCTATTTTGCAAATAAAAAGTTGAACTATTTTTAACTTTGACCCCGGCGTGCTTTGGTCGACGCAGCAACAAAACATCCCCGCGAGTATTCTGCGTCCTGTCTGAAAGGCGCTTGAGTCTCAAGTTGAATGCGTGAGAGTTGGCAGCCCTGCGGGGGGTAAATCGTCGGCAGCGTTCCTCCTTCCGCCATGCTTCTACTCCATGTGATGATTGTTTACATTAGACTAGAGTGCGCTCTGCGCCGCGTGCACACAGTGCTTACATGTGGGGATTGTTTACATCAGAGTGCGCACGTGTTTTGCGGAGCATATACGCAGTGTTTAAGCGGTTGATAGAAAATTAGCTAATGCGTGTTCTAAAAGTCTAAATTCAAATCTATTATTTTTCACGGTATTTTGAAGTGGCCGCGATAACAATATCGTGCATATTCATTACCGCGATTTATCGCATTACCGAATACCGGCACATATCTAATTGGGTCATCTGATGGAGTTTTAGGACACCATTAGGTCACTGGGTGGAGTTTTTTCCGGTTCCTTGCCACTGTTGCCTTTGGCTTGCTCAGTTGGGGATATTCAAATTAATTAACCAATCGTACCATTGATCAGCTCTACCAAACTTGGATGTCTTTTTTCCAGTTGTTTTGATTGATACTGTGAAGCTGCTTTGATACAATCTGTATTGTGAAAAGCGCTATATAAATATATTTGACTTGACTTGACATTGTTTAAAGAGAATAGGCCTATGTTCATTTCTTTAGTGTGTAATGTTGCCGTTTAAGCAAGAAAAAGCACCAGTTATTCTCTATATCAGTGTCAGTGTTTCTGAACTCCCTGAAACACCTCCATTGTAGTCTTGAGTTTCTTCCTCATCTGAATAGTTCATACGCAGAATAAAGGGGCGGGGCCTGATTGAGTTAGTTAGTAGTGTGTTAAACTGGCGGTTATGGAAAGGGGCGGGGCATTTCCCCAACACACTCGACTAATCACAACACACTGCTCCAGCCGACTAATCAGAGCACAGTGTGCTTTTCAGGAGGAGGGGCTTCAAAGATACAGGAAGTAAACTGAGCGTTACTGACAGACTGGGAAGAGAGGAGCCGCAACAATGGAGAATATGGGGAAATAATCAACATTCAAGGAGGAAAACCTGTTCTAGTAGAGCACAAAAACAAGACAAAAGTTATAAAATGGTCTCTTCAGGCAGTGTAGATTAGAACGTTATCATTAGAAGCCCATACTTTCAATGTTTGACCTAAATCTCCCCTATAGGAAGCGAGTAAGGACAGACATCTGACTTCATGTGTTCTCCTGGAGTTGGGAATACTCCACTTCGGCCTGTGTGTTCCTGCTGGGAATTTGGAAACTGCGTATTTCTCATGCATCCGAAGCCAGCCAAACGGAGAGTCATGAAAAGGCACTGCCAGTGTGGTTAGGGTTTATAAAATAATATTTTTCTGCTAACTTTTATATATATATATATATATATATATATATATATATATATATATATATATATATATATATATATATATATATATATATATATATATATATATATATATATAAACAAACACGAGTGGCTCATTTGTGTTTGGATTATAATTTGTCAAAGCAAGTTACCCGAACGGTTTTAAACTGATTACACACACAGTGAAACTCGATCCAAACTCTGAAACTGCCATTTACCTCTTTGGATGCTCCTTTTAAAACCTGCGCCAAAAATAATCAACGTGCCAAAATGTTTTAGTAGCTTCAGTAACCAGATTTAACAGTTACAAATGGGAAGTAAATGTATTCATTAAGAAATATATAAATGTAACGCTAGTTTAACGGCTCACGCTATTAATAAAGCTCGTTGGCTAATGTTTTAAAGCACATTTCTAATGATTTGTTATAAGAATGCTAGAAATATGGCTGATATTGAGCATGAAACGACTGAAGAACCATTTCCACAGTTCTGACTGTGTGTATCCCGTGGTTCTGCTTTCCTCGTCTTGATTTCTCCCAGATGTTTCCTGTATCTTTGTGGGCGATGGTCCAGTGACTTAAAGGAGAAATAAGAGAGAAATCTTCCTGCCAAGATCCGTGGTGGAATCGTGAGGTTTCGCCACACGGCTATGAAATACTTTTATGAGAAAATGTCCCTAGTTTTATTGGCCTGCATCTGTGACTAAAGTGAGTCTTGTAGAGTTCTTCACATCACTTCTATAAAGTTTGGTTCAGACTGCCTACCTTATCCTGCATACGGTTTCAGTGTTTCGGTTTCGGACACAAATCGACCGAAATTTTATTTTTTTTGGTCAAAGAAATTAATGTACTATGTTAGCTTGATAATTTTTATTTATTTTGTGTTTTAAGGTTGCTGTTTTTTTTACTAAATTATATTTACGCTGTATTTATAATCCATTTATTCACTTTTTGAGCATAGACCTGAAAATTTAATTTCCAACTTAAACTGTCATAAATCTTCGATCCAGCTTAAACTCATAAATTGTATCTCTTTTTAAAGGCGACACTTGGCACATTATTGCTGAAGTGAAATAAAGTTTAAAAAAGTGAACTTAAAGTATCAGAATTTTACGTGTTTTATATATATTAGGGCTGGCACGGTACATGAAAAAACATCCGAACCGTTCGGTTCGCTTGTCTCGGTTTGGAGCGTGTGTGCGTCTCACAGTTCGACGCATGCGCAATGTAGCCTTGTGCCCGTATGTGACCTCAGACGTGTTTCCTTTTCGCGCGAAATAAGACGTGTGTGGACATAAATATGAGGCTTGTTCGACGCGCTGCACAGAGCGATCGGTGAATGACATCAAAGTACCGTGAGCGCAACGGCTCCGTATGCTTTTCAATCACTCTCGCGGTACTTTGATGTCAAAAACAGATCGCTCTGTGCAGCGCCGGGTCAACTCGAACACGCCAGTAAGAGTGGAGTATGGAGCGCTGCAGGACACGTCACGCGGAGAAGTGGCAAGTGGGAGAGATAAGGAAGGCTAACCGGAGTTGGAGGATGCGCCAGCGTCGTATAAGTCCGGTGTGTGGGAACATTTTGGATTTCATGTTATGATATTTAAATATATAGCTACAGAGGCACTTTAAGTTTAGATAAGAACTCCAGTCATATGTTTCCAAATACTGCACTTTAATTTCAAGTGAAAAAAGTGTATCCTCACTCTCAGGGAATAGAAGGATTGTTGATACTGTTTTTGTGTTGAGGTTGAACTTATGTTTCACTTCATGATTATGGCCTTTGCTATTGCTATAGCCTAATTATAGGCAATTATGTATTTTGACTTATTTAAAAGACAGAGTTTTAAGAGTTCCTCTCTTTTTCTTTTAAAAGATAACATTTTTGTAAGAGCTACACTTAAGTTGGCAGTTTGATAAATGCAAGTTAATTTCAATCTTTGTGTGCTAAAAATGCACATAAGTTCCTGTAGAGATAGTGAAACACATTCTACTTTTTTTGCCAAATAAACGAAAAGCATGTCATCAATGTTTTCTCTCTTGCTGTATCAAAATCTCACCTAGCTTTCCTCGGAGATGGTCAAGTCATCTTCATTTATATAGCGCTTTTAACAATGGATTGTTTCAAAGCAGCTTTACAGAGATAAACATATAATTTAAGGTAACAGATTGTTTTGGCATTATAGCGGTTCTTGAAGTTATTTCCAGCTAAAGTTAACTTTGATTGATTCACCTCCGTCGAAATGATCAGACTTTTAAACGCGAACCTGTGATTAGCGCTGGCGGCGTTCACATGCTCATTCTGAATTGATTCTATAGTTATGTGCTTTTTAAAATATGTGCGCAGGTTTATAATTCATACAACCCAGCCTAAACAAACTACTTTTCTTGCCTATAAATTTTGACACAGAATTTTGTTTCATTTTATCACTTTGGGTACGCGAGCCGGATTTTCAACAACGCTTTATCTGTAGAGTGGGAAAGGGATCCTCCATAGGGAGAGGATAGTGGATACTTCAGCACTGCATTGTCATCGGGTCCAGGCAGATCTCCTTCGTCAGATCTGGACACGGCCTGGATCCGGCAGGCTGCGGGAAAACCTCGGAATAAACAAAGACACTAATATTAGCGTAGATGCCATTCTTCTTATGATGTAGCGAGTACATCAAGATTTAAGGGAAGTGTTCCCAGTTCCGGCTGACCTAATCTATGCAGCCTAACATTGAATTTATAGAAGTCTATAGTGTGTTATCAATAATGTGCGCAATAATGTGCTTAAAAGCGAGCGTCTGAAAGCACTGGTGGGTTATTACCAGAGCATTGCTCCATCAGAGAGGAGTCGCAGGAACTGAAGAGCTCACGAAAAGCCCTCTTTGCTGTTTGTTTTCAAAGGATCTTGAGTGAAGAGGCTTTCAGCAGGTTTTCTCTTAGACCTGACCTTACTGCTAATAATATGATGCCTGAAGCCGATATAGATTTACGTTATTGTTGTACTATGGTGAAAAGGTGAGGCTAATTTAGCGATTGTGTCCATTTTCAAACCCAGCAGGTTTCTGTTAGTTTACATGGCAAATCCATGGGTCCAGCCTAGGGTTGCATATGGATTACATTTTAATGATTCCGATTATTATCGATTCCTGATTTCGATTCCAATAAGGTAAAAAAAAAACAGCCACCTTGGATATCAATTGTAGCTGAATATTAGGGGTGGAACGGTACACAGAAGTCACGGTTCGGTTCATACCTCGGTTCAGACATCACGGTTCTGTACGATTTCGGTACAATGGAGGGAAAAGCAAAACAAAAATGCAGAAGGCATTGTATTTATTTAAATAAGTTTTATTAATAAAGGCAAAGAACCAGTTTATTTGTAGTGCACTGACAATAGTTTTATATAATTAGTTTATTAATTAAATTAATAAAAAGACAAAAAGACCTTGCGATATGTTTGGTAATTGTACCTGAATTAATTAATTATTTTGCTATATTTCAGATCAATATATTTGTTTTCCTTAATTTTAATTAACATTATTAATTAACAATGTAACATTATTCTCATCTGAATTATAAATAATTGATTTCAGTATGAAATAATACTACCATTAAAAACACATTCGATTTTCTTTTTTAATCAATGTAGAATGTGTATGATTAGTGCTCCGAGGACAAGAAATGAAAACCAATGCAATATGATGAATGTCCAAAAGATGGGACTCACAGACTGTTTTGAAATGGAGTGGGATAAATATGTTTTGCTTTTAAAACAGTGTGTGATTTTGGTTGGGTGACAGTTGTAGGTTACAGTTTGTGACAAGAGTTTACAGTGTGACAAAAGCACAATGTTGTGTTTTATTGCGAGAGTACACAAATATAAGTAAACACTTTGCAGGTTTAATGATCTGTATGAACAAAAATGACGGAGTATGTTTTTTATGTTTCCACTGTTCGATCGCGCCCACGCTTCTCTCTCTCTCACACACACACACACACACACACACACTCCAGCATTGCAATCTTGACATCGCAGCCTGTTCATTATGCGGTCACACCAAACGCGAATAGAGCGTCAAATTCGTGTCTATCGCGTCTAGTTCAAAGATAGTCTAAAGCGAATAGGACGCGCGTATAAAGCCAACGTTTGAACTGAACCCGTGTTCAGAGCTATGCCGATGGTACAGATTATGTGTCCCTAAAGAACCCGCGTCTCTACAGTAGTTCCGCATTACATTAATTAATTTGCACGCGAGTTTTATTTATTTTTATACCGTGTATTTTCCGTGTAAATTGGTGCACCAAACCGTGACGCCCGTACCGTTTCGGTTCAATACGAATACATGTACCGTTCCACCCCTACTGAATATCATGAACAAACATCACTTTCGCAAGGAGTGTTTGTCTGTGGTTTAAAAACACCATAGAAAAAGTCTGTTGGTGCTTCAGTGTATGGTTGGGCAGATCGTGATGGCTGACAGACATCACGATGTTTAGACGGCATCGGCTAAACATCGTGCCCCCCCCCCCCCGTCCCCCTTTGCCATGGTGACGCGTCATGCTTGGTACGTGATTCACCACAGCCAAAATAGCGCTGTATGACAGATTTAGCGCTTTTATTTCTAAATATTAACAAACTTGCTTACCATGTCATGAACTATCTTCTATTTCGATTCTCAAATATCTGTAAGTGAGTTTGGTTTGTCGTTTAAAAAAAACTTTATAAATTATCTTGATCTGTAACGTGATATGGGTGCTGTGTTTGGGCCGCAGTTCAGAGATTTCTGTGTATTGGATTTATTACAGCGCGTGAATTCACCAGTTTCTCCCGAAATACATGAAAGTAAGTGGCTTGTGAACTGGGAGAAAAATAGAGTTGACTTTATAGTTATTTACACTGTGTCTCTCTGATATGAATAAAAACCGTCGTCAAATATATTTGAATGGGTTGTTATTGCTGCTTCCACTAGCAGCAATAACAATTAGCAGCAATTTACGAACTATAAATGTATTGTTTTGCTATAAATTATATGTATTTAAATGTCTGAAACCTAAAATAAACATTATGTGGTTAAAAACACTGAACAGTTGTGATATAGCCTATGACAAGCGCTGAGGGTCTTTGGCTCAGCGCCAGCCATAGCGCGAAAGCACGCAGTTTGAATCTGGCAGTTAAGTCACGTCACTGTACATTCGTTCTTAGTGCTCAGCTGCTACAGAGCGTGCTGAAATCGAAATTGCTGATGAGATATAGAGAAAAATATTTAGTGGAAAATAAGAATATTACGAAACACCCCCTGTCCCCTGAAATTTATTGTTTAGTTGGTCTCACGTCCTTTTGAATAACATGGGGAGGCGGGGTTTATGACCTACACTAGGACCAGCCACCGGGGGGCGATCGAGACGCTTTGGCTTCACTTTTCAGGGCTTGTGAGGCACACTTGCTTGAAACTAGTATGTTTGTCTGTCTAGAGTTCAGAACTTTCAGACTATGTTTTTGTTTGTATTTTGTTGTTGTTGTTACAGTCGTGCTGATAGTCACACACATGTAAAGCAATATTATACATGTATCCGTTCAGCCATCATGACATCTCGTCGTCTTCTGGCCCGTATGTTTTGCACTGAAAGTTGATCTGGCCGAGGAAGGAATTGTGAAGGACTAGTGTCTGACAGATTTCCCCCTCCAGCTTTCCATCAGTTATTGTGAGGACAGTAATTTCCGGTAGACGTAACAATTTACTTGCAGATGCTTCGCTTGCCAATAGCGTTGCCAAGAAACAGACGATTTCAAGGATGGCATCCCACACAGCTGAACTGGACGAGGCGCAGCGTTTATCGGCCCCAAACTGAGGTTACTGATTCTGCATTGAAAGCATTTCCTTCAAATACCTGATTCGAGTTTCCCTCGCTGTTGTTCAGCGCTTGTGTGCCGCTGAAGGGTATTAAGTTCTCTTCCTGTGAAGCACAGATGAAGGCTTTTGAATGGTGTGTTTGCCCCTCGCTGGGCCTCCTCTGTTGGCAACAGGAGGCGATCGCTCCGGAAGGGTGGAAAACGCTCTGGGCTTTTGCTGCATGTGTGTCTATTCTTTTAAAGGGGGAAAAGAAAAACAGGAAAGGAGGTCGGTAGTGGAAAGAGCCTTTTGTAGCGCGCGATCTGAGCTAATCTAATAATGCTTTTTCGTCTTCCTACATAATTTATCTTTGGAATACATAGTTGCTATATGTTTTTTGTCATCTTAAGTTTAATATTTGGTTTTGTCCTGCTTATGCTGCTTGCAAAGTTTGATCTCATCTTAATCTGAGGTTTGAATCAAATTAAACAACTTTCTTTAAAATAATAATGATTATGTGTTGAGCACACCAAGCAAATGCTTGAGTATAAGCAATGCTGACTCCATACAAACCCTTCTTATCGAGTCATCGCGAGCTGAGCTAATCTGACCAGGTTTAGATCAAATTAACCCACTTTCTTTAACCCTCTCTGGTGCTCTTCGCGTGTCGGTCAAAAATGACCAAACAAATTTTTTTTATTGTAGTCTGATAATATTTTTATTGAATATTTTGTATTTTAGAGGATTTTGTAGTACTAAATTATATTTACGCTGTATAGGGATGCAAATTATCGAATAATTCATTAATCGTTAGTTGATCGACCTTATCGATCGATTAACGATTAACTGATAAGCGGCTATTTTCCTAGGAATGTAAATTTCTCACGGTATTTATAGTGTCTTAAACATAAAAAGCAAAATATTGCTTATATACTGGAAAAAAATGCATGTTATATTGCTCAATTGATGTTTTATTGTAACAGTTGGGATACGGTACAGATAATGGCATTTATGTAGTTTAACAAAATAAATTATGCACAGAAAATTAAAATGCATAAAAAATAATTGTGCACTGGCTCACCTGTTGCATGTGAAACATTAAGCAACATAAAATACATTTTAAATAAAAATCTATATGGGTAGGCTTAGCCTACACTATATTAAGCCTACATATCTGGTAAACTACTTATTGAAAAACGTGAAACATTAGCAGCAGCACTTATAATCCCCCTTGGTCTGAGAAAGGTAAAAGTAAAATTACTAGACCTGGAAACTTCAAATATAGAACTGAACACAACTTAAAGGCTTTAAGGGTTAGTTCACCCAAAAATGAAAATTAAGTCATTAATTACTCACCCCCATGCTGTACCAACCCCGTAAGGCCTTCGTTCGTCTTCGGAACACAAATGAAGATATTTATGATTAAATCTGAGAGGTGGATGACTGCTACATAGGCTGCCTAAGGGAATGAAACTTGACGGTCCAGAAAGTCATTAAAGAAAATGTTTAAATATTCCATGTCGCAACAGTGGCTCAACTATAAGTTTATCAAGCGACGAGAATACTTTTTGTGCGAAAAAACAAACAAAAATAACGACTTTATTCGACTATTCCTTTTCTTCCTTGTAGGCCTGAAACGAGACTTCAAGAGATTTCCACGACGCACGCGCGAGAACTACTTCAGTTAAGTTCTCGCACGTGCGCGTCGTGGAAATCACATAAATACGGGTACGCGAGCCGGATTTTCAACAACGCTTTATCTGTAGAGTGGGAAAGGGATCTTCCATAGGGAGAGGATAGTTGACAATTCAGCACTGCATTGTCATCGGGTCCAGGCAGATCTCCTTCGTCAGATCTGGACACGGCCTGGATCCGGCAGGCTGCGGGAAAACCTTGGGATAAACAAAGACACTAATATTAGCGTAGATGCCATTCCTCTTATGATGTAGCGAGTACATCAAGATTTAAGGGAAGTGTTCCTAGTTCCAGCTGACCTAATCTAGGCAGCCTAACATTGAATTATAGAAGTCTATAATGTATTATGTGTATGCTAGGTCTAAGAGATGTGTTTTTAGTCTAGCTTTGAACTGACAGAGTGTGTCTCTTCCTACCATTGTCCGGGAAGCACTGTTCTGCTAAATAGGAAAAGGATCTACCACCTGCAGTCGATTTAGATATTCTAGGTATTATCAACTGGCCGCAATTTTGAGATCGCAATAGACGTGAAGGACTATAATGCGTTAAGAGCTCGCTCAAGTACTGCGGAGCTAAACCATTTAGTGCTTTGTAAGTAATTAACAATATTTTAAAATGTATACGATGTTGAATAGGCAGCCAATGCAGTGTTGACAGAACCGGGCTAATATGGTCATACTTCCTGGTTCTGGTAAGAACTCGAGCTGCTGCGTTTTGAACTAGCTGTAGTTTATTTATTAAGCGTGCAGGGCAACCACCCAGTAGAGCATTACAATAATCTAGCCTTGAGGTCATGAACGCATGAACTAATTGTTCCGCATTTCCCAATGAGAGCATATGGCGTATTTTAGATATATTTTTAAGATGGAAAAATGCAGTTTTACAGATACTAGACACGTGACTTTCAAAAGAAAGGTTGGTATCAAAGAGCACACCCAGGTTCCTAACCGACGACGAAGACTTAACAGAGCAGCCATCAAGTGTTAGACAGTATTCTAGGTTATTACGTGTGGAAGTTTTTTGTCCAATAATTAGAATATCTGTTTTTTCCGAATTTAGTAGTAGGAAATTACTAGTCATCCAATTTTTATATATCAGCTATGCATTCCGTTAATTTTGTGAATTGGTAAGTTTCGTTAGGTTTTGAAGAAATATACAGCTGAGTATCATCGGCATAACAGTGAAAGCTAACTCCATGTTTCCTAATGATATCTCCTAATGGTAGCATGTACAGAGTGCCTAGTACTGAGCCTTGTGGTACGCCATACTGAACTTGTGATCGATAAGACATCTCTTCATTTACTGCTACAAACTGATAACGGTCAGATAAGTATGATTTAAACCATGCTAGTGCAATTCCACTAATGCCAACATAGTTTTCTAGTCTATTTAAAAGAATGTTGTGGTCAATTGTGTCAAATGCAGCCCTAAGATCAAGTAACACTAATAGAGAGATACACCCGTGATCGGATGATAATAGCAAATCATTTGTGACTCTAATGAGAGCGGTCTCAGTGCTCAGTGTCTCAGGAGCACAAGTGACTTGTTTACAGGACCATTTAACCTTTTCAAATCATGTCCATGTTTTTTTTTTTTTTTTTTTTTTTTTTGTTCACACAGCAAGTGCCAAAACCTTTACCAAGTTTCGTACCACTCCAAAAAGCAAATTTTTCCGTCAAAAATGCCCGAAGAGCACCAGAGGGTCAAAATAATAGAGATTATGTTGAGCACACCAAGCGAATGCTTGAGTATAATATTGACTCCATACAAACCTTTGTTATGGAGTCATCGCTCGCGGGAGGTGCACGACTCTTGCCAGACCCACTGAATGCATTAATATCTCTGCTTGTTTGTGCCGTTCACCATACAATCCCTCCTTTGTTTCTCTTGCAGAGGAAAGCCTGCCAACGGGGACTATCGCAAGGACCCTCGGGAGCGCAGCCGCAGCCCCATCGAGCGGCTCGCCCCCCCCAGTGTGGGTCTTGTCGGCGGGCATCTCTACACCCACATGCCCAGCCTGGCCATGGACCAGCCCCTCGCTCTGACCAAACACACGGACACGCGCGCCGTCAGCATCTCGCCCGCGCTCAGCCCTGTCGAGCGCCAGCAGGTCCGCAAACACACACTAACTACTTATGTGTTTGTTTTTTTTTTGTGCTGGGCAACGATTAATCGCATCCAAAACAAAAGTTTGTGTTTGCATAATATATGTCTGTACTGTGTATAATTATTTTGTGTATATATAAATACACACACAAGCATGTATATATTTAATAAATATTTGCTACTGTGTATAATATATACAGTAGTCAACATTTGAAGTGGATGAAAACCTTTCATCAAAGTTATACATGAATTTTGAACAATACCCGTTCTTGTCTTAGGACAACTTTGATTCACTTTTTTGATCCGCTTCAAATGTTGACTACTGTATATATACATATTTATATATAATATAAATTAACACATTTTCTTAAATGTATAAATGCATGTGTGTGTATTTATACATACAAAATAATTATACACAGTACACGCATATTATGTAAACACAAACCTTTTTTTTTTTGGATGCGATTCATTTATATTTATATATTTATATAACCCTCTGGTACTGTCCGTTTGTCGGTCAAAAAAACGGTTTTGCTTTTTGTTTATTACTTTAAAACAAGTGAACAGTCAGTAATAAAATAAGAACAAAAACAGAAATTACAAGCAGAGATGAATACTGATTAACAAAGTTACAAACTCTTAACAGTAGCAATCAGGTACAGAAATGAATAATTTGTTCACTGTAGAAATTAAATATAGTTTGATCTTTGTTAACCCTCTGAGGTCTAAGGATTTTTGGGGTCCTTGAGGTGTTCTGACATGCTCTGACATTTGTGCTTTTTTCAGTTATTTATAAACATGTTAATGGCAAAGGTGTAAATTCACTCAATATAGTACACACTGGGCTACCATAATTTCTCAGCAACAATTATGAAACATGTTTGTATTTTTGAGAGAATATTGCTTATGCATGGTTATTGAAAAAACTAAAACTTAAAGTGTCTGAAATAAGGCCACAAAACACATACTAAATGTGTCCACAAGACTTTTGACTAAAGCGTGTTGTTGCCTAGAATTTTTGCTTCAAAATGATCTGAAAATCATCCTGCCTAATCATTTACACCAACACATATACTGATTTAAATTTTATTAGAGACCTTTGGTTTGGAAAGGCAATATGCGTGGAGGCGTGTTCACACCTGAGAAGACAAAGGCCGGATAATGTGCCGCATAATGAGCTGCATATTAATTAGCCCTTTCACACAGGTGTGTCACAGGATCCCAAAGAATGCAACGACAAAAGAAATTATCTATATAGCCTATACATATTTTACAATTAGAAATTGTAACCAATTACAAATAGGTTACAATTACAACAATAATTACAATTTTAACAATATTTCAAGTGTATTTCTTTGTAAAAACTATACATTTTATCATACGTATTAAAAAAAGGTAAGGATTCATGAATATTGGAACAAACACTATAATAACATCTTAGTTGATAATTCAATATACCTACTTTATTTTTGACAAAACATCATACTATAGTATATTTAACTATGAGCAGAAATTGGTGAACAAAAGCGTACCTATTTAATGTGACAGTCTTTTTTTACAGTCAAAACTTTATAATGTATCCAAAACTAATCACAGAATCGTGTCTAAACATTCATATTTAGTCTGTAATATATTGTGTATGATATATTAGTATTTACATGTGAATTTGCAGCTTGTTGCTTATACAGACATTTTATTTCAACATATTTCAGTCTATTTTTACTCATACAAACTATATTGCTATAGCCTACTAAGATGTGTTTATGTAAACATAACGTTTACTAATATAGGTGCGAGAGTGAATGAACGGCACAGACACGCGCTGTATAACTGTAGTAAACAAAGCGCGCGCGCCTTTGCCGTTCACTCATCATTTAGCCTACACACAGACACGCAATTCATATTTAAACAGTCTTTTTGCGGTTTACAGTCCGACACTTCAATATCACGATTAGAACAAAGCACTAGAATAAATGACTTACTACATCAGCTGGATCCGTTGCTCCTCGAAATGAAACTACCAGCACTTCTGGTACATTTTCCAGGATTAGATAGTATTATTCCTCACAGTGAAAGGATACGCTGTGTCCACAGCTGTACAAGATACTTACTAAACACGATGGGTTTTATAATCCAGCTGGTGGGCGTTGGCATGTTTGAACGGCTCGTCTAGATCATTTGCGTTTGAATAGCGCACGCTCTCCGTGGGCGTGGCACATTAACGCGTAATTAGGTGTAATGAGCTGGAAAGAAAAATACTGACATCTCTCTCTTTTCATACAGATTACATAATCTTACAATATTTGTTTTTTTTATATAAATTAATTCATTTAAAAGAAGAGAGTTCAAGCTTCATTATGGAAAATCACTCGTGCCTGTATGACAAGTATTCGCGAAATTACAGTTAATTTTCGGACGCGTTTCAGAATGGACTTCACTGACAGAGAGAAGGCAGAACGCGCATCATGTTTGTTTTTCTTTATTTGGCGAAAAGCACAACACTTTGTTTTTATTGTGAGTATCCACAAAAAAAAATAGACACTTATCAGGATCTAATGATGTACAACACTTAATATGTTAGATCAAAATCAACAGAGTATTTTGAGTTTCTTTTGCACGCCGACCTCAGAGGGTTAAAGCTGTATTTTCTGGTTTTATTGATATTAATGACAGACAACAGTAGGAATAGCTTTCAGGTATGCTGTCCCCTAAGACCGAATGCACGGACCGGAAAAACTGACAAACATTAGATTTCTTTCTCAACTGTTCACTTCTGACATAAAAGTATGTCTAAATACCCGTCTCGGCAAGTATTCTTTGTGTTTGTGTGTCCGTTCAAGGGCAAGAATCTATCTATCTCTCTCTCTCTCTCTCTCTCTCTCTCTCTCTCTCTCTCTCTCTCTCTCTCTCTCTCTCTCTCTCTCTCTCTCTCTCTCTCTCTCTCTCTCTCTCTCTCTCTCTCTCTCTCCCCAATTTTCACCTCTTCTTCCGCGTTTAAAATTGTCTGAATGTGTAAATTGACAAGACAAAACTCGTCCAAATTAGAACTTTCACTCTACGATGGTTAAATGTAGCAGTTAATCCGCGAGTCACACGCGTGCCGAACCGTGAGGAGCGGATCCGTACGCATCACGATCACCTGCGATCCGTTGCACCGCTAGAACCAGGATTAGTCAGCGCACTTCTCCACCGGCCAAATCAACAAACATGCTGTGACTTTATGATTTAGGAAGTCTAGACTCTTTATGGACAAATCTCAAATTGGTTCAATTCATTTGTATAGCGCTTTATACACTACTAGTGATGCACTGATGTGAAAATTGTGGCCGATACCGATAACCGATATTAATTTTGCTGTTATGGCCGATACCGATATTTACCGATGTCGATATCTCTATATAGAAAACACATAGCGAGGATTAGGGCTGCACCATATTGGTAAAAAATGACATTGTTTTTATATTGCAGAAAAATAAAATATCGCAATTTTTACCAGATGACTTGAATAGCTCTATTTGGAAAGAATGAATCATTCTAGAATGACTGGGGTGGTTTTGTCATGGAGTAAATCCGCATAGAAACTAATATTAATAGAATGTTAACTAATGTAGTTAACTAGACTTTAATAAATAGAACCTTATTGTAAAGTGTTTCCGATTTATGTCTCTTGAGTTCAGTGTTGACAGATCAGTTGTTTTAACCATTCATTTGAAAATGAAATGAAAATTAAGTCATTAATTACTCGCTCCCCATGCTGTACCAACCCCGTAAGACCTTCGTTCGTCTTCGGAACACAAATGAAGATATTTATGATTAGATGTGACAGCTGGATCACTCCTCCATAGGCTCCCTAAGGGAATGAATCCTGACGGCCCAGAAAGTCAATGAAGAAAATGTTTAAATATTCCATGTCGCAACAGTGGCTCAACTATAAGCTTATCAAGCGACGAGAATACTTTTTGTGCGAAAAAACAAACAAAAATAACGCCTTTATTCGACTATTCCTTTTCTTCCTTGTAGGCCTGAAACGAGACTTCAAGAGATTTCCACGACGCGCACGCGCGAGAACTTAACTGAAGTAGTTGAAGGAGATCGCAATTCTCGCGCATGCGTCGTGGAAATCTCTTGAAGTCTCGTTTCAGGCCTACAAGGAAGAAAAGGAATAGTCGAATAAAGTCGTTATTTTTGTTTTATTTCCACACAAAAAGTATTCTCGTCGCTTGATAAACATTTTCTTCATTGACTTTCTGGGCCGTCAGGATTCATTCCCTTAGGCAGCCTATGGAGGCGTGATCCAGCTGTCACATTTAATCAAAAATATCTTCATTTGTGTTCCGAAGACGAACGAAGGTCTTACGGGGTTGGTACAGCATGGGGGTGAGTAATTAATGACTTAATTTTCATTTTTGGGTGAACTAACCCTTTAAGCATTATCGAATATTGCATTATTTAATGAGTTATCGCATATCACACTTTTCTTCAACATCATGCAGCCATACTGTTATCAGAGGAAACTGCTTAAGTTATACATCTCAGAAATGTACATATACAAAATCACAGGTATTAATTTAAACAATGTAATAATTTAATGCCGAAACAATGAGCTCATTGAAGTAATGAATACATTAGTTGTTGTTGTGTTTGTTTGCCTGTACACTTGCTCATCTGATGTGTGTGTGTGTGTGTGTGTGTGTGTGTGTGTGCAGAATCGTCCCTCTGTGATCACATGTGCCCCTGCGAACAACCGTAACTGTAACCTGACGCACTGCACCGTGTCCCACAGCGGCCTGACCTCCAGCTACCGCAGACCCTCCAACTGTGAGTACGGCCGCCGCTCACGGCATACGGACACACACCATTCATGTCTTTCACATAAAAATGACACTGATCACATTTCCTTTACAAAGAGAAGTATTAGATGTCAGATAAAGTATGTAAACATTCAATTTAATCCAGTTACCAGTACCAGAAGTGATTGTAACATGCAGGAAGTGACATCATTTAAGTAAATCTGTTTATTTGATCAGTTTGTTATTAAACGCATTAGTTAAGATCAACCCTGCTACTAAAGTTTTAAATCAAATTTTAAATGCGTATGAAGGGCCATCAAATCTTTTAATTTAATAAATAAATGTATCCATTCAGAATTTTTTTTTTTTTAATTGTATTGTCATTTTTTTATTGTTTGAGAACTTACTAAAAAAATGTTAGTCATGCAGTGAAAATTCTAATTTTGTAAATCTAAAGTAAATTGCGTTATCCGACGCCACATGAAATGTGCACTACTAGTCTTCACTTTGTTCCAGTAGCATTGATTTTCAAATGTGAAAGTATCCATTGATGCTTCCAATGTCACATCTGTATGGGTTGTGTATATATTCATTTAAAACTTTGTATGCCACTTATGTAGATATAAAGTGTAATGTATGAATGTTCTCCCCATAATAATAGGTTACAGATATGATCATTCACAGAGTTCCTGTCAGGAAGTCTTGTTCATTGTGTCACATCCATAACTGAAAAGTTGCAACCAGGGCCTAAAACTAACTTTTGTCATAACTGCCAGTGCCTTAAGAATATTTACCAGCCATAAATATTTTTTTACCTGCCATGAAATTGTAGATACCAGTGAAGATTCACAATTAGCTATTCAAATTCCGCCTCCACAGCTAAAACTACTAGCCTAAGTGGTATACATATAAAACATGATTAAAGTAAACAGCAAGCAACAAAATAAAATAAAAAAATTACAAGCAATAGTACAAATAAAAGGAATATAACAAAGATACAAAGTCAAGTTACCTTCATTTATATAGCGCTTTTTAAAATACAGCTTTACAGAGATAACAGGAAAAAATGTAACAAAGTTTGTTGCAAATATATACAAAGAAAAAGAAAACTAAACATGAGTACAAGTTTGTTGCTGAATTAACCAAGACTTAGTGGCTTTTTTCAAAAATATTGAAACTTGCAGCGGATTTTAAATAATCAGGTTATGAATTCCCGAATTTTACACCTTTCACTGAGAGGACAGTCCAAGCAAAATAAGTTTAATTTATGCAGTTATTCCTTCAGAAGCAGTGTTTGTTTTTTCTCGGATTTGAAAACCGGATCCGCTATACTGTTACTGTACACATGTGCTGTCTTTCTCAACGGTTTATGTTCACTTAACTGACTGTGTTTACTAGGATACATGGGCATTTTTGTCATACTTTTCTGTGAATATGTCCGTTCAAAAAAAAAAAAAAAAAAAAAAGGGAAGGAAAGGAAAAAGACATTCGGCCCTGTTTTAAAGCCTATCTATAGAAAGAGTTTTACTACTCTACTACCGTATCTGTTTAGAGTAGCTTAAGTGATTTGATTGTTTGATTTGTTGTACAGTGTCCTTGAGTGCACTTTAAATAAAAGGTATTAAGTCAGGTCACCTTCATTTATACAGTGCTTTCAACAATATAGATTGTTTCAAAGCAACTTTACAGTGATAATAGGAGATTACAGTAACAGACTTTATTGCAGCTCTAGAATAAAGTCCAGCTAAAGATAGTTGATTGATATTAAGTGCCATCCCAGCAAGCAATTTTACGTTTAAAAGACGTCTAATAGGCGTCCAGACACAGTCTGACGTCTGGCTAAAACAAGGCAAAATTTGGGCTGTCAGTGAACGTTTAATAGACGTCTAAACCATCGCCCAAGAATAGACTAGTCAACAATTAGACAACAAAGAAATGAAACTAAACAGCTTGTAATCACTGTTGACTTTAGTTACATGATGGAAGGTCAAACATCTCGTAAGTTATTCTGGCAAAAACGACATGTAACCAAATTCAAGGTTATTTTGGCTAGAAGTGTTACTCACAGCCGAACTATATCAGGTCTATAGTTAATCTAGACAGAGAAATGACGGCTATTGCTTGCTCTATGATCTAGTGTCTTTGATGCACACTGAGTGTGTGTGTGGTTCCCCTGTTGTGCAGCAAACACCGCCTGCGACCCCGTGATCGAGGAGCACTTCCGGCGCAGTCTGGGCAAGAACTACAAGGAGCCGGAGCCCGAGCCCAACTCCGTGTCCATCACCGGCTCGGTGGACGACCACTTCGCCAAGGCCCTGGGGGAGACGTGGCTCCAGATCAAGGCCAAGACCCCAGACTCCTCCTCCTCCAGCGCTCACATGGTCAACCACAACCAATCCCCTTCCCTCGTGTCCTGAGGACCAGCGCAACCAGTGAAACCAGAACCTCTTCCAGACTAACCCACTCTCAGAGCAGCACGCATGCTTTAGCCGAGCTCGTGTGTATCTGTGTACATAATAACGCTCGCTTTAACTTTCACTTGTGCATTTTTTTTCTTTCCTTTCAATTCTCTTGTTTGTTTGTTTGTAAGTTTATACTTATAGCTTGGCTGTTGTATTATGGGATGCCCGTACCTTAAAAAAAAAAAAAAAGTATTTTGAGATCAAAGTCAGCCAGGCGCTTATCTAACCATCCAGATACCAAAGAAACCGCTGATGCAAACCTTTTTACCCAGAAGCCATTCTTCCATTGCGCCCATTCTGTCTTACACACACACACACACACACACACACCAGCTGAATCGGCATGTGTGTTCACTTGAAACGAAAGGCCTGGACTGATTTTGCACTATGGCTGGATGGAGGCGGTGTCAGTTTCGCGTCGGGTGTTCAGAGCGGTGATGATGTCACAGATGGGGAAGTGTTGCGTTCGTAAACGGGAGAAAACACGCATTCAACTGGACTTCAGCAGAACATGGGCATTCCTGTCGTTTCGGACTGGATTCCCCCGGGGAATGTGGTTTAGTAGAGTAGACGTTTAAGAATAGACTAGTGCTTATAAGTGCATGTTTTTGAACAAATAAATAAATAGCTGGTATCTATTATCGTGTAGACATTTCAATCTTAATACTTTTAGCCTCTTTTCTTCAGATTTGATTCTATTTTTGTCAGTAACAGTCCTAGATAAACTTACTGCTGGTACAGTTGTACTTCATATTATTATTTTCTATTCAATATTCATTGTGGTAGCTGCCAGATACAGAAGAGAAATCAGCCTCCGGACAGGCCATCTATACATATATATATATATATATATAAAATATATATTAACGGTTGGTTTTTGTATGATATTAATCCGTGGTACAGGATGCTGTCGCTTTGCATGACTGAAAAACCAGCGTTAGCAGTTATGGACATGTCAACTAGCGTTGACAATCTGCCGAAAGCGTCAAGCTAACTCCGTGTGTGTTCGTCGTTCTTCATCTCCTCTTAACTCTGCTTCACCCAAACACACTACATTCCTCCGCTAGGGGACGTCTCGTACCTTCTCCTGTGTTCAGTTTAGCTACTAACCAGAACGTGTGACGAGAGGTTGCAGATGCAGTAGACGCTTGCGCTCGTCCTTACATTCCTTCGGCCCAGTTACAAACATCGGATCTGGTGAAATTCCCACATCTTTGATTTCATCGCTCCGTTTGCATGCGTTTGCCACACCGTTGTCCAATCCCACCGTCACACACACATTTCACGACCAGTTTACTGTGTATACCACACTTTCTCACTCTCTGCTTGTCATCCTACATACACACTGTAGGCAAATCACTTAAAATAAAAATAAAAAAAGTTTTTATATAGGAAACTATAAGACCATCATTACGCTGTGCGTAACGAATGTACAGAGAAAAAAAATCGTAGGTATTTTTGAGGAACAATTAATTTGTTAATGATATGTAGCTATTTAATTTTTCCCTTTGTCCTTTATTGTAATCATGCTTTTTTTTTTTTTTCTCGAGGAAAAAAGTTGATCTTTTTTGTTTGTAGTTTTTTTTTTTGTCTGTTTAAGGTTAAAGTGCAGGAACACACAGTTATTCTATGAAAACACTGCGTTAGTGTAATAGCCACTTGTGTATTATTTCCGAAGGCTACTGAGCAGAGTCTCACACACTTCTGAACTGTCTCTGGAGACATTAGAACAAACGGACCTTGAGTTCGAGCGAGTTTCTCATTCCCATGTGATCCGCTGGGATTTGAGCGACGATATTTTCTATTTTGATGTGCCGCTTCCAGGAGAACGACGACGAGAAACCAACGTTTAAAACACTTCACTGCACCTCGAGTGTACTTCTTAATGATGTGTAAATCTGTATTATACCCTCATTTCATGGCCTTGTTTCTCCTTGGAATAAAACAAACTTTTGGCAGGCCATTGTTTTGTACTTTTAAGTAGCCTCAATGAACAATAAAGTGCTCTTAAACCACAGCCGTGACTCCAGGCTCCTGCTTTCTTAAGAGAGAGACACTACTGCAATTATCAAACAATATCTTTATTATCTTTCAAATTCTAAAAGAGATAAATATAAATAAACTAATATGGAACAATAACTAGTGCAATAACTGGTAACTTTAACCATTGAAAGGATACTATGACAAAGATATCGCTTTCCTGATTCAAACTGATATTTTCTCCTGAAGAATGAAAGATGTGTATTTATATGAGCTATATCAGACGGGTTGCAACATTGATTTTGTGTGAAAAGATTGTGTGAAATTAGCATTTCATTTTATTGATAAAACATTGTCTTTCAATAATTCAAGCACTTTTCACAAATATGGCTGTTTTTAAGGATGTAAATGTAAAAACGTCAAATTCAAGCACCTTGTACGAACCCTGAAGTCATTTTAAACATGTTTGAAATTCCACAAGTTTCTGAACAGTAAAAACTCGTAATTAAAGGGATAGTTCGGCCAAAAATGATATTTAAACCATGCATTACTCACCCTCAAGCCGTTTAAGATGCATCTGTCAATCTTGTTTCAGACGAACACATTTTCAGTTATTTTAGAAAATGTCTTAGACCCTTCAGTGGATATAATGTGAAGCAATGGGGTCCACCTCCTTCAAGTCCCAAAATGTGAATACATCCTTCACAAAAGTAATCCATCCGGCTCCAGGGGGATAAACGAAGGCCTTCTGAGGGTAATCCGTGCGGTTTTGTCCTAAAAATATACATATTTAAAACTTTATAAATGAAAATATCTGACTTCCGCCAACGATCGACGCGCGTTCACGGGTGATGGAAGTCGGCGTACGAGGTAAGACGTAGCGTAGGAACTGTTGTGACGTAGAACGAACGCGCCAGCGCAGCCAGAGAGCAGAGCAAAACAAAACACGAAAGCGCGTGAACGCACGCGTGTCGATCGTTGCCGGAAGTCAGATATTTTCATTTATAAAGTTTTAAATATGTATATTTTTACGACAAAACCGCACGGATTACCCTCAGAAGGCCTTCGTTTATCCCCCTGGAGCCGGATGGATTACTTTTGTGAAGGATGTATTCAAATTTTGGGACTTGAAGGAGGTGGACCCCATTGCTTCACATTATATCCACTGAAGGGTCTAAGACATTTTCTAAAATAACTGAAAATGTGTTCGTCTGAAACAAGATTGACAGATGCATCTCAAACGGCTTGAGGGTGAGTAATGCATGGGTTAAATATCATTTTTGGCCGAACTATCCCTTTAAATTGTGAAAACCCACTGCATTAAAGGAACAGAAGTGTTTGAGCCGGACGCTCCTCCTGACGCCAGTAACAGCCTCGCAGAACGCTGTAATCTCATAATGATGGTGATTCCAGGATGTGTTATTCCCCATCTGACCTCAGTGACCAGACGCCAGAAAACATCATTACTGTGTGAATATAGTCCATGTTTATTGTGAGAAAAGACATTTACAGATGTAGAACAGACATCATGTTGAGTGACAGGATAATACTGACCCACACCTGCAGCACAGGCGTGTGTGTGTGTGAGGAACCATAAACCTCTCCGTGAACATCAGGACAGGTTAAAACAAAGGATCCTGCAGAGACGCCATATTTAACACTCCATTAAAATGAATGCTGATGAGACTGAATGCTTTATGCTTTAATGATGGCGTCGATTCCAACTGAGATACACACACACACACAGACAGGTGAAACTCGAAAAATAAGAATATCGTGCAAAAGTTCATTTATTTCTGTAATTCAACTTAAAAGGTGAAACTAATATATTATATAGACTCATTACATGCAAAGTGAGATATTTCAAGCCTTTATCTGTTATAATTTTGATGATTATGGCTTACAGCTTATGGTTTTCATAAACTGTAAGCCATAATCATCAAAATTACAACAAATAAAGGCTTGAAATATCTCACTTTGCATGTAATGAATCTCTATAATATATACATTTCACCTTTTAAGTTGAATTTCTAAAATAAATGAACTTTTGCACGATATTCTCATTGTTCGAGTTTCACCTGTATGATGTGATTTGGTGTGAATGGTTGAGATATTTCTACAGGTGCGTCATGACAGATGCATTTACAGTGAGGTGACCGTATGCCAATATGAATATAAATATGGGAGCCACAGATGATCTTCAGATGCTATCGTCGTCACTCATGTCCCAGATCTGCAGAACAGAAGATCAGATCACACTGTTAGATACACAATACACACGTGTCAACAGTTTCTGAAAGTCTCTTCTGCTCAGCTGCATTATTTAATCTGAAATACAGTAAAAGAGTGGAATATTATTATAATGTAAATCAGCAGTTTTCTATGGGAATATATAGTAAAGCGTAATTTATTCCTGTGATCAAAGCTGAATTTTCAGCATCATTACTCCAGTCTTCAGTGTCACATGATCCTTCAGAAATCACTCTAATATGATGATCTGATGCTAAAGAAACATTTATTATGATTATCAGTGTTGAAAACTAAAGTGACAGTAAATACATTTATAATTTTACAAAAGATTCTATTTCAGAAATGCTGTTCTTTTGAACTTTCTATTCATCAAAGAATCCTGAAAAATAAAATCCAAAAGTCCTGTTTTCAACACTGACAATCATCATAAATGTTTCTTGAGCATCAGATCATCATATTAGAGTGATTTCTGAAGGATCATGTGACACTGAAGACTGAAGTAATGATGCTGAAAATACAACTTTGATCACAGGAATAAATGACACTTTACTATATATTCACATAGAAAACAGCTGATTTACACTGGAATAATATTCACTGTTTTACTGTTTTTTTTTATCAAATAATGCAGCGTTGGAGAGCAGAAGAGATGTTTATTTACATCGTTATTACAGTAGTGTATAATCAAACACTCCTCTGAGGATCACTAGACAGTAAAGCTGAAGTAGTGTGTGTGTTTAAAGCACAGATATCTGCAGCTTTATCGTCTGATGAACATCTGAACATACAGATAAAGCTCTTCTCAAACACACTAATCCTGCACACACACACACACACACATCTGAAGACCAAACTCACTGCGTGCAGAACAGAGACAGGAGGCGAGACTGAAGACAAACGGTCCAGACGTGTGTGTGTGTGTGTCCTGCGCACACCTGGCTGTCAAAAGCTCCGTGTCATTGACATGCTAATAAAAGCTGAACAAAAACAACTTCAGCGGCTTTTTCACTTTGAAGCCTGAGCCAAGACACAAAAACAAAACCCTGAGAGGTAAAGAGACGAGCTGAAGCGAAACTTCACACACACACACCTCTTCATTCAACCTTTATATGAGAGATACAACAGGAAAGTCAGTCTGTGGTGAAACACAGTTTGAAAGAGTCTCTTCTGCATTTATTTGATCAAAAATACAGTAAAAACCATAATATTGTGAAATATGATCTTCTATATCTCTCCTCGCGCTCGCAGGCTCGGGTCTGTCGCAGAGGTCTAGGGCTGTAATTACGAGAATCATCTTAATAACAGTGTAGCTCAAATATCATTCAATTATATCAGCGCTGTAGAGTCATGGGCGTGTGACCGCATGTCTAACACACACACACAACCGCATGTCTAACACACACACACACACATCAAAACTGACCAAGCATTTACCCTCAAGCCTGTGTGTGTGTGAGAGAGAGAGAGAGAGAGAGAGTGAGAGTGTGTGTGTGTGTGTGTGAGAGTGAGTGTGTGTGTGTGTGTGTGTGTGAGAGAGTGAGTGTGTGTGCGTGTATGTGTGTGTGAGAGAGAGAGAGAGTGTGTGTGTGAGTGAGAGAGTGTGTGTGTGTGTGTGTGTGTGTGTGTGTGAGTGAGAGAGTGTGTGTGTGTGTGTGTGTGTGTGTGAGAGAGAGAGAGAGGAAGAGCCAGAAAAACATAAAGAATATTCTTCTAATCTAACATAATACTGTTTGTCTTCATAACACATACTCAAACACACACACACTATCTATCTCTACCTCTCTCTCTCGCTCTCTCTCTCTCTCACACACACACCGCTTTCTGCTAGTGTTTTATTCAGAATTCCTGCGAGCAGAACTACATGTAAACAGCAGAAGAACACCTTCATTTCCCACTCACATTAACCTGACGAGTTATTAATAAAGCTGTCATTACAATAACATGAATCACAGCATCCCGTGTTCGTGATTCACTCACTGACAAACATCATAAACAATAACCTTAACTTCAGAAGATCAATGACATGAACAAACAAACAGGGTTGAGCCGAATCAATCCAAACATCAATATTCCCATCATTCAGCTCTCATTCAAAACATGTCCAGTGAATCCATGATGAGTTTATGATTCATAACCCAACACTGTGACATCCTCAGAAGCACGTCTGCCGATAATCACGGTTCTGGTGCTCGTCGGTTATTTTTGAACAAAAAGAGAGTAAGACGAGTGTGAAAATGAATGTGAGACGAGTTTCCTCTCGTGGAAGCGTTTGGTACTGCAGCCGAGCAACATATCACTAAATGCTCATTTACTGAGATATCAGCCTCAAATTTTTAACACAACTTGTTTAGATTTATGGCTTTGATTTTCTCACAGTTTTAGAGTAAAATGTTTTTGAAAATATATTTTTCATATAAAAATTTTAAATTTGTGTTTTTTAATAAACTTTTTTTTTAAGTTCACTTTTTAAAACTTTTTTCACTTCAGCAATAATCTGCCAAGTGTAGTCTTTGAAAAGAGATCAAACTTCAGTCTGTCAATAGAAAGCATTCAAGATTTATGGAAGTTTAATTTTCAGGTCTATGCTCAAAAAGTGAATAAATGGATTATAAATACAGCGTAAATATAATTTAGAACCATAAAATCCCCTAAAAATACAAAATATTAAATAAAAAACATTATCAAACTAAAATATAGTACATTAATTTCATTGAAATAAAAATATTAATTTCTGTAATTTTTGACAGACACGCGAAGAAAAGCAGCAGAGGGTTAATTATTACAACCCTCTGGTTATTTAGTGTGTGAGGAACATGTTTATTGTGTGAGGAACAGGTTTAGTGTGTGAGGAACATGTTTATTGTGTGAGGAACAGGTTTAGTGTGTGAGGAGCATGTTTAGTGTGTGAGCAACATGTTTAGTGTGTGAGGAGCATGTTTAGTGTGAGAGGAGCATGTTTATTGCGTGAGGAACAGGTTTAGTGTGTGAGGAGCATGTTTAGTGTGTGAGGAGCATGTTTAGTGTGTGAGGAACATGTTTAGTGTGTGAGCAACATGTTTAGTGTGTGAGGAGCATGTTTAGTGTGAGAGGAGCATGTTTATTGCGTGAGGAACAGGTTTAGTGTGTGAGGAGCATGTTTAGTGTGAGAGGAACAGGTTTAGTGTGTGAGGAGCATGTTTAGTGTGAGAGGAACAGGTTTAGTGTGTGAGGAGCATGTTTAGTGTGTGAGGAACATGTTTAGTGTTTGAGGGACAGGTTTAGTGTGTGAGGAGCATGTTTAGTGTGTGAGGAACATGTTTAGTGTGTGAGGAACATGTTTAGTGTGTGAGGAACATGTTTATTGTGTGAGGAACAGGTTTAGTGTGTGAGGAGCATGTTTAGTGTCTGAGCAACATGTTTAGTGTGTGAGGAGCATGTTTAGTGTGAGAGGAACAGGTTTAGTGTGTGAGGAGCATGTTTAGTGTGTGAGCAACATGTTTAGTGTGTGAGGAGCATGTTTAGTGTGAGAGGAACAGGTTTAGTGTGTGAGGAGCATGTTTAGTGTTTGAGGGACAGGTTTAGTGTGTGAGGAGCATGTTTAGTGTGTGAGGAACATGTTTAGTGTGTGAGGAACATGTTTAGTGTGTGAGGAGCATGTTTAGTGTGTGAGGAACATGTTTAGTGTGTGAGGAACATGTTTAGTGTGTGAGGAGCATGTTTAGTGTGAGAGGAACAGGTTTAGTGTGTGAGGAGCATGTTTAGTGTGTGAGGAACATGTTTAGTGTGTGAAGAACAGGTTTAGTGTGTGAGGAACATGTTTAGTGTGTGAGGAGCATGTTTAGTGTGTGAGGAGCATGTTTAGTGTGAGAGGAACAGGTTTAGTGTGTGAGGAACAGGTTTAGTGTGTGAGGAACAGGTTTAGTGTGTGAGGAACAAGTTTAGTGTGTGAGGAGCATCTTTAGTGTGAGAGGAGCATGTTTAGTGTGTGAGCAACATGTTTAGTGTGTGAGGAGCATGTTTAGTGTGAGAGGAACAGGTTTAGTGTGTGAGGAGCATCTTTAGTGTGTGAGCAACATGTTTAGTGTGTGAGGAGCATGTTTAGTGTGAGAGGAACAGGTTTAGTGTGTGAGGAGCATGTTTAGTGTTTGAGGGACAGGTTTAGTGTGTGAGGAGCATGTTTAGTGTGTGAGGAACATGTTTAGTGTGTGAGGAACATGTTTAGTGTGTGAGGAGCATGTTTAGTGTGTGAGGAACATGTTTAGTGTGTGAGGAACATGTTTAGTGTGTGAGGAGCATGTTTAGTATGAGAGGAACAGGTTTAGTGTGTGAGGAGCATGTTTAGTGTGTGAGGAACATGTTTAGTGTGTGAAGAACAGGTTTAGTGTGTGAGGAACATGTTTAGTGTGTGAGGAGCATGTTTAGTGTGTGAAGAGCATGTTTAGTGTGAGAGGAACAGGTTTATTGTGTGAGGAACAGGTTTAGTGTGTGAGGAACAGGTTTAGTGTGTGAGGAACATGTTTAGTGTGTGAGGAGCATCTTTAGTGTGAGAGGAACAGGTTTAGTGTGTGAGGAGCATGTTTAGTGTGTGAGGAACATGTTTAGTGTGTGAGGAACAGGTTTAGTGTGTGAGGAGCAGGTTTAGTGTGTGAGGAGCAGGTTTAGTGTGTGAGGAGCATGTTTAGTGTGTGAGGAACATGTTTATGTTTAGTGTGTGAGGAACATGTTTAGTGTGTAAGGAGCAGGTTTAATGTGTGAGGAGCATGTTTAGTGTGTGAGGAGCATGTTTAGTGTGTGAGGAACATGTTTAGTGTGTGAGGAACATGTTTAGTGTGTGAGGAGCATGTTTAGTGTGTGAGGAACATGTTTAGTGTGTGAGGAACATGTTTAGTGTGTGAGGAGCATGTTTAGTGTGAGAGGAACAGGTTTAGTGTGTGAGGAACATGTTTAGTGTGTGAGGAACATGTTTAGTGTGTGAGGAGCATGTTTAGTGTGTGAGGAACATGTTTAGTGTGTGAGGAACATGTTTAGTGTGTGAGGAGCATGTTTAGTGTGTGAGGAACATGTTTAGTGTGTGAGGAGCATGTTTAGTGTGTGAGGAACATGTTTAGTGTGTGAGGAACATGTTTAGTGTGTGAGGAACATGTTTAGTGTGTGAGGAGCATGTTTAGTGTGAGAGGAACAGGTTTAGTGTGTGAGGAGCATGTTTAGTGTGTGAGGAACATGTTTAGTGTGTGAGGAACAGGTTTAGTGTGTGAGGAACAGGTTTAGTGTGTGAGGAACATGTTTAGTGTGTGAGGAGCATGTTTCGTGTGTGAGGAGAAGGTTTAGTGTGTGAGGAACATGTTTAGTGTCTGAGGAACATGTTTAGTGTGTGAGAAACATGTTTAGTGTGTGAGGAACATGTTTAGTGTGTGAGGAGCAGGTTTAGTGTGTGAGGAACAGGTTTAGTGTGTGAGAAACAGGTTTAGTGTGTGAGGAACAGGTTTAGTGTGTGAGGAGCAGGTTTAGTGTGTGAGGAACATGTTTAGTGTGTGAGGAGCATGTTTAGTGTGTGAGGAACATGTTTAGTGTGTGAGGAACATGTTTAGTGTGTGAGGAGCAGGTTTAATGTGTGAGGAGTATGTTTAGTGTGTGAGGAACATGTTTAGTGTGTGAGGAACATGTTTAGTGTGTGAAGAGCATGTTTAATGTGTGTGGAGCATGTTTAGTGTGTGAGGAGCATGTTTAGTGTGTGTGGAGCATGTTTAGTGTGTGAGGAACATGTTTAGTGTGTGAGGAACATGTTTAGTGTGTGAGGAGCAGGTTTAATGTGTGAGGAGTATGTTTAGTGTGTGAGGAACATGTTTAGTGTGTGAGGAACATGTTTAGTGTGTGAAGAGCATGTTTAATGTGTGTGGAGCATGTTTAGTGTGTGAGGAGCATGTTTAGTGTGTGAGGAGCATGTTTAGTGTGTGAGGAGCAGGTTTAGTGTGTGAGGAGCATGTTTAGTGTGTGAGGAGCAGGTTTAGTCTGGTTTGGCATGGTTTGTTTTGTTTGAGTTGGTTGGTTTGAGTTTGTTGGGCTGGTTTGGCATGGTTTGGCTGAGTTGGAGCGCTGCTGTCTTTATATCTCAGGAAGGAACACACTGAGCTCAGCTGGGAACATGCCATTCCTTCATGGGAAGCCCAGAAGGCCTGGATAGATGAGATACAGAGCAAAGCGATAGCAAAGTCTCAACAAGTCATCTCGGCAGAAGAGGTTTATCATCAGGATTCGGGCTCTGCCAACACAACGCCCTGAAAACGCTTCCATTCCTGACAAAAACAATTTTGTCAGCTCTTTTATTTCACATTCAGTTTCTACGAAGTCTGCAATTCCGTCTTAAAGGCTTAAAACTTTTTGTTTTATATTTGATTCATTATATAAAAACAAAAATACATTTATAAAATGGTTTAATATAAAAAATCATGAACAGGGAACAACATTATAAGTTACTGTTAATTAAAAAAATTAAATATTGTAAATATACTATAAAGTGCACTATACATGTAACCATTAGTAGCAAATATTAAATCTACAATAATTAAATTCTGTAACAGTATTTTTTAATGTTTAGACTGCCAAAGAATTAACTAAGAGTAACCAGATTAACCTTTTTGTAAACTTTGCAAGTAACATTTTATTTTCAACATTTCTCAAAAAAAACTAAAACCAAATAAAAACTATATAGACACATTAAAAACAGAAATAAATGAAAATGACAAAAACACACATGAAAATGATTAAGTTCAAGTTTAAGATTAAGATTAAGTTATGTTCATGAGTGCCTGGGCCTGGTGGACCTGAAGCAACGCCATGGCATACAGAGAGGAAGCGGCTTGCCCACAGGCTTTGTAAGCCTTGCCCGTGAAAACAGACGAAAACTTACAGGCCTTAGAGGGGAGACGAGGATCCCCCTTCCATGAGGTAGCGGTCGCTGGACACAGCTGCATCACAACAGACCGCTCCACTGGAGGGATAGCCTTGTAACCCTTCACCGCTTCCCCGTCAAGGGTAGTGAGGGGGGAGGAGCTACTCAGGCGATTTCTGGCAGAGAAAGGTCCCATCCATGCCCTCGTCAACTCCTCATGCAGTTCAGGAAAGAAAGGTACCGGAGCGGCGGGCTGAGAACCAGACTGGCCCGCTCCGATAAACCAATCATCCAACCGAGACGGTTCGGGACACGGTGGAGGGTTCCACTCGAGCCCTACCACCTTGGTGGCCTTCTTGAACACAGCTGCCATCTCTGGATCCGGCTCGGGTAACGCTGGTCTCCCAGAGGGGGCCGTCATCTCCAGAGCCCAGCTTCCCTTCCGATGCTGCGATGGACATCTTGCCATGTTCCCCACAATGGAAACATGACTCATCCACAAGAGCTGCTTCAGCGTGCTTTAAGCCCAAGCACGTGATACATTGCTCGTGACTGTAAGAGGGGGACAGAGCCCTACCACACCCAGAAACGCACAGAAACGCACAAACGCACCCGTGTTGCTCTTTTAGAAATGGGACCCGTCACCAGTGCCGGAGCACACAGGGAATGACCACAGCAACACTGAATTCAGCGAACTGAAAACAGTGAAGCACTCACTTTTCCACCCTCAACCAGCCGTCAACACACTCACAAACACAGAAATTAGCTTCAGTTGAGAGCTCAAAGCTTGCGATCCCTGCTGCATTGCACTGTAGAAACCACCAGCACCGGAGGAGTCTTTCCAGAATAACACCGACACACTCACTCGTTGAATAACAACAGCACTCTTCAGAGACATCAGAACGATCGTCTCCGAAGCTAAAGGCATCTAGCGCGTGCATCCACTTCCGTATTTATACCCGCGCCGCGGGGGCTGAGTGCGTGATGTAATCACACATGCCAATTCCCATTGGCTCGTTCAATAGTACTCGAAGACGATTGGCTCCCTGGTGTGATCCCCATTCAGTCGATGTCGACTACGTCTGACGTTCTCCACTGAAAGGAAACTAGCTTTTTCAGGCTGTGTTAATTTTTGTAAGACAACAGTTTCTCCAGCATACACCATAGTCCCTATAAACAACATAGAAAAGAGTAGCCTAGCGTATATTTGGAGTATATTTGCGTAAAGTGTGTTCAGTGTCACATCAGACGTCGTCGTGTTCCTGAGGTTTCTTCTGATCACGTGACCAGAGACTCACTGTGGAGGTTTCTCTACTCACTGGTTTCAGACAGCAGAAGAGGGAAAGAGGTTTCTCTCATCACTGGTCAACGTGGAAGGGGAAGTTTCACAGATGGGCTTCAGGGTTTTCCCCATCTGAGAAACTCCTCCCATCACCAGCTCCAAAACTCATTTCTACATCTCTACCCTCCCTCAGGAGAATGAGTCACTCGCTTCAGCCCAACACACACACACACACACACACACACACACACACACACACAAACAAACACAAACACACACACACACACACACACAGAAACTTTGCCTTTATGGAAGCAAACTCATTCCTATGTAAAGATACTGTATTAGACCAGAGAAACGATTAGCAGGAAGTAAATCTCCTGAATCTAGTGAGTGTTTCTGGCTCTCTTTCCGTCAAGCGGATTCACACAAACACCAGCTAGCAAAACACAGAGCGTCTCGAGGGTGTGGTGGCGTAGCGAGCGCCAGCTGTGGTCTGTTTTTCCTGGGATTGATGGATGGATGAATGAATGAATGAATGAAGGCCCCATTCTGGCTCTATCTTCCTCTCTGACACGTTTCCTGACCCACATATCACGGGAAAGGCAGTTTGAGGGGCTTTTCTTCCCAGAGGAAGGAGAAAAGGGTGGTTTATCTATAGGAAAAATTAATCTAGAAGTGAAAGTTCTCTCAATCTTTCATCTTTCAGATGAGCACAAAATCAGATGTTTTGCAGAATGTTTCAGGCAACGATGAACATGAGGCTACGGCTGCATGAGTTTGGAGAAAAATACAATTGTGGTTGTTCTGATTAAAACTGCCATTGTGATTTAAGTAATTAAAAAAAAAGGTCCAGTTCTGCTGTTTTTGTTTGTATGGCTTCACAATTTGGGCAATCATCATTATGATTAAAAAACTATAATAAATATAGCTGCGAGCAGCAAATATCGGGGTTCAAGCGAATTAAGGATTTTAAGCACATGCATAAAAAGATATTATGTTTTATTTAGCAAACCTGTTCCCATCTCAATCATAGATGGAAATAACCGTTTACAGCCAATAAAGGAAATTTATCATATGAAATATATGGATTTAAAGTTTTTTGACAGTTAACAGTAATTTATTGGGCGATGGCGGACATGTTTTTTGAGATACGTCAATGTACGCATAGACGTCATGGCAGTTTGGAAAAAGACACGGCATGCCAATTTTAAAGTCAATCGGACCATCGGTGAAGTAGTTATAGCCGTTTTCATGTTTTCTTGAGTCTACACCTGAGGAGTTATGAGCCATTTCGTATTTTTGAGCGCTGTAGCACCCCCGTCAGGCCGATCGGGGCGAGCCTTGGTGACGTTGTAGACAGTGTGAGTACTACCAGCCCTCAAAGTTTCAAGTCTCTACAACTTATGGTTTGTCTGCCTGATCACTTTTAGGGGAGAATGCTCTTTCTTCAAGCGGATCACAACAAGCTGCTCGCGTGTAAATTAACACATCGCATCTATTTAGTTAAATTGCAGCCTTTGCCATTTTAACATCACACTAAGCCATATCACAATTCCGGTTATATTTTGATTAATCGTGCAGTCCTACCAGGGGCTGTATTAAAAAAAGAAAAAAAAGAAAAATTAGTACATATTGTACAACTCATGCTAAATATTTGAATATTAAAATATTTCAACCAAATATTGAACCACACACCCGAACTGAAGTCACTAGTCACTGAAAACCGCTGTAGTGCCAATACAGTTCCAGTTACAAAACATGAGATTCAATGACATTTGACATCATGATGTTCTTTTTTGTCTTACGTAAGCAAACATGAGATTTGAGAAGTACAGCAGAGAAGATTATCAGCTTTATTTCTGTAGCACAAACGATGTGGAACGAATGAAGCCCAAAGTATACTTTGTTTTTTATGCATGCACTAGGGCAGGGGTTCCCAAACTTTTCCATTCCAGGACCCACGTAGACAAGAATAATCTATCTCAAGACCCACCAAAATAATTTTAAAGAATGAATGTGGGGTGGGAGGCGTTAGTTCTCTTTAGAGCAGTTTTTTTCCTTGTCATCTGACATATAAGTTTAATTGCAATACAAACTTATGGTACATTATCAAAAAGTTTGAGAATTAAAATAGTAGCCTGGTGGCTGTTGAAATAATGTGAAGAATAGTTTTTGTCTGCTGATTCAACTGATTTACCCAAACATGGCAAAACAAATTTAAAGAAATTAAAAAGATTTAAGTTAGCTTAATCTTAACCAAAGGTTTGATATGACAAAAAATCAGACTATAAAAAAATAATAGACTAATAATTTTATTTGACAGTATGCCCAAGACCTAGAATTGTGTGTGTATACATTTTAAACATAGGCTTTTTACATAGGCCTATATATTTTCCTTATGCGTTGGTAGGTATCAAAATGCATGCAAGGGAACACAAAACAACACACTCTTACGACGACCATATCTCTGGAAGACAACAGCGCTGTGTTGAACAGACGACAGAGATTACTGCGTTTCCCAAAAGCATCGTATGCCAAAGTAGATCGTAGAACCATTGCCACCAGGTCTCTACAATCAACTTAGCTCACGATGCTTCTGGGAAACGCAGCCCAGACCTGAATCAGCCTTTCGTGACATTTTAATTCTCCGGTGTAATGCGATCTCATGCAGAATGCAGTGCAGTGATTGGAGTAAACGAGTTTCTTCTCGTTAATAATGCGCACCAAACTGCTTAATGAACCGAAGCCGCTCTGAGACAGTGAAAATTGTCATCACATCAAGTCGCACGCGCGCGCTTCATGAAACACAATACTGACATATTTATCTAACTTTAAATCGCTCTAAGAAATATAGCGATTTCTATTTAACGTTGGTTCATCGTGCAACCTGTTTGTATGTGTCACTCATGAAACGTAAATTCAGCTGCAGCCAATATGATTGCGCGACCCACCTCTTCCCAATCTGCCACCCACAAATGGGTCGCGACCCACAGTTTGAAAACCCCTGCACTAGGGAATGTGAACAGTTAAATAAATGTCAACATCAGCATAGTAAACATCAAGCGTAGTGTCAGTTCACGTAAGTCGAGCTCTCATCAGTGACTCTCAGCTGATACACATCTACTATAGGAATACGACACCTATCACTGTATCCATATATAAATCGTATTTGACGATAGTGGTCCGGACAGAAACATAGAAAGAAAAGGACGAGATGGAACAACAACAGCAATATCAAGATACTGGACACGCAACAACAATGTGTGAGGGGACGCACACAACTCCTACTTCAGTGAGAACAAAGACACTTTTATTGCTCGTAACATCTGGAGAGAAAAGGTAGGGATGCACAGATATGAAAATTTCGGCCGATACCGATAATTCTTTAAATTTGAAAGCCGATAACCGATATATTGGCCGATATATCTAAATCCAAATTTGTATATCATTTTTGAGAGCCTGATTACAAAAAGTTAGAGTTGTTCCGATTCCGATACTAGTATCGGAAATGCCGCCGATACCAATAAAAATGCTGGCATCGGTATCGGCGAGTACTTCTACCCATGTACCGATCCGATACCATTTTCTTAAACAATATCTAGTTATGCACGCTAGCTTTGCTTAACGCAGAAAATCAGAGATCAATTCTTCGCTGCTCTAAACAGTGGTTGCTTGTGGCGACACAGGAAGTTGTGCTGTTGCCACAAGCAACCACTGTTTAGAGCAGTGAAGAAGAAAACGCGCGCGATAGCAGTATGTCCGCTGTTTAGCAGTATTTCAGACTGGACCAACCAGCCAGGAAAACGGCGACATGTCTCGTATGCCATACTGCAATTTCGAGGGGTGGAACAAGTATTAGCAACTTCAAAACGAGTAACTTAAAGCATTTGAAGACGCGTCACTCCGCAGAACACGATTACACAAAGGCAAGGGCAGAGAAGAATGAGCCGCGCCAAAATCAACAATCTCTGAATGCTTCATTCAAACAAAGAGAAAAGTTTTCAAAAGACAGCCAACGAGCGGTAAATATAACCGACAACATGTATTGAGTTTATTGTTCTGGATGACCAGCCGCGGTCAAAACTGAAATGCCGTTTATTCAACAAAATTGTTTATGGACTTTAAATTATAAAGAGATTATTTTCTTATATTATTCATATATAATTTTTTAGATTCCTAGATTTATTTGTTCCACTTTTTTATGCAGTTATATAGTAAAACTAAAATACCTTTTTCAGTTTACAATATTAGATGTGTGGCTGCATTTTTAGTTCTTTTTCATTTAAGAAAGATAAATAATATATTGCTGTGAAATGTATGTCAGATAATAAAAATACTCTAGTTCACTGTATGTATTTGTTCATGTTTAATTAAGGGATAAGTCTGAAACACGCCATAAAATAATTCTATCAATTCATACAGTGCTAGTATGAATTGCAGCTGTATAGATACTGTACAGACCCAGGTATCGGATCATTACTCGGTATCGGCGGATACCCTGAGTCCAGGTATCGGAATCGGTATCGGGAAGGGAAAAAGGGTATCGGAACATCTCTACAAAAAGTCTCATCAATAAAATTCATGTCCCAAACACACAATTATAATGATGTTCTCCTCATAATTGTATGTAGCCGATATGACAGACTTGTGTTGCACTTTACTGTATTTCCCTTTTTGAAATGATTCCGATCATATTTCAAGCAATTCAAAACCATCATGTTGAACAGTCGCATCTGAAGAGTCTCAGCTGAAGGAGATAATACATTATTTATCGGCTTTAATATATCTGCCAGATTTTTTTATCAGGTCGTTAACGATAACATTAAAAATGAACATATATCGTCCGATACCAACATGTGTCCGATATATCGTGCATCCCTAAGGAAAGGCGAAGATACCAGACGAAGATGAATCTTTCTGTTGAGCTCCTGTGTTTGCGAACACTATGAAATCACGTTTTACTTTGAAAGTCTTTGCGTCTCGCTGTTCACATGCGCTGTTCACATGCGCTAGTGTTTGCAACAGGACTTCACTTTGTTCTTTACACATCTAAGTTTAATAAAGTATAAGTATAAAAAATAAATAATAAATAAAAAAACAAGTATAAGCAAAAGTAACAGAAGCTGCTTCCATCCAAAGTTCAGAATTTTTCTTAAGTGCAAAATTTCATATAAAACATTTGCAAGTAAAGCACAGTTTCCATCCGATATCAGTAATAAAACTGTTAGTTTCTGCAATCGGGCTCTTTTTCCCTCCATCATAAACGAGTGTGTGTTGAGCATCAGACGAAACACAGTAAACGCTGTCGTGTTCTCTTGCGTTCGGATGCTGGTGTTCGGGAACACACTCGTGTGTGTGAGACGCTTCTGGGGGGAATTTAACCCAATCATTCTGATCACACACTTCGACTCCGGCGTTTCAGAAACACCAAACCAACATTAGAGACGCTGCGACGGCATTGGTCCACTGGTTACTCAAGTTATCCAATCACAGCCGACGCTGAGGCATCAAGGGATTTATTCGGTGAATGTCTTCATCGTAGTTTATATGCATGTCTTCTTATCGGATAAAAAAAAGTATCCACCTCATTTGTGCACATAAATTTGGTTTAATGCACATTTTTAGAATTTATGCACAACTTTGCCATTTTTTATGCAATATCTGCGTAAACATAGGTGGATGGAAACTGATATTTGACTGAGCAAACATTATATCCAAAACAAGAGTGCAAATGATCAATGGATCCGCATAACACTTGCTTCACGAATCCCTCATTGTAACGTATGGTTTGATGAGGCCAGGTGTTTTAGACTTGTGTATCGTGTCTGGAGGTGGAGCAGGTCGAAACACGCACACATGATATACGTCCACACACGTGTGTTTGCAGGTGCAGGTGAGTTTCTCACAGCGTCTCCGAGTGTGTTTGAGGCGAGTTGAGGGGGAAAAGCAAACGATAGAAACAGAAACCCAACACAGGGCGTGTGTGTGTGAACACAAACCTGCCTAGTTTAATTACCAGTGTGACGAGCAGCCACACACGCACACACACACAAGACCTCCTTAAAGCCACACACGCACGCACACACACACAAGACCTCCTTAAAGCCAGGATTGGAGAAAAAGATATTTTAATGAGAAAGACTGGAAGACTTTGAGGGCAAATCATTTGAAACCAGAGAGGAGGTTTTAGAGGAGATCAAACACAAGCTCTTGTTCCAGAGAATAAACCGTGACCGCAGAACGAGAGGCGATCCGGCTCTCACACACACTTCTGCACACTTATGATCCGTGTTTGGGGGTTTTGATGTACCGAGGAACACAAGATGAGCTTCTGCTGGCTCCAGTGGCTCGAGTTCATCAAAAGAGCTCAGGCATGGTCGACTTCTGCGATGCCGTTTCAGATTCTTCTCGTTGCTGTGTTTCGTGATGAGAACGAGTGTGTCGTCACGCTGACCTGTGAGTGACAAAATCCTGCGGGCGTCTTAATAGGAATCTGGCATTTTTACATAAGGCAAAACATTTCCAATTTTTGCATCAGATTCAGGCCTCGTCCACACTAATACGGTTTTGTTTGAAACACATCTTTTCTCTCCGCTTTGCCATTCCGTCGACACTGAAACGCGTTTTTATTAATAAACGAAATTGAAAACGCTCTCCAAAGTGGATACATATGAAAACGCAGTTTTCGTGTTGTAGTGTGGACTGTCTAAACGATGATGTAAGTTTAGTCATGTGACGCATATTGTACCAATAGATATGGATGTTTATAGCGGTATTGTCCCTGTTCTCTGCTATTCACTTTCACAATGTTGATAAAATATGTTCCTTCACACACTCTTCATATCACAGTCCTGCACAGACGACAGAATACACTCGCATCTGCTGTCCTGCGGCGAAACATGAGCAGTTTTAGCTTTTCACACCAAACATATAATAGTGAGTGAGAGCGACCTGGACCATCAGTGGATGAGGAGATATTTTGCTAAATAAAATGATCCTGTCAGAAGAATTGAGCGATAACTTTATTATTGATTTCTCTGTCTGTATCATCTCAGTGAGCTTCTGTGAGGGTTTACACATGCGCAGTAAAGGGGAGTTTAGCCTTTTCAGGCGTTTTCCAAAAGTTTCTCATCCGCACTGAAGCGTTTGAAAACGCTAGTGTGGACGGAGAGCGTTTCTAAACGAAAACGCCATTTTAAAATGTATCCGGATTAATGTAGACGTAGCCATAATTTGGTTAAACTCTGAACACAAGAATTTGCTGTGTTGACCGATATAAAGATGCTTGTTGGAAAGTGACGCTATACTATTGGAAACAGAAATTGGACTTTCTTTCTTTGCAAAATTTTCGCCTAAGTTTCACAAATGTTTGTAAAAAGTAGAGCAAACTAGATGTGTTTACATTCGGAAGAACAGATTAACTCTTTCCCATCAGTGTTTTCTTTTAGTTGTGAAGAGGCAAGCTTTTGCTTTTATTCTAGCTTTATTAATTTGTTTTATAGACACTTGAATGTGAGTGAAGTTTCCCAAAAAAAACAACATTTCAAACAAAAAGCTGAGAAAATCGTGTTTTTGTCATTTACTTCATCCGGATGAGATTCAGAACGATGATGAAAACACGGAGTCGATCGAGTCCATCAACACCTCAAAGCTTCAGTCCTGTAGCTCGTCCTGGGTCCAACATTTCATACATTAACGTTAGGCAGTTTTGATTTAATGCTGTTGAATGTTTGATGATCGTGTGATTTTATATGTGCGTCAGCAATGCTTCTCTCTCTTGTTTCTGGATTCAGAGTTGCTGTAGATGCGTAACAGCGCCCCCTATCGTATAACAGGGAAAACACGGGTTGATGATGGTAAAACTCATGAATGGCGGGAAGCGTTGTCACAGGACAGAAAACCTGCTAATTGACCGTTCGTAAAGACCCGCCTCCTTTAGTTACTGCTATGTCCGACAAGCCACACCGCTCTCACACACACACACCATGTTCTCACGCAGTGAAACACACATCGCGGAGCAGAGAGGACACTGACAACACACTGCCAGACAGGACAGACCAGCTTAATTTGATATGAAACAAAGTCTCGACTTCAACTTTCACAATAAATACCGTTTTGTGTCTCTTTATTAATGCATCTGACAGATCGCTCAGTTAAAGCCGCTCGTGAACCGATCATCTCGTCCTTCTAGTTCATTTATAGCATCAAATAAACATGAATGAACATCAGAAGGAATGTGGTTTCAACCGCGTAAAGACGCCAATACACACCGTTTCTCAAGTTCAAATCCTCCAACGTTAATCTACAAACTCTCCTGATAGTGAAGCGGCTAAGTGCTTATGTTTGGCAGAATCGTTCAGTTTATGATACAAGCGTGAAAATTGGCATGAGCAGTCTCCATGGGTCACTTGACAAAAAAATTGTCCGAGCCATTTTTCAAGATGGCCGACACCTTAGTGGAGCAGTTAAGTGATATAGTGGTTTATTTGGTGATACAAGCATGAAAATCGGCATGAGCAGTCTCTGATGGTCACTAGACAATAAGCCACCCACAGCTACTTGAAATTTCAAGATGGCGGCCATTTTTCAAGATGGCCGTGGTGGAGCAATTAGACTTAAGAAATCATTTAGTTGGGGATACAAGCATTAAAATTGCCATGAGCTGTCTCAAAGGGTCATTTGACAAGAAACTGCCCACAGCTACTTGAAATTTCAAGATGGCGGCCTTTTTTTTCAAGATTACCACCACCTAAATGGAGCAGTTAAGCGATTTAATTGTTTAGTTAGTGACATAAGCATGCAAATTGGTATGAGCGGTCTCTAAGGGTTGCTTGACAAGAAAACACTCTTAGCCACTTGAAATTTCTATTTTCAAGATGGTCGACCCCTGGATCCTCAAAACAATTTTCCGATAGAAGTGGGTTTTTTTTTTTGTCATTAAAGCTGCAGTAGGGAGTCTTGAGAAAACGTTGACTTAGCCTGAAAATTTGAACAAGCACAACTTCCAGGTCCCACCCCCTTGCTCTCTGCTGCGCTACAGCCCTCCCTCCACAGCTCGTCCTCCACAGCGGAGCCTGTCGTGAACGCGCAGGCTAGTAAACAGGGCCACCGATGACGGCGGATAAAAAGTTATATGGCACATTCACTAATAGGGACTAAACGTCAATAATATGCTTTACATTGACTATGGCCTGCCCATACTTTGACTACAAACTTGGTCCTCAAATCATTATGTATTTTCCAATAGCCTACATGTAACTTTATAACGTTGCACTCTTTCTATAAGTTATAAATAGCTAGTAAGATAACGTTAATATAACGGTAACTAACGTTACAGCATGTAAGTAATTATTCTAGCGATATATAATGCTAGATAAGGTGTGCTAGTACATTATTTCAGCAACATGACAAGCCAGTGAATTAGCAGGTTTCAATTGTTGCTTAGCAGAGTGCGTGACATTTTATCTACATGTTATGCGGCTAGAGTTTTGACACCGAGTCAATAGGCTCTGTGTAATTCTTTCTTTTTCGGTTGTTTATCGTCATCAGTCTTTTTCCTTTTACCTCTTTGTTTTATGAGCAGGTGTCACTCGAGAATTGGCAGTTTAGGTTGTTTCTCCGTCATAAGCACAGCTGCAGCTCGCCGGCAATCTCGAGTTTGAACGACGGCTCGCGCTCCGGCGCTCGCGCTGTGCAAGATAGGGGTGTGATCAGTGCGTACACGAGCGTGATTGACACTGCTAAGACATGCCTCCTGGCTCTCATTAGTTGTTTCTGACCGGGAGCGTGTATTTCTTGCAAATGGAAATAGGACCACTGGGAGGAGCCAGAGAAGCTTGATTTTTACACAGATTATCTGTCTCATATTCTACTGTCAGGACATAATGACAGTTTTAGCAAATACATGTTTTCAAAAGTTACCTACTGGGGCTTTAAGGACGATTTGGTGTCATTTTATTTGATATGTTTTAGATTATTCTAAAGAACAACTTTTAACTCATCAAAATACAGTTGTGTTGATTTGTTGATTATAGATAGATTAGACAAGAGTGAATATCTGCACTACCAGGGCACACTGGTGATATATCACTGCGTCAATGTGTTTTCTATGCCATCACCTTCATCTAGTCGGGTTGGACTAGGTAAGATAGAAGTAAGATAGCCAGAGCATTGATCTTATGAAATAATGGAACATTTCTTGCAATGGTATCATAACCAGTACGATCGTGCTCTCTGTTGAATAAACTCGGATGAATGAGTTTTTCCTTGGTGTCCTGCTGACAAATGAAACCTCTGTCCCTGTTAATTTTCTCAACTGTAATGATGGCTTCTGCCATGTCTACAGCAAATGTATAGGCAGAGGTAGAGGGTTTATACTTTTACCACCTTTTACCAAGCACTTCGATGTATGGGATACAACTAAGTTCATGCCTTAACCCTACACTTAGTCCGATCGTTCATCCAATGCCATGTATATCCCGTGCGATCTGTACACCATCCGGTTAATGGGGTCATGACATGGTTTTTTGTTTTGTTTTATTATGTTCCCTTAGGTGCAATTATAGTATTACCATAGTTTTTGGACAAAAAAATTAAAAAATGTAGTGATTTATGTCCTTTTCCCACCCTATTTCTCATCCTCTGATTCAAACAGTCTGTTTTGGAGTTGTTTCCCCTTTAAGAGTTCAGTTGTAACGCCCACTGTTATGATTGGCTAACGTCAGTGCTTATGCACGAATTATTATCGCCCCCTAGACATAAAATGTACGGATTCCGTGGAACTCTTTATAGTAGCGGGTGCTGCCAATTGGTGCGAGCGAGGCGATGCCTCTTGAAATTATACAACCCTATATGTTTGAGCCAGAATTAGATGAGGAATCAGAAGAAAATGAACCATCACGACAACTTAGAATGGATCAGTCCGTGTCCACATGTAAAGTGTGAAACTATTTTGAATTAATGTAATTTGTAACCCGAGGGCCGAGACACTTGAAAATGGGTTATTGTTGCGTAATTATCCTATAATTTGCTAACACATTATTTAACTAATTTCAATGAAATTATAGGGTGTACCACGGACAAAATGCATGCACAGGCCATATTTGAAGATGCAGCATTGATATGGCAAAAATGTTAATTGCTTCGCACAATGCTCCGCTACATGAAACTTCGGTCTTCCGGTCTTTTACCATCGTGTCAATTCTCAATTGATTTTGATTCAGATGCTTTTGATTCATATTCACAGTTTGAAGGCGCGCGCGCGGCCGGGGCTCTCTGTTCGTTCTTTCAGTAACATGCGCCCTGTCAAACTCATCTACATCACTCACCTATCAAATAAGGCTTTTGGCTGCATATGCTGCAAATATACTGCATCCAACTGCTTTCCCTGACGTCTGGATCGTTCGGCAGCATATTCAAACATGTTGTTTGTCCAATGCCAGGAACAGCACATCTACGTCTTCTTGTAAACAGACCCACTCGCTGCATGTCGACTGAACACTTGTGGGCATGACAACGATGCGATTATGCGAAATGAGGCGTAGTTGTCCTGCGCTGGAGGCGGTCATATGCAAACGACTGGTAGGCTACGTCACTTCGTACCGTGACTTCACTTCATACCATGGATCCACAACGAACTGCATTTAGAGCTTGATTAAATAAATGCTTCGTTTATAATGGGGAAGATTATAAAGACAGCATTTGCGATACTAACTTTACAATTAGCTGACATTGAACCCCACTCTGAGTTTAACAGCAGTGATATATCACCAGTGTGCCCTGGTAGTCCAGATATTCACTCTTGTCTAATCTATCTATAATCAACAAATCAACACAACTGTATTTTGATGCGTTAAAAGTTGTTCTTTAGAATAATCTAAAACATGTCAAATAAAATGACACCAAATCGTCCTTAATGAAAAAACAACAACATTTCTATCGGAAAATTGATTTGAGGATCCAGGGGTCGACCATCTTGAAAATAGACATTTCAAGTGGCTGAGAGTGTTTTCTAGTCAAGCAACCCTTAGAGACCGCTCATACCAATGTGCATGCTTATGTCACTAACTAAACAATTATATCGCTTAACTGCTCCATTTAGGTGGTGGTAATCTTGAAAAAAAAAGACATTTTTAGAGTTGAAATTGAAATTTCAAGTGGCTGTGGGCAGTTTCTTGTCAAATGACCTTAGAGACAGCTCATGGCAATTTTCATGCTTGTATCACCAACTAAATGATTTCTTAAGTCTAACTGCTCCACTTAGGTGGTGGTCATCTTTAAAAATGGCCGCCATCTTGAAATTTCAAGTAGCTGTGGGTGGCTTATTGTCTAGTGACCATCAGAGACTGCTCATGCCAATTTTCATGCTTGTATCACCAAATAAACCACTATATCACTTAACTGCTCCACTAAGGTGTCGGCCATCTTGAAAGATGGCCGCCATCTTGAAATTTCAAGTGGCTCGGACAATTTTCTTGTCAAGTGACCCATAGAGACTGCTTATGCCAATTTTCATGCTTGTATCATAAACTGAACGATTATATCACTTAGCCGCTCCACTATGACTGCTTTGTCTTACAAAAATGGCGGATTTGGCGGATGGCGGATTATGATTGGTCAGATCCCCTGTCAATCAAACTCCCTGCGCAGGGTCGATTGCAGGTAAAGAGTTAATGCTGCCTTTCCATCAGTGTAAAATAAAAGTTGACCTAAAAATGCAAAATTTTGTTAAATTTGCGGGCAAAATTGGTTCATTGTCTAATGTTAAAACAGATCACACAGATTTCTATTCGTCAGCGCGTGAATCCATGTGACCAACTTGGACCTGTTGCGAAATCTGCTTTTGGGAAATCTTTTACTCATGTGTGAAATTCCCCATCTCATGGATTCCTATTAAAATGACTGCATTTCACCAGCAAAAATTCAACAAAGAATGGTAAATGTGAGTGCACCTTAAATTTTTTTTTTTTCAACATATTATAATTAATCTGTTAAATTGACTCAACTAACAACTTCATTTCATCTAACGAGTAACAGTTTTTTAATTGACTTTTCAAATTCATGTCAAAGCAAATAAAAATGATTAGAATTTAGCAATGCAAGGAGCTTAAAAACACGTTTTACTTTATGTTTGATTTTCAAAGCCAACTACATGATATGGGCATTATTTGCCTTTAAAAAATAAACAAACATATTTCTTTGAATACGTAAAAAATAAAGCGATATTGCATGCTGGGAACTTGAAAAACATTGTTCAACGTAAAATTGTTTGGAAAGTTGGGACAAATTGGGACAACATTTGGACAAGTGTTTAACAAATACTTGAGTATCTAAGTAAGGTCAATAAAACAACTTTTGTTAGAAACATTTTAAGAATATTCTCATTTAAAATAACTGACTCTACTAAAAAAAAAACTGCTCAAGCTACTTTTTTAAACAGGACATTTTTGCAAGTTGCACTTTTTACAGTGATGTAAACGTCTCCACAATGTTTAATACTATGATCCCATGACTGACACTATGAGGATCAGTAATAGCGAGCCTTGCTTTAGCAAACACCACTAATTACTGTGTGCTCTCGCTAACAGCTAAATCACACCACAGCAAAATGACAGACTTCAAACGAGCAATCATTTGTGGATGGTGTATATTCTTCATTTTAAACATTATGTGGGGTGACAACAATCCATAATATGCAGTTTGCAATGACAACCCACAATAGGTGGAGATAATTAAACCGTCATGGTCTAAAACCTTTACCTTTATCTGTAACTAGCCTAAAAAACAGTGGAAAACCCAAACATGGGGACGATGCTATCGTTCGCTCCCATGCGTGCTGGGAGATTAGAAACAGGGATGTGTTCCCTGAAGGCTTCAGAGGAGATTATAGTTCTGTCCACTGGTGCCAGGATCAGTTGAGCTCCATCTGGACCCGTGAGAATAGATAAAACACACGACTTTTTGCCAGAACACTGCAGATCAGGAGCTATCAGCGCTCATCGCCGCACAATCTCTCAGGCCTCGTCCACACTAATACGGTTTCCATTTGAAAGCGCATCTTTTCTCTACGTTTGGCCTTCCGCACACACTGAGACGGTGTTTTTATTAATGAAAACGAACCTTTTTGAAAACGCTGTTGCTGAAATATGTTCCTTCACACACTGTTCATATCACAGTCCTGCACAGACGACAGAATACACTCGCATCTGCTGTCCTGCGGCGAAACATGAGCAGTTTTAGCGTTTCACACCAAACATATAATAGTGAGTGAGAGCGACCTGGACCATCAGTGGATGAGGAGATATTTTGCTCTCTAAACGAAAAGGCCGTTTTCAAATGTATACGGATTAATGTACCAGTAGTAGACGTAATCACCGCTTCATTTCTACAGCTCAGAAGTTTGATCCCAACTAACAGTGATCAGCTTATGCTTATGAAACAGACAGTAGACTGTTGATTGTGTTCCTCATTTCCTTTTTTTTTTTTTTTGGACTGCTTGATTCAAATTTTATAAAATAAAACTTAATATGAAAAGTTTTGACATGCTTAAATTGCTGATAAGAAAGTTACGGACCTAAATCGAACCGTTACGCCCTAATTGCATGTTTTGGATAGTAAGTGTTTAGCATATTATTTCTGCCATAAGTTGTCTGTCCATCATGATGCTAAAGACTGATCTCTTGAGATGTGTTGGCCGGATAATAATAAACACATTCACTCACACTAGAGAATGACTGTAATGTGATCGCCGCTCGCTATAGGAGCCGATCAATCTTTAACGGCAGCTCTAGTGTTATATCTGGGATCAGACATCAGACCTGAACGGGTCACAGCAAACACTCGTGTTTCTGCACATCTACTCCGACACTGAGGATCATCCATCATACCAGACCAGCAGATTCAATCCTGAACCACACATGACTGAATAGAAACCGCTCATTATGGCAAATAAAGTTTGATTTCAACTAGTCAAAGATGAGCTGCTCGTAAGACATAACTTTGTGGATATCTTACAGAAGATTCATGTCTCATTTTCATGTCTTTAATCCAAGAAACACAGATTCAGTCATATCAACATCCATGTTTTCATTCAACTTTACCGTTAGCATCAAACTGATCTGTTTTAGTGGGTTAAAATTATGTACTGAAGCGTTTTATGCTTGCAATTGCATTATACACTATAAAGTTGACTTCTATTAGGTTATATTAGTGTTGAGTTTTATCCACAGACTGGCCTACTTAAAATCAAATTTAAGGTCAAAACCGGTTCCAAGAGCAGAAACAGAGAATAATCAAAACACTGGCCCACAGACAGTAACTCCATGAATGAGAAGCCATGTACTCGCTTGTAAGGAAGTTTAGGAGGTTTAAGCCTCTTGATGAAAGACAAATATGTTTAACTAAGCGTCGCTGTAAACATAACACAGCTGGCGTTACACTCGAGCGCTGATGTGATCGCAACAACACGCAGATACAGTTTAACAAAACACTTCTGAGAAACGGCTCAAAGCTGGGCAATAGTGGGCGGCCAAGATGGGCTTTTTAAAGGTTGAAATAATGCTAAGTTATGACACGGCTCATCCTTGATTCTGATTGGTCAATCGGGTCATTATTCCTCGAGAACAGAAACACAGGCTCATCCGGGTCACTGAAATCAGCAGCGCTAGGAACGGTTATTCTTCGTGGAAGTTTTGCGTTTAGTGAGCAAATAAAATATTAAAACTCAGTCAAATCAATATTTTGTGTACAGTTATTTAATCATGCCATCCAGTATCGTGGACTCGCTCTCTCTTGTTTTATACAAACGCAGGGGTGGCCATTTTGTGACTATTGTTTAGTACACTGTTGGATTATAAAATACAAACAAAACAGATTATAAGATACAAAACAGTTTAATCTCAATATCTCTGATCTCCATAATTATTTATGTGGTGAAATGCTGTGTAATAACTCACTAGGTTTTGAAACAGAGCCATAACATCCAGCCAACCTATTATTAAGATCTAAAAAGACGACTCTCCTCAGGTTAGGATGATGAATGTTTCTGTCAACATCTCTGACACGACATCAATCCTGGTAGAAGTCTGAAAACAACTACATTAAAGGATACCTGTCACATGGACAGCATTACAGATGATCTGCTCACTTTTACAAGTTATTCATTTTCATCACATTCAGGAATTAAAGTCCATTTAATTTTGACTGTTTAATGACATATCGTCAAGAACAAGGGTGCCCAATCCTGCTCCTGGCGATCGACTGTCCTGCACAGTTCATCTCAAACCCTAATCAAACACACCTGAAGCAACCAATTAAGGTCTTTAGGATCACTTGAAAATTATATTCAGGTGTGTTTGATTAGAGTTGGAGATGAACTGTGCAGGACAGTCGATCGCCAGGAGCAGGATTGGGCACCCCTGGTCAAGAACATAATTTTATAATGTGCAAAATTATTCACATTTTTGTATTTGTATTTTACATTTATTAAACAGGTATCAAATATATAAAACATTTATTAACAACATGTGCTGAAGTTCCTGATTTATAGGAACCAATATTTGACCAATTCCTTTCATGTTTTGGCAAACAAGGTCATGCATCACAGTTTGTTTACTGTTTATTATTATTATTATTATTATTATATTCACACACACTCGTCCATATCTCCATTTGATTGAATGTGCAGATCTACTTTTATGTTATTCATACAAATATTCGGTGACATTCCACATTATACTGTAAATTCCTTTTTCCTTTTTTACTGTAAAAAACTTTTAATGACTTGATTCCACGATTCCGAACACTTTTTCCGCAAGTACTGAGTAATATTAGTTCCCTTTCGTAGTCACTCCGAGTTACGTCGGATGACGGAGAATGGGGGTTTCGCCAGAAAGCCTATCATCTTCGAGTATTATAAAACGAGCCAATGGTAATGAAATGCCATGGGTCTGTGGAATTTGCATAGTGTATCTCCGCTCCACCGCGTGGGTATTTAAGGAGAGACACCTGCAACAGCAGATCATGTTTTCGCTTCGGAGCCAAGAGCATCTCTTCACTCCACAAGCCAAAATCCTGAGTTTCAGTGACTATCTTCTCTTCGAGACGAGCGAACTCTCCGGTGTTGGTGTGACGGCGGTACCCAGCGAGTTCACATTGCCTGCGATCTGAGCAGTGGTCTGTCGGTCTGTGTGTTTCTCCCTGGTCGCCTCAGCATCGCAGAGTTTTTCCTCTCTAAAAGAGCTGCACATGGCACGTCTTTTTAAAGATGTCTCGCCCGTGTTCTTCTGGGTGCAGTCGATATTTGTCTTCCTTTGATGGGCACAATCGCTGCTTTGCGTGTCTGGGCTTAGAGCACGCTAAAGCAGCGCTTGTGGATGACTGATGTTCCTTCTGTGGGAACATGACCATCGCAACACTGAGGTCGAGACTCAATGATCTCATTCGAGAGAGAGTCCCCTCATCCACAACCCGATCTACCCCCTCCACGAGAGGTGGTACTTCGGCTGGTGGACAGGGTGACTTGAGGGTGACGGTGTGGAACAATCCGACGATGCGTCCTCGGATCACGCCCCCCTCTACAGTGTTGCAACCCGCGAGTGCTGCGGTGATTCAGGCGGGTCCGTCTACAGATGCCCCGCATGTTTCATTCGGCGCTCCAGAGGAGGATTCAATGTCGATCGCGGCATCACAAGGCGGGCATGAGTCATCGGGAAGTGATGATGCGGCTGCGTTGCCTCCCTCGGGAGTGCCAGCGTTGCCCGTGTCAGATCCCGAGATGACGGCCATGCTTTCCCGGGCCGCCGCGAGCATCGGGCTAGAGTGCGGCTGCCACTTCGCGGCCACAGCCAACCCCAATTCCATTCTTCCCGGAAGTGCATGAGGAGCTGTCGAAGTCATGGAAGGCTCCTTTGACCTCCCGTGAGCGTTCGACAGCTTTCTCCGCCTTTCCTCTCCTCGATGGTGCGGTCGCCCATGGGTACACTGGGATTCCCCCGGTTGAACACTCTTGTTGCGATGCAACTGTGTCCTCAGAGTGCTTCTTCTTGCGGTACTCCTAAGCACCCGTCTAAGGCCTGTAGATTTTTGTCTACTCTGGTGGCGAGATCTCACAGAGCTGCAGGACAGGCAGCCGCCGCCCTGCATGCGATGAGCACCTTGCAGGTCTACCAGGCCCAGCTGCTCAGAGATATGCACGAGGGCAGGACTGACCCCAGGCTCTTTGATGAGCTGCGTGCCGCCACTGACCTCGCTCTCCGGGGCGACGAAAGTGGCCTCACGCTCCCTGGGTCAGGTGATGGCCACCTCTGTGGTCCAGGAGCGTCACCTGTGGCTGAACCTGGCCGATATGTGGGACGTTGAGCGGACTCGTCTGCTCAACGCCCCCATATCCCAGGCCGGCCTCTTCAGCGGAGCGTTTGAGGACTTTTCCCAGCAGTTCTCGACCGCACAGAAGCAGTCTGAGGCGATCAAACTTATTCTGCCCCGACGGCCCGCTGCTGCCTCCACCCAGCCGTCGGTTCAGACGCCTCAGCCTGCTCGCCGCCGAGGGCGCCCTCCTGCGGCTCCCACCCCTCCCGCACGGCCCCAGCAGCAGCCTTCACCCGGGCCGCGTCGTGGAGGAAGCCGCAGGAAGAAGCCACAGCCCTCCCCAGCCCTGCGCCCCGCTAAATGCCAGGCCAAGCGGCGCTCCTGAGACGGGCTGCTCAGTGATGGAACCGTTTTTTCCCAGGAGGCGGTTGCAGGCCCCCTCCTTCCCCCAGTGGAGGGCCGGAGGAGAATCTTTTGTTATCCACTCCCTGCTGCTCACCCACAGGTGGGCAGCACCCTATTGCGGTCAAAGAAAGAACCGAAAATTCCATCACTGAGCACACAGAGCCGGACAACAGTGCGCGACGCCCCCGGGCCTCGCCGCTCTCGTTCCCCTCTGTCTCTGAGGGCGCAGATGACAGTGTGTGCCGTCTCCGGACCTCACCACTCTCGTCCCCCTCTATCGCCAGACCCCTGGCAGAGCAGACCCTCGTGGAACGCTGGTCCTTCCCTGGTCTCCTCTGTCAGGACGCGGAGCATGACCGCGCCCCCGCTCAGGGCCGCTATGCCACCCTTGCCTGGGCCGGTCACTCCGCTTCGCTGCCCCTCCGGGGGGACGTCTGTGGTTCGGATGATTCCGCTGGTTCAGTTTTTGGGAGCTTGGTTACAGCTTCCCAACCTGTCCCGCTGGGTCGCCCGAACTATCAGGCTCGGCTATGCGATTCAGTTCGCACGGTCTCCTCCCCGCTTCAGGGGAGTCCGCTTTACTGTGGTCGGTGGCAATGCCCCGATCATGAGAGCGGAGGTTGCCACCCTGCTGGCAAAGGGTGCAATCGAGACTGTCCCTCCAGCCGAGATGGAGTCAGGGTTTTACAGCCCGTACTTCATTGTCCCCAAGAAAACCGGCTGGTTACGGCCAATCCTGGATCTGCGTGTCTTGAAGCACTTGGGCTGGGGCGCCATGTGCAATGGACATGCCGCCGCAGGCTCCTGGACAGGACCCCGGCGCCAACTGCATGTCAATTGCCTCGAGTTGCTGGCAGTACGCCTTGCCCTGCACCGTTTCCACATGCTGCTCAAGGGTCAACACGTACTAGTCCGTTCAGACAATACCGCGACAGTAGCATACATCAACCGTCAGGGTGCTCTATGCTCCCGCCGTATGTCGCAACTCGCACGCCACCTCCTCTTATGGAGTCAGAAGCACCTGAGGTCCCTTCGTGCTATTTACATTCCGGGAGATCGGAACTTTGCAGCCGACGAGCTGTCACGGTTTCGGCCCATCTCCGGCGAATGGCGACTCCATCCCCAGTCGGTCCAGCTGATTTGGGACCAGTTCGGGGACGCACAGGTAGACCTGTTTGTCTCCCACGACTCATCCCACTGCGCCCTGTATTACTCCCTGACCGAGGGCACCAGGTCCGGGTGGGCCAGTATGGGGCAACCAGAATGACCTGCTCCTCGTCCTCCTTGATCTTGCACAGGGTCCGTGCGAGAAGGCTCACTGGGGGAAACGCATATAAGCGGAGACCCCGCGGCCAGCTGTGCGCCAGTGCATCCGCTTATATGCGTTTCCCCCAGTGAGCCTTCTCACACGGACCCTGTGCAAGATCAAGGAGGACGAGGAGCAGGTCATTCTGGTTGCGCCATACTCGCCCACCCGGACCTGGTTCTCCGAACTGATACTCCTCGCGACAGCACCTCCTTGGCCAATTCCTCTGAGGAAGGACCTCCTTTCTCAGAGACGGGGCACCCTATGGCACCCTCGTCCCGATCTTTGGAACCTCCACGTGTGGCTCCTGGGACGAGGCAGGTTTGAGTACCCTGCCACCTGTGGTGGCGGCTACCATCACGTCCGCTAGAGCATCGTCCACGAGACATGTCTACGCGTTGAAGTGGAACCTCTTTGTCAACCGAGACGTTACCAACACGTACTTACTATGGGGTTAGGATTAGTTGTTTGTATTTATCCATAATTTACTGTTATTACTGTAGTAAGTACATGTAACGTGTAATAAAATACACTTTAAAATAAAGTTTTACTTTAAAAAACGCTTTTTCAATGTTCAATTTGACACTTTTGCTGGATGTTATTGTGAATACATGGTGTTTGCTGGAACGGGCGCGTCTGACAGGTTTGTTTGGCACATCATAACGCCAGCTGAGGAACTGGAAACACACAATGCCATCTTTATCACAGTGACGGATGGCATCAGAAATGAAGGGCATTGAATGTGAAAGTGTGTGAGTAACACAGAGAGCCATTGTGTGGAGCGTCAGGAGAACTCGAGTGTCCATACAATACCAACTCTAACCGCAGATAACAGGATCATTTACCAAACTTGAGGAAGAACGATGACGGGAAAAAGACTCGTCGACATGGTGGAAACAGATGAAGACTCGGCGTGTTGTGTTTTTGCTTCTCAGCCAATCAGATTGTGTGTCCAGATCTAATTTTGTACAATGAGGAGTTACACAAGTTGAAAGTAACCTAAATAAGCGATTCAATACCACAGTTTGCTCAAACAAAAAAGAAAGTCATTTCAGAGATGAAGCAAGTTATAACATTTTGATGAAAGATTCTGGATACTCTTTGCAAAAACACATATTGATGAATTGTGAACAAAGACCATGAATGTACACTAAAGTGCCCCTATAATGCTATTTTAAAGGTTCCTAATGTTGTTTTGGCGTCTCCTCCAACAGGTTTACATTCATCCAAGGTCAAAAACACTGTAATGTCCTCATAATCTCCACTGCAGCATCAGCTCTTTTCTCTCAGTGTCTGAAACGCTTCCATCGAGGATTCAGTCTCTCTAAGCCCCGCCTCTCTGAGAGTTGCTCTGCTGTGATTGGTCAGAAAGCAAATGCTCATTATCATATCTGAATCATATCATATCTCTTGACACACAGTGATACGAACAGTAACGATGGCGTGGGTTTTACTGTATCAATCTCATCAAAGTGGATTTGCTTCGTCAGCAGAAAACAGCGTCTTCTAAACACGAAGAACACGAACCGAACTCTTCCAGTCTCAGATACACTACAGTGTTTGAGGGCGGAGCTAAGAGACGCTGCTCAGCCAATCAGGATCAGAGGCTGGCATTATGCAAATGAGTTACAAACCTGAGACTGAATTACTGACGACTTTCAGTTCAGAATCACTTCTTTCTTTTGGGAGACAAAAACTCAAACTTATAAAAAATACTCAAAAAAACAAACTCAAAAAAATATTGATATTGTGATACAGTGAAACACTGACACTGATATAGAGAAGACCTGGAGCTTTTTCATGATCAAACAGCAACATTACACACTAAACACAGATGAAGATGGAGAAAAGCAGAATATGTGCTCTTTACACTTTTATCGCTTAAGCTCTGATCTTCACACATTTATTTCCCACGGTGCAGTTCAAGAATAATAATAATAATATGTTTAATTTATATAGCGCCTTTCCCAAGCTCAAGGACGCTTCACAACAACAGTAAAGAACAAACAATCAATTCATAATAAATGGACAAAAGAGATTGTCCAGTCCAAGAAATGAGCGATTGCAGCTGCATATCCAATCGAATACGAACAGAAAAAAATAACAGAAACAAAAACAACACTATTTACAGACAGCATAGAAGGTTTGTTTCCTACACCTTCAGCATTAGAGTGTGTGTGTGTGTGTGTGTGTGTGTGTGTGTGTGTGTGTGTGTGTGTGTGTGTGTGTTAGTGTGTGTGTGTGTGCGTGTGTGTGTGTGTGAGTGTCCAAATATTATAACAGATAGAGAAAAACATACAGCAGTGTAGGACGATCATACTAGTGTTCATTTTGTCCGCTATTTTTAAATTTAGTCTTAGTCCTGTGTCAAATGTACTTTTTAGGTTTTTATTATATTTAGTCAACCTTGCCCTGTTTTCATTCAGTCAAGTTTTAGTCGACTAAAAGCCAGTTTTAGTCATATTAATATTAAAATATAAAATAAAATAAGTCATATTAAAATATTTTGTCATTTTTTCGTCATGCTGCATAATGGTTAAATTTAAAATAGGCTAACGATTATTTTGCAAAAATTTATAAATCACAACAATTGTTGTCATTTGAGAAATTTATATTTACAACAGTGTAGGGCGATCAGACGTTTCACACAACTCAATATCTGTGCCGACGCTTGTTAAAGTCCCCCTGTAGTCAACCATTTCATCCCTTAAAACTCATCTTTCATCACCAAAATGACACATTTAAAAAATTTTCCTTGAAAAAAACTCTTCATGCCTTAAAATATCTTGACTGTAACTCGACACCCTTGCCTCATTTAGTATATTTGCGGTTCTATGAATATGCAAATGAGCCCCGCCTCCACTCACTCAGCTCAGAGATCCACTGGTGGACGATCACACGTTGATCTGATTGGTTACAAGGTCGTTTGTGACATCAGAAACACCAGCAATTTCAAACCGTGTTTTTGAGACTGTCTTTGGTTCACTGCAGTTTTAAGCAGAAAATACTCAGCAATGCTGTCGACTTATGAATTTACACATGGTTTGTCTTAAAGCATATTAAAAACACATTAAAACAACATTAAAAGCTGGATTTTCACCACCGGGGGACTTTTAGAAAATCTAAGGCAGTGAGCTGGTAAGAAATGAACAGAGACAAAATGGTAAAATAAATTGAGGAGAACAGCAATTCCACTAAAAACCAGGATATATTCAGAGAAATGTCTTTAGAGTCATCAGGTTCATCACTGTATGGGGGGGGGGGGGGGGGGGTTGACTGGATTGTTGACGGGGGGTGTAGCTTTCAAGAGGCACACAAGCAAGGTCTCTCGCTCTCTCCCTCTCTGCCGTGCTCTCTCACCTTCACTTTCTCCTCACAATCATGACGTAGATCCACAGCTAGATCAATGAGTATACGCTGATTTCACACAGCCGCCATTTTGAAATCTTAATATCCAATATAGGATATGTATATAGTGCGTTCCTGCTTCTTTTTTTATGTTCTGAATGATAAATATAAAAAATATTTTATTTATAAATGAATTTCACTGTATATAGTCTAAAGTATGAAAGAAATGTATGTACATTTTTAGAATAACTAATTTCTACATTAAACACAACAATACGCCATCGCATTTGCGACTCTCCTATGATTAAAGGCGACACTTCCGGAGCCATTCATCTGCGTGAAATCAGCGTATAGAAGCACTATGATTACAATGACCTCCGATTGAAGTGTCACAAAATTCAGAAATTATAGTACATTATGGGATTTTTTTCATTATTGATCGTACATCGTACAGAGGTCAAAATGATTGTACAAATACAATAATTATCGTACGTCTGGCAACACTGCTGGAAAAAATTAAAGGAGTTGTTCACTTCAGAATAAATTTCCTGATAATTTACTCTCGCCCACGTCATCCAAGATGTTTATGTATTTCTTTCTTCAGTGGAAAAGAAATTACGTTTTTTGAGGAAAACATTCCAGGGAAAACACTCCATATAGTGACTTCAATAGGGTCCAACGGGTCGAAGGTCCAGATGTGAGTTTCAGTGCAGCTTCAAAGTCTCGACACGATCCCAGCCGAGGAATAAGAGTCTTATCTAGACAAACCATCCGCCATTTTATAACAAAATAAACATTTATATACTTTTTAACCACAAATGATCGTCTTGCACAAGCTGTGATGCGACACACATTACGCAATCAGGTTGAAAGGTCAAGCGTGACGTAGGCGGAAGTACAGACCTTGTGTTTACAAAGCCAACGTGCAAAGACTGAGTCGAACGCCATTTACAAAAAATAAATTAAAGCAGCACTAGGTAACTTTTCAACCTTCATAATATATGTCCAAGTCTCTTGTGATGGTACATCGACTTACAATAGGTTGAATGACACGTCTGCCATAGCCTGACAGGGTCTGTAGCGTTTTTAATCGTACTTTTAAACTTCGGGTTTCGGGTAGTAACCGGCGAACAAAGAGAACTACAAAATTCGATTGCTTTACGGCATATACGTCACTTCCACCACCACCCCCACTTCCTTAAAATCGGACGTGCGAGCCAAATGTAATAGTCATGGCCGAAGAAGCACAGAAAAACAAAAAAGCAAAGGTTTTATCGGAGCAAAGCAAAAAGAGAAAAAGAGAAAGTGATCGCGTTAAAGGCAGAACGAGGATCAACATTGGGCCAGTGTTTTCTCGCTGGCGTGAGCTGAAGGAGGAGGAGGGGTGCCCGACCGATGGACTTGGCTGTCATGCTTGCATACGATCTGTTTTTTTTGTCTGCCTGACTATGTTACGGAAGCTATCTTATCCTCCGTTTATCTTCATGAATCAAGTAATGATAGTAGAGTAGCGAATTATCAATCTGGTAGCTAGTAAACGATATTCTAGTTTTTGATGGTTAGCTATCGCTAGCATTCTCGTTCTGATTTGAACTTTGCAATCGATGAAATGCAAATAGCAAATGTTTGACCTAAAAAGTGTACTCTACTCAACATGTACAAAGAAGATTAGTAATATTATCATTGTGTTCATAGCTTCTCATTTGTTACACGTGTAAAGTTACTTGACTGTGTAATTTCCGATTATTGATAGCTACAGAGGCAAACGGGATTCTTGTCGCAATTTTTTCGGATGACGAATTTCCACCGTCATGTTGTTCTTGTGCAATACTAAATAAAATCAAAAAATCAAATGAAAGCCTATGTCGACAATGTAGCCCCTACCAAACTTGTACACGCCGTTTACATAGGCTGTAAAGTTACTTGACTGTGTAATTTCCGATTATTGATAGCTACAGAGGCAATTTAGACATAGGCTTTCCGATTTCCGTGTAATTTCCGATTATTGATAGCTACAGAGGCAATTTAGACATAGGCTTTCATTTGATTTTTTTATTTTATTTAGTATTGCACAAGAACAACATGACGGTGGAAATTCGTCATCCGAAAAAATTGCGACAAGAATCCCGTTTGCCTCTGTAGCTATCAATAATCGGAAATTACACAGTCAAGTAACTTTACAGCCTATGTAAACGGCGTGTACAAGTTTGGTAGGGGCTACATTCTTGCAACTAAATATAGATGTACAAATCATTTTTTAGGATACCTAACATATCTGTGATATTTGGTTATTTGTCTTGCCTCAAGCTATAATGCAAATCGATTTGTAAAATTTGCAGATTCATTTATGGTAGCTTGATATTATAATATTGACGATATATGGTTATTATCTACCACTCAAACATTGCATTGAAGTATCATATTGATTCAGTAAAACGGTAACCAATAGACTAGGCTACTATAATGACGCTGGCTTGTAAACGTGATCATCGCGATCATTTGTCGTTAGAAAAAAAATAAAACCCATGAAATTATATTCATATGACATGTTGAAATATATGCCACTGTACCAGGGATGAAGACATTACACACGCGACGCAAGCAGAACACCTGCATGTGACCTCCTCCTACAGTGTTCAGGGCTATCATGATTGTCAACAAATGCACGTGCATGTAGGATGACAGAGTTTACGACAGTAGTAGAAGACAATACTGTTTCCCAACTGTAGGGGGACCCCCGAGAGCAAAAGTTACCTGTTGTTACTTTAAATAAAAAAAGGTAAAAGAACGATGTCGGACGATTTTAAAGTTGGAGGAGAAAATGAGATGAGAGTTTATCGCCCTATTCTACATTTCTGAACCGGAACACACGTGACCTTTCAACCTGATTACATAATGTGTGCCGCATCACAGCTAGTGCAAGACCAGCATTTGTGGTTAAAAAGCATATAAATGTTTATTTTGTTATAAAATGGCGGATGGATTTGTCTAGATAAGACTCTTATTCCTCGTCTGGGATCGTGTCGAGACTTTGAAGCTGCACTGAAACTCACATCTGGACCTTCGACCCGTTGGACCCCATTGAAGTCACTATATGGAGAAACATCCTGGAATGTTTTCCTCAAAAACCTTCATTTCTTTTCGACTGAAGAAAGAAAGACATGAACATCTTGGATAACGTGGGGGAGAGAAAATGATCAGGACATTTTAATTCTGAAGTGAATGAAAATTCTGTCATCAATTACTGTCCCTAGATCGTGTCTCTTCAGAAAACTCAGAAAAACCGCTTGATTCATATGGATTTATTTTACGATCTCTTTATGAATGTTTCGAAGCATTCTTATGGGTTTAGGACAGCATGAGGGTGAATACATGACAGAATTATATTTTTTGGGTGAACTATCTCATGCGATATTACAGATTACAGACGATTCAAACGGAAAGACAACATATTAATTCACCATTAGCTCACAATATGAACAGTGTGCACTCCTGACATAAAGCACTTGTATATAAACATATAATTTCAATTCTTCTGGTCCGTTCTGTTAAGAAACGCCCTCTTTTCACAAATGTCGGCCTATGTTTTTATTTAGTGAACATCTTTTACAGATTGAAGTCTATTGAGGAAGCAAAATGGGTTGTGAATGTTGTGAACTCTTGATTATCAGATCTAAACATGCTTAAAAAGTCATTCCTTCAGCCTAATTAAAGCTTTTCCTAGTTAACTTCATGTTCTGAGCACAGATTTCCTCAAGGCTGATTGTAAGATGTTTGATTGGATGAAGTTGTTTATATCCATTGAGTTTCACAACAGCAACAGGAACAAGCGCACATTATTATGCAATTTCACTGACACACTCGTATCGTGCTCTTATAAAAAAATAAAGCATGTTAAATCCAAAAATAAACTGCTAATTTCCATGAATAGAGTTCAAACCACGGCCCTGAAATGTTTGTTTTTTTCCATCAAATGGTCAGTGGAGGAACTCCAGAACGGATTTATTTATTTCCATTTGCAACCCTATTACCTAAATCAAACTAGTCTAAATTCTGATTGTTTTGTGTGTTCTCTTTCATAGGTTCACTCAACGCTGCGGAAAGCGCAGTGGGATATTCTCTGAATGTGCCAATTGTCTGAAGCCTTATAGAATCACGCCAATTCATTGGCTGATGGCGTCCGTGCGATATGGCTCCGCCCCGACGCTCTTACGTCGCATCATTACATAGCGCCATCTGCTCCTCAGATTTCTCTGCCTTCAGAACGAAGCGGTCACGTTTGCCCTTCGCTCGTGATTTTTCTGAGCTACAATACATCTAAGGATTATTCTCGGCGCTTCTGCGACTGTTCAAGCGGAACTCTGTTCTCCTTACGGTGAAGTTGCCATGGATTTCAGACGCTGTACTCCGCCATGTGCTCGTTACATCGCTAACGATGACCCACACAGTAAGTGCGTTAAATGTTTGGGTTTTTCACATGCGCGTGAGGCAGTTATAGGATCGTCTAAATGCAAATTCTGTGAAAATTTGTTGCTCAAAACCCTCAAATCGCGGCTTGCGGTCTTTGAGAGGGAATCATTCGTCTCCCCGTCGCGCTCCCGAGGCCTCTCGAGGATCCGCGACCTGGGGTTCGGATTTAGAGCTTGAGGATGTGGAGTTTGAGCAGACGAGCCCCGCTCTTTCTCTCCCTCCCTCCCCTCGGCACGCGCGAGGCATGCCAGTCGAGTTTTCACACGATTATTTGCGCCCCAGCCCGGGAGCACGCGACGCGGTTTCTTTCGGGCTGGAGGATATACTTTTTACCGAGGCTTCCGACTCCGAGGATTTCGGGCCTACTCTCGCCGACGAGGTTATCCCGCCGAGCGGCAAGGAAGCGCGGCCTACTGCGGCCTACGCGGAGCTCGTTGACGTGCTTTCGCGCGCTACGGAGAAGCTCACTATTGATTGGCCCGACGAGCCACGCGAGTCTCAGTCGTCGAAACTCGACGAAAGGCTTCTCAGTGGCCCTAATTCTAGGCCTCAACGGAGGAAGCTGCCATTTTTCAGTAATCTGCATCATGAGATCTCCAGATCCTGGAAGCAGCCTTTCTCTTCGCGTCTCACTAATGCGGCTGCTGCTGATTTCACCAACCTGGTAGGCTCTGTGGAACAGGGCTATTCCGCCATTCCGGCGATTGAGGAAACTTTAGCCGACCATCTTGCTCCGTCGTCTGCGCCGTCCTGGAAGTCGCGCCCCCTCCTCCCTTCTAAAGCATGTAGGACTACTTCCTCTCTCATTGGGAAATCCTACATGGCGGCTGGGCAGGCAGGCATGACCCTGCACACTATGGCCATTCTTCAGGCCTACCAGGCGGACGTCCTGAAGGATATGGACGAGGGCGACGGCCTGACCCCTGAAGCGGTCAAGGAGCTTCGTAAGGCTACGGATTTAGCCTTAAGAGCCACCAAGCATACTGCACGCGCTATAGGTCGCTCTATGGCTGGTTCTGTTGCGGTGGAGCGCCACTTGTGGCTTAATCTTACGGAAATCCGTGACAAAGAGAAGGTTTTCCTCTTGGACGCCCCCATTTCTCAAACGGGGTTGTTTGGTGAGGCGGTCAACACAGTTGTTGAGAAATTCCGCTCCTCCAAATCCCAATCGGCCGCGTTCAGACAGTTCATGCCCAGGAGGGCTAGGGAACCTTCTGCTCTGCCCCCGGTGCAACCCAGAGAGCGTCCCTCTCATAGACCGGAGTTCTCTTCCAGAAGAAGCGAACCGGGGCATCCCCCATCTACCACGGTTTGGGGAGCCCGCGGTCGCCCGTTTCCCCGTCAACGGCCTCACAAGCGCCTCCAGTTGAAGCGGTCCGACAAACCGACTGCTCCGGCGGCCCAGAGCCGTTCCTGACCTTCCGGTCAGAAAAAGGAGAGCTCCTCTGCTTCCTCAAGGTTGGGTCAGACCGCGCAAGCGTTTCTGCCCACCTACCAGCTCTCCTTTCCTTGCCCTGTCACCTTCGCCACTCAGAGTGTCTCGAAGTGCAGGCCATATTTCACCGCCTCTACTCAGTCCGGTGCGGGAGGAAGGAGACGCTTTCTGCTTTCTCCCCTCACCCCCCGCACTCTCTATAACTGCCGGCCGCATCCTCGGAGGCACTTTCCGTTTTCCTCCGGAGCAGGCGGACCTGGTCACCATGACCCCAGTCTCGATGCCTCCCGTCACGTGCCAGGACGCCGATGGCCCTCCTGCACAGTCAACCTCTTCACCCCAGGAGCGTCAGCACGGCACCCTCACTCAGGTATGTCGTCTGCATTACAGCATCCCTCCTCCTCTATCACATTTCCTTCCAGAGTGGGAGCACTTACCAGGGGTATCGTCTTGGGTTCTTCGCACAATTCGGTTCGGCTACACTCTTCAGTTTTGCCGCAATCCCCCCCCGTTTCAACGGGGTGTTTCCTACTGTAGTAGACAGCGCCACTCAGGCTTCTGTACTTCAGCAAGAAATCTCTTCCCTCCTTCTCAAGGGAGCAATAGAGGAGATTACTCCAGGGGAAACCGAGCGGGCTTTTACAGCCGTTACTTCCTGGTCCCGAAGAAGGGCGGCGGTTTGCGTCCCATACTGGACCTCCGCTGACTGAACTTCGCCCTTTACAAAGGGAAATTCAAGATGTTGACGCTGAAAGCTATCATATCTCAGATTCGGCCAGGGGATTGGTTCGTGACGATAGACCTAAAGGATGCTTATTTTCACATCCAGGTTGTACAGCGACACAGGCAGTTCCTCAGGTTCGCCGTTGGAGAAAGGGCGTTCCAGTACAGGGTCCTTCCCTTCGGCCTATCTCTGGCCCCGAGGACATTCACAAAGTGCATGGATGCAGCTCTGGCCCCATTGCGGCTCCAGGACATCCGTGTTCTAAATCACCTGGACGATTGGCTCATTTTAGCCCAGTCCAGGAAGCTAGTGGCCCACCACAGAGACATCGTCCTGAGTCATATCCAGTCTCTCGGTTTGAGGTTGAACTCGGAGAAGAGTGTTCTTGCTCTGGCTCAAAGCACCGTTTTCTTGGGGGTGAACATGGATTCCGTTCTCATGCAGGCCCGTTTGGCCCCTGCACGGATTTCCAGCTTGACGGCATGCTTGGCTCGTTTTTCGCTAAGCCATCATGTGTCTGTGGGCACCTGCCGCAGGATGCTGGGCCTTATGGCCGCGGCCTCCTCTGTGCTACCGCTGGGTCTACTCCACATGAGACCCTTCATGTGGTGGGTGAAACTCTCAGGGGTTCGACCCTCCGGGTCAACCCTTCGCCTACTGAAGGCATCGCGCAGTTGCTTTCGAGCCCTGTCAGTTTGGCGGGACCCTCTTTTTCTGCGGAAAGGGGTCAGCATGGGTGCGGTATCTCGTCGCCAGATGATTACGACGGATGCCTCTCTCACCGGCTGGGGAGCGGTTTTCGAGGGCAGACCAGCGTGTGGGGTCTGGACCGGAGAGGCTCTCTCTTGGCACATAAACTGCCTGGAGTTAAGAGCCGTTTTTCTGGCTCTGCTTCATTTCCTCCCTCTTCTGGAGGGTCACCATGTCATTGTCAGAACAGACAACATGGCAGTGGTCTCTCATGTGAACCGGCAGGGAGGTTCTCGGTCGCGCACCCTAGACAGGCATGCGCGTCACCTTCTCCTGTGGTCTCAGAGCAGATTCCTATCTCTAAGAGCTGTTCATGTCCCAGGGGTTCTGAACCTCGCAGCAGATTTTCTGTCGAGACAGAAGCTCAGATCGGGGGAATGGATGTTGAACCGCCAGACGATGGCCCTGATATGGAAGGTTTTTGGAGAGGGGGAGGTGGACCTCTTTGCATCTCAAGAGTCGTCCCAATGCCCGCTTTGGTTCTCCCTGAGTCCCCCGGCCCCATTGGGGATAGATGCGTTCGCTCACCCTTGGCCAACGCAGAAACTCTATGCCTTCCCGCCCATCAAATTGATCCAGGCGGTCTTGGCCAGAGTGAGAGAGAGCGGAGTCCGCCTCCTCCTGGTAGCTCCGTTCTGGCCATCTCAGCCATGGTTTTCGAAGCTAATTCCCCTTCTGGAATCTTCCCCCTGGAGGATCCCGGTCAGGGAAGATCTGCTGTCCCAGCTACAGGGCAGGATATGGCATCCTCGCCCAGACATGTGGAAGCTGTATGTTTGGCCGATCAGAGGCCGTTAGCATTAAGCTCTGGTCTCCCAACTGACGTTCAGGAGACCATTGCGAGTGCTAGAGCCCCTTCTACAATAAGATTATATTCTTCCAAATGGAAGGTTTTTGAGACTTGGTGCTTAGCACATGATAGGAGCCCAGTTAACTGCCCTGCTGGTTCAGTACTGGAATTCCTGCAGGAGAAGTTTGCGGCTGGAGCAGCCACTACCACTCTCAGAGTTTATGTCGCGGCTATTGCAGCGCATAGGGAATCGGATGAGATTCCCCTGGGCAAATTAAGGTTAGTTTCTGCCTTTATGCGTGGGGTGAAGCGCCTGAATCCAGCTCGCTCCCCTAGAGTTCCCTCATGGGATCTTTCTGTTGTCCTAGAGGGTTTGACGAAAGCCCCCTTTGAGCCCTTGGAGTCAGCTCCGGAGAGGATTCTGACTCTCAAGGTTTCTCTTTTGTTAGCTTTGTCCTCATTAAAGCGGGTGGGAGACTTACAGGCTCTTTCTGTTAGCGAGTCTTGCTTGGACTTTGCCCCTGGCCTGGTCAAAGTTTCCTTGAGGCCGAGACCAGGGTATGTCCCCAAGGTTCTTTCCTCAACTTTCCGCTCACAGGTAGTTAACCTTAACGCTTTCCACCCTCCTCCATTTTCGTCTGAGGAAGATAGGAAGCTTAACTTGCTCTGCCCAGTTTGTTCTCTTAAGATATATGTAGACCACTCAGGCGGTTGGAGGAAATCTAACCAGCTTCAGGTTTGCTTCGGTGCTAGCCGCCGTGGGCTTGCTGCATCAAAGCAGAGGATTTCTCACTGGGTCACGGAGGCTATCTCGTTGGCTTACGGGGTGCGTGGCTTGCCTTCACCTCTTAGCATTAGAGCACATTCCACCAGAAGTGTAGCATCTTCTCAAGCTCTTTTCAGAGGAGCACTTTTGGAGGATATTTGTGTTGCGGCAGGCTGGTCCTCTCCACACACTTTTGTAAGGTTCTATAGCTTGGATCTTGACATGACCCCGGGTTCCCAGGTTCTTTCTGTTTGAACTCATTTCGGTCGTTGTCTCTTTTATCTACCAGTTATAAAAGCGCTCTAGCTTGGCGAGTTTGGTAGTCCGTTCCCACTGCGCTTTCCGCAGCGTTGAGTGAACCTATGAAAGAGAACGTCTCTGGTTACTTGCGTAACCTATGTTCTCTGAATAGGGAACGAGACGCTGCGTTAGCGGCCAAGCTCCTCGCGCTGCTGACAGTGTGACTGACAGCGCGCGCGACTATGTAATGATGCGACGTAAGAGCGTCGGGGCGGAGCCATATCGCGCGGACGCCATCAGCCAATGAATTGGCGTGATTCTATAAGGCTTCAGACAATCGGCACATTCAGAGAATATCCCACTGCGCTTTCCGCAGCGTCTCGTTCCCTATTCAGAGAACATAGGTTACGCAAGTAACCAGAGACGTTTTCTAGTTATAAACATTAAAGCTACAGTCCGTAGCTTTTTTGGGGTTAAAAATGATCTAAAATACATATTTGAGAAAATACATAACCAGCCAGTGTTCAGAACTATCTGCTTGCCTTAGCTCGATTCAAAGCGGGAAGCTTGTAATAATGTTTTTAATTCCAGTGGTACTGGTGGATTTCCATGGGAGATTCGAGCATCTCTTTGCGTCATTACGTCACATCTGTACACATAAAGAAGGAGTCTCGGCTAGTAGGCTATATTGCGTGTGAGGATGCTGGAGGTGGAGATTTATAGCCTTTTCTCACAGCACTTGATATAATTAAACTTATCAATTTGATGGCGGATCCAGAAAGGTTTAAATGACAAACACCAGTGACAACAGACTAACCCGCTGTAAAATGCTAAAGACTTCGTTCGGACTTCGGAGTGGCTAGAAAAAAAAGAGACTGCAACCGGACTCATGCAAAAACAAGGATACATATCGGAAGGACATTAACTTACATGTAGTCACGCAATGCTGACGTTGTTAACATTAACAATTTGAGAACAAAGTATAATTTACGGTTTTGTGTGATATGATAACTTATAAGCGATTTTTAGATTTAATCAGCGCGATTTACTGCAATGTCAGAACCAGAACAAAAGTGGATGTTTCTTACTTGTTCAGACATTTTTCCGGTGAAAATTCTTATGTTGGTCATACTTCCAAAAAGAATAATCTGTGATTCTGAATGCCAGTATCCACACCGGTGCGGTGACTGACAGCCTCACACTCTCCTCAAACGCTCGGTGTTCATCCGCGCGGTGCCGTGTCGAGGGTGTTGAAGTACAACTCACGTAAATATGATAATTCCGCGAATGACTGCAATTGCAGATTTCGAACAGAGATGGCGACAAAGAGGAAAAACGCCGGACTGCAGCTTTAAATAAGTATAAGAATTATTACACATGAAAATAAAACAAAGATGCAGTAGAAATGTCCAAATTATGTTAATTGTGGGTTGGTGCAAAAATAACAATATGCATTCATTAGATTGTTAAAATTATGATGTTCATCTATGATTTTAAGTGTTTTAATATATACATTCATAAACGTCTAAATCCCACATTTTCAGTGGGGATGTTGCTGTTATACAGATATGTTATGTTTTTATGATAGATTAACTTGATAGATGAAATGTATCAAACCAGAAAAACATGATTTCTGCCTCTAATGCTTAAAAAACAACAACTAATGGGACACACCCGTACCATATTCATGGAAAATGGCAAAGAAAATAAAGAAAAGACTAAGATTATACACCATAGTTTTCACAAACTGACACCAAACAGTCCCGAAGTAATGAGAGATGTGATTTTCCCAACACAAAAAACACACAAAACCCCCACTTCCAAACTAGAAGTGGTACATTTCCTTTCATTTCACAGCTTGCCATCAATCCGGAGGCAACTCGAACACACACACGTTAAAAATACAACACATCAACATGGGAGTATAAAGTGCTGGACTGAAATGAATCTAAAGGTCTCAGACAATAAGCGTGGGCAAAAGCAGGAGCACGTATCCTCTCATTTGGGTCTGCGCCTCTAAACCACGCAGAACTGCTGATGTGGGACTTTCCCACAGTTTCAGGCTCCATGTTTGTGACTGGAGAGTCCCGACGAGGGGCCGTTCCCAGAATCCAAACACTGTTCCTGGGTCAGTCTGGCTTGCTGGAGTTACACGATTGAGATCAGCGTAAACTAAGAGAAGCCGTCCCTGGATCAGCCGTACAACGAGATATTTTTAAAACACATGTTCTCCAGAGCAAGTAGAAGTGAAGTTTTGGGACAGGAGCCAGGAATAGCAAGAACAGACTGCATTATGGGTATTTTTCTTAACAGGAAGAATAAGACATGTAGCGTTTGGGTTTTCTAAATGACGTCTGTGCTGCGATTGTTAAAGTTTCATGCAACAATTTAGTTCAGACACACACACACACACACACACACACACACAGTCACACTCTCTCTCTCTCTCTCTCTCTCTCTCTCTCACACACACACACACCTCTTCTTTTTCTTCAATGCATTCCTCCTCCGCTCAATTTTTAGAACTACATTGTAACCGTTACACTCGGTGTAAACAGATCTCAAGTCGCATTGGATAATATGCACAAATAAAAATGCAAATAAACGTGAACAGAAACACTCAATGAATTTGTACAGATACTGCTGCCTAATATAACAAAATCTTGATGAACTTAGACAGATATTGAATTTTAGCGATCAGAAAAGCCCATGTGAGGCGTGACCGCTCCATGTTGAAAGTGAGTTGTGTGAGATGAGCTCTGGAGTGTGTTGTGTGAGATGAGCTCTGGAGTGAGTTGTGTGAGATGAGCTCTGGAGTGAGTTGTGTGAGATGAGCTCTGGAGTGAGTTGTGTGAGATGAGCTCTGGAGTGAGTTGTGTGAGATGAGCTCTGGAGTGAGTTGTTGTGTTGTGTGAGATGAGCTCTGGAGTGAGTTGTTGTGTTGTGTGAGATGAGCTCTGGAGTGAGTTGTTGTGTTGTGTGAGATGAGCTCTGGAGTGAGTTGTTGTGTTGTGTGAGATGAGCTCTGGAGTGAGTTGTGTGAGATGAGCTCTGGAGTGAGTTGTGTGAGATTAGCTCTGGAGTGAGTTGTGTGAGATGAGCTCTGGAGTGTGTTGTTGTGTTGTGTGAGATGAGCTCTGGAGTGAGTTGTGTGAGATGAGCTCTGGAGTGAGTTGTGTGAGATGAGCTCTGGAGTGAGTTGTTGTGTTGTGTGAGATGAGCTCTGGAGTGTGTTGTTGTGTTGTGTGAGATGAGCTCTGGAGTGAGTTGTGTGAGATGAGCTCTGGAGTGAGTTGTGTGAGATGAGCTCTGGAGTGAGTTGTGTGAGATGAGCTCTGGAGTGTGTTGTTGTGTTGTGTGAGATGAGCTCTGGAGTGAGTTGTGTGAGATGAGCTCTGGAGTGAGTTGTGTGAGATGAGCTCTGGAGTGAGTTGTGTGAGATGAGCTCTGGAGTGTGTTGTTGTGTTGTGTGAGATGAGCTCTGGAGTGTGTTGTTGTGTTGTGTGAGATGAGCTCTGGAGTGAGTTGTGTGAGATGAGCTCTGGAGTGAGTTGTGTGAGATGAGCTCTGGAGTGTGTTGTGTTGTGTGAGATGAGCTCTGGAGTGAGTTGTTGTGTTGTGTGAGATGAGCTCTGGAGTGAGTTGTTGTGTTGTGTGAGATGAGCTCTGGAGTGAGTTGTTGTGTTGTGTGAGATGAGCTCTGGAGTGAGTTGTTGTGTTGTGTGAGATGAGCTCTGGAGTGAGTTGTTGTGTTGTGTGAGATGAGCTCTGGAGTGAGTTGTGTGAGATGAGCTCTGGAGTGAGTTGTGTGAGATGAGCTCTGGAGTGAGTTGTTGTGTTGTGTGAGATGAGCTCTGGAGTGAGTTGTTGTGTTGTGTGAGATGAGCTCTGGAGTGAGTTGTTGTGTTGTGTGAGATGAGCTCTGGAGTGAGTTGTGTGAGATTAGCTCTGGAGTGAGTTGTGTGAGATGAGCTCTGGAGTGAGTTGTGTGAGATGAGCTCTGGAGTGTGTTGTTGTGTTGTGTGAGATGAGCTCTGGAGTGAGTTGTGTGAGATGAGCTCTGGAGTGAGTTGTGTGAGATGAGCTCTGGAGTGAGTTGTGTGAGATGAGCTCTGGAGTGAGTTGTGTGAGATTAGCTCTGGAGTGAGTTGTGTGAGATGAGCTCTGGAGTGTGTTGTTGTGTTCTGTGAGATGAGCTCTGGAGTGAGTTGTGTGAGATGAGCTCTGGAGTGAGTTGTGTGAGATGAGCTCTGGAGTGAGTTGTGTGAGATGAGCTCTGGAGTGAGTTGTGTGAGATGAGCTCTGGAGTGAGTTGTGTGAGATGAGCTCTGGAGTGAGTTGTGTGAGATGAGCTCTGGAGTGTGTTGTTGTGTTGTGTGAGATGAGCTCTGGAGTGAGTTGTGTGAGATGAGCTCTGGAGTGAGTTGTTGTGTTGTGTGAGATGAGCTCTGGAGTGTGTTGTTGTGTTGTGTGAGATGAGCTCTGGAGTGAGTTGTGTGAGATGAGCTCTGGAGTGAGTTGTGTGAGATGAGCTCTGGAGTGTGTTGTTGTGTTGTGTGAGATGAGCTCTGGAGTGTGTTGTTGTGTTGTGTGAGATGAGCTCTGGAGTGAGTTGTGTGAGATGAGCTCAGGAGTGTGTTGTGTGAGATGAGCTCTGGAGTGTGTTGTGTATTCACTGTATGTCGGGTCAACAGCCTTTGTGGCCACCAGAAACGAAACGCTTCACAGTTCATCTTTCCTTTTTAAAATGATCAGCGTGATCATATTTCTGCAATGTGAACAGATCATAATCCACTCATTCAGTCTGACCCTGAACTACGAGCATCAGTCAACATGTGACTAATATAAATGCGTGAATATAAAAGCAGATGTCATCGTTTCTGTGTGGTGTTATGAATGTTCTTCTTGGATGGATTTTAACCACTTACTTTACGATGTCAATATATTTTATAGATACCATTATGGATGAGATACAGTGAATACTGCAGACACACACACACACACGATCAAGTCAAACCTTGGCTGCCTGTGTCTCCTGATGGAGTAACGTCAAGCCGGGTCAGATCCTCCAGAACACACACACACACACACACACAAACACACGATCAGGTCTAACCTCGGCTGCCTGTGTCTCCTGATGGAGTAACGTCAAGCCGGTCAGATCCTCCAGGAACGAGTGGGAAGAGTTGAAGACTTTCGCTAGGAACTGGAAACCTTCTCGCTCATAATTCTCAAGAACCTGTCAAAAACAAACTGATGGTTAATCAATAACCAGGGTTTCCACACCTTGATTAACCTCAAGACAAGTTTGGACAAGTTTCAAGGACTTTCCAGGTCCAATACCCTCAAATTCAAGGCCTTAATGTGGGACACATTTCAAGTGAGAGCAAGGTGACATCGTGTACATTGTTACAGTTCATGTCCCAAACACAAGTATGCTTTTTTTTTTTTTTTTGCATTTATTTTTGGCCATATGACAGAGATCTGATATTCTATTTGTCGTATTTCTGTTTTGCATAAAACTGAAGAATATTCGGTACATCCTATACTGTATTATAAAATGATCTGATATGAACTTTTGCATGGATTTTATTGAAAAGAGCTTCGGCTCATGTAACCAGAAGTTTTAAGATATGAATATGCTTTTCTTGCATCTTGCATGGGTTTACATTATCTCAACAAGCGAAGCAATTCAACATTACATTTAATTAAATATTTGGGCAACAGATTATCACAAAAGTTTTATGTTTATTGAACACAATATACAATCATTGACTGCACATATTTGGGCTAGTGCGCATAGGCCACAAAGTGCTGGAGAAATAACACATTAGCAGACCAGAGGGAGTAATATGGAATTTTTTTCCAGAAAACTTATTGCGTATTTTTAACATTTCAGTATTTCCCCATTCAAGTAGAGAGGAGCTGGTCTTGGATTGAAAACAGATTTTCCTTGAAAGACAAGTGGCTTCCGCACCGGGTAGCTCTAGGAACTCAGTTATAAGGAAGGAGCCACCAGTGTGGTTCCCCGAGAACTAATGGTTCCTCTAGGAGCGTTTCCTGGTTGCGTTCGCTCTTCAGGAACTCTGAGTGACGTGAGACTCGCTCGCTGAGAACGTCTGAGCTCACAGCGCTCGCATTCTCCTGTTCATTGGTTTACGATCTGTCTAACAGTCCTGTCGAATATGTCATTGGATAGAAGTGTTAATCATAGAAAGTAGACAGTATTGAAAAGCATTATTATTAGCGTTTGCCATGTGTTGATGTCCAGTTTTGCAGAGCAGAAATACATAATCATGTTTCTCTCAAAGCTGTGTCGGGTTTCCTCCTCAGTGTAAAGATTAAGAGCTTCTATCACTGTTCACTGTTTTACATGTTCGTAGAGTTGGTTTGTGGAGTAAATATATAGGCTATAATGTGTGTGTTTACACAGCCTTTTTAATAATGGCGGGTGCTGGTGTTTCGCGTGTGTTCGGCCAATCAGAGAACACTAACGTCACTGTAGTTCCTATAGCGGTGGTTTAGACCGACTCTGAAGTAGGAGTAAATTAGTTCATCTAAAAGGAGTTCCTAGAACTAAAAATGTTCCATGTTCCTGCGGTGCGAACACGCCGACATCCGGGAAAATTCCGCCAATAGTTCTAGGAACTATGAAAAGGTTCCTCCGGGGCGAAACCACCCATTACTCAGGTTATTAGGGGTGTAACGATTCGTTTTAACAACGATTCGATTCGTATCACGATTCGTGGTTGTCGATACGATTCATTTAGAACGATACGATCCGAAACGATTCAGTGACTTGAAATCGATTCAGTAACTTTTTAGCCAAAAATTCAACCAGTGTGACTGAAATAAATACCTGGATACTGGACAGTGCGGGTAAAGTTTCCTAGATTCATGTTGTTTCTTGTAAGGGAATCAATCAGGTATCAATTAATTATAGATATAAACTAGGGCTGCACGATTTGGGGAAAATGTCATATTGTGATTATTGAGGTCAATATTGCGATTGCGATATGCAATTGTGATATAATAAACAAATGATTTCATGAGTGAACTTGCTTGGTTCTCAAGGAAAATGCACACAATTAGTGAAAATGCTGAAATGTGTAGGCTATTTCTCAACTCAAACTTGCAACAACAACTAAATGATTAATAACACCTATAATGATCAATAAGCCATTGATGTCTGCACGGGCGTAACTTCCTATGGGGACATGTCCCCCCCACTTTTCAAAATCCCGTTTTAAAAACTTTATATAGGCTTCAAAATGTATAAATTTTGGATTAACTTGTAAAGATTATCTTGATAGACAAAACGTGTAAGGGTCGCAACTCTTTGTTAAACACAGATCTTATTTTTTGCGATTTTCCAAAAGTCTATGGGGAAAATGCATAGCTTTTCTAACGAGGGAACCCATGCGCCGCTAGCTTCCGAGTTGTCCTACAAAGTGACGTCATCACTTCGGCACTCTATTGCGCTTATTCAAGCGCGAAAGAGAACTGGATTCTGGCGCGGTAGGGGCACGTGAGGAAGGAGACGGATTAGGAGATCACAAGAGGAGTGGGAGAGTTCCGGCGCGTGGCGGACATTCAAGGAAGCGAACGTGTCAAACAATTGAAGGCGGTAGGAGTTGAGTTGAATTGGCGGATTGCATAAACTATTCATTGAATGTAGTAACATGGCTTCTACATCAGGAGGAAATAGTGGTAATGAGATGGAGTGGATGATTTCAAAATCATCACGAATGAAAAGAATGATTAGGAAGAGACAAGAAAGGGCAAGAAGTTGGTCGGAAGAAAGCGAGGCAAGAGCAGAAGTTAGCAAAAGGACAAAAACACATGAACGGGCGAGTTCACGAGAAACGGATGACTTAAACATAGAAGAGGAATATAAATAAATGGTGGAATTTAAGGAGGAGGGTGGATTTATTCACCCGATAAAGATGACTAAAGCAATAGAGGAAGAAATAGGGAAAATCAAAATGGCTAGAATCATGAACAACAGAAAAGTGCTAATTCATGCTGTCAGTGAATTACAACAACAGAAGATATTAAAAATGAAAACCTTGATGGGGGAAAGGATTAAAACATATATCCCAGGAGCGATAGCAAGGTTGAGGGGAGTGATTTCAGGAGTTCCAATCGAAATGACAATGGAGGATGTAAAAAAAGAAATTAGAGGAGGGAAAATAACAGACGCCACCAGGATTAAAAGTAAAAGAGATGGGGAACTTAAAGATACAATGGCAGTGATTCTTCAATTTGAAAATACCATGCCAGAAAATATCCAGTTAGGATATATGAATTATAGAGTTAGAGACTACATCCCTAAACCACTCAGATGTTATACCTGCCAGAGAATGGGACACATTGCAAAGGAATGTAAAGGAAAAGCTATATGTGCACGATGTGGAGGACCACATGAATTTGGTAAATGTGATAAAGATACTAAGGTCAAATGTTGTAATTGCGGAGGAGAACACAGCGCAGCATATGGAGGATGTGTTGTGCAAAGGGAAGCCAGAGAAGCGCAAAGAATTAAAATAACAGAAAGAGTTTCATATGCTGAAGCTTTAAAAAGAGTGAGGAAAGATAGCACAGGAGGAATGAGATTGGGAGAAGTAGGTCAAAGAATCTCGGCTGGGAATACAAAGCAAAGGCAGATGTATCAAAGACAAACCTTGGTACCAACAACAAATATTCAAAACACATGTTTGCATAAATGTAGAGTGGATGAAAACACAATGGTGGTGAAAAAAGAAAACTTTATAGCATTCATGTGTCATATTGTTAATATCACAGTACAAATGAAGAAGAAAAGTGACAAAATCAAAGAAATTGTAACAGCAGCTGGAAGGTTTTTAGATATGAAAGAAATTCAAGCAGAACAGATCCATACCATTTTGAGTAACACTGAAATAATAGAGAATGGTCAGGATTAGGATTCTAGCTGTTATCATGGTTTTACACATTCTTCAATGGAACGCCAGAAGTTTAATAGCCAATGGACAAGAATTTAAAAAGTATGTTTATGAATTAGAAATAATTCCAGATATAATATGCATTCAAGAAACATGGTTAAAACCTAATTTAGAATTTAAGATTCCTGGATATAGTATAGAAAGACAGGATAGAAGTAATGGTAGTGGAGGAGGATGTGCTATTTTTATTAAAGATGGAATAGCTTATAAGAAAAATCCCATGAATAAAGAAATAGAATGTGTTATTATAGAAATATTTAATGTAAGGAAATATGGAAATATTAAAATTATTAATTATTATAATCCATGTAAAAATCTTGATAGTGATATATTTAGGGAGATAGCAGGGAAAATATATAGAAGAGAAATATGGTGTGGTGATTTTAATGCCCATAATAGTCTTTGGGGTAGCAGAAAGACCGATCATAATGGTAGCATAGTGGAAGAAATAATGGATGAAAGGTCATTAGTTTGTCTTAATAATGGAAAAGGTACAAGAATAAATATACATAAAAATACAGTTTCATGCCTTGATATTACATTAATATCTGATTGTCTTGTTAGTTCATGTAAATGGGATGTCAACTGGGAGTCTACAGTAGGAAGTGATCATTTTACAGTGAGTACAATAATTGATGACAATATAAACAGGCAAGAAGATTTCATATTAACAAGATGGTGCTTTAATAAAGCTAATTGGCAAAAATTTAAAATTAAGTGTGAGGAAACCAGTCATATGGTTACATTAAAAGGCAATATTGAAGAATGTGCAAGGGAGATAACAGAACATATTTTAAATGCAGCAAGTTGTAGCATACCAAGGAAAAGAAACATAAAAGGTAAGAAAAAGGTAGTTCCTTGGTGGAATGATGAATGTAGCAAAGTGGTTAAGGAGCGTAACAAGGCATTTCAAATATTACAGAAAAATTTAACAACCGAAAACCTTATTGAATATAAAAGGAAAAGAGCAATGGTTCGTAAAACTATTAAGGAAGCAAAAAAGAAAACATGGAGAGAATACTGTTCCTCAATAGGTTCAGAAATAAAATTACAGAATGTTTGGTCAATGTTTAGGAAAATGACGGGGAAAAGGAATGATGTTAAAATACCAGCGTTAGTTAGAGATCAGGAGATAGTAGTTTTAAATCAAGAAAAGGCAGATTTATTAGGCGAGACATTTGCTGCAGTTCATAATGGCGATCATCTTACAGACATTCATAGAAGGCAGAAGATACAAAAACTTGGAAATCATAAAAATATATTGGGAAAATGTAAAAAATGTATATCAACATTAGACATGAATATAAATATGAAAGAAATTAAAACAGTATTGAAAGGGACAGGATATTCAGATCCAGGGGAGGATCAATTATGCTATGCTATGTTTAGACAGATACCAGAAGTAACATTGAAATTAATATTAAAATTATTCAATAAAATATGGAAAGAAGGTTCAATACCAAATAGTTGGAAAAGGGCAATAATTTTACCATTTAATAAACCAGGGAAAGATCCTAGCAGTCCAAATAATTATAGACCAATAGCTTTAACTTCTCATTTAAGTAAATGGATGGAGAAAATAGTAGTCAGTAGATTAGGGTTTGTTCTTGAACATAAGAAATGAATTAATGGATACCAGTGTGGATTTAGAACAGGGAGATCAACGATGGATGCAATAATTAGTATCAGTAATGAAATAGAGAAAGCACTAAAAATGAAGGAGATAATGATTGTAGTATTTTTTGATATAGAAAAAGCATATGATTCATTATGGAGAGAAGGGTTACTTATACAAGTAAAGCAGATGGGAATAGGTGGGAAGATGTATAATTGGATAGCAAATTTTTTGATGGATAGGAAAATAAGGGTGAAGATGGGGAATGATTATTCAAAAGAATTTAATGTGGAAAATGGAATACCTCAAGGTAGTGTAATAAGTCCAATATTATTTAATATCGTGATTAATGAAATATTTTCAGATACTGATAAATGTATTAAATCTGCATTATATGCAGATGATGGGGCCATATGGATGAGAGGAAAGAATATAAAACATGTAATAGGAAATATTAAGAAAGCAATTAATAAAGTAGAAAAATGGTCTTATGAATGGGGCTTTAAATTATCAGCAAGCAAGTCTTGTTTCATGGTATTCACAAATAAGAGAAATATTGATATAGGAACAATAACATTATATGGACAACCGTTGGAAAGGGTTACAGAATTTAAATACCTAGGATTATGGTTAGATAGCTCTTATACATGGAAAACACATATAGATCATTTGGAAACTAAATGTAAGAAAGTTATAAATCTCCTAAAGGCTGTGGCTGGAAATAACTGGGGTGCAGATAGATAGTCATTATTAAACATATATAGGGCTCTTATGAGATCAATAATAGATTATGGCAGTTTTATTTATGGAGCAGCAGCTAAAACAACATTACAAAGAATAGATAGATTACAGAGTAGAGCTTTACGTATATGTACAGGAGCAGTGAAAACAACACCTATCAATGCTCTTTTGGTAGAGACTGGAGAAACTCCACTGGAAATGAGAAGAATGAAATTAGGTTTAGTATATTGGATGAAAATTAAAAGTAATATGGATGAAAATGTAACCTCAACAATTCTAAAAACTTGTTGGGAATATGCAAAGTTCCATAATAATGGATTTGGATGGGCTATATGTAAATTGATTAAAGAGTTTGGATTAGAGGATAAGGAAATAGCACAGTTTAATCCAATTAGTGTTATTCCTCCATGGGTATTTCCTGAGATAAATGTAGACATGAGACTTCTTAAAATGAAAAATGAATGGAATTTAAACGAAATAGGGATACAGACTGATATATACTTAAGAAACTCATATTATAATTACCTTAAAATTTATTCAGATGGGTCTAAGAATTTAAAAGGGTGTGTGGGAATAGGAATATATGTACCAGAGTTTAAAATACACATTTCTAAAAGAATGTCAGATCAACTATCTGTTTTCACAGCAGAGATGGTGGCAGTTATACTGAGTTTACAATGGGTTGAGGAGGTCAGACCAGACAGGGTGGTGGTATGCACGGATTCCAAAGCAGTTTTAGAAAGTATTCAGGGAGAAGGAAATAATAGGAAAGATTTAGTATTAGAAATTCAGCACAGTTTATTTAGAATATACAGGGGTGGCATTGATATTTGGTTTTGTTGGGTACCAGCACATGAAGGGGTAAAAGGAAATGAAAAGGCAGATAAATTAGCAAAAAGGGCTTTAGAGGAGGCAATAACAATTACAATTCCTTTAGGGAAAGGGGAAGGAAAATCATTTATTAAGAGGAAAGAAATTGAAAATTGGCAAAAAAGGTGGAATGAAGATAAAAAAGGAAGAAGATTATATGAAGTACAAAAGTCAGTATTAAATAGAAATATTAATGAGAGAAACCGAAGGGAAGAAATAATAATGTTCAGATTAAGAGTAGGTCATACTTATTTAAATGACAGTTTATATTTAATAGGGAGGAAAAATAATTATAAATGTGAAGGATGTAGAGAGATAGAAAATGTAGAACACGTATTGATGAACTGTAAAACATATGAACCTGAAAGGGAGAAATTGAGAAGAGTAGTTGAAAGGTCAGGCCAAGAATGGAGTCTTAAAGGATTATTGGGAAATAAAGGAAATATAAAGGATATTTATAGATTAAGGAAAGCATTATTTATTTATCTTAAGAATACAAAATTAAAAAATAGAATTTAATAGATGTGAAACAATGTTACTACACACTCATGAACAGTAGGTGGCGGTATGCACCTTAAAGTTGCTTGCAATCCGCCATGATAGAAAAGAAGAAGGAGGAGGATTCTGGCGCGCTGTCTGTTCGCCGTGTGCGTCAGGATTCACAGACAAGCGCGCCAGAATCCAGTTCTCTTTCGCGCTTGAATAATAACACGCACATTAATGCCAAAATGTCCGTTTTATCAATTGTATCCTCACAAAAACAGTCTTAAACGAGTTAAATAAAATCTTAAATGAAAGTCAAGAGTAAATGAGAAAATGAAATGTAAGATCCTGTCATCAGCGTCAGATCTTAAAGGGACAGCAGCCAATTCTGTCTATCAAGTTACCAAAGAACAAAGGGGAACAGAGCAAATTACTCACTGATCTTGTCTAAAGAATGTTTGTAGCTTTAATAAGAATTTTTATATATTTAATTTATAATTTATGCAGTGCAGACTATTTGATAACCTTATTCAATTTCTGTATATTCCGTACCTGTTAGACAGGAAGGGCACAGGTAAATATAACATTTATTATGGGTTCATGTGATGATTGTTTAAAGTTCATTTAAATTAAAAGTTGTTATATTTTTGAAGCCTAATGAATGTTTTGAATTTGGAGGGAACAATCCTTTTCATCGAGACATCAGTAGCTATATTAATATCAGTGATATTGGCCTTCATTCATAAAAAGATGCTATTAAACCATTATTTAAAATATACAGTTTTTATGTTGTTTTTACATTACAGTGGTAATTGGGTCTCACAATTTCAATTTTATTTACACACAAAACATTAATGGTGAACATTTTTGACTTTATAAAATGATTCTCTCAAGTCGTGGCAATGAATTGGCCCCTATTAAACAATAAAAAAAAGTAACAAATCTTTTTGTTATTCATAGTTTAGTAGCCTACTTTTATTTTTGGCAGAATTTATCACTATAATCAACTTAATTATTTCCTGGGACCTGGATTTTGTATCACCATAGTCCCAAATGAATGTAAATGCAGGAAATGGGATTCAAATCGAAAAAAAATTCCCCCATTTTGTGTCCCCCCCACTTTTCAAACCAAAGTTACACCCTTGGATGTCTGGATAAAAATGTCTGGACATTCCTGTCTAACAGGTAGGACATACAGACATTGAATTAAGTTCAACATTCTGCACTGCAAACATTATAAATTATAGAAAAATCCTTATTAAAGTTACAAAAGTTATTTAGTCAAGAGCATTGAGTGTTTTTCTCTGTTCCTTTTGTTCTTTGATTAACTTTAACGACAGAGATAATTAGTGGCTACTGTGTACTGTCCCTTTAAGACCAGCCGCTCCTGAGTCTGACAGAGACGTGGATCACACACACGCCTCATTCTCTCATGAGTCACAACTCTTTACGGCCATCGTAAGACTGCTCTTGTGTTAAGATACTCGACACAAAAAGACATTTTGGCATAATTGTGTGTTATTGTTTGTTCAAGCGCGAAAGAGAACTATATTCTGGCGTGCTGTCTTGTGCGCACGCACGATACTGGCGCGAGTCTTTCTCTGTGTGTGTGTGTCACAGTCAACGCGATCTTTTTTGTCTTGTCACGAATGAATGACTGAATCGAGTAACATTTAACGCCTTTATCATTAAACGTGCTAAGAAAAAACATCCATATAAAGTCTGACCTGCTTAAATCCAATCCGTTATTTCATAGTATCGATAAAATCGATTGATTACCTTTTAAAACGATGTTAGATCGATATATGTCGTCCGGAAGGCCAACTTGCTGAGCACAGATCGATGTAGTTGGATCATAGGAATATAAATCGATTCATCGATGTAGTCACCCCTACAGGTTATATGTGTGTTTGACTCCAAATTTGCTGTAGACGCACTCATCACACATCAAACACAATGCTATTTATTTAGAAGTTGACCGATTCAACATGTTCAGATTCGGGAAGCTCCTATACAGTTGGCTTGTTGCCCGGTGCACATCCAAACACAGTGATAACACAATCTGAAACTGCGGTCACATGCAGAGAGAGAGAGGCGGGCGAGAGACATCTGGCACCACTGTCTGTCAGGCTGAAACACTCGAGAAGCTTCTCACTCAGACACACACTCCTGACACAATCACACTGGCTCCTTTCAGCTCGTTCTCAGAGGAGATTGAGTTTCTGCTAAAGCTGATGAATGAGTGGCACTGTTGCTTTCAGTGAACCAGACATGGATGAGTTGACGGACAAAACGGGCGAGAGTAGACCGGAGCTCATCTGTCCAAACCCCATGAACTCAGATGCTTCTTTAAAGAGAACTTACTAAGCTTTTTTACTTTCTTTAGTGTGTAATGTTGCTGTTTGATCATGAACAAGCTCCAGTTCTTCTCTATATCAGTGTCAGTGTTTCTGAACTCCTGAAACGCCTCCATTGTAGTCTTGAGTTTTTTCCGGGAACGGACATGACACAATATTCCTCATTATAATAATTCATACGCAGAATAAAGGGGCGGGGGCCTGGTTGAGTTAGTTAGATTTTTTTTTTTTTTTACAAAAGTAGATAATATGACCACTCTGAAGCACAGATGCTAACAGAGATCAAGGGCATTATGTATTTGCTCAGAAATTGTTGAGGTTAACTGTCAAACAAATGGCTTTGCAGTAATTCTTTATGTGGAGTCTTTACTAAAATAAAACAAACAAACTACCTATTAGGTGAATACCTTTGAAATCCTAACAGAATGTACAGTATAAAGCTTTTACACAGACATAAATACGAAAACTAATAATTTTCTGTCAGAGTAAACGTATTTATCTTCTTTGAACAAACATCACACTGTATTTGAAACAGATCATGAGCATAAACTTGCTTTCTTGCCTAGCAACAAAACAGCAGGAGGAGCAACTAAACAGGATTTAATTGTGTTTTCCAAGAGTTGACCTCCTTAAATTGGAGCCTTTGACTTATGAAGCTCGTTAAATCACTGACGCAGTGTGAGTGTGAGTGTGAGTGTGAGTGTGTGTGTGTGTGTGTGTGTGTGTGTGTGTGAGAGGGCGTGCAGCACATCTGGTTTACATACAGCTCTCTCTCTCTCTCTCTCTCTCTTGCTGTCTTCTCTCTCTCTCTCTGGCTGTCTCTCTCTCTCTCTTGCTGTCTTCTCTCTCTCTCTCTCTCTCTCTCTCTCTCTCTCTCTCTCTGGCTGTCTCTCTCTCTCTCTTGCTGTCTTCTCTCTCTCTCTCTCTCTCTCTCTCTCTCTCTCTCTCTCTCACTGCTTCTTGTAACTTCCCCTGTAATTGTTTGAAGAGATGGTAGAGGTTTTTCCTCCATGCAGATAAAAACCTCAGATCGTTTAACTCACGTCTGCCAGTAGTTCGAGTTCATCGCTGGGTAAAAATAGCCTTTAACTTCAATGAAACTATACAGAAAACTGAAGACGCCAGTCTTGAGGGACTTTTACAACTAGAACAGGTTTTCCTGCTTGAATGTTGATTATTTCCCCATATTCTCCATCTCTATGAAGCCCCTCCTTCTGAAAAGCACACTGTGCTCTGATTGGACGGCTGGATCAGTGTGTTGTGATTGGTCGAGTGCTTTGAGTGTGTTTGGGAAATGTCCCGCCCCTTTCCATAACCGCCAGTTTAACACACTACTAACTCACTCAACCAGGCCCCCGCCCCTTTATTCTGCGTATGAATTATTATAATGAGGAATATTGTGGCGTGTTCGTTCCCGGAAGAAACTCAAGACTACAATGGAGGCGTTTCAGGATTTCAGGAACACTGACACTGATATAGAGGAGAACTGGAGCTTGTTCATGATCAAACAGCAACATTACACACAGATGAAGATGGAAACAGCAGAACAGCTCCTCTTTAATTAACAGTGAAGCTTGTTAGCAAACGCCACTATTAACGTTTTGTAATGTCATAAAGTATAATATATAGGATAAAGTATTATAATAATAAAGAATAATAAAAAATTATCGAAAGTATTAGTCTGATTTTAGGAACTGTTTGTGTGTGTGTGTGTGTGTGTGAGTGAGAGTGAGTGAGTGAGTGAGTGTGTTTTAAACAGTAGTGAATATCCTGCCCTTCCATCGTATCACAGTCATACAAACTTATTATGACAATAAATGCCAAGATCAGAGGCGTAATGATGATCTTCCACCCCCACATTGGTATTTGAACGTGCCGCCAATGAAGCCAACTTTTTTCCCTGAAACCACGCACTTCACATCCAAGGAAGTAGAGACTGTCTTAAAAAACCTCCCTAACAATAAAGCAAGTGGCAAGGATGGTGTGACATATGAGACTCTTAAAACAATACAATCACGTAAAATTTTAACAACTATTTTTAACGTCTGTTTGGAAAATAAGAGGGTACCAGATTCATGGAAAGGAGCACTGATCCATCGTATTCCAAAAAAAGGTAACATTCCTGATGAACCATCAACATGGAGGGATATATCCCTTCTCCCTACCATCTATAAGGTTTTCATGAAATGCATACTGGCCAGAGTTCTCCCTTGGTTGATGGAAGCCGACATCTTATCCTCTAAACAAAAGGTGTACATCAATAGACAAGGTATGAATGAGCATGTATTTTGCCTGAAAACAAGGATAGATGGTTTTAAGCATGAGTCTTGTAAACTGTACTCAGTCTTCTTAGACTTTAGAGATGCATTCGGAACTTTATCTCACAATGTCATGTTCAGATCACTGGAGGAAATACAGCTACCTCAACTGTTTATTGACATAGTGAAGGATGTATATAAAGGCTCCTTTATTGAAGTAATCTGTGGAGAACAGCTCACCCAGCCAATACCACTCCAGATAGGCATTAAAACGGGCTGCCCTTGGAGTGCAATTCATTTTATAATTGCCATCAACCAATGGATAAAGTGGATGTGTCAATGTGCCCCCCCTGGTGTGGTATCGCCTATTCCAGTTCAGGGCTATGCAGATGATGTCCAGATTGCCTCCAGAGAAGAAAGCGTCATTAAGAACATGCTGGCCAGGACAGACTCTTTTCTGAAGTGGTCAGGCATGGAGATCAACGACACTAAATGTGCTGTTCTGTACGAGAGGAGAAGTGGAGGGAACAGGTGGTACCGTTCAAAAACTGATAAATCTGATAAATGCCCAGTGTTTACAGTAGCAACAAAACCTGTACGTGTATATTCTCTTCATGAGACATACACTTATCTTGGACATAAAATTAACATAGCAGGAGAATGGAAGGAGCAAGTAAGCATCATTTAGTCTAATTTACATCTAGGCTGGATTTGATTGACAAATGCCCATTACCACTGACTATGAAGTTAGAGGCTATTAGACAGGTGGCGCTGTCTAAAGCACAACATCTATTCTCCAACGTTCATATCCAACAGAAAGTGCTGAGTGAAATGAATAACAAGAGAGTGAGTCTAGTGCGAAAATAGTTTGAACTGAACACGCATAGTACCCGTGATATTATTTTTCACCCCCAATGGGAAGGAGGGTTGGGGGTACCAAACATGATATGGATTTATACCAGCATGCGTATTTCCCATCTTCTGAACATGCTGAATAATGATGACAAGTAAGTGAGAGAGCTGGCCTGATCCTCCCTGTTCTTGGACCTCCGGAGCGCAAGGTGCCGCTGGCCAGAGAGTCAGAGACACACTTCCTTGGCTTTAAGAGAAAATCCAGCGGGAAACTTGACACCCATTCTGCCGGCTTTGGTGTCTGGTCAGATTGGCCGGACCTGAACGATCTCTGTGTTCGAACTGGAGTATCACTGGAGTGGGTGCGGTCTGATTGTGAGGGTCTCGGAGGACACCATTACTGACCCCCTGACCTCTGTCAGGGCCACAGCCACATACGGTGGTCACAGCTACACCCTAACATCCACAGGGGCCCGGCCAATTCTGCTGGACCTACACCAACATCATCAGAAACAACACTGGACTGGACTGAAACTTCAGGGGAAACTTGCGTGTCTCTCCTCCGCTGATCACTCTGTTTCTCACTCATTTTTTAAGAATACTGCACTCAGTGAGGACATTATCATTTTTACAGTAAAAGCCAGACCACAAGTTCTTCCAACCAGACTCAATCTTTCTATCTGGTTTCCTACAACTCAGGTACCTCATTGTTTGCATCACGCTTCAGAACAGATCACTGAAACACTGCCACACATCTTGAATGGCTGCCATGCCTATAAAGGAATGTACGTCGCACGCCACGACAGAATAGTGGATCTTTTAATGAAGGACAAATCAAGCCATTTCTCATCTGCTGTAAAAATGTACAAACACGCTTGTGTAAAATCATCTATGTTTCGGAATTGTAATGGCTCTAAAACCTTTTCTCATGTGCTTGCAAATACACCAGATATTGTTGTGATTAATGAGGAGATCAGCGAGGTGTTCGTTGTGGAGGTTGCATGTACCTTTGACTCTAGTATGGAAGAAGCCTTTATGACTAAGATGATTAAACATCAACCACTTCTAAACATCATCTCAGAACTAGGTTATCAGAGCCGACTACTTGTGTTCATATTTGGCAGCTTAGGACACACACACACAGGTTGGTTGTAAGGGGGCTTCAACAACTAGGGATGGCCAAAAAGAGGGCTAAACGCTTAGCAAAGTACTGTGCTCTGTCTGCTATTATAGGCAGCCGTCATATCTGGCGGAGACGGTGCTACTTGTATCCATAACAACTGAGTGACGCTAAATATTGTGAAGATCTGCAGTATGCCACTGGTCCTTGATTATGTGGATGCATTTGACTGCATCTATAGTATTTGTGTCCCTGTAAATCATTTATTTTAAGTGGACTTAAATAAGTAGTTAAAATGTGTGTGAGGTGAAGTGAGTGAGTGTAAAGTCCTCACATGTGCTGAAGTGTTTATTTCAAAGGGACATTGTTTCAGTCTGTCTTCATTACAGATGAAACACAACGTCTCTAAATTTACAAGTGTTTGTCTGTGGACGACTGGAGTGTTTGCTTCCATGGTTTCACACTCACACACACACACACACACAGCTGATGGAGAGCAACATCACTAACATCACAGACACACGACTGGCTCTTATTTCAGCTCAGCTACTGTTACTGGAGCTCATATAAGACACACACCATTAATCAACACTTCCTGTTTTCTATTCTATTCTATCCGTCCATCCATCCATATAGCCAAAAGTATTGGGACACCCCTCCAAATCATTGAATTCAGGTGTTCCAATCCCCTACATGGCCACCGTTGTATAAAATCAAGCACTAGGAATGCAGACGCTTCTACAAACATCTGTGAAAGAATGGGTCGCTCTCAGGAGCTCAAGCGTTGGACCGTGATCGGTTGCCACTTGTGCAATAAGTCCATTTGTAAAATTTCCTCACTATTAAATATTCTGTGGTCAACTGTAAGTGGTATTATAACAAAGTGGAAGCAATGGGGAACAACAGCAACTCAGCCACGAAGTGGAAGGTTACGTAAAATCACAGAGCGGGTCAGCGCATGCGGAGGCTCACAGTGCACAGAAGTCACCAACTTTCTGCAAAATCAACAGCTACAGACCTCCCAACTTTGTGTGGCCTTCAGATTAGCTCAAGAACAGTGCGTAGAGCTTCATGGAAAGGGTTTCCATGGCCGAGCAGCTGCATCCAAGCCTTACATCAAAAAGTGCAATGCAAAGCAAGGGAAGCAGTGGTGTAAAGAGTGGGATGCAGAGCGTGGGATGCAGTGGTGTAAAGCGTGGGATGCAGTGGTGTAAAGCGTGGGATGCAGTGGAGTAAAGCGTGGGATGCAGTGGTGTAAAGCGTGGGATGCAGTGGTGTAAAGCGCGGGATGCAGTGGTGTAAAGCGCGGGATGCAGTGGAGTAAAGCGTGGGATGCAGTGGTGTAAAGCGTGGGATGCAGTGGTGTAAAGCGTGGGATGCAGTGGTGTAAAGCGTGGGATGCAGTGGTGTAAAGCGTGGGATGCAGTGGAGTAAAGCGTGGGATGCAGTGGAGTAAAGTGTTGGATGCAGTGCTATAAAGCATGGGATGCAGTGGTAGCTTGGGACGCAGTGGAGTAAAGCGTGGGATGCAGTGGTGTAAAGCGTGGGATGCAGTGGTGTAAAGCGTGGGATGCAGTGGTGTACAGCGTGGGATGCAGTTGTTTAAAGTGTGGGATGCAGTGGTGTAAAGGGCGGGATGCAGTGGTGTAAAGCGTGGGATGCAGTGGTGTAAAAGGCGGGATGCAGTTGTTTAAAGTGTGGGATGCAGTGGTGTAAAGGGCGGGATGCAGTTGTTTAAAGCGCGGGATGCAGTGGTGTAAAGGGCGGGATGCAGTGGTGTACAGCGTGGGATGCAGTTGTTTAAAGTGTGGGATGCAGTGGTGTAAAGCGCGGGATGCAGTGGTGTAAAGCGTGGGACGCAGTGGTGTAAAGTGTGGGATACAGTGGTATAAAGCGCAGGATGCAGTGGAGTAAAGTGTTGGATGCAGTGCCATAAAGCATGGGATGCAGTGGTAGCTTGGGACGCAGTGGAGTAAAGCGTGGGATGCAGTGGAGTAACGCGTGGGATGCAGTGGTGTAAAGCGTGGGATGCAGTGGTGTAAAGCGTAGGATGCAGTGGAGTAAAGCGTGGGATGCAGTGGAGTAAAGCGTGGGATGCAGTGGTGTAAAGCATGGGATGCAGTGGTGTAAAGCGTGAGATGCAGTGGAGTAAAGCGTGGGATGCAGTGGTGTAAAGCGTGGGATGCAGTGGTGTAAAGGGTGAGAGGCAGTGGTGGAAAGCGTGGGATGCAGTGGAGTAAAGCGTGGGATGCAGTGGAGTAAAGCGTGGGATGCAGTGGTGTAAAGCATGGGATGCAGTGGTGTAAAGCGTGAGATGCAGTGGAGTAAAGCGTGGAATGCAGTGGTGTAAAGCGTGAGATGCAGTGGAGTAAAGCGTGGGATGCAGTGGTGTAAAGCGTGGGATGCAGTGGAGTAAAGCGTGGGATGCAGTGGAGTAAAGCATGGGATGCAGTGGTGTAAAGCGTGAGATGCAGTGGAGTAAAGCGTGGGATGCAGTGGTGTAAAGCGTGGAATGCAATAGTGTAAAGCGTGGGATGCAGTAGTGTAAAGCGCGGGATGCAGTGGTGTAAAGGGTGAGAGGCAGTGGTGGAAAGCGTGGGATGCAGTGGAGTAAAGCGTGGGATGCAGTGGAGTAAAGCGTGGGATGCAGTGGTGTAAAGCATGGGATGCAGTGGTGTAAAGCGTGAGATGCAGTGGAGTAAAGCGTGGAATGCAGTGGTGTAAAGCGTGAGATGCAGTGGAGTAAAGCGTGGGATGCAGTGGTGTAAAGCGTGGGATGCAGTGGAGTAAAGCGTGGGATGCAGTGGAGTAAAGCATGGGATGCAGTGGTGTAAAGCGTGAGATGCAGTGGAGTAAAGCGTGGGATGCAGTGGTGTAAAGCGTGGAATGCAATAGTGTAAAGCGTGGGATGCAGTAGTGTAAAGCGTGGGATGCAGTGGTGTAAAGCATGGGATGCAGTGGAGTAAAGCGTGGGATGCAGTGGTGTAAAGCGTGGGATGCAGTGGTAGCGTGGGATGCAGTGGTGTAAAGCGTGGGATGCAGTGGTGTAAAGCGCGGGATGCAGTGGAGTAAAGCGTGGGATGCAGTGGAGTAAAGCGTGGGATGCAGTGGTGTAAAGCGCGGGATGCAGTGGTAGCGTGGGATCAGTGGTGGAAAGAGTACTGAAAAAGCATACTCAAGTAAAAGTACTGTTACTTGTCAAAAAATGTAGTGAGAGTAGAGTAAAAGTACCGGTCCTAAAAACTACTCAAAGTAGGAGTAAAAAGTAGCCCTTTTAAAAGTACTCAAGAGTAGTGAGTAGTGAGTATTATGCTATGAATGTTAGTCCACCTTATACCCTGCAAATTGAAAATGTAGCTTACTCTTTTATCACAGATTCATAGAAAAAAAGAAACAGTATTTCAATATTTCTCCAACAGTTTTATTTTTGACTGCTAGCACTAAAAATACAGCGTTTTCCCTACCATTGTTTTAGACGACTTCCGCCCCCCCTAAAATGCTGACAAAATCCAGTCATAAAAAAGGAATTTATAACTCGGAATTTCACGGAATTTGTAAATTTTTTGAGGAATAAATAGAAAGCAGTTCAGTACACTTGAAATCAAATCGCGATATAGTGTGAATATTAAACCACAAAGACAATTTAAATACGAATCCTGCATGTTCTGTGTGAATGAATGGTGCAGCCGACGCGCAGTTTCATTTACCACACACACACACACACTGAAGCACGTGTGAGGTGTGACGCTTGCGCTGTTTTTTTGCCTATATGAAGACACAAATGCATGAACTTCCTCCAGGCTCAAGATCCACTCCGAAAGTCACTTCGTGAACAAAATAAATTGGCGCCAGGTGTTTTGAAGTTTGTTGATGCTGGTTTGATGCAAAGTTTTCCGCGCGCGATTTGATTTGACGGGAATCACGCATGGAGTCACATGATGACTTATTATAAAAATAAATATTAATATAAATGTAGCGACGGCAGGTTCAGGGAAAATAGCACAGTAAAAGTACCGATACAGCACTTAAAATGTACTCAAGTAAAAGTAAAAGTACACTGTTTTTAAACTACTTAAAAAGTACAATTCCTAAAAAAAACTACTCAATTACAGTAACGAGAGTATTTGTAATTCGTTACTTTACACCACTGCGTGGGATGCAGTGGAGTAAAGCGTGGGATGCAGTGGAGTAAAGCGTGGGATGCAGTAGTGTAAAGCGTGGGATGCAGTGGTGTAAAGCGTGGGATGCAGTGGTGTAAAGCGTGGGATGCAGTAGTGTAAAGCGTGGGATGCAGTGGTGTAAAGCATGGGATGCAGTGGAGTAAAGCGTGGGATGCAGTGGTGTAAAGCGTGGGATGCAGTAGTGCAAAGCGTGGGATGCAGTGGTGTAAAGCATGGGATGCAGTGGAGTAAAGCGTGGGAGGCAGTGGTGTAAAGCGTGGGATGCAGTAGTGTAAAGCGTGGGATGCAGTGGTGTAAAGCGTGGGATGCAGTAGTGTAAAGCGTGGGATGCAGTGGTGTAAAGTGTGGGATGCAGTAGTGTAAAGCGTGGGATGCAGTGGTGTAAAGCATGGGATGCAGTGGAGTAAAGCGTGGGATGCAGTGGCGTAAAGCGTGGGATGCAGTGGTAGCGTGGGATGCAGTGGTGTAAAGCGTGGGATGCAGTGGAGTAAAGCGTGGGATGCAGTGGTGTAAAGCGCGGGATGCAGTGGTGTAAAGCGTGGGATGCAGTGGTGTAAAGCGCGGGATGCAGTGGTAGCGTGGGATGCAGTGGTGTAAAGCGCGGGATGCAGTGGTAGCGTGGGAAGCAGTGGAGTACAGCGTGGGATGCAGTGGAGTAAAGCATGGGATGCAGTGGTAGCGTGGGATGCAGTGGTGTAAAGCGCGGGATGCAGTGGTAGCGTGGGATGCAGTGGTGTAAAGTGCGGGGATGCAGTGGTAGCGTGGGATGCAGTGGAGTAAAGCGTGGGATGCAGTGGTGTAAAGCGCGGGATGCAGCTGTGTAAAGCGTGGGATGCAGTGGTGTAAAGCGCGGGATGCAGTGGTGTAAAGCGCGGGATGCAGTGGTAGCGTGGGATGCAGTGGAGTAAAGCGTGGGATGCAGTGGAGTAAAGCGTGGGATGCAGTGGTAGCGTGGGATGCAGTGGAGTAAAGCGTGGGATGCAGTGGAGTAAAGCGTGGGATGCAGTAGTGTAAAGCGTGGGATGCAGTAGTGTAAAGCACGGGATGCAGTGGTAGCGTGGGATGCAGTGGTGTAAAGCGCGGGATGCAGTGGTAGCGTGGGATGCAGTGGAGTAAAGCGTGGGATGCAGTGGAGTAAAGCATGGGATGCAGTGGTAGCGTGGGATGCAGTGGTGTAAAGCACGGGATGCAGTGGTAGCGTGGGATGCAGTGGTGTAAAGCGCGGGATGCAGTGGAGTAAAGCGTGGGATGCAGTAGTGTAAAGCATGGGATGCAGTGGTAGCGTGGGATGCAGTGGTGTAAAGCGCGGGATGCAGTGGAGTAAAGCGTGGGATGCAGTGGTGTAAAGCGTGGGATGCAGTGGTGTAAAGCGTGGGATGCAGTGGTGTAAAGCGCGGGATGCAGTGGAGTAAAGCGTGGGATGCAGTGGAGTAAAGCGTGGGATGCAGTGGTGTAAAGCGTGGGATGCAGTGGTAGCGTGGGATGCAGTGGTGTAAAGCGTGGGACGCAGTGGAGTAAAGCGTGGGATGCAGTGGAGTAAAGCGTGGGATGCAGTGGTGTAAAGCGTGGGACGCAGTGGAGTAAAGCGTAAGGATTAAACTTCTCTGTCTGGCAATCCGATAGACGAGTCTGGGTTTGGCGTTTGCCAGGAGAACGGTACTTGCCTGACTGCATTGTGCCAAGTGTAAAGTTTGGTGGAGAGGGGATTATGGTGTGGGGTTGTTTTTCAGGGGTAGTTTGTTCGTTCCATCCATCCATCCATCCATCCATCCATCTATCATCTGACCATTTCTATCTATCTATCTATCTATCTATCTATCTATCTATCTATCTATCTATCTATCTATCTATCATCTGACATTTCTATCTATCTGACCATTTCTATCTATCTATCCATCCATCCATCCATCCATCCATCCATTTATCTATCTATCTATCCATCCATCCATTAATCTATCTATCTATCTATCTATCTATCTATCTATCTATCTATCTATCTATCTATCTATCTATCATCTGACCATTTCTATCTATCTATCTATCTATCTATCTATCTATCTATCTATCTATCTATCTATCTATCTATCTATCTATCTATCTATCTATCTATCTATCTATCCATCCATCCATCTATCTATCTATCTATCTATCTATCTATCTATCTATCTATCTATCATCTGACCATTTTATCTATCTATCTATCTATCTATCTATCTATCTATCTATCTATCTATCTATCTATCTATCTATCTATCTATCTATCTATCTATCTATCTATCTATCTATCTATCTATCCATCCATCCATCCATACATCATCTGACCATTTCTATCCATCTATCTATCATCTACCCATCTATCTATCTATCTATCTATCTATCTATCTATCTATCTATCTATCTATCTATCTATCTATCTATCTATCTATCCATCTATCCATCTATCCATCTATCTATCCATCCATCTATCCATCTATCTATCCATCTATCTATCCATCTATCTATCCATCTATCCATCTATCCATCTATCCATCCATCTATCTATCCATCTATCCATCTATCCATCTATCTATCCATCTATCCATCTATCCATCCATCTATCTATCCATCTATCCATCTATCCATCTATCCATCTATCTATCCATCTATCCATCTATCCATCTATCCATCTATCCATCCATCTATCCATCTATCCATCTATCCATCCATCTATCCATCTATCCATCCATCTATCCATCTATCCATCTATCCATCCATCTATCTATCCATCTATCCATCTATCCATCCATCCATCCATCTATCCATCTATCTATCCATCCATCCATCCATCCATCCATCCATCCATCCATCCATCTATCTATCTATCTATCTATCTATCTATCTATCATCTGACCATTTCTATCTATCTGACCATTTTTATTTATTTATTTATCTATCTATCTATCTATCTATCTATCTATCTATCTATCTATCTATCTATCTATCTATCTATCTATCTATCTATCTTCTGAAAATTTCTATTTATCTATCCATCCATCCATCCATCCATACACCCACACATCCATCCATCCATCCATCCATCATATACCTATCTATCATCCATCCATCTATACAATAACTGAATCACATCAAAATCACCTGAAACTAATACTAAAGATGTTTAATGCAGGTCTATTCAGAGCTCATGGATTTAGTCTGTGTTTGAATTAAAGGGCCTTTACTTCTGTTCACTACAGAAAAACGTTTTATTTGAAAGCTTAAAAAAAAAAAAGTTAAACTAATTTACCAACCCTTAATAAATAATGTCTTAACACTGAAAATGTATATTTTTAGATAAACTATTTCTGTTAAAGACATGGATAGGAACCCCTCGACACTGACCTCACACAGTCTTGCATCAAAGTGTAAAGATCTGAGACATTTTACAAGGCTTTTTATGTCTTTACAGTGCAAAGAAAATAGAAAGAGAGCGAGAGAGAGAGAGAGAGAGAGAACTTGGGAGAAAGTGAGTGAAGAGGGGGAAGGGAAGAGTTACGGCTTCAGACTCACTGTATTCACGTACCAGTGTGTGTTTGGGAGGAAGGAGTGGCTCCGAAAACACTAAATAAGAGCGAGGGCGAGTGAAAAACCACATCCACACATGCAGAAGAGATTTATGAGACGCAAACCCATCGACAACAGCGTGACCGCTGGGAAAAATCACTTCAATTCAGCCCTAATTACTCGCATGCGACTGTGACATCAACAAGAAGCTTAATTCAACACACACGGCTACTCTAACACACACACACAGTCATCTACAGACACTTCAAATATCTGGAGGACAAGCATGATTGAAATACCACTAGACTCTGACACTCCTTACACAAGCATAGTATTTGATTATAAATTATTGCATTATAATAACAAAACCTCTTTTTTAGTCAATGCTTGACTCTGGCACTGCGTGACATTTTTAATAAAGTGTAATTTTAATAAAGCATGTGAACGGTCACTTACTACTGTTGAGCATGCGGTGCATTTGTCAAACGCCAAACTCGCAGGGAGGACGTTATCAAATCTTGCCAGGAATCCTCGAATCTGAAAAGACAACAAATGTTTTTAAGCAACACACAATCAGTAAAGAAAATATACCTCGATCTCTAGCGCCACCTGGTGTGTGTTAGTAAGAACAGCAGGAAGTAACAATTTAAAAATCAAAAGGTAACACTTTATTTTAAAGGGGCGGTTGCATGTTAATACATGTACTTACTATACTAAATCTTGCATAATTACAAGTAAATGACCCTAAACCAAACCCTAACTCTATAGGAAGTACTTCTTTAGGCTACTTCACCTTAAAATAAATTAGAACCAAATAAAATGCAGGTTACCCTTTATTTTAAGGGTGTCATTGTTACAGTGTAATTATATATTCAAGTATGATATGTTTCAGTTTAGTTTGCGCCGACCCTGGGTTTTAGGCTCCATGAAAGTGGTTTGGCTTTTTAACATGTTCATCGCCATAGTAACTAACGCTAAACGGCTAACCTCAGCTGATGCTCCAGGTGAGAGGTTGCAAACCGAACTTGGACCAATCAACTGTGAGCAAAGTGTCACATGTCTGATGCGATAAAGCCACTCCTGTTTCTACTCCAAATTAAAGATCACTATAGCAAATGATTTTTAAAGACAAAATCGTCTGGCTTTTACTAATGCTTATTTAGAATAATACTTTTGTATGATATTACTTAAGTAATTATTATACCGTGAATCGATCACACATGTGCAATTTTAATTGATCAATTATTATGCACAGTTTAAAAAAATAAATATATAAAGGTAATATAGATACGCTTTAGAATCAATAGATGAAGCTATAAAATGACTACAATTTAAGCAATTTTGAGCGTGGCATGGTTGTTGGTGCCAGACGGGCCGGTCTGAGTATTTCACAATCTGCTCAGTTACTGGGATTTTCACGCACAACCATTTCTAGGGTTTACAAAGAATGGTGTGAACAGGGAAAAACATCCAGTATGCGGCAGTCCTGTGGGCGAAAATGCCTTGTTGATGCTAGAGGTCAGAGGAGAATGGGCCAACTGATTCAAGCTGATAGAAGAGCAACTTTGACTGAAATAACCACTCGTTACAACTGAGGTATGCAGCAAAGCATTTGTGAAGCCACAACACGCACAACCTTGAGGCGGATGGGCTACAACAGCAGAAGACCACACCGGGTACCACTCATCTCCACTACAAATAGGAAAAAGAGGCTACAATTTGCAAGAGCTCACCAAAATTGGACAGTTGAATACTGGAAAAATGTTGCCTGGTCTGATGAGTCTTGAGACATTCAGATGGTAGAGTCAGAATTTGGCGTAAACAGAATGAGAACATGGATCCATCATGCCTTGTTACCACTGTGCAGGCTGGTGGTGGTGGTGTAATGGTGTGGGGGATGTTTTCTTGGCACACTTTAGGCCCCTTAGTGCCAATTGGGCATCGTTTAAATGCCACGGCCTACCTGAGCATTGTTTCTGACCATGTCCATCCCTTTATGGCCACCATGTGCCCATCCTCTGATGGCTACTTCCAGCAGGATAATGCACCATGTCACAAAGCTCGAATCATTTCAAATTGGTTTCTTGAATGAATGAAATCTTTATTTCGAACAATTAATAAAATAATAATAAAATAAATAAATAAAGACAGCAATACGTATGAAATATCCATACAAATAAATAAACACAAAAACAACAAAAAAATTTTTTTTTAGCATAATAATCAACCTGTTCGAAAAGGTTGGTTTCTTGAACATGACAATGAGTTCACTGTACTAAAATGGCCCCCACAGTCACCAGATCTCAACCCAATAGAGCATCTTTGGGATGTGGTGGAACGGGAGCTTCGTGCCCTGGATGTGCATCCCACAAATCTCCATCAACTGCAAGATGCTATCCTATCAATATGGGCCAACATTTCTAAAGAATGCGCTGAGCACCTTGTTGAATCAATGCCACATAGAATTAAGGCAGTTCTGAAGGCGAAAGGGGGTCAAACACAGTATTAGTATGGTGTTCCTAATAATCCTTTAGGTGAGTGTATATGTTCAATTCTCTCTATAGAGAGAATCAACTGTATAAACTAGGGATGGCCCGATACCATTTTTTTTCAAACCGATACGAGTACGAGTATTTACATTTGTGTACTTGCCGATACCGAGTACCGATACCGATATTTCTACCGCAAAAGTAATAGGCTCCCAGAAGAGAAGACGACTATTTTAGAACACAGGTTAGAAGACTGTTTTTATTTTCTTCTCTGCTTGTTTTAACAAGTCTAAAAATAAATAAAAATTAGTAAAATAATAAATGTATTAACACACAAACCACTGTTAATTTAACATAAAAGCAAGCAGGCTACTGCGTGCATGGTCTGGCATGACTGAATGCGCGCAAAGTGCGCTCCCTTAATAAATCCTAAAAGCTGACAGTTCATCGCGATCTCAACATCTCTGTTATTATCAATGAAGCTGACTGCACAATCAATCTTTCATAATATCCACACTTTGTTTGTTATAATTAGAGGATTTGCCAGCATACAGAATTCAGCACTGAACAAAAAAGTCCGTTTTGAGCGGTGAGGGAAGTCTATCTTAAATGCTTCTGATTGGCCATTGCGTTCCAGAAATCAACACATATGTCTGTGATTGGCTACATCGCTCAACGCTGTAACCATGTTATGAATAGAACCTCTGACCTGTAAATCGTTTCTATTTTGTTGTAGTTGTTCTTGTTGCTTTTCTGCAAGAGATGAATAAAAATCTTTTAGTTTTTATGTTTTATTCATAGATATTTCTAGTTTGCGGGAGTCCCGCGAATCGTTTTTTTCTCCCGTAACCCGCACACACAGAGTGAGTGCATTACCGCCCGCGCGCGCGCTCGGCCATCAGATCTATGATGCGTCTTCAGATGTTTAATTAGATTGCTGGTGTTAAACGATGTACTTTCTTTCCCTCCTCTCGACACCTTAGCTGAACATAACTCACAGTCTGCCTTGCTGTTGTCATCATCCCTTATCTTGAAATGAGCCCAAACCGCCGACATTATACTTTCCTATGCCTCAGTTCACCTCGACAAAGCACTCGCGGCGGCCAGTTTCGTTTTGCAAAATGTACGTGGTATCGGTGCGTGGTATCGGCGAATTTTTATGAGTACGAGTACGAGTATATTAGGACAGTATCGGCCCGATCCCCGATGCCAGTATCGGTATCGGGCCATCCCTAGTATAAACTAACTACTTTTACTTGCACTGATATATAGCAAGACTTTTTCTTTTAGCTGTCCTCTTTCATAGACAGCTATTTTCTTCTTACTGTGTAAATTAAATTTGTTTAAATTCTTAATATTTTTTTGTAATCTCGTAATATTGTGCAGAAGAGAGACGTGAATCTCAGGTGCTCTGTTCCTCAGCGCGTGATTGGCTGTTCGCTCCTCTTTAAATACATCATTATAAAAACAAAATCATTCTTTATTAAATCAAAATGAAATAAACTCTCATGCACCACACACACTTTCCAATCCAGAAACAGTTGTAGCATAGTATATATATAAGTATAAAACGTCTTACTGTGACAATATATGGTTTATCTCAGGTAATTTCATGAGAACAACCTATATTTATAATGCAATGCTAATCAAGCAAGCCTTTCTCATCCTAATACCGTTTAATTTTAAATAATACTGTTTAACTTTAAATATCCTATATAATACCATTTAATTTTAAATATCCTATATAATACCGTTTAATTTTAAATATCCTATATAATACTATATATTTGATCTGTGTTTTAAATTAATTTCCATTATTTTTATCATATTTATTGAATATACATATTTATTATAAAAACTTTAAGATTTTATTTGTTTTACATATTTATTTATTTTACTATGCAATATGTTTATGCATGTGTGTGTATTTATTTAATATAAATTATATTCATAATATGCATTTATTATATACAATTTATTTTCTGTATTATATAGTTTATTTATTTTACTATTTTATTTGTTTGTTTTTTACCATGCATATTTTTTTTTAACAATTTATTTTTTATTTTTTTACTTTACTATATTTTTACTCTACTATATATTTGTATAAACCCTTTCTGCAAGTAAATGTAAATGATTATTGGTGGTTTCCGTATGAAAGCTCAGTGTTTTCTGGCAGTGGAATAAACGAGTGGTGTGTGTTTGGTCACATTCACACACTCCTCACACAGTCTCGAGAGCTACTATCTTAATTGAAAGTGAATTAAAGAAAGAATTAAAGTAAGTAATTACTCATTACCCATGAATCCATGCGCTCCAGCTCAAGGCACTTTGATGTAAATTCACATTCATGTTGTCAAATCCACAAAATAAGACGGATTCATATTTAGAAATTCCTCCAATGTCTTTCTGTTCAAATCTAATTACGTTTTTTAAATCAAATTGGAGGGAAGAAATATCAGGGAAATGAAATTTGAGCATGAGCTCAACCATATTAAACATGTCTGAATGTCATCGCAAACAAAATATGAAAGCAAGAGTCATTTACTGTAAAGAAAGATGCATACTTTACAATCAAAACATTAAAAAATGTCTGTGACTGAAAAGACTTTGTTTGATTGTGGTTAGTGGATGATGTTGCTGGTTAGTTCGGAGAATCGTTTGTTTCCAGATGACACTTTTCTTGTTATTAATGCAATTAAATGCATACAAATGCTGTTTATGCTGCTATATTGTTGTGGCCACAATATATATTTTCCGTTATTAATCATCTGGGCTTGTAAATGAAAAGTTGCAGGTTTGAAGGAAAAGAAAGGGAAGTTTTTGAGGTTTAAAACACACTACCGTTCAAAGGTTTGCTGTCGGAAAGATTTTTTAATGTTTATGAAAGAGTCTCTTCTGCTCAGCAATGCTGCATTTATTCCTGGAAGCTTGTTTCCGCCACGAGAATAAAACATAAAAAGGTAATTGCGACTTTTTATCTCACAATTTTGACTTTTTATCTCACAATTTTGACTTTTTTTTCACTCAATTTTCACTTTATTTCACTCAATTTTCACTTTTTCACTCAATTTTTACTTTTTCACAAAATTTTCACTTTATTTCACTCAATTTTGACTATATAAAGTCTAAATCTATATAAAGTCGCAATTGTCTTATAAAATCAGAATTGGGAGATATCAAAATTATCTTTAAAAATGTTTAATTTCTGTGGCGGAAACAAGCTTCATATTTATTTGACAAAAATAAAAACAGTGGAATATTAAAAACAGTGAAATATTATTCCAGTGTAAATCAGCTGTTTTCTATGTGAATATACTATAGTAAAGTGTAAAGTGAAGCTGAATTTTCAGCATCATTACTCCAGTCTTCAGTGTCACATGATCCTTCAGAAATCACTCTAATATGATGATTTGATGCTCAAGAAACATTTGTTGAAAGCAGTTCATATTTTTGTGGAAACATGGACACAATTTTAAAATGCCTTTCCTGTCAATTTTGATCAATTCAATGCATCTTTGATTAATAAAAAAAAAACACTTGTACTGACACTAAACTTCTAAACGAGAGTGTGGAGAGGGATGTTGTATCCGTGAGTGGAGCTTCCCAACACAACACCACCGAAATACCAACCAAACGATCAATAATAACGTCCCATTGCTTGTTAGAGCTTCATCACACACACAGACACAGTCCTCAGACACACAGCAGACAAGCTCTACTCTCAAACACACACCCTCACTAGACCATCACAGATCTCCTGGTTATTAAAACCTAAACATTCAGAGCAGATGTGCTGCAGTTCCTGGGACATCCAGCAGGGGTCAGTGTGAGCCAGCGAGACTCGTCCCCCAACGTCATCATGCTAATGTCTGCTAATGCAGAAACCCTCATAACACTACAGCCCATCCAGATCGATTTATAAGGTCAGGGGTTATAATGACCCGGTCGTGGCACGTGTCCGGTTCACCAGCGTCTGCTGCTGTGATGATACTGAGTCAGTCAAGAGAGCTTTCCTGAATATTCAGCTTTCGCATTATTCGTAAGGAGTCGCGTCTAAATGATGAGTTCTTGAGGAGGGAATATTCACGCTGTACGAGATCACAACCCAGAGAGCGGCTCTTTGACGTCTGTAGCTGCGTCATTAGCCCCCTGTGTGTGTGTGTGTGTGTGTGTGTGTGTGTGTGTGTGTGTGGCTAAGCTTCAGCACACAGGCAGGGGGTCCTGCTGTGCCACTTTATGAATTATACCGAGACTGTAAAATTAGAAGATGCAACAATATAAACAACTGCATGTAATATGTATAATAAAAACAAGCACAGCGAAATATATGTTGATGCTTTTCTATGGTGTCGTATAAAAAAATCATACACTGAAAAAAATGGTGTAGAACTTACTTTGAAATGATTTACACGCAGAAATGATTACAACAGTAACACATTGACTTAAACATGAGATTTTGAATTAGTAAGACTGAAATAGTATCTTCTTGTAAAATATATTATAAATAATATTTTTGACATGCACACCATGTGAAAAACGGGATGATTTGCACTGCAAAAAAATTATTTTATATTTCTCGTTATCCTCGAGGAACAGTGTTTCTGTCTTGTTTTCCAGCACAAATATCTAATCATTCTTAAATCAAGACACATTTACTGGAGAAGAACAATGACTGAAGTGAATTTATACTTAAAATAAGATTAAATCTTTGCCAATGGAGTCAGAAAAATGAACTTAATACGAAAGGAAAACATTAACCTCATTGGCAGATATTTGTTATTATTTTAAGCAAAAACTCATTTGATTTTTAAACATTTTTCAGTACACTAGACTTAATATCTTCAGTCATTTTGCGTCTCAATGTATCTTGATTTAAGAATGTTTCGATATTTGTACTGATTCATAATCACTTCTTTTTGAGTAAGAAAGATTTATTAACAGCATATAATTAGGGGAAAAGGGGAAATTGCAATTATTAAGTGGAATCAGAATCAGTTCTTTATCAATCCCATCTATAACATAAATGCCTCCGTCATACACTGTTTTTTTTTACTAAACGGCAAACACATCTAATTAAAAAATCATGGCTATGACATCACAGCCATGAGCTTATTAACATATGACCTCCCGTCAGCAATATTCAGCAGCTTGGCTCCTCCCAGTGAATTACACCTACACAGAGTTTAGCCAATCACAGCAGAGCTCATTTAAATACTGAAGTCTTAAAGGGATAATTCACCCAAATCATGAGTCATCATCCACTCATTCTCAAAATATTGTATGTTCCACACAAGGAAGAAGGTCATACAAGTTTGGAATAACATGAGTAAAGTTGACAATCCTAATGTTTCCCTTTAAAAGTACAATGGCAAAACATTCACATGTATGCACTTGAGCGATGCTTTTAGCCAAAGTGGCATTACATTACATCCATGATGTAGATGTTATCAGATGCATTCCCAGAGGATTGAACACAAGAAAGGGACTCGCTATAAATGTATTTGGTGTGACACACAATGTGTGAAAGTGAATGGGATCTGACATGGGAAAAGAGACGCAAATAGTGACAAAAAAGCTGCCAAATTACTTCAGAAATGACCAAACAAATCCTAATTTCTAGAGCTTGATAACCCCAGTCCCCATCAGTGTTATGTTATGAATAACTATAATAACCCCAGTCCCCATCAGTGTTATGTTATGAATAACTATAATAACCCCAGTCCCCATGCACTATCAGTGCATGGAAAAGAGCAGAGTGAACATTCTACTAAATATCTCCTTTTTACATGCGTGTTCAATGTTAACTCAAAGGCTCAGAGAAATAGTCATGTATAATATATAATAGTCATGTTTTTTTCTACAAAAACCCCCTTGACGGACATTCTAATTAACTCAGGGAGAAAAAAAAAATTATAAAAAGAACAGAATATGACCCTTTCAATTCTGTTCACGCGTGTGAAAGTGACGTCACACTGAATCCTCAGACAAGAGTTGCAGGTCAAGAGTGAGTCGAAACACTTTGTCTTCATCCCCAATTTACCCTTCCCTGCTTCTCCTCCTCCTCCTCCTCCTCCTCCAGACACTCATAAAGCTGTGAACGACCCCAAGCGTGCGGAGATGAGACACACACCGCCATCACTAAACACTCTTGTGAAGGATTAGCCCACAGATTTGCTCCTGCAATGTGCAGTTTCATTCTTCAATGGCAATCCAGTGACACAGTGAGGAGAACAGCAGAACCGACACGCTTGTCACTTTTGGTGAAGATGTTATTATTTAGATATATATTTGTGCACTATTATTTCCTCTGTGTGTGACTTTGGTTTGACTTTTTGGAAGCCTGAAAAAAGGCATGAAATGTTACAGAAAATTCTATTCTGAGAAGTCACATAAAAATATCTATAGGGTGTGTTGCCATTTTTGGAAAAGGATGTATGGTATATTAGTGGCTGTTCAGTATCGCGATATTTTGCGGTCGCAATTATATCGATACAGTAGTGCAAAGTATTGCAATATTTATCTGTCTTACTTTCGGGTTTCCTCTGATAATTTACAGTTGCGTATTACATCCACAAGGTGGCGCTTGTTGCGGTGTTTAAGCTCTAAATTACTCTTATTTATAGGATTATTCTCTGCTTTATGTTACTCTATTGTATTTGCATAATTGTAAGTTATGTGCTGGAAGCTCAGCATTCATGTGAGAGGTCTCCAGTTCAGAGAATAATGACGTCCTTCAGGTAATGTGTAGAAGATAACGTTCACAGAAGTAAATGTGACATTTGAAGTGAGTTGAGTCTTATTTACTCATTTTTTGTAATTCCTTTGAATAATATGGGGGACATGTATCGCAATATATCACAGAATCGAATCCAAATACTTGCTGTATCGCAATATGTTAAGAATCGCAATAACATTGATTCGTGGCCCAAATATCACAATACTATCGAATCGTCACATTTTTGCCAATTCCCATCCCATGGTATACAGGTGAAACTCGAAAAATTAGAATATCGTGCAAAAGTTCATGTATTTCAGCAATTCAAATTAAAAGGTGAAACTATTTAGTATATATAACTATTAGGGCTGGGTATTGACACAAATTTCACAATTCGATTCGATTTCGATTCACAAGCTTGCAATTCGATTCGATTTCGATTACGATTCGATTCGATTCAATATTGATTATTTTGGATATTAGGTACAATACATGGCAATTTTTTTCAAGGAAAACAATTCTCTTAACTAATGCTGTAAACTATGGGAGTCAGTTGTAGCCTACTAGGCTTCATTAGCCTACTATAATTTTGAAGGTAAAAATGAACTGATTTGAAGCTATACAAACACTTAAATTACACTTATTTATTTTTATAATAACAAAGTTATATGAAATATAAACATTTAAATGGTGGCTGTCATAAAAACTTGCCAGATTTATTCAAACATGCATTAAATATTGAAGAACATTAAAAATTATAATGAATATGTAATATGGTGCATATATTTAGCAAAATTCTCCTCTCTAGAGTTATTTTTTCTAGCTGACTAACTGACTAAGTTACTAAGTTTAATGTTTTTTCTGAGGTAAATGTGACGTTGTTTACTTGCTGTTTAACTGACGTCTTTCCACGGATGAAACACTGATTGAGCGACACCACGTTACATGATACGGATTTCGAAGTTGTACTCTATCTTTTAACACACTTTCAGATGCTCATTGATGTTTATTTGGCGCTGTAACTGGTATTATTAAGGCGGAGTAACTGGTATTAAGGCGGAAGAGGAGAATGAGATCATGTGCGCTCCGTGCTGCTGCTTCTCTTGAGCTGAGCCAGAGCGATCTCACGCCACAGCGCCAAAACGGTATTTATGTTTTTGAATTTCGTAAGAAAATGGACGTAATTCGAAATTTGAGACTTTATTTCATAATAATAGTCACAAAGCACAAAGATTATTTCGATTTATTGGATGGGATGTACGATACAATGTTCTACGCGATCATCAAATGAAAACAGGACGACTAATCGATTCTTGAGATTTAAGAATCGATATCGGTTCGTAAAAATGAGAATCGATTAATATCGAGAAATCGAAATTTTTTACCCAGCCCTAATAACTATATATATATATATATATATATATATATATATATATATATATATATATATATATATATATATATATATATATATATATGCATGATTATACTTTTCAGAGGGCCGACATTTCTGTATTTAAAATGCTTTTTTTTATTGATTTCATGAAATATTTAAATTTTCAGGGATTTTGAATTTGGGGCTTTCATAAGCCGTAAGACATGATCATCAAAATTATAACTTTTGCACGCTATTAACATTTTTGGAGTTTCACCTGTATGTGTGTGAGCTGAGCAAAAGTCATCTTCTGCAGAAGATTTGTTGTAAAATAAAGTCTAATATTTCTGGCATCAAAGATCTCTGAGAAGTGATTTCACAAAAGAGAGAAGCCACGACACTTCACACACACAACATGGAGTAACCGACTACATCTCTACAACACCTGCCCACAAACAGACTCCAGCACCGCAGTCTTTGCTTTGTTAAGATTGTGGATCTGTGATTCAGCAGGGTATTCGTATAATAATAAAATTCATTATTATAATTAGGGATGCATGATGGTATCGGTCGATATATGTTCATTTTTAATCTTATCATTATTATCGGCCCAATAAGAAAATGTGGCTGATATATTAAAGCTGATAAATAATGTATTATTTCCTTCAGCTGAAACTCCTCAGATGCGACTGTTCAACATGATGGTGCTGAATCACTTGAAATATGATTGAAATCACTTTTAAAAAAAAAGGAAATGCAGTAAAGTGCAACAAGTCTGTCATATCGGCTACATAAAATTACAATGAGAACATCATTATTATTGTGTTTGGGACATGGATTTTACTGGTGAGACTTGTGTTTTTGTAATCAGGTTCTCAAAAATTAAATAAAAACTTGGATTTAGATTTATCGGCCAATTTATCGGTTATCGGCTTTCAAACATAAAGAAATATCGTTTTTCGGTATTGGCCAAAATTTTCATATAAATATATATGTATGTAATAATATATATATATCCATAACTGACCTGATGTGGGACGAGACCCAGTGATGTTGGCGGCTCATTCATCCGGTCATCGCTGCTACTGGCCACTGCGTAACCTCTGGCAGAAAAACAGATTTATGCTTAGAGACTTTCTGTTAGTGTGTGTGTGTGTGTGTGTGTGGTCGGGGGGGGGGGGGGGGATGCTCCTCTGTTTAGGCAGATTTAATCACAAATCCTGAGGCCATCAGTGTGATTCAAATGGCAGACACTCAAAGTGTCAGAAAATGACCAGTCATTGACACCGTCATCACCTGTGTGTGTTAGCGCGCGAGCGCAGCGAGACCTGAACTGCACGCACTCCTATCTGTGTTTAAACTAAGCTAATTTAAGCTTTGCCAATTAAAACATTCCAGAGCAAGACGAAAAGAGAACTTGCGCACGCTGTGAGTGTGTGTGTGTGTGTGCAATCATCCGAAGCCCGCACACGTCTCAGACAGCGCCTAAATATTGAGTCCTCTTTCAAGTCTTGTGCTTGAATGGACAAATTCACACAAAAATGATGTCAACATGTCCGTATCCCGGCAGACATAGTCTGTTAAGCCTAAAGTAAACTTATACAGGCGAGAAATACAACATGCATGTGTAACAAAATGTGTAAATCTTTTTATTAATTGGTCACATTTTATTAATGAAAACGAAGCTTTTTGAAAACGCTCTCCAAAGTGGGTAAATTTGAAAAAGCAGTTTTCGTGTTGTAGTGTGGACTGTCTAAACGATGACGCAAGTTTAGTCATGTGACGCATATCGTACCAATAGATATTGATGTTTATAGCTATTCACTTTCACGCTGTTGCTGAAATATGTTCCTTCACACACTCTTCATATCACAGTCCTGCACAGACGACAGAATACACTCGCATCTGCTGTCCTGCGGCGAAACATGAGCAGTTTTAGCGTTTCACACCAAACATATAATAGTGAGTGAGAGCGACCTGGACCATCAGTGGATGAGGAGATATTTTGCTCTAAATAAAATGATCCTGTCAGAAGAATTGAGCGATAACTTTATTATTGATTTCTCTGTCTGTATCATCTCAGTGAGCTTCTGTGAGGGTTTACACATGCGCAGTAAAGGGGAATTTAGCTTTTTCAGGCGTTTTCCAAAAGTTTCTCATCCGCACAGAAACACTTGAAAACGCTAGTGTGGACGGAGAGCGTTTCTAAACGAAAACGCCGTTTTCAAATGTATCCGGATTAATGTAGACGTTAGACGAAAGTTCAGAACCAATCAGAGTGTCCTGCTGAGCCAGAGCGCATATTAAAAACACTGGGGTAGGAAAATGTATTTTAAAATCCCCCACATTATTAATTCTCTCTGACTTTAATGTGGTTACTGAAGTGTAAGTGTTCTCCCGTAACGGTTTGGCAGCTGAAAGCATAAGTGGATCTCTTATCATCTGTTGCTCCGCATCTGAAGGCTTTTCTCCCGGCTCTATGACGGCGTAATGCATATGAAGAGAGACTGACTGCCTGCCAGCACTATCTAGGGCACTGAGAGGAACGGACCCTGCTTTTTAAAGTCTCCCTTGAATAGTAAACATGAATGAAAGCTTTCTATACTCTCTCATTCATCTGGAAATACATAAAAAGCAATATACAGGCTTTTTCTGCACTTTAGATATGACATTACAGCGTAAGTGCTGTTCCTTATTTTTGTAGGGTTTGGAAATGAAGCTAAAGCCCTATTCGGATGAGAATAGTTTTCTTAACGACGGCGAGTTACAAAATGACCAGCCTTCGAAATTTGCACGATTTTGCTCTATTTATTGATTTTATATGTTATTTTTTCATCGGATATCATCCATATTGAAATTAAATGAAAGCATGCCGAAGATTGGTAAACGGTAGCTCAAGTAGGACACATTTCCCAAACACGCTCGACCAATCACGCTCGACCAATCACAACACACAGAAGCGCTCGACCAATCACAACACACTGCTCCAGCCGACCAATCAGAGCACAGTGTGCTTTTCAGGAGGAGGGGCTTCATAGAGACAGGAAGTAAACAGAGCGTTACTGACAGACTGGGAAGAGAGGAGCCGCAACAATGGAGAATATGGGGAAATAGTCAACATTCAAGCAGGAAAACCTGTGGAAGCTTGTTTCCGCCACAGAATAAAACATTTTAATAGATAATTGCGACTTTTTATCTCACAATTGCGAGTATACATCTCACAATTCTGACTTTTTTTTTTATTGCGAGTTCTGACATCTTTTCTCAGAATTGTGAGATATAAACTCTACAGATATAAACTTTATAACACGCAATTGCGACTTTATATCATGCAAATCTGACTTTTATCTCAGAATTGCTTGATATAAAGTCGCAATTGTGTGTTAAAAAGTCAGAATTGTGAAATAAATATTCACTTTTTTATTTATTATTCTGTGGCGGAAACAAGCTTCCATAAAAACCTGTTCTAGCAGAGCTCAAAAACAACATCAAGACTATGTAAGAGGGCATATTAAGACCTCTTTAATTAAGTCCATCATCCATGTATTTGGAATCTACTTCATGATGGAACTCCCAGTGTAAACACAGTACTCAGAAAAATGACTAGCTGTAAAGTTCATACATGTTAAAACAGCTTTCAGTCAGGCATTCTTCATGAGTTTTCTACAATGCATCAGAAGACAGAATATAGACACACACACACACACATATATATATATATATATATATATATATATATATATATATATATATATATAGATGATTTACATTAGTTGAAGTGAATGAATGGCACGTACCCCTCTGGGTGCTGGAGAACAGACACCATCAGCTCCACAGCAAGAGCTCCAGCGATCATGGCCAGACCTGGGCGGCTCACTGTACACTGCTGGTCTAGAGTCCTGTCTCTGGTGGACTAATGAGGGGAGAAGAGTTCACTAATGAGGGGAGAACAGCTCACTAATGAGGGGAGAACAGTTCACTAATGAGGGGAGAAGAGTTCACTAATGAGGGGAGAACAGTTCACTAATGAGGGGAGAACAGCTCACTAATGAGGGGAGAACAGTTCACTAATGAGGGGAGAACAGCTCACTAATGAGGGGAGAACAGTTCACTACTGAGGGGAGAACAGTTCACTACTGAGGGGAGAACAGTTCACTAATGAGGGGAGAACAGTTCACTAATGAGGGGAGAACAGCTCACTAATGAGGGGAGAACAGTTCACTACTGAGGGGAGAACAGTTCACTAATGAGGGGAGAACAGTTCACTAATGAGGGGAGAACAGTTCACTAATGAGGGGAGAACAGTTCACTAATGAGGGGAGAACAGCTCACTAATGAGGGGAGAACAGCTCACTAATTAGGGGAGAACAGTTCACTACTGAGGGGAGAACAGTTCACTAATGAGGGGAGAACAGTTCACTAATGAGGGGAGAACAGTTCACTACTGAGGGGAGAACAGTTCACTAATGAGGGGAGAACAGTTCACTAATGAGGGGAGAACAGTTCACAACCATACCTGCAAACTCAACAGTGCCGAAAAAGGTGACATATTGGGGGGGGGGGGCAATTTGGGCAATTTGGGCAATTTTGTTACCCATCAAATTAAATAATTCGGACTGCAAAATTACAACTGCGATAAATAATGTTATTAGATTGATGTTTTAAATGAATGTTTGAATATAAAAAAAAAAAAAAAAAATGCAATACTTAAACATGAAACGAAACCGCCAATAGGTGGCGGCAAGGGACCGTCTTAATTAGTGAGTCATTGAGTCATTCATACAAAAGATTCGTTCAAAACGCTGAATCATTCTGTAACAAAACACCGTGCTGCTGTTGCTTTCCTGTGGAACTATTCATTTCGTCTGTGAAATAGAACAAAAACAGTTGATATTGTTTGTGTCTAAAATGTAAGTAGCTTAATAATAAATATTAACTACGCTACTTGTTTATTGAACTATAAGTTCAACATTTTCAATCGTGATAATAATATTCAGCAAAACAGATCCCTTAGTTGTTTTATTTATAACATATGATTTAGTTTAACGTAACACAACTATTTCAATTTTTACCTAACAGTCCTGTCTAATACGTTATTAGATAGTAGACAGTAATGAATGTCCAGTGTTGCTGAGCAGAAATACACGTTTCTCTCGGTCCGTCAAAGCGGTGTTGGAGTTTCTCCTCAGCGTAAAGGTCAAGAGCTTCATCTATCACTGTTTTACATGTCCGTAGAGTTAGTTTGTGGAGTAAATATATAGGCTATAATCTGTGTGTTTACACTGCTTTTTTTAATAATGGCGGGTGCTGGTGTTTCGCGTGCGTTCGGCCAATCAGAGAACACTAACGTCACTGTAGTTCCTATAGCGGTGGTTTAGACCGACTCTGAAGTAGGAGTAAATTAGTTCATCTAAAAGGAGTTCCTAGAACTAAAATCGTACTTCTGCCAATAGTTCCAGGAACTATGGAAAGGTCCCTCCGGTGCGAAAGCCCCTATTATTCAGTTTGGAGATAATTTTCAATCATATTTTGTTTCAGGTTATGATTTCCAGCTAAGAGTGTCCATTGAATTCAAGGCACTTTAGCATATGATTGACTGGTTTGAGCTAGAATTGAATAAAATACGTGTCCAGAGGAAAACCTAATTTCACTACAGATATGAAAGTACTTGATTAAAACTCACGTCTCCAGGGGCGACCACATCATTACAGAAGTAGCAGCCGAGGCGGTGTCCGGGTATGTTGGAGAACAGAGACGCCCCTGAGAATTAATACAAGTAGATGTATTAATAGCAGAATAACAAGAACACACCGCAGAATCTCAGAGTACAGCATCCCTATACAAGTCGACCAATGAAACTCTATGTGATCAGTGAAGGCTGTGAACCAATCCTGCGAATGAATAGATTTGAACATGTGATCATGTATCGTATTGCACTTATTAGTGTACGAACATCTCCAAAAGCAAAATAAATGTTTGAATTTTTCTGGAAGATGGAAGTCAGTTTGAATTTTTTGTCATTAGATGACAGTTTTACATTTGAATTATATTTTATTTAGGGATGCACGATATATCGGACACCATATCGGTATCGGCCAATATATGTAAATTTTTTTTTATGTTATCGTTATCGGCCCGATAAATAAAATGTGGCTGATATATTAAAGCCGATAAATAATGTATTATTTCCTTCAGCTGAGACTCTTCAGATGCGACTGTTAAGTCAAGTCAAGTCATCTTCATTTATATAGCGCTTTTAACAATGGATTGTTTCAAAGCAGCTTTTTTATTTTTATTTAATGCCAATTCAATATTATAATCTTATCAGTTAACGGTTAATAATCGATTAACGAGCGGCGGTTGTCGGTCAGGAAAATTAACCGAAATGAGCATCCCTACTGGATACATTTCGTTGAAATCACATTCGCCGGCTGTGGAGAAATGCAATCCTCCATAGGAGCGCTGTCATGACAGCGAGGGCATCACGTCGCAGGCTTACGGCATCGATTAGAGGAGCGGTGTCCGCAGACTCAATGCTTGTAAAATGGCAAATAATCCTTCTGATCGGTCGGTGTATTTTTGCTTTATACATTTTAGACTTATTCCCAGATTCAGATTGTGTTAGGGGGTGGGATTATTAGGCCATTTTAATCTGACAATTTGACCGGAGAGATTTAATTTTGTCGGACATTTCATTTTTTCCCCGGCCAATGTTGTAATCGGTTGTAATTACCGGACAACAGAAACCCTGATGTAACATGGCCACTGTAAAATAAAGTGTTACCAACGCTTTTTACCAGTTGTGTCTGAACATTAAAATGTAACTAAAAATAACTATATAATAAGTTTAGATGCATTTTTAATAGGGATGCACTGATTTTTGTCCGATACCGATAACCGATAATTATTTATACTTGAAAGCTGATGACCGATATATTGGCTGATAAATCTGAATCCAAATTTTTATAGCATTTTGAGAGCCTGATTACAAAAACACAAGTCTCACCATTAAAATCCATGTCCCAAACACACAATAATAATGATGTTCTCATTATAATTGTACATAGCCGATATGATAGACTTGTGGTGCACTTTACTGTATTTCCCTTTTTGAAGTGATTCCAATCATATTTAAAGCAATTCAAAACCATCATGTTGAACAGTCGCATCTGAAGAGTCTCAGCTGAAGGAAATAATACATTATTTATCGGCTTTAATATATCAGCCATATTTTCTTATCAGGTATATAACGATAACATTAAAAATAAGCATATATCGACCGATACTGATAAATCGTGCATCCCTACTTATTAACATTTATAACATAAGCTTGCTACAAAACTGAGCTACACATATCAGTACATTTAATTTATTATCTCTGAAAATACAGTTCTTGGCATGAACAAACATACTCAACATTTTGCAAATTTCTTACTCTATACAATGTGATAAATGCACCTAATTAGTTGCCTGCAGTACCTAATTGAACCGAACAATTCATAAAAATGGCTGTAAATGAATGTTAATGTTATAAAAAAACATGGAAAAAGCAAGTAATCATGACCCAAAGGTAATTAGGGTTTTTCCATCAGAGCCACGGATATGATCATGCCAATTCAGGTTTAAGTTGCATTTTCATGATTTTTCATGAGTCACACGTGCAGAAAACACACTTCACACACTCACTGGCATCAGCAACACACACTGAGTCACGAGCCGTTCACACAGATGTGCTCCTGCGTTCCAGATCGACGGAGTGAGAAACAACAGAACACGGCTCTTAAAAACACGGCTCTCATGCGGTGACACAGAAACACAACAAGACGCAACATAAGATTCGTCTGTTCTGCAATTCCATGATATTCTCAGGTTTTTATTGAGCATATGCATCTCTGTCTTAACTATGAGAACTTTGAGGTTTACTGTAGACCAGGGTTATTACCGCTTACTAAAAATATAGCCCTATTCAGATGGTAATTGTTTCTCATGTGGACGTCTGTAAAAATGAATTAGCATGGCACATCAGTGATAAAACCCGTGCATTCGGATGGAGATTTACAGTGGGTACGGAAAGTATTCAGACCCCCTTAAATTTTTCACTCTTTGTTATATTGCAGCCATTTGCTAAAATCATTTAATTTTATTTTTTTCCTTATTGTACACAGCACCCCATATTGACAGAAAAACACAGAATTGTTGACATTTTTGCACATTTATTAAAAAAGAAAAACTGAAATATCACATGGTCCTAAGTATTCAGACCCTTTGCTGCGACACTCATATATTTAACTCAGGTGCTGTCCATTTCTTCTGATCATCCTTGAGATGGTTCTACACCTTCATTTGAGTCCAGCTGTGTTTGATTCTACTGATTGGACTTGATTAGAAAAGCCACACACCTGTCTATATAAGACCTTACAGCTCACAGTGCATGTCAGAGCAAATGAGAATCATGAGGTCAAAGGAACTGCCTGAAGAGCTCAGAGACAGAATTGTGGCAAGGCACAGATCTGGTTTAGATTACAAAAAAAATTTCTGCTGCACTTAAGGTTCCTAAGAGCACAGTGGCCTCCATAATCCTTAAATGGAAGACGTTTGGGACGACCAGAACCCTTCCTAGAGCAGGCCGTCCGGCCAAACTGAGCTATCGGGGAGAAGAGCCTTGGTGAGAGAGGTAAAGAAGAACCCAAAGATCACTGTGGCCGAGCTCCAGAGATGCAGTCGGGAGATGGGAGAAAGTTGTAGTAAGTCAACCATCACTGCAGCCATCCACCAGTCGGGGCTTTATGGCAGAGTTGCTATCGAGGGAAAGAGGAATACGGCCAAGTAAAGAGATATCCTGGACGAAAACCTTCTCTAGAGTGCACTGGGCCGAAGGTTCACCTTCCAACAAGACAATGACCCTAAGCACACCGCTAAAATAACGAAGGAGTGGCTTCACAACAACTCCGTGACTGTTCTTGAATGGCCCAGCCAGAGCCCTGACTTAAACCCAATTGACCGTTCGCAAAGACCCGCCCCCCTTAGTTACTGTCGCTATGTCCGACAAGCTACGCTGCTCTCACACACACACACACCAGGTTCTCACGCAGTGAAAAATACATCGCGGACTGACAACACGCTGACAAACAGGACAGACCAGGTTACTTTTGATATTAAACATATTAAACAAAGTCTCACCTCTCAAATTTGGTCTTTTTAAAAAAAAGAAATTTAAACAATAAAATACAGTTTTGTGGCTCTTTAATGTGTCGTGACAGATCGCTGTAGAGCATCAGTTAAAGCTGCTCGTGATCCGATCATCTCTTCCTTCTAGTTCATTTATAGCATCAAATAAACATGAATGAACATAAGGGATGTTGTTTTAACCGCAGAAAGGCATCAGTACATTCAGTTTTTCAAGTTCAAATCCTCCCATGTTAATCTACTAACTCTCCTGACTGCTTTGTCGGACAAAATGGCGGATGGCGAAGTATGATTGGTCAGATCACCTATCAATCAAACTCCCTGGAGAGACCTGAAAATGGCTGTCTGTCCACCAACGTTTACCATCTAACCTGACAGAACTGGAGAGGATCTGCAAGGAGGAATGACAGAGGATACCCAAATCCAGATGTGGAAAACTTGTTGCATCTTTCCCAAAAAGACTCATGGCTGTATTAGATCAAAAGGGTGCTTCTACTAAATACTGAGCAAAGGGTCTGAATACTTAGGACCATGTGATATTTCAGTTTTTCTCTTTTAATAAATGTGCAAAAATGTCAACAATTCTGTGTTTTTCTGTCAATATGGGGTGCTGTTTGTACAATAAGGAAAACAATTAAATTAAATGATTTTAGAAAATGGCTGCAATATAACAAAGAGTGAAAAATTTAAGGGGGTCTGAATACTTTCCGTACCCACTGTATTAACGGTGGAGGAGCGAGTTTTAAAATCCCACGAACACACTGCTCACGTGATCAGTCACATGATCGTCTGCTGTAAACAAAATGCCATATGCTTGGAATAATATGAACAAATTAGTATTTAATTTAATAATAGGCAAATAATGTTCTATTTATTATTTCATTCTCATTTTGAAAAAGTAATATATTCGTGTATATTCGAAATGGTTCTTTTATTCTTGCATTTTATCTCAAAAGGATGTAATTTAAAAAATATGGAAGTTAGCGGAAACAAGTTAATGCACAGCCTCTTATATACATGAGGTAAAAATAAAGCTGCATGGTTTGTATTTTTTATGTTGTGCATAATAGCCTACATATTTTAAAATTGTATCATATATAGCGCTGTCACAATAACGGCCCATTTTAAATGTTTACGTGCTTTTTTCTCTTTCTCCTTTTTGTTCACTGAGGTGAAATATTGTTCTTGTCAATACTTTCCAGCATTTCAGTAATAAAAGTGTGCATCTTTAAAATGCATGCAGATTACAGTGAAGCGCGACAGTTATCTTACGTACGGTGTTCGTCAGAGATCAAAAAGGATTTAAACTGAGTTTTGAAGTGATCTCTTCTTGTAAGACCCAGAGATGTGGATTCAGAGCTTGGTGTTTGTCAGAAAACAGTAGGAGATTCGGCCGGGGATTTGTACGCGGGTGGAGGGAGAAAAACACGGGGCTCATTTGCATATTCATAGAACCACGCATACTAAATGTGGGTATATCTGTGGCAATAGCCAACAATACACTGTACGTGTCAAAATTATTGATTTTGCTTTTATGCCAAAAATCATTAGGATATTAAGTAAAAATCATGTCCCATGAAGATATTTTGTAAATTTCATTTATTTCTGTGAGTGAATGCAGCACAATCGCCAACATAAATGCACAACTTTAAAGGAGATTTTCTCAATGTTTTTTTTTTTTTGCACCCTCAGATTCCAGATTTACAAATAGTCGTATCTCGGCCAAATGTCCTATCCTAACAAACCATACATCAATGGAAAGCTTATTTATTCAGCTTTCAGATGACGTAACGCACCTGGAGTGACAGTGGATGCTGGTGTTGAGGAACACGAGGAGCTCGAAGAAGCAGACATGGGGCTGGACTCCTCAGACTGAGGCTCTTTGGGTCTCTTTAGGCCGTGTCTCATCACCACAAACGTGTCGAATCCCAGAGCAGCGTTGACTATCAACTGCAGAGACACGCACATATTAAAAAAGCTTCACAGATTGGATATCATTAAAGTAAACCAAAAGCTTTTAAGCAAAATAATTCCAAAAGTCTGTTTAAATTGGTCTTTACTTTGGATTTACCCTCAAGGGACTTTTTGAGCTAGCACCTGTACTATTATTTTTCCTAATAACTATTAATATAATTAAATTACTTTTTCCCTACACTACTGTTCAAAAGTGTGAGGTTTGTAAGGTTGTCTAATGTTTTGAAAGAAGTCTCTTATGCTCACCAAGACTGCATTATTTGATCAAAATGTGAATATATAGTAAAGTGTAATTTATTCCTGTGATCAAAGCTGAATTTTCAGCATCATTACTCCAGTCTTCATCAGATGAATTCATTCTAATATGATGATTTGATGCTCAAGAAACATTTATGATTATTATTAATGTTGAAAACAGTTTCATATTTTTTGTGGAAACCGTCATACATTTTATTTTTCAGGATTCTTTGATGAATAGAATCTTCAAAAGAACAACATTTATTTGAAAAAGAATCTTTAGAACATCATAAATGTCTTTACTGTCACTTTTGATCAATTTAATGCATCCTCGCTGAATAAAAGTATTAATTTCTTTAAAAAAAAGAAAAACTACTGACCCCAAACTTTTGAAGGATAGAGTTTATATTGTCATTTTCCATTCCATCATTCCAGTCTAGGTGAGTGACAACATACTCATTAGATGGTCAATGTATTTTAAATCAAGAGAAATCTCTATTGCATGACAGTTTTTTTTTTTTTTTTGTATAGTCTGAATGGTGGTCAACATAAAAGGTGAAACTAACTAATATATTATATAGACTCATTACATGCAAAGTGAGATATTTCAAGCCTTTATTTGTTATAATTTTGATGATTGTGGCTTACAGTTTATGAAAACCCCAGAATATTGTGAAAAGGTTTTCATAAACTGTAAGCCACAATCATCAAAATTATAACAAATAAAGGCTTGAAATATCTCACTTTGCATGTAATGAGTCTATAATATTAGTTTCACCTTTTAAGTTGAATTACTGAAATAAATGAACTTTTGCACAATATATTCTCATTTGTCGAGTTTCGCCTGTATGTGTGTGTATGCATATTGTACTGTGAAGCGTTGCAAATGTAGAAGCATCCTATTTGAGGTTAAGTGTTCTTAAATCAGATATAAAGGCAACCCCTGTGTCACACTTACCAACAACTGCGGCAATAACATGCTATATAAACAGGCAGGCAGGCATGGGAGGAGAAAATAAATAAATCATTAAATAAAAGATAAAGGACTGGCGAGGGGAAGCTACCTTCCTCTGGCTCGCAGCGATGACTGTGGGAAGCCATCGGCTCTCGCGAGTGTCCATCAACAGAAAGACCACGTCGTGCTCAGAGATAAGCTTCTCCAGCTGCTCCACATCATGCCGAGCTTGAGCCGTCGTCAGGTCGGAGAAGTTCACGGGATGTCCTGGCATCGGGATGCTCATGTTGTGGCCCTCTGCGTTCTGGACGGGACCAATAATAGAGGAGTCAACATTTGAAGTGGATCAAAACCTTGCTGACACTTTTCCATAAGGTTCATTAGTTAACTACATTAGTTAGCACGAACTAATGATGAACTGCACTTTTACAGCATTTATTAATCTTTGTTAATTTCAACATTTACTAATACTTTATTAAAATCTTGTTAACATTAGTTAATGCACCGTGAACTAACATGAACAAACAATGAACAGCTGGATTTTTATTAACTAACGATAACAAATATTAGCTAATACTGTAACAAATGTATCGCTTATTGTTAGTCCATGCTAGCTCATATATTAACTAATGTTAACTAATGAACCTTATTGTAAAGTGTTACCAAAACCTTTCATCAAAGTTATACAGGAATTTGTATATATACTGCCGTTCAAAAGTTGGGGATCGGTAAGATTTGTTATGTTTTTAAAATAAGTCTCTTCTTAATTATTGTAAAATATTGACAATTTAAAACAGCCGTTTCTGTGTGAATATATAGTAAAGTGTAATTTATTCATGTGATCAAAGCAGAACTTTAATAAACTTTTTAGATTTTTTGATCCACTTCAAATGTCGACTTGTGTATATTCACGACACATGACATACAAAATGCTTAGTCAATCAAAATCTAAAACATTACGTGCAATAAATCAAGTAAAAATGATTTTGAACACCAAATCCTGCAAGAGATTGTTTCCACCCACTTTTAATAAAATTGATAGTGAGAGAAATTTTTGGTGCATCCATTCTGAAGTATCTACCGAGCAAATGTTCAAGCTGTTTATAGATTTCTGCAGTTCAGAAGGTTAGAAAATAAACATAATCATCAGCATAGCTCTGAAAGTATATCCCATGCTTCCTGATTACATTACCTAAACCATAGGCAATGTAAACAGCAGAGGTTCTAAGACCGAGCCCTGTGGGACTCCACAAGAACACACATTTCCCTCAAAACAAACCAACAAGAAAAACTATAGATAAACTTTAGTTATTGTGTTGTACTAACCAGCTTTGACGGTCAATGAATGGGAATAATATCCTGCATTGTATCAAAGGCTGCACTGATATCATGCAAATCTATACATATTGTGTTTATCGTTTATCGGCACACAAAAGTCCGTCTCTGATTGTTCACATTTAAAACAAGTGCTGTTTCTGTACTGTAATAAGAATGAAAAAGTGAATTTCTTGTGTAGATTATCATCAAACAGATTAATTTAATTTGGCAAAGAAAGCATAATTTTGTATATATATATATACTGCCCTTCAAAAGTTTGGGATTGGTAAGATTTTTAATGTTTTTAAAATAAGTCTCTTCTTAATTATATTGTAAAATACTGACAATGTAAATCAGCAGTTTTCTATGTGAATATATAGTAAAGTGTAATTTATTCCTGTGATCAAAGCTGTATTTTCAGCATCATTACTCCAGTCTTCAGTGTCACATGATCCTTCAGAAATCACTCTAATATGATGATCTGATGCTCAAGAAACATTTATGATTATTATCAATGTTGAAAACAGTTGAAACAGTGTTAATTTTTTCAGGATTCTTTGATGAATAGCATTTATCTGAAATAGAATCTAAATTTAATAATATTTCACAATATTACAGTTTTTGTATTTTTAATCAAATAAATGCAGCCTTGGTGAGCAGAAGAGACTTATTTTGAAAACATTAAAAATCTTACAGATCCCAAACTTTTAAACGGCAATGTATATGTATATATATATATATATATATATATATAATTCTTACTTTATAAGGTTGTTTTTAAGAGTTTAAGGGATTTAATAAGAGTTTGTGAGTGAATTCTTGAGTTACTGCCTTCTCACATCACATCTCATCTTTACTCCAATCAAAAGGATCTTTTTCGTACATTATCAGAATCTGAATTCAAACTGGTATAGTGAGAGTAAGACTTTAATATTAAAGGAGAAATGGAAAAAGTAAAATCAAGACGTGTTTTGCTACTGTAAATCTAACAAAATGACCATAAAGCTCTCATACAGGTGTGAGATGAGCAGAGAGAGAGAGAGAGAGTGTGTGTATCCGGTTGGTTTAATTGGCCCGACACACACAGGGGTTCTGTGAAGGTGAATATGTGGCATAATTAGCAGATCGATACAGGATGAGAAGATGAATTAATGATGAACACAGAGTAAACACACACACACAAACGGATGATTTCATCACGGAGGACGGACGGGCAGCTGCTGACACACACACACACACACACACACACACGAGAGAAGAGCAGAGATTATTAAACCAGGTGTACTGAAACAAACTCAAACTCTCTCACACTCTCACACAAACACATAGACATGATAGAAAAGCAAAGATTATTTCGCCAGTTGTACTGAAACATGCCTTAATAAGGGCCCATCCGTTCACACACACACACAAACACACTCACACACACACACACACACAAAAAAAAACACACACACACACACACACAAAACAACACACACACAAACATAGACATGATAGAAAAGCAAAGATTATTTAGCCAGGTGTACTGAAACATGCCTTAAGGGCCCGTCCGTTCACACACACACACACTCTCACACTCATACACACACACACACACACACACAAGAACTCACACACTCACACACTCACACACACACACACACAAGCACACAGCTCAACTGATCAGATGGTGCGTGTCTTACATAAGGATATCACTCCCGCTCTTGTTTTAGCACCTCCGTTCTTTGCACTCGGGAAAAATAACATTTGGAGCAAATGAAGAAACTGGCAGGGAAGACACTTTTATAACGAGGCCCTTCTGAGGTGCGATCAGATAATAACTTGACCAACACGAGTGTGTGTGTGATGGAGATTTCGGCATCCATTTCATCAGTTTGACAGAAACTAAAGCTACAGTGACGATACAGTGACTCTTCAAACCTGATGTAGAAATGAAGGTGAAGACATTGAAGTTTACAACAAATAATCAATGAAATCAGTAAGGTAAAAACTATGCATTTCATAATATAGCCATTAGCCATTTAATAACCACTATTCAGTCATTGTGCAGGATTAGACCACTATTAAATGAAAAACCATTCATTTCTATGAAAAACCATAACCACAGATTTTCCATCTGCTATAACACTTTTCTACTCTCATACTTATAGAAAATTGGTGTGACATTTATTTAATCTTGTCAATCACAGCTACAATATCTCTATTTACTATTATGTATGAAATTTGTAATCCTCATTTGAAGTCGCCCTGTGGTGAAAATCCAGCTTTTAATGTTGTTTATGTGTCTATGTGGTGTTTTTAATATGCTTTAAGACAAACCATGGGTAAATTCATAAGTCGACAGCATTGCTGAGTATTTTCTCCTTAAAACTGCAGTGAACCAAAGACAGTCTCAAACACACGGTTTGAAATCGCTGGTGTTTCTGACGTCACAAACGACATTGTAACCAATCAGATCAACGTGTGATCGTCCACCAGTGGATCTCTGAGCTGAGTGAGTGAGTGGAGGCGGGGCTCATCTGCATATTCATAGAACCACGCATACTAAATGAGGCAAGTGTGTCGAGTTACATTCAAGATATTTTAAGGCATGAAGCCTTAAACACTTAAAAAAAAAATGTAAAGGATACAATTATTGACTACAGGGGGACTTTAACCTTTATCCCACTTTATGATTAAATGTGAACTGCTATTCCTTTAAAGGGGCCATGACATGAGAAAATCAAAATTGCCTTGATCTTTTGGTATTTAAGAGGTATTTGTACCATTACAACCTCCTGCAAGTTTCATAGCTTAAGACGTCCTCCCCGTTATAAACGAACCATTTATTTAATCAAGCTCTAAATACAGCTTGTTCTAGATCCTTTGAACTTAGTGACGTCACGGTACGAAGTGACGTACCAGTCGTTTGCATATGACCGCCTCCAGCGCAAGACAACTACGCCTCATTTGACATCATCGCATGCGTTGACGTGCAGCGAGTGGGTCTGTTTACAAGATGACTGCGATGCCACGCAGATGTGCTGTTCCCGGCTGTGGACAAACAACATGTTTGAATATGCTGCCGAACGATCCAGACGTCAGGGAAAGCAGTTGGATGCAGTTTATTTGCAGCATATGCAGCCCGCCAAAGCCTTATTTGTTCGGTGAGTGATGTAGATGAGTGTGACAGGGCGCATGTTACTGAAAGAACGACAAGAGAGAGAGAGAGAGCCCCGGCCGCGCGCGCGCCTTCAAACTGTCTTGCTCTCCCTCTCTCTCTCTCCCTCGCGCATATGAATCAAAATCAATTGAGAATTGACACGATGGTAAAAGATCGGAAGACCGAAGTTTCACGTGGCGGAGAATTGTGTAGCCTACATGTGACACAAAATGATTAACGTTAATAATTTATGCATAAGCAGCACTGACGTTAGCCAATCATAACAATGGGCGTTAACACTGAAATCTTATAGGGGAAACACCTCCAAAACAGACTGTTTGAATCAGAGGGTGAGAAACAGGGTGGGAAAAGGTCACAAATCACTACATTTTTTTATTTTTTTTGTACAAAAAACTATAGTAATACTATAATTGCACATAAGGTAACATAATAAAACAAAACAAAAAACCATGTCATGACCCCTTTAATATCAACCTCATGTTTGGACTATTAGTCAACAAAGCCTTGATGAACAATGCTCATGTTTGCCGGGAAGTGCAGCTTTAATTGAGTGGAATGCTAATTAATAAAAACAACACTCAAGTGATTTCACATTCATTTAGTTTCAGACATGATTAAAAGTGATGATGTCTGAGTTGTTTTCCAAAAGACTCATTCATGTAGATTTGCAGAGCAGTAACAAACATCACAGGTGGCCACTGATCAGCCAATCACAGCGTGAGGAACCACATCATTCTCTCACATGACATCATCTGCAGCTGTTCACCTTCACATCCACACACTTGTTTATGCATTTACAAAATCGTGTCTTTTCCTGTTCAGCCTATACATCACGTTAATACATTTCAAAATGCTGCCCTATGCATTGCAAAGAGGCCGTATTCTCCCCTTTTACAGTTATGTTGTTTCAGGCTCTACTAGAACAGGTTTTCCTGCTTGAATGTTGATTATTTCCACCATATTCTCCATTGTTGCGGATTGTGTTGTCACGGTACCAAAATATCAGTATTCGGTACCAATACCAGTGAAAATCCACGGTTCTCGGTACCAATTTCGGTACCAAAGCTTAATTTAGATTAAATTTACACATATTAAAGTGTATATCACGGTTACAAAGATGGAAACTGTTGTATTAAAAACAATTTACAATAAGATTCTATTTGTTAGATAACATTAGATAAAATTACCTAACAATAAACAACAGTTATATACTGTAGCAATTATTCTCCATGGGGTTAACTTAAAAATGTACTAATATATTTTTAAAATCAAAAGTTTTATCTGTTAACATTATTTAATGCACAATGAATGAAGTGAACAAACATGAACAATCAAGTGTTTGTATTAAATAACATTCACAAACATTAATTAATGTTGTAAAAATATATTGTTCACTCAATGTGTTGATGTTGCATTAAGTAATATTAATGAATGGTGTCTTATTGTAGTGTTACCAAACTATACAGGAGATAAAACATGTTTTATTTGACTTAACTGAACTTTTATTTAATCCAAAAATGTCACTCTTGCCTGTCTTCAAAGCTTGAGAACACTGTAGCTGATTTCTAATGCAAGGGCTAAAAATCAATTAATTCTGATACTTCCTCGTCATCATGGAGAGCGCATCGCACCGCTTTCTCCTTTCCACAAGCGCTTGCTCTCCCGTGTCTCCGCTATGCAACCATGAACAGCAGCGAGCCTGGAAAGACGAGCTCGCACGTCTCTTCTATTATGAGCGCGCTTGCCGCGCGCCTACATTTGAAATTTGCACGCGCAAAAAAACGCACTATATAAACGTGTGAACGGCCCTTTATGGCAACGTGACATTAGCCTAATTCAAAATATTTCCATATGTGGAAATTGTCAACAAGTGGATTCAGAGCCACCGCATTAGCAGCGCCGGTCGCCGTGTCTCAGAGTGTTTTTATGAAGAGTACGCACCTCTGCATCTTTCCGACAGCGCATCAAGAACCGGATTAACCCGGTACTCGGTACCTAGAAAAGCTGGGACCGTAACCGTTAAATTTTTTTAGTACCGACTTGGTACCGAAGTACCGAGTTTTTTGACAACACTAGTTGCGGATCCTCTCTTCCCAGTCTGTCAGTAACGCTCTGTTTACTTCCTGTCTCTATGAAGCCCCTCCTTCTGAAAGCACACTGTGCTCTGATTGGTCAGATGGAGCAGTGTGTTGTGATTGGTCGAGTGCTTCGAGTGTGTTTGGGAAAATGTCCCGCCTCTTACCATAACCGCCAGTTTAAGACACTACTAACTAACTCAACCAGGCCCCGCCCCTTTATTCTGCGTGTGCCTTTGGCGGGAATTGTAGTAGTCTCAAAATAAACAAAAAATGTAATCGTCAAAATAACGTATCAGGACCAAGCTGCAACCTCCCTGTCTCTCTCTTGAATCCGACACTGAAGTGACTTAAACTGCAGTTCATCGACTGGCCACTAGAGACCGGCTGCAGAAGAGACTCAATCTAGAGACCTGCAGTCCCGCGGGACCCAGCGCAACCGAGTGCGGCGCGGGACAATATTTGATGGGTGAATGCGGGTGCGGGCGGCAAGATATTATTGAGTGTGGGTTGCGGGAAAATAAAATTATTTGCGGGAAATATAAAACAAAATAAAATATCTAATATCTAACTAAAATAAAAACGATTTCCAGGCGCAAGGTCGGAAGCTAAATCTCGCGTGGTTCATAGGCGCAGAACAGCCAAGCCTACCACACAGAGGCAAAATGTCTGCACCGCATGACTCAGGTGGATCGTTTAGTGCTACAGATATTAGTTCAATATTAAAGAAAGGAACATGCAAAACTACAAAACCAAACAAAGGAAAATCTGATATTTGGAAATGTTTTTCAGTAGTATGCGACAGCGATGGAAAGCACCTTCCTTTTGCGAGCTGTGACAAATGCAGCAAAATACTAACATACAGCGGGCATAAGTCTGGAACTTCAGGTCTGAAGCGTCATGTGTGCACCGTTTTGAAAGGCCAAACTTCCCTGACGTTTACGGCAAGTCAGTCGAAAGTGTCAAGTGCACTAAAAGATGTAACAACAGAAAAACGTGTTGACTATGTTTGTGCCGACCTAAGACCTTATGACACCGTCTCTGGCCAGGGTTTTATTAAACTAGCGCAGCACCTCGTTGACACAGCAGCCAAGATTGGAAAGTTCGATGTGAAGGAAATGTCGCCTCATCCAACAACATTCTTGCGAAATCTGAGTGAAAGGGCACAAACACAAAGGAGAGCTGTTGGCGATGACATGACCGACACAATTGCGAAATATGGTTGCGCAGTGACTACTGACATCTGGACCTGAAAACTATCGGGAAAACCTCCTTTCTGTCAGCCACAATACATTACATAGAGGCAAATTACGACTTGGTGTCAAGGGTGCTCTGTGCAACCTCATTCGATGCAGGCACTTCAAAAACTGGCGACAACATTCGAGCTTTCTTATTTCAAAATCTGAGAGTATTTGGAATAGATAGTTCACAGGCAAAGAAACTTGTCTTCGTCACTGACAGAGGAGCGAACATGGTCGCAGCTCTACGCGGCTTCACAAGATTGGACTGTAGCGCTCACATACTCAACACCATTCTTTCACATGTATTCTCATCCGCTGTGATGGACAAAACACCTGAAGTTGGCCTCCTGCTGAAAGACGTGAAAAAACTTGTCACCTACTTCAAACATTCCGGCTTGCAAGTGAAACTGAGTAAGTCTCTAAAGCAGGCAGTGGAAACGATGGAATTCTAATTTTGAAATGCTAGATTCTGTGTTTCAACAGTATGATGACATTGCAACAATCCTGTTGGATAATAAACAGTATGACAAAGTAGGGCGCATTGACAAGAATATTCTTAAAACCCTGGTGACTTTTTTGAAGCCGTTCAAAGACACAACCGATGACTTGGAGTCAGACAATACAGCTCTGAGTGCGTCTCTAGTACTTCCATGGTCCGCAAAACTAAGAAACCACTGCGAGGCAGCCAGGACTGACTGCATTCTCAGTGAAATTGCATCCACTTGTCTGCAACGTCTGGACGAACTAATGTCGCAGAAAAGTTCGGCACCAAATGGAATTCATATGCTCTACAAAAATAGCTACATTCCTCACTCCCAAACTGCATCAGTTCAAAATGATTGATGATAATGAAAGACAAGCTGTGATCCATGCCGTCAAAGTGCTAGTTGATGAGTTGGGGTTTGATGAGGATAACACAGAGGAAAACCTACAACCGCCGCCAGCAAAAAGGACTTTTCAAGACTTTGCGGAATGGGAGGATGCTGATGATACCATGGACAGCGACGTGTCATTCGATTCCGAAATAGCGAGATATTTAAAGATCAAGTTGGATGGATTAGAAGCACACAGACCCAATGATGTCCTCCAGTGGTGGAAAAGACGATGTCAAGAATTTCCGAGATTAAGCAAAGTAACACGGCATGTACTCTGCATTCCAGCTTCCAGCGCACCATCGGAGAGGGCTTTCAGTATTTGCGGTCGCATACTGGAGCAGAGACGGATTCATCTGAAGCCCTCATCAGTGAACGACATGCTATTCCTGCATGGGCACATTAAGTAGCCTAGTCGTACAGTTTAATTTTTTTTTAGTTAATTCAGTTTATTTTTATTTATTTAGCTAAATATTTAAAATTGGTATATTTTGTTATTGAGGAATAAGGATAGTTTTTGTTTAATGTTTGAAGGAATTGCTAAAAGCAAAGAAGGCATTCTTAAGCAGTATAGCCTATAATATATATAGGCTATACTTTTCTGTTTGAACATGAAAGAAATCCAGGTTTATTATTATATAATTTATAAGGCTATACTATAATTATTATGGTATATTTTTATTTACATTCCTTTCTTTTTTACTGTATTTCTATGTTCTAGGTTCCTTGTTCATGTTCATCCATTGAATTAAACGCAAATAAAACGAATCATTTGTTTATTTTCCGTTTCTTTTTTATTTTATTTATATTGAACAAGTGAAAAACTAGGGAGCAAGTGAAAAAATAACGGAGTAGCAGGCAGAATATGCAATGTATTAAAAAAAAAACTACTTGTACGTTTACCCGCGGGATTTTGCGGGCGGGAGCGGGAGCGGGAGCGGGAGCGGGACAAAATCTTGCGGGAGCGGGACGGAAAAAATCCACGCAGGTCTCTAACTCAATCCCATAGACCCTCATGTTAAAATGCCCAACTTTACAGCAGAAAAAAACATGTTTACAGCTTGATGCAAAAAGTGGTTTTGGTCTATATAGCTAATTTTGCCCTTCATGACGACTGTGAGGGGCGTGAATTTTTTATAACTCATCCGTTTAAATTATATTAAGCCTTAAAGTTCTGCATAAATAAGGGCGTGGCCACTTGAGTGACAGGTGGATTACCGCTGATGTCACTACTAGCCGTTTGTCTGCTGTGTGTTAGCGTCACGTCACCACAAGTAATCCGCCTCGCTGCACATTTTCGTTTATCAGGGAGTGACACGCGGCCAAGATGGCGACGGCCGGCTCCGCCCACTTTGGGCTTCAAAAATGCTCTTCAGAAACACAACGGGTGACGTCACGCACACTACATCCATATTTTTTACAGTCTATGATCAGGACATGCTTTCTTCTTGGTTGCGAATGGCCAAACTTGGTTTTTGGAATGAAATTAGTTGCAGCTGCCCGGAATGATGAATCATGGGAAGTGAAGCGGATGTGATAGCAGAGAGGATTCACAGGCCTTGCGGATGTAAACACCTGCCAACAGCGTTCCCACACAGAGTCATGAACATGAAGCCCGGCTAAAGTCACAAGTCTGATGCGACCGCTTAACATAAAACACAAGGACAACATGTACCCAAACTGATTTTGTTGCTTAGCAATGGGAACATATCTGATAGAAAGCCTCAATAAGTATGAAGAAATGGATGAGATGGCTAGTAATTAGGGATTCGGGATGGTCAACTAGTTGACTAGTAGTCATTCACCAATTAACTAGTAAATTATAGGGCTGGGAATTACCAGCAGCATTATTGTGATTTTTAAACATTTTGTGATATGTTAAGCATTGCAATAACATATATTGTGATTTATTACCTTTTTTTAAGCTGCAAACGTCCCCATAGGAAAACTTTGTCCGTTATGTTTTCATCTAATTTGATAAAGTTCTCAGTCTGTCCATTTCACATTCCCATCTCCTTCTTCCCTTTCTTGTTCAATATTTTCTTCCTCGTATTGTAGACATATTTTAATAACAATTGAGTGCATCAGTATCAAGTATTTTTTCCATTAATTTCTCCCATAGGGATTTAAAAAAAGTTTTCGAGGTGAATCATAACATTTGATTTAAACCAAAAAAAAAAAAAGTATTTAAAAATCGGACAGAAACACCAAGGTACAAGAACTACAATCCCATGAAGCATTGCGAACAAGGAGCAAGAAATATACAACTACTCATTTAAAAATGTTGATTATGTATACAAACAATATATTTTAAGTTAATTGTAAAATGTGCATATATTTACACATATTTGAGTATTTTGAGAGTGTAGACTAGAGAGACCAACTCGATTACGTGAGTCGCAGGTAGTGGGCGGAGCTAAAGAGATCTTTTGGCGCATTTTGCATGTTTCGACTCTGATTGGAGAACTTTTTGTACAGAATCATGGGTAATGTAATTTTTCACCACAAATTCCACCGTTAAACACGATAAAGTTTAAATAATGCAGGCTGACGGCTTCAACAGACGCAAATACCATTGAGTAACAACCTCGTAACTCAAAGTAAGGCTGACTTTAAGGGTTTGTAAGGTATTGTTAAAAATCTATTTCCCTATGGAGCAAATAAAAGGAGCCTTCCGGAAGCGACTGTTATGCTCTATTAAATTGTCAATAAGAGTCGGTCCTCATTGTCTGATTGTCAGGTTTATGTTCTGCTTTGGTTTAGTTTCATGTGTTTAGTTCCTGATTGCCTTGATCGATCTAGTGTGTTCTCATCTGTTACCATAGCAATCAATTGTGTCCACCTGTCCCTCGTTAACTCACTAATTTGGTCCTGTGTGTATATGCTGTGTTCACGCCATGTGGTAATTACCGTAACTTCGTGATGACAACATGTGACGTTCTACACAGAGCCGGGAATTATGTGTTTCTATGATAAGTAGGAGCTCTCAGAAAATTCCCAGTTTACAAGTTGTAATTACGAGCTCTATGAGGACATGTTTACAAGATGAAGTCTCACAATTACGGTAATTATAAAAATGTCCGGAAACACTTTACTTGAAGGGGTGTGCATAAGACTGACATGACACCTTCATAACAATGACAGGACACATGTTTATCCATATTTATGACAACTGTTATTAAGTGTCATTCGCTCAATTATTACATTTTTAATGCAAATATGACATTGTTTGAGATGTCTTTGTTATGACACCTTGGCCTCATGACAGCCAATGTCAAAACCAACCACATGACAGTTTAATGTAATGTTCACCCATAAAGCTAAGTGGTTTCTTAAGTTTGATAATTAATCTGCTATGTCATGTTTATGACATATTTATGACAGGTTGTGTTGTCTTAGTAATGTCAAGTTGTCATTGCAAAGACACTGACAGGTTATGATGTATTGGTTTATGTCAAGGTGTCATAAAGACAACTCAAACAATGTCATATTTGCATTAAAAATGTCATAATTGAGCGAATGACACTTAATGACAGTTGTCATAAACATGCATAAAACCTACTTCATATTCATGACATATGTCATATCATGATTATGAAGGTGTCATGTCAGTCTTATGCACACCCCTTGAAGTAAAGTGTTACCAAATATCCTGTTTAGTCCCGTATCTTGTCGGTTCTTGTTGATGTTTGTGTGGTTTGCGATCTCCTGCATTCCTACTGATTATTCTCAAGCGATTTCCAGTAAGTTTTGTTTATTTAAATAAAGACTAGTTGTGTTTGATATTCCTCCTCTGTGTGTTGCGTCCACACCTGACACTAATGTGCCTCGTGATGCATGAAAAGATCATTTAGCAGATAAATAGAGGCCACATTTCATATGAGCATGGGTTATATTGTACACCGTGCGATTAAACGCTATGAGTATAACTCCTTAAAGATAATAAACATCAGTCATTTGTACTGGTCAAATACATTGTTTGGCTTTGCATTTCATTAATCTGCAGACCAGCAAAACACGGTTCACCAGTATTAAATTGCATAATTCAGAGTTCATTGCTTCAGATAATTGCATGTTGAAATTGAGTCCCTCCCGATTAATCGAGGGGTCTCAAACTAACGACCCGCAGCATGGGTTCATTCAGCCCGACAGGTGTGAATATCATTAGTCCAATAAACACACAGAGGAAATGATGGGACACTTACCTGTGCCAATAACTGTGCATTGTTTGAATTGATGATTGTATAACATTTGTATTTGTAACTGTTCAATGGTTCAGGTTTCATGTTCAAACTGTTCAGGTTTTTTTGCGGGGTTAAACAAAGAAAATTATCCCACAATTCTGATTTGACAAATAGACAATATAACGTAATATACTAGAGGTTCTGACAATTAATATCTGCAGTCTATATTAAAATATTACATTTTTAAAATCTGTGTGAATGAATGATTCAATGACTCACTCATAAAGACTTCACTTGTTTCATTACTGGGTGAATCAGTGTTTTTGAACGAATCTCTTGAATGAATGATTCAGTGACTCACTCATAAAGACTTCACTTGTTTCATTACTGGATAAATCAGTGTTTTTGAACAAAACTCTTGAATGAATGATTCAATGACTCACTCATAAAGACTTCACTTGTTTCATAACTGAATGAATCAGCGTTTATGACTCATTCATTCGGGAGAACGACTCACTGCAAACAGAGATTCATTCATTCAGGAGAATGATTCTCTCTATATTCATCCTTTTTGTCCTCTTAAAGGGTTAGTTCACCCAAAAACGAAAATTCTGTCAGTAATTACTCACCCTCATGTTGTTCCAACCCCGTAAGACCTTCGTTCATCTTCGGAACACGAATTAAGATATTTTTGATGAAATCTGAGAGCTGGATCACTCCTCCATACTAGTCCATAAGCTTCTTCAGGGATTGAACTTGCCGGCCTCGAAAAGTTAGTAAAGACATCGTTAAAATAGTCCAAGTGACTACAGTGGCTCAATCTTAAGTTTATCAAGCGACGAGAATACTTTTTGTGCGCAAAAACAAACAAAAATAACGACTTTATTTCAACTATTCATTTCCTTCTCTTTGGGCCTCTAGTCAGTTAAACTAGTGTAATTGCGTAGAGCTACGTCACACGTAGGCTCACTATTGGCCGACGCTGGTCATGTGCGTGATGCGTGTGACGTACAACAACAGAAGCGTACGCTATTACACTTGTGAACTGACTCGAGGCCCACAGAGAAGGAAATGAATAGTTGAAATAAAGTCGTTATTTTTGTTTGTTTTTGCGCACAAAAAGTATTCTCGTCGCTTGATAAACTTAAGATTGAGCCACTGTAGTCACTTGGACTATTTTAACGATGTCTTTAATAACTTTTCGAGGCCGGCAAGTTCAATCCCTGAAGAAGCCTATGGACTAGTATGGAGGAGTGATCCAGCTCTCAGATTTCATCAAAAATATCTTAATTCGTGTTCCGAAGATGAACGAAGGTCTTACGAGGTTGGAACAACATGAGGGTGAGTAATTACAGACAGAATTTTCATTTTTGGGTGAACTATCCCTTTAAGGTGAATGCATCAGTGTTTTTTTTGTTACCCTGGCAACTTATGTTTCTGTATATTGTTGTCATTTTTGTTTTTTTTCCATGTTTGTCTGTATTACTTTAATGCTTTGTAATGTTTAATAAAAAAAAAAATTCAGAAAAAATATCAGCATTTTTGAACAAATCTCTTGAATGAATGATTCAATGACTCACTCATTATGACTTCACTTGATTCATTATTGGATGAATCAGCGTTTTTGAACGAATCTCTTGAATGAATGATTCAATGACAATTACATTTTTATCAGTCACTTGTCGCCGCCTACTGGTGTAACGATGTAATCGATGCAATCATTATTTGAAGTGCCAAGTTACTTTCAAAAGGTGATTTACTCTATTTTGATCACTACCGTAGACATCAGTGTTTATAACTGAACAATAAACTTTTATTGTGAAAGTTAAACTTTTAATAAACTTCTGTGATAATCTGAATGATTAAGATTAATTATACTGTGTGTTGAAAAGACCGTTTGTGAAGCTGTTTCATATCTATACATGACAACGGCTCTCTCTGGATCAGAATTCAGATGTGAATGTTCGCTGTGATCCGACTTATCAAAGCTTTAATAGGTGAATCATTGTCATTTAGGAATGAGATTGTGTGGATGATTGAATCAAGATTGCAATTTTTGAATGATTAATCATGCAGCTCTAATATCAATGCTTCTCTGGTATTGAGATATGCAGTGAAAAAATTTTACAAATATACAACTGCAGACCTAGACTTTATATTTTCCACTCTTTTTCTTTAATTTATATATTGTTGAAAGATTTTCTCACCACTCCAGGAAAGATCTTCTGTAGTCTGTCCACTGCGGCGAGAGCTTTCGCCTTTCCTCCACTCAGACAGTCTTCAAACTCGTACAGCGGCTGTCGCACCGGGTTCGAGTAGGAGATCTTTGCGTTGTCCACAAAAGTGATGTGCCTCACACCCCAGCCCTCAAAACAATACAGCAGAAAACACTTAGCCAAAACTAAACACTGAACATGTGTGCCTTTTGCAGTATTTCAGCACAAAACACCTGCATTTTATTCACTAAGCCCCTGTAATCCAGTAGCCTGGATGCCAGCACGAACCCCGCCCACAACATTTTTTGGTCGGGAAGTTCGGTCTGGACTCGATCCATTGAGGAATAATTATGATCGGTTCAGAAAGCGTCGAGCCAATCAAATTGCCAGGGCGGGCTTTATACGATGATGGACAGATGATCTGCAGTTACGTAATCATCACGTCATCAAAGAGCGCTTGGGTTGAACTGGTTTCCCTAAAAGATGACTGCAGCCGGAGAACTGAGATGTATAGATTCCGCTATCGCGTCTGTTGTAAAAGAAATCGACAGTTTATTTTATCAGCTGGCTCCGATGGTCGCTAAGAAGATGGGACGCAATGAAAACCCTGTGGTCGTTGTGGTTTCTCCTTTGGTGGAACTCATGGAGGACCAAGTAAAAGAAGCAACACTCATTATTTTACTACTTCTTCCAGCGTGCGTGCAGTTGAGGTCTGTTGACAACTAAGCGTAGCTCAACATACGTCACTTACTGCGTTGCTCTGATTGGTTGTAGGTCTATCCAATTGAGTGCAGAAGTTTTTTTTTTCCTGCTTCGGTTAAGACACGCCTCATAATCAAAGCCCTATGGAGCAGTATCAGACTCGCATTCTGACTAGAATATGATTATGACGAAGTCAGGCTAGTAATCCAGTGGAAGCAGATGCTACCGCTCCTGCTGTACTCATTTTTTCATTACTGGATGAATCTGCGTTTTTGAACAAATCTCGATTGAATGATTCAATGACTCACTCATAAAGACTTCCCTTGTTTCATTACTGGATGAATCAGTGTTTTTGAACGAACCTCTTAAATGAATGATTCAATGACTCACTCATGAAGACTTCACTTGTTTCATTACTGGATGAATCAGTGTTTTTGAACGAATCTCTTAAGTGAATGATTCAATGTCTCAATCATAAACACTTCATTTGTTTCATTATTGGATTAATTGTTTTTTTTGAGCGAATCTCTTGAATGAATGATTCAATAACTCACTCATAAAGACTTCACTTGTTTCATTACTGGATGAATCAGTGATTTTGAACGAATCCCTTAAATGAATGATTCAATGACTCACTCATAAAGACTTCACTTATTTCATTACTGGATGAATCAGTGTGTTTGAGCGAATCTCTTGAATGAATGAAGACTCACTCTAAGACTTCACCATTAGCGCTGGACATTGACACAAATTTCACAATACGATTAAATTACGATTCACGAGCTTGTGATTCAATTGAATTTCAAATGAATGAAATTCAGGCTTTCAAAAGGCTTCTTGTAAATTAGGCTTCTTATAGACTCTTAAAAAATGAATCGCTTTGCATTCACAAGGCACACTATAAGTGAACCACTATTAAAGGGTCCGGGTCCATTTGGAGCATTTACATATAAGACCAAATTATTGAGAACCGCTCTTGGAACAAAGTGTGAGATCTCTCTTAATGTTGCAATCATTTTCATCTTCATACTGCCAACATGTTTATCTCAGCCATCGAGTGACACCACCATTATTTTGAAATGGAAGCATCTGTCTCAGTTTTTCTATAATTACAGTCCTAAGCTTACAACAATTTAAAAAACCATTAAGAAGCAATTGTGGTGAAATCAAGTAAGTACTTAAATGACAAAGCAAGCCAAGGAGTCCACACTGAAGGCAAAGAAAGCTTTTCCGTCACCTCTCAGATGAGACGGTCAAACCAAAATGTATTCAGACACCTTCAACATTTCTCACATCATCACAGTTTATGCGCTATAGTTTAGAAAATGGTAATAAAACATGAGCAGATCAGTGGATATTTCACTGGTTTTGTCCGTCCTTCTGTTAGACTCTCACACAGGAATTATGTTGAATATCTGATAACTTTAACTAAACAATTAGATAATAATACCAGTTTAGCTCAACCAGTGACCAAGCAATGCTTCATGTTGTTCAGTCTGTGTGTAAAAAGAGCATTAGCAATTACAGAAAACACACTTCAGCAAAACATGATCGGTGTAATGTTTGATCCCAAAGTTTCACTGGTAGTCTCTGTATGAAGAATATTTGGGTATAATATGTCACGTTTACTTTATTTTGCTCTCCTCACTTACATAAATGAACTATAGTGTCCTGATCACACTAGTAAAACAATATAAAAAATTATATCTGGTGTCTGAATTTTTGGTTCGCCTGTAAATTGCTGATAATCTCAAGTAAACGTCTCTCACCATCAGGGTTCGAGCCACATTGCATCCCAGCGTTCCAGCTCCCAGTAACAGACACTTCGTGGACACGACTTTATCCAGATCCAGAGACGGGACGAGCCTCCAGCGCATCAGCTTCAGGTTCAGATCCACAGAAGACTCAGCCAGCCTTGAGGAATCATCAAATGTGTAACATACCACTGAGAAAAACATTTCATAAACTTCAATGCTGCGTTTAGTACCTTTTAGGGTCCATGCATTCGCTGAGATTGACACTTCTGGGTCCCATCGCTCCTTTAGGGTTCTTCTCCCAACCCACGCTCTTTGGACACACTGCAGAAACAAGCTATTAAACTTACATATAATGCAAAATTAAATTAAATAATTTAAAAAAAGAGATTTATTTATTAAACTTTGGTATTTTTATCACAATTCTGTCATAAGATCTGGGAAAATAAGGTCAAATGACAATTAAATATTGGTAAGACTTTACAATACGTTAACATTGGTTTATGCATTAACTAACAATAGCTATTTTTCCATTCAAAGTTGCGAAATTTGTGTGTGCAAAATTGGAATGAAAACATTTGCAAATAAACTGTTTCCATCCCATGTGTTCAAGAGAACATAATCTTCACTTCCTGGGAAATTGCTGCAAAATGTCAGTAGTAAAAATGGAAGTTGCAGGAATCAGGGAAGGAACTGTGGCTCTTTTTCCCTCCATCATAAACGAGTGTGTGTTAAGCGTCAGACGAAACACAGTAAACGCTGTCGTGTTCTCTTGCGTTCGGATGCTGGTGTTCGGGAACACACTCGTGTGTGTGAGACGCTTCTGGGGGGAATTTAACCCAATCATTCTGATCACACACTTCGACTCCGGCGTTTCAGAAACACCAAACCAACATTAGAGACGCTGCGATGCCATTGGTCTACTGGTTACTCCAGTTATCCAATCACAGCCGACGCTGAGGCAAAGTCACATGGGGTTTTTGTTGAGCATTGAACAATTTATTCAATATATCTGTTTCCATCATAGTTTATGTGCATGTCTTCTTAACGGATAAAAATATATCCACCTCAATTGAGCGCTTATGTTTTTATCCAGCGTTTTTTTTAAGCGATGTCCCAAAATGCGCATAAAAATATGTGGATGAAAACACAGCTATAGACAAATACATTTGTTACAGTGTTTATTATCATTAGTTAATAAAAACATAGCTATTCATTGTTAGTTTATCTTAGCTCAGGTCCCATAAATAATATGCACAGATACAGTTTTTGATTTTAATAGTGCATTAGAAAATATTGAAATGACCAAAATTAGATTAATAATACATGCTTTATTTTCAGTTTGTTAGTAGAAAAAAAAGTATTTTTCATTTGTTAGTTCATGTTAACTAATATACCTAACTAATGCAAACAAATGGAACCTTATTGTAAAGTGTTATCGAAATATATGGTGATATAAGGTGTTATAAGGTGATGTTTTATTGCTTCAGACATACAGTATATGTCTTTGGCCACGGTTATCATGTTTTCCTTGTTTTTCGCATCTCAAGACATTAGAAAATAATAGTTAAAAAAACAGTTCAACAGGTCTCAAAACCCTGCGCATTAAACGCCATTTCCATTGTTTTGCGCTCTGTCTAGTAGGAGTTGTACTGACTAGTCCACTGACTAGTCAATTGTTTATTGTATGAACTAGTCAGCGATCACATGACTTCAACTGTGCTTATTCAGTATGACAACAGCAGACCATTGGTGTTTTCATTTACATAAAGCAATGACTTTTTAGACAACTAGTAAAAATGATTAGTTGCACAAAACAAGCTGTTTTTTAACGTATGAACGACCCGAGATGAGGGATTATTTTGAGGTTTTATTTTCAGAAACACACAGTCTGTGAAAACAGATACGAGTATGCAAGGGATGCACCTATATGAAAATTTAGGCCGATACCGATAACCGATAATTCTTCATATTTGAAAGCCGATAACCGATATATTGGCCGATAAATCTGAATCCAGGTTTTTATATAATTTTTGAGACCCTGATTACAAAAACACATGTCTCACCATTAAAATCCATGTCCCAAGTCACAATTATAACGATGTTCTCATTATAATTTTATGTAGCCGATATGACAGACTTGTGTTGCACTTTACTGTATTTTCCTTTTTTGAAGTGATTCCAATCATATTTCAAGCAATTCAAAACCATCATGTTCAACAGTCGCATCTGAAGAGTCTCAGCTGAAGGAAATAATACATTATTTATCAGCTTTAATATATTAGCCACATTTTCTTATTGGGCCGATAATAATGATAAGATTAAAAATGAACATATATCGGCCGATACCGATATGGTGGCAGATATATCGTGCATCCCTTTATCTCTCATATACTGTATATGCCTATGTAGTTTGTGAAATAATGGTGGATTACCCAGAATTCAAGCACAGGACTTTTCAGTGCAAGTGAATGTCGGAGTTCAGAAAGTCAAACCTCACTGAGGTGTGAAGACATCCATGCATGCGTGTGAGAAGAACCACACGATCAAGGACAGCGTGTTTAAGAAAGAGGCCATCAAGGTGAAAATAGCATAACCGTACAGTATTTCGATCAGCAAGGGCTTTCAATGCCCTTATCAGGTCCCTACATAGCTGACCGCTTCGCCCCAGTTCACACCATCAGCGCAGAGACTCCCACAGGACTTCACAAGTCTGATGTGTGGTGAGGCTGAATGTCAGGGATTCTCCAGCATCGGTTCACCAGCGATGAAGACACTCGGATGAAGGACAAGGGCTTTGAGCAGACAAACATGATGTGAAACTGAAACCCTAACATACTGAACATGTGGAGAAAATGAGGAGATGCTCACCCTGATCTACATGTGAAAACTTGCTCTAGGATTTACTTTGAAACAATTTTCACTCAGAAAATGGGGTTACACTTTATTTTAAGGTGTCATTGTTACAGTGTAATTATATATTTAAGTACTGAGTAATATTAATTAACTACATGTACTTACTATAGGGTTAGGATTGGGCTGCATGTAATTATGTATAATTTACTGTTATTACTATGGTAAGTACATGTAACAAGGACACCGTAAAATAAAGTGTTACTGAAAATGCTAGTAAATTTCATGAATAATTACAAACTAGCATATTGAATTAAACGTGAAATTTTGAAAGGACTGAAATAGTACTTTCTTGTAAAACGTACTTAAATAATCTTTGTTTTATTCATTTAGAATTAGAAAAATCTTATTTTTTACATTAGCAGCAATAGGTAAATAACAAGAATAATAACAAAGTGCAGCAAACTGTACAAACATTTACACTTATGATTAGAATAATATGAAAACAAATATCAGTTTGCAATATCAATCAGCATAACGGGCTGCGTTTGCACAGCAAATAAATGGAAATGAATGACACCGAAAGCCAGGCACATTCAGCCGCATCCTACATTATAATTAAAATAAGGTGGATAGCATGAAATAACAAATAATATTGTGAATATCGTGCAGTCCATAATTTACATAGATATGAGGCATGTCTGCACAGAAACGAGTGAATATTTGAAGCGCTATTTCAGAGATGATTCTTCCTGCTTTAACTAGTTTGCAGGAGGTGAGTGAATAATATGAAAACACATTCCAGTTTTTAATATCAAGCAGCATAACGACCTGCTTTAGTACAGCGGAAATATATCAAATTAACTTGTTTGCAGGAGGTTAGTGAATAATACACAGGTTTTTGAGCTGATACACCACCTGACACCCCGTTTAGAGAATTTAACCCTAATTTTGTTTTCATGACCATATTCCACTCGCTTTTTGACTCTTCACCCAACCAGAGATCATGTAAATTAGAGACTTAATTAGCCAGCCATGGCTGTGTAAATCAACATGACATTTTGGTTGCTTAGTTACTAGTTCTGGTGTTTCTTCCAAAGAAAGAAAGTGGAACGGCTGAGCAAATTATGACAGAATTCCATTTATGCATCAATTATCCGTGAATTATATGCTGTCAACCGATTAATTAATCGCACCTAACATTAAATATTTTTATATAATGTTATATTGTATTAATTTCACATTTAATCTCCAAATTAATGTTGAAACAACAAAGACTGTAGCCTATATTTTAAATATTTGTTAAAAGGCATCTTTTTATAAGATATTATAAAAGCTTGAAAGCTACTAATTTTAACTATTTATTAGGCTTTAAAAAAATACAACGACTTTTAATTTAAGTGAACTTAAAACTATCTTCACATAAATGCACTATAATAAATGTCACTTTTACCAGCCCTTCAATATATCAGGGCTATTTTTTCTACAGTCAGATCCGTTCAGTGTTTTACTTGCCCTGTTGAAATGCACAAAACGTTTCTGTTTTCGTTGTTTCTGACCCATCTAACCTTGTAAAAAGTGCTTTATTCAATTTCTGTATATTTCCTACCCGTTAGACCTACCTGAAAATCTTAAAGTTATCAAACACTCCACAGTCCTCACTCCTTAAATGATAAATTAAATATAGATTAATCCTTATTAAAGCTACAAGTTATTCAGTCTAGAGCAGTGAGTGATTTTCTCTTTGTCTATGTTCTTTGATTATGATTATTGACAGTAGCAGGTTTATTAGGCTTCTGTCACTTCAAGATCTGACGCACATCACATTTTTTCACAACTCTTTACATTCATTTAAGATCTCATTTAACTGCGCTTGCGAGGATACTTGACAAAACGGGCATTTTGGCATAATTGTGTGTGTGTGTTGTCCGTTCAAGCGCTGTCTGAAGCGGCTTTCCGTACACACAAGTTTGTGTGTGTGTGTCTGTTTTACAGAACCAGTACTGCACTGCCTTCTCTTTTGTGTCTTATCGTGCTTGAATGGTTTAAAAGCATTTGCATGAATACGAAGCGTGATCAAATAATGTAACGCTAGCCAAAGGATGATGGGAAAAAAAGTGAAATATTATCATCAAGTTAAATTGAAAACATTAATCGCGTTCGTTTTGACAGCCCTAATTTATACTATTCATCCAAAGTCTTTACGGTTACTAATTATTTCGATAGTCCACTTTAGACATTCTAGTATCTTTGCAAGTACATGTCAATTAACTCTCGTTAGAGATTAGTAGACTTATTTTCGGGATCGGGTTAGAAGAATAAGTTGACGTAGTCGTAAAGTTACTTACAGTCTGTTGAAAAGCATCAAAATAAAGTGCTAACAGATATTAAGCAGACAGTCTACTATAATGACTGCTTGTTGACATGTACTTGCAAAGTTACTTATAGTAAGTAGAATGTCTAAAGTGTAGGGATGTGCGATATATTGACCACAATATCGGTATGGACCGATATATGTTCATTTTTAATGTTATCGTTATCGCCATCATAAGAAAATCTGGCTGATATATTAAAGCCGATAAATAATGTATCATTTCCTTCAGCTGAGACTCTTCAAATGCGACTGTTCAACATGATGGCTTTGAATTGCTTGAAATATGATTGGAATCACTTCAAAAAAGGGAAATACAGTAAAGTGCAACACAAGTCTGTCATATCGGCTATATACAATTATGAGAACATCATTATAATTGTGTGTTTGGGACATGAATTTTAATGGTGAGACTTGTGTTTTTGTAATCAGGCTCTGAAAAATGATATAAAAACTTAGATTTAGATTTATCGGCCAATATATCGATCGGCTTTCAAATATAAAGAATTATCGGTATCGGCCAAAAATGTCATAGCATCCCTACTAAAGTGGACTATCAAAATAAAGATTTAAAACCATATTTAGATAGAATGAATGATAATATATAAAAAAATTATAAAGATAACTAGCATTTTCCTAAAGCTGTCGGGAAGAAACAGAGTGAAAAGTCACTTAAGTTTCATACTAGGGCTGTCACTTTTATGAAAAAATCCTGTTAGATTTTTGAGACATAAGTGTTCATTGAATTGATTGTAAAATCGATTTTCCACGTCTAAAGACGTTTCCATTTTCAACATCAAATACAGGCAAATCCACGGACACCTAACAGGCATTAGGAGTTAGGACGAACATAAAGAGGGCGCTTGAGACGCACAGGTCAGCAATATTTCTGATGATTTATTGGCGTGAAGTTTCGCGAAAAATTACAAACAGGAGTGCAACATTCAGGGATCGAAATTAACTCCCTCCGACCCGCCAAATGCGGGTAAAAATGAACTTTGGCGGGAAACGCTGTCAAATCACGAGCCAATGTGGCGTGTTTCTATGTTTACTCACTTTGCTGAGGAAGTTCGTGTAAGCCAAATCTGCTCAGATTTAGCACAAACACGCAACTCGTGAGTCCTCATGATATATTAAATACAGCGTATTGTGCAGAATCTGCTTATTTCTGGCTTAATTGAACACACACGTCACTACGCAACAAATAACGGCGTGCTTGTTCACTTGCATTGAAGTAATAGCGAATATTAAAAAGCATTTGGTGAACAGAAAAGACATTGTTATTTTCCAACATCCTACATGTTCTGTGTACTTTATTGATCTGTCCACCTAAAACACATAAAAAAAAAAAAAAAAGGCAGTTAAAATCGAATTAAAATTAAAATTCCCTATTTTCGTTTTCGAAACTTGTGTTGGTTGGTCCGATCGATTGTGCAATCGATTTTCGAACGTAAAGTGAGAGCCCTATTTCATATCACCCAAAAACCGGCTTTAAATGTGTAACCTTTGGCTGCCAGCCTGAGGACTGAAGCCTTTGTGCCGCTGTTCTGATAAATCACCTGCAGACGCCGAGAGGTCCGGGAGCCTGACCCGAAAGATGATGCTGTGCCGGACGGAGCGGGTCCCTTGTAGAGTTCGGTCTCTGAAGCACAAAACCTCCACAACATCCAGACACGAACCCCTGGCATTCACACGGACACACACACAGCACTGTGAACACACACCGTCTTTGAGTGACCTTAAACTCACCATTACAAAGAGGCGACGGCTGGAAGAGTGACATTTCAAAACTGGAAAGATAAAAAAATGCTGACATATTTCCAAAATCTTCCACCTGCTCTACACTTCATAAAAACATGAATCACATCCCCACTGTGTGCATCTTCTATATATTATTATTTACCTCAGCTTGTCGAAAAGCTGCTCGTGATGAACTTAGCTATGTGGATTTGTCTTTACCACCTGTGTTTTAAAGTTGGCTGTCAATAAATTCTAAAGGTAAAAAAAATTATTTTAGTAACTTGGTATATTAAAGTCCCCCTGTGGTGAAAATCCAGCTTTTAATGTTGTTTATGTGTCTATGTGGTGTTTTTAATATGCTTTAATAAGACAGACCATGTGTAAGTTCATAAGTCGACAGCATTGCTGAGTATTTTCTGCTTAAAACTGCAGTGAACCAAAGACAGTCTCAAACACACGGTTTGAAATCGCTGGTGTTTCTGACGTCACAAACTACCTTGTAACCAATCAGATCAACGTGTGATCGTCAAACAGTGGATCTCTGAGCTGAGTGAGTGAGTGGAGGCGGGGCTCATCTGCATATTCATAGAACCGCGTATACTAAATGAGGCAAGGGTGTTGAGTTACATTCAAGATATTTTAAGGCATGAAGAATTTTTTTCAAGGAATTTTTTTTTTAAATATGTCATTTTGGTGATCAAAGATATTGACTAGGGGTTTTTAGGGATAAAATTATTTACTACTGGGGGACAATATTTCAACTAATGAAATATGTTTTTTTAACTGTCAATTTAAGTTCAACCTGTAAAATTTTAAATGTTGCTACCATATATTTAGAGCAAAGTTGCCTTTTTTATCATAAATTACACATTTTACAGAGTGCACCCATCGTGTTTTTGCAAAGGTGCCTCTTCTATATGACTAACAAATAAGCAACATCATAGTACTGTACATAATCTGAGTATACACACATTAAACTTCAGACAAAAACTCAATGGATCAGCACTCGTGATTGAACCAGGCAGTGCAAAACATTCTTACAAACCCACAACATTAGCAGATGGTTGGAAATCACATTTTCTCACATTCTTTCAGTTGCAGAACAAACGTGTTTGAGATTGAAAGTAACGTCAGGAGGAAATGAGTGGAACTGTGGAAACAGGGCTATAATTTAACACCAGTGGGAAGCGCGTTGGAAAAGCTCAGTATTACACACGTACCATGTTTTAGCGATGAGGATGAGGAGGTTTCTGAGAGGCCAGCCCGGGTGTTGAGGAAGTGTACATGGGTCATACACACCCACAGTAATCTAGAAAACAATGTAGGTCCCTTATTATACTGACATGCTGAGAAGAATCACATGCCAATCTAACTATTAGGGCGGGGCAAGAAAAAAAATAGATTTTTCGATTAATCGTTTTTTAAAATGTGGTCGATTCAAAATCGATTCTCAAAGGCCACAAAACGATTTTTTTACATATTTATTTATCCATCACCCAAAAGCCAGTGTTAGTGTTCCTCCACTGTTCTTCTTAGGCTTGCATCGCCCAATGCTGTGACACTTTATGCTTGTTTAATCTTAAACATAAAATAACCTGATCGTGTTTGATCAAGGCATGCGACTGTTCTGACTCGTCCAAGTTTCAGCATAAATTTTTTATCTTTCCATCAAAATCCAGTCTATTCATTGTATGCATTTGAAATATAGAGTTTGGGTTCTGTTTTAATGTAAATAAAAAGAGTTTAATATACAGGTTTGTGGCTCTTAATTTCTTTTTATTAATTAACCACTAGTAAACTTATGTTCACTGTTCTTTTTATAAATATAGGATTTGTATTAACTCTTTATTCATTGAGTCGTATCGAGAATCAAAAAAAAAAAATCGAATTTAGAATCGAAATCAAATCGAATAGGAACATCTGAATCGATACCCAGCCCTAGTAATTATTGTAAGAAATATTCTGGGTCAAATACTTGGGCATCAACACCTCCACAGAACACAACTTTGACTCGTTTCATAGATAGTCCAATTATTAAATATGGTAATCTACAGCATGCCATAAATGTTGTTGACAGAAATTGAGTTAACCAAGAATATTCCATTAATATAATGATTAAACTTTATATCAGGGTTGTTAGTAACTAAAACTAACAAACTATTCAAAAACATTTCTGTTAATTAAAAATCTCAAATAAAATAAAATATTAATTTTAGTTAATTTTTTTTAATGAAAATTAGAAATGTTGCCTTGGCAATAAACTGAAATAAGTTTAATTTGAAGCACTAAATTTATTAACTGAAAATAAATAAATAAATAAATAAATAAAATAAAAACACATTAAATTTAAACAGCAATACTTAAAAAAACGTCTCGGTTACATATGGTAACCCTCGTTCCCTGAGGGAGGGAACGGAGACGTAGGTCAGACTGACCAATAGGAATCTCGCCAGAGAGCCAATTTACTTCGAGTGAATCTAAAACAAGCCAATGCACATTGGCGTGCAATCATTTGCAACAGCTGCGCGTCCTCGTCAGCGCGGGTATATAATGAGCGGCTGTGTGATTGCACTTCAGTTTTTTGCTGAGGAGCCAAACTTGGAAGCTGGCCCCCCGGCGGGCAGCAGCAGATGTGGCGACGGGACCTACGTCTCCGTTCCCTCCCTCAGGGAACGAGGGTTACCATATGTAACCGAGACGTTCCCTATCGGTCAGTCACTACAACGTAGGTCAGACTGACCAATAGGAATCCCTACCAAAGCGCCAGAGTCGCTGCACCCCATCCAGCGCCCCATGCAAGCCTCTGCACCTTCTTGCCTGGAAGGACGATAGGAGGAGGGTTACACAGAGAGTGTCTGACACTGTTGTTCCTTTATAACCCATACAGTGAGACTTGGATAACACTGGGAAAGCGTGCCCTTTTTTAGAGGGAGGGGAACGCTGCGGAACCCACTTTCTTCGGAGAGTTATGTGGAAATACATATGGACTAACCCGAAGGCTGTACTGCATATGATATAATGGGTGACTTAGCCCAAGGGAAAGACACGGGCTTCCGATTTAGGAGCAGCCGTGGAACATATACACATATGGGATCCCCGAAGGGTCGCACATATGGAACCCAGCCCGGGTCCGGCTCTCAAGGATTCAGCGGACAGGGGCCTGGCTCCGGACGCTCCGCCATGTCCGGGCCGAGGGGTGTTGGAGGACTCGACAGGTTTTTCACTCTGGAGCAATAAGGTTGCACAGTAGGGTGCAGCAAGCCGACAGAGCCGGGCCTCTCAGTGCTTCTACCCGTTTAGGGTGAGAACACGGGAGGAGACCGGCTCTACACGTAGGCTATAGTATCTAGCGAACGTGTTAGGTATCGCCCAGCCCGCAGCTCTACAGATATCTGTTAGCGAGGCGCCACGAGCCAGCGCCCAGGAGGATGCAACGCCTCTCGTGGAGTGTGCATGCAACCTGAGCGGGCAGGGCACGCCTTGAGCTTGGTAAGCCAAGGCGATGGCATCCACTATCCAGTGGGCCATCCTCTGCTTGGAGACAGCCTTTCCCTTCTGCTGGCCTCCGTAACAGACAAAGAGCTGGTCTGAGGTCCTGATGCTTTGAGTTCTGTCCACGTACATACGCAGAGCGCGAACGGGACAGAGCAAAGCCAGGGCTGGGTCTGCCTCCTCCAAAGGCAGCGCTTGCAGGTTCACTACCTGGTCCTTGAAGGGAGTGGTAGGAACCTTGGGCACATAGCGAGGCCGGGGTCTTAGTACCATATGGTTGTCACCCGGCCCGAACACTAGGCACGATTCGTCGACCGAAAATGCGTGCAGGTCTCCTACCCTCTTGACTGAGGCCAATGCAACCAGTAGCAAAGTCTTCATGGAAAGAAGCTTTAAGTCCACTGTTGGCAAAGGCTCAAAGGGAACGTCCTGAAATGCTCGGAGCACCAGGGAAAGATCCCAAGAGGGTATGGAGGGGGGTCGAGGAGGATTTAATCGTCTCGCCCCCCTAAGAAACCTGACGACCAGGTCGTGCTTTCCAACTGTTCTGCCATCTATGTGGTCGTGATATGCTGAAATAGCGGCAGCATGTACTTTGAGGGTGGAGGGAGACAGCCTTCGCTCCAACCCTTGCTGCAAGAAGGAAAGCACAGACCCTATCGAACATCTTCGGGGGTCTTCTCGGCGAGAAGAACACCACTCGACGAACAGGTTCCACTTCAGGGCGTAGACACGTCTCGTGGACGGCGCCCGTGCTGAAGTGATGGTGTTAAGTACCTCAGGGGATAAGTCACCTAGAACCTCCGCGTCCCGTCCAGGGACCAGACATGGAGTTTCCAGAGGTCTGGACGCGGGTGCCATAGGGTGCCCCGTCTCTGAGTCAGAAGATCCTTCCTCAGAGGAATGGGCCAGGGAGGGACTGTCACAAGGAGCATGAGTTCTGGGAACCAAGTCCGGGTGGGCCAGTAGGGAGCCACCAGAAGGACCTGCTCCTTGTCCTCCCTGACTTTGCACAGTGTCTGTGCAAGAAGGCTCACTGGGGGAAACGCATATTTGCGAAGGCCCCGGGGCCAGCTGTGTGCCAGTGCGTCCGTGCCGAGTGTTCCCTCGGTCAGGGAGTAAAACAGCTGGCAATGGGAGGTCTCTGAGGAGGCAAACAGGTCTACCTGAGCCTCCCCGAACTCTCTCCAGATCAGCTGAACCACTTGGGGGTGGAGTCGCCATTCTCCCGGGAGCACAGCTCGTGATAGCTCGTCGGCCACACGGTTGAGCACGCCGGGGACATACATGGCTCGGAGCGACCTCAGATGCTTCTGACTCCAGAGGAGGAGATGGCGGGCAAGTTGCGACATGCGACGGGAGCGTAGACCACCTTGCCGGTTGATATACGCAATGGTCGCAGTGTTGTCCGTACGGACCAGCACATCCCTGCCCTGTAGCGGTCTTTTCAGACGGCGCAGAGCGAGTTGTACTGCTAGCAACTCGAGACAATTGATATGCCAATGCAGATGAGGGTCCGTCCACACCCCTGATACTGCATGCCCGTTGTACGTGGCACCCCGGCCGGTGGCAGAGGCATCTGTGAATACCACAGCATGCCTGGATACCTGTTCCAAGGGGACTCCTGCCCGAAGGAATGAGGGATCTGACCACGGGCTGAAGGTCTGACGGCAGGCCGGTGTGATTGCCACCCGGTGAGTGCCGTGATGCCACGCCCATCTCGGGACTCGGCCATGAAGCCAGTGCGGAAGCGGTCTCATATGAAGCAAGCCGAGCGGGGTTACCGCTGCTGCCGCTGCCATATGCCCCAGGAGCCTCTGAAAGAATTTCAGTGGGACCGCCGTCCTGCCTTTGAACGTGTTCAAGCAGTTCAGCACCGACTGAGCGCGCTGCTCTGTGAGGCGCGCTGTTTGTGCGACCGAATCCAACTCCATACCGAGAAAAGAGATCCTCTGCACGGGGGCGAGTTTGCTCTTCTCCCAGTTGACCCGAAGACCCAACTGGCTGAGGTGCCTGAGCACAAGGTCCCTGTGATCGCATAGCTGATCTCGAGAGTGTGCTAGTATGAGCCAGTCGTCGAGATAGAGATAGAGGATGCGAACACCCTGTTCTCTCATGGGAACAAGGGCCCCCTCCGCGACTTTCGTGAAGACAGGGGGGGACAGGGACAGCCCGAAGGGTAGGACCTTGTACTGATATGCTCGACCCTCGAACGCAAATCGTAGGAACGGCCTGTGTCGAGGGAGAATCGAGACATGAAAGTACGCGTCCTTCAGGTCGATCGCTGCAAACCAATCTCGGGGACGGATGCATTCGAAGATGCGTTTGTGCGTGAGCATTTTGAACGGTAGCTTGTGGAGGCTCCGATTCAAAACTCGCAGGTCCAAGATCGGTCGTAACCCACCACCTTTCTTGGGTACAATGAAGTAGGGACTGTAGTGCCCTGACCTCATATCGGCTGGAGGGACCGGCTCTATCGCGTCCTTCGCCAGTAGGACTGCGATCTCCGCACGCAAGACATGGGCATCGGCTGCTCTCACTGTAGTGGAGTGGATGGCCCGAAACTTGGGGGGACGCCGGGCGAACTGAATCGCGTAGCCGAGCCTGATGGTCCGGATGAGCCAGCGAGACGGACTGGGGAGCGCTAACCAGGCTCTCAGAGACCGTACAAGTGGGACCAAGGGGACCGTAGGCGTACCCGGAGTGGGGCAGCGAAGTGGAACACAGGGACCTGGCTGGGGGGGCTCTCTCTGGGAGGCCTCTCTCTGGGAGGCAGCCCCCAGCGGGGTCTGAGTGTGCTGTAAAGCGCTTACCTGGTTCCACGGGGCAGGAGGTCCGGGAGGCGGCTCGGTGGCGTTCTCGAACCGTACACTGCTGCCAGCTGGCGATAGAAGAGGAGGATGAGAGTGGTAAGGATTTTGTCCCCCCACTGCTCTCCGAGTCCTCTTCGGACCCAGAGATGATAGAAACTGCTCTTTTATTGAAAATTTGGGTACTGCTGGCTCTGGGGCCAGCGGCGGAACAAAACAAAACAAAAGATTTTCCACCCGGCCCTCCTCCGGGGGAGGGAGCGATGCGGCCATCGTCTCCTTAAGAGCAGTCCCTGCCATCCCTGGGTTGCCCATCCTAGGGCCGCTTGGTGCTGGCTTTGCCGCCCTTCTTGGCGGGGGCCTGGACGGGCGGGGCGTTCTGCCTGCGACTGGCTCCGCGGCGCCACTTTGGTGGAGGCTGCTGCTGCGGCGCGGGAGCCGGGGAGGGCGCAGGCGGACGCCCCCGGCGACGAGCAGACTGAGGAGCCGCCGGCGGTGGGGTGGAGGCAGCAGCTGACCGCCGAGGCATGATGTGTTTGATGACCTTAGTCTGCTTCTGTACAGCCGAGAACTGCTGGGCAAAGTTCTCGACCGCGTCGCCGAAGAGGCCGGTCTGGGACACGGGGGCGTTGAGGAACCGGAGCTTGTCGGTCTACCGCATGTCGGCCAGACACAGCCAGAGATGGCGTTCCTGGACCACCATTGTGGACATCGCACGGCCCACTGAGCGAGCGGTAGCCTTCGTCGCACGAAGCGCGAGGTCCGTCGCTCGCCGGAGTTCTTGGAACACCAGTGGGTCGTGACCACCCTCGTCCAGTTCCTTCAGTGCCTTGGCCTGATGGACCTGGAGCAACGCCAAAGCGTGCACGGCAGAGGCAGCTTTCCCACAGGCCTTGTAAGCCTTGCCGGTTAAGTCCAACGAGTACTTACAGGCCCGGGAAGGGAGACACGGTTCTCCGCGCCAAGTGGAGTTAGGGCACAGTTGCATAGCAACGGCCCGCTCCACCGGCGGGATGCGCATGTAACCCTTAGCTACCCCGCCGTCAAGGGTGGTGAGGGAGGAGGAACTACTGGAGCGGTTTCGGGCAGTAAAAGGTGCCGTCCACGTCCCAGTGAGCTCCTCATGCACCTCCGGGAAGAAAGGCACTGGGGTGGGTTGCTGAGAGTCAGCACGCGCCACCCCGAGATACCAATCGTCCAGCCTCGAGGGTTCGGGACCCGGTGGAGGGTTCCACACGAGTCCGACCCTCTCGGCGGCCCGGGAAAGCATGGCCATCATCTCCTGGTCCGTATCGGGCACCGCCGGTACCCCCGAAGGAGGCAGCGGCTCCGACACGTCGTCCGCAGAGATATCTGACCCACCTTCCGATGCCGCGATCGACATCTGTTCATCGCCGGGAGCGCCAAAGGAAACGGTTGGTACACACCTCGTGGATGGTCCAGCGCGCTCCTGTGGCAGCTCACATGGTTGCGGAGGCTGAGAGGAGTGAGGGTTCCTAGGGGGTTGGTTCCCCGAAGGAAGCGCACTCACTGTAATCCTCAGGTCACCTGTGCCAGCGTCCGAAGCAACCCTCGCAGGAGGATTGGAACGGGGAGCCAGCACGGGGACTCCGCCCCTTTGCAGGAACGAGAGTCTCGACCTCAGCTCCGAGATGGTCATCTTCCCACAATGGGTACATGACTCCTCCACGAACGCTGCCTGTGCGTGTTGTAAGCCCAGACACACAAGACAGCGTTCGTGACCATCCCGCGATCCCAGGTAACGACCGCATCCAGAAACACACAGATAGAATGTCATCTTTAAAAAGACGCAAACTATCTGTGTAAGCTCTTTTAGGAACTGCTCTCGCTGATACTGAGGCACACAGGGGGACAGATGCAGACGATCACGGCCGGGAATGTGCACCCGTACGTGCGGTGATCAGCTCTCGTGCTCAGTTTTACCAGCTGTGAAAACAGCTTTTGGGTTTCTTCGCCGGAGAGAAGAGATCTGTCCACGCTGTCGCGCCGTGACACCCGTACCAGAGAGAGAGTTTGCTTGAGAAAAGAAGTCACTCTAAGCAGAGGCATCGAAGTTTAGGCTCCGAAGCAAAAAGCTGAAGTGCAATCACACAGCCGCTCGTTACATACCCGCGCTGACGAGGACGCGCAGCTGTTGCAAATGATTGCACGCCAATGTGCATTGGCTTGTTTTAGATTCACTCGAAGTAAATTGGCTCTCTGGCGAGATTCCTATTGGTCAGTCTGACCTACGTTGTAGTGACTGACCGATAGGGAACTAAATGACAAAAGCACATAAAAGATTTACTAAAAATGACACTAAAATGAAAATCAGTAAAAAATAGTAAAATAAAGGGTAATTCAAAATAAAACTGAATTCAAAGTAAAATTGTAATAAAACTAAAATATCACTGTTTTATAATAGAGCTGCACAATTCTGGATAAATTTAGAATCACAATTTTTTTGTTTCTAATAGAGATCACGATTCTCCCACAATTTTAAACAGACAACTGAATAAAATAACATGTCCATTACTAGAGGTTTTGGCAAAATATGAATTGCTGCAGTCCATTTAATTTAATGAAATGTTTAATTAATTAGAATGAATATTAAAGAAAATTGGTTTGAATGAATAATTCAATGACTCACTCATAAAGACTTCAATTGTTTTATTACTGAACGAATCAGCGTTTTTGAACAAATCTCTTGAATGAATGATTCAATGACTCACTCATAAAGACTTCACTTGTTTCATTACTGGATGAATCAGCGTTTTTGAACAAATCTCTTGAATGAATGATTCAATGACTCACTCATAAAGACTTCACTTGTTTCATTACTGGATGAATCAGCGTTTTTGAACAAATCTCTTGAATGAATGATTCAATGACTCACTCATAAAGACTTCACTTGTTTCATTACTGGATGAATCAGCGTTTTTGAACAAATCTCTTGAATGAATGATTCAATGACTGACTCATAAATACTTCACTTGTTTCATTACTGGATGAATCAGCGTTTTTGAACAAATCTCTTGAATGAATGATTCAATGACTCACTCATAAAGACTTCACTTGTTCCATTACTGGATGAATCAGCGTTTTTGAACAAATCTCTTGAATGAATGATTCAATGACTCACTCATAAATACTTCACTTGTTTCATTACTGAATGTATCAGCGTTTTTGAACGAATCTCTTGAATGAATGATTCAATGACTCACTCATAAAGACTTCACTTGTTTCATTACTGAACGAATCAGCGTTTTTGAACCAATCTCTTGAATGAATGATTCAATGACTCACTCATAATGACTTCACTTGTTTTGTTGCTGGATGGATGAATCAGCGTCTTTGAACAAATCTCTTGAATGATTCAATGACAAGTATTTTTTTTTTAGGTTTAATAGACATAGATCCAAATCACTGTCATTTAGGAATGAGATTGTGTGGGAGATCACAATCTTTTAACGATTAATCGTGCAGCTCTACTTTATACTGTAAATCACCTTCTTTAGGTCTGGGAAGAAAGAGTTCAGGTCTTTCAGAGGAGCGACTTCAACACCTTCATCCGTGTACTTCAGCAGGAAATGTGGGACCGCCGTTGCGCCGCTCGAGGAGCAAAGACTGTCATACGCCGTGGTCAAACTCAAAATCTGTGAAACAGATCGATCCCAAACCATCAGTCCACCTCATCAACTCATGAAACACAAGGAAATGGAAGTTTACGCTTGGCTGGAAAATATTAGGTCAAGTAAGGACAAAAATAAAGGTACTGCACAAATGTACAGTGGCTCCAAAATGCAATATGAACTTAGTGAAATGGAATTACAATGGAATGAAATTCAAGTGAAATGACACTGTAACTGAATTTTGAATTGAAGAAAGTAATAAAAATAACACACCTTTACCTACTTATACAGGTGAAACTCAAAAAATGAGAATATCGTGCAAAAGTTATTTTTTTCCGTAAATCAACTTAAAAGGTGAAACTAATATATTATATAGACTCATTACATGTAAGCCATAATTATCACAATTATAACAAATAAAGGCTTGAAATATTGAATTACTGAAATAAATGAACTTTTGCACGATATAAAATTTTTTCGAGTTTCACCTGTATTTAACTCTGCATACAAGAAAGTATTTTAAAGAGGCCCTATTGTGCTTTTTTCCATCTGTTTGATCATGAACAAGCTCCAGTTCTTCTCTATATCAGTGTCAGTGTTTCTGAACTCCTGCAACGCCTCCATTGTAGTCTTGAGTTTCTTCCGGGAACGAACACGTCACAATATTCCTCATTATAATAATTCATACGCAGAATAAAGGGGCGGGGCCTGGTTGAGTTAGTTAGTAGTGTGCTGAAACCAAGCGGCGACCTTCCGCTCTCTCTTGAATCAACACTGAAGTGACTTAAACTGCAGTTCATCGACTGGCCACTAGAGACCGGCTGCAGAAGAGACTCAATCCCATAGACCCGCATGTTAAAAGGATCTCCAGCTAGTTTGAACACTTAGTCTTATTGGGTTAGCGATACCATTTGCGCCACAAACGTGATATAATAACACACCCGATGTTTTCGTTGTAGCGAGATATTTTAAAATAAAGTTTTTACCTGTAAGTCGCCATTGTTGTTTTTACCCATTGCATTCTGGGCCGTGACGTAGACTGGTCCCAGCGCCGCTACAAACACAAGGCGCGTAAACACTAACGTTATCAAGTTAAACTATTACCTCAATTAGCGAGAAAAATGTCTGCCGTTCACCCTTTTCAATTCAAGCCTGAACGTGTCGTAAATACTGAGGAAGGTTCACAGGATGCTCATCATCTCGTAGCCGTAAGTGAGGAGGAGCAGGAGGAGAGAGTAGGGCACACGCATTGGTGTGGCTGTGGCAATTGTTTACCAATGCTTACTGAAAGGGAGAGTGTTTGCTGTAAGGAACTCCACTTCATATCAGCAGCAGCGATACAGTTACTAACAGGCAGGTCTAACATGAACATATTTGTTTAGAATTATATAACATATTATTACATGGCTTGGCTGAATTCCAGTGTAGAATGCGGTGTGTTATTTCTTGATAACAGACCGCTGCAAAGCATAACAGACCGTTGCCATGAAAAACAGCGCGTTGCTATGGACGCAGCAGGATTCTAACCAGAGACGGAACGGACTATTTTCTTTAGCGGAAGCAATACAATCGTTTTTAAATCAATAAATTCCTTTTTAAATCAATAGTTTGTGTCAAATTATTGATTTATTTGGTAGGTAGCCATGTAATAAGCGGGATAATGGCTTCGCGTCAGGCTCCCGCATCAGCCTGTCGGGGTTGTATTCGCTATAACAACCTCCTCGCTATACATTATCCCTTACTTAGTTTGGCCAACAATGAATGTTTTTCCAGTAACCGATAAAGAATCTAGACAATAACACAGCGCAAACATTATTGGCTGGCATGTATTGGCACAATGTGGCATTTTATCTCTCTAGGTGGGTCTGACGATGAACTGTAGAAGAGTGTGTCGAACTGCCCGTGAACGCTCGCCTCTGACGTGTTCTTTTTAGTTTAGCGCTCAGGACCGTCATGCGTCATCAAAAATCGACGGCCCATAGTACAAAAAAGTGAATGGCGGGTGAATTATTTTGTTCTGATTTGTTCAAGTTATATTAAGCCTTAAAGTTGTCCATAATTAAGGGCGTGGCCACTTGAGTGACAGGTGGATTGCCGCTGATGTCACTACTAGCCGTTTGTCTGCTGTCTGTTAGCGTCACGTCACCACAGGTAATCCGCCTCGCTGCCCGTTTTCGTTTATCCGGGAGTGACATGCGGCCAAGATGGCGACGGCCGGCCCCGCCCACTTTGGACTTCAAAAATGCTCTTCTGAAACACAACGAGTGAAACTACGCACTTTTTCTTTTACATTCTATGATTGAAACTGGCAGTTATGGAAAGGGGCGGGACATTTCCCAAACACGCTTGAAGCGCTCGACCAATCACAACACACTGCTCCAGCCGACCGATCAGAGCACAGTGTGCTTTTCAGAAGGAGGGGCTTCATAGAGACAGGAACTAAACAGAGCGTTACTGACAGACTGGGAAGAGAGGAGCCGCAACAATGGAGAATATGGGGACAACTATGAAAAAGGGCATAATAGATTTCTAAATACTCTAAATACATCAGGTGTCTTGGGGCCTATATGATATTATGCATTCAAATAATCAACATTGAATTACAAATTCTAATCAGCACATGCTTTCCATAATGCACTGACTAATGACTCATTATCCTTCACACAAAACCTCCTCGTCAGTCAGTAGTGTGTGTTCTCGTCGCACCTGTTGGTCGGAGAAGCTCTTCTCTAATGACAGCGGCTCCTGCACCAGCTGGACCCCCTCCAGAAAGCAAAGGGCAGGGAAGCAAAACCAATAATAGAAATGATATTTCTTCAGATCCTGGATCAACAAAAAGACCGGTCAGACAAACAAATAAAAAATGAAAGGAATTTCATTTATAGGGACATTGTTGGCATACAAACCGCAAATGTCAAGAGGATGAATTTGTTTAGGATTGAGGAGTCGTCCAACGCAGCGCCCGACTGAATAGCGCTCCAAATCTGTGAAGACGACAACATTATTAGTATTAATTAAGCTGACATTACCAGGAATAATTTCTAATATAGTTTATGCCAGGCGTTCTCAATCTTGTGGATGCAACAGACGCCAATATATGATCATTCTCACTCCGATCTTCTTCCTCACATTTAAATTGCTATGTTATAGTCTAATCTGTGCCGCCAGTTTCACAATGAACTGAAAATATTTGAAAACTTCTCATAATAACATTAAAAGTCTCTAACATTGTTTTGCCCCTTTGCTTTAGTAAAGTATCTGTCATGCGATCGAAAGCACGCTATGGCCCTTATTAAACTACTAAAATGACTGTGATTTAATTATATAAGTATATAGTCTGTTTGCGCTGCGTGTTTCAGAGTGAATTACGCATTATTTTCACATTTGCATAATCTTTGTGGGAAGATGATTACAGCGTTTCACTAGATTTGTAATGAGACGTTTTCACAGAAACGGTAGTTTTCCGCCAAAATAAAAGCTCAAGGCTTCATCTCTTGAGTTGCAAGTGAAGAAATTGGAACTAAAGTACTGCATTTTCTCTACTGTAGCATAAGGCAAAATAATATATACTTTTGAAAATATGAATTTTCATTGATTTTACACTGCATTTGTTTTTACAATATATGTCTATTACTGTCATAGAAATTATAATACAAAATTGAGTTTTGAATTATTACGTTTTTCTTCTACTCACTATAGTACTGTACTGTGTTCTGTTACTTTGTTTATTTTAATCCAATTTGTGTTATTGATTTTAATCAATTTATTTTAACTTTTATAATTCATTTGAATCTATTTTTAAAATTCATTTTCTTCATTTATTAATTTCAAATGCTTCATTATATTATAATAAATCTTTTCACTTTATTGTATTTATTTATATCTTATATTTATATAATTTTAATTTGTATTTTAATCTATTTATTTATTGATTTTAATCCTATTTTTTATTTATTTAAAACATTTGTACACTGTTTTTCCCTGAACATTTCCCCGGTCTGAAAACCCCTGCAAATACACTAGTAAGAAATGTTGTGCATTTACACTGTAAACACAAATTGTATAACTTTTGCACAATATTCTAAATTGAGTCATTGATCATTTTTTCCAGCACAAAAACATCTTTATTCGCAAAGCTCAGCGCTAACTGGCCACTGCTATTATTAGCGTGTATATAAGAACGCGGGCGGTAAACACAATTGTATTAAGAAGATGACTCAATTTATCCAATGATGAAGAAGGATGTTACGCAGTTAAAAGAAAGTGAATAATTAGTTTAGCGAGCACAAATAAAACACAGGCGCAATTAATTACGAGACGCTCCACCTCGCCGGCTGCTTTATCCAGGAGAGCTTTCTTATCCGTGGATCTGAAGGCTTCCAGAGTGTTGGTGTTGTAAAGCGTCCCCGGAGCCGGACAGCAGCGCGCCGGAGTGGGTCCATCACTGGAACACAACCGTCAGACACTGCATCACAACCGTCAGACACTGCATCATGTGCTTCTGGGTCAATTACATACACTAGATGCAATATACAGTTATTTTATCATCGTACAGGTGAAACTCGAAAAATGAGAATTTTGTGCAAAAGTTCATTTATTTCAGTAATTCAACTTAAAAGGTGAAACTAATATATTATATAGACTCATTACATGCAAAGTGAGATATTTCAAGCCTTTATTTGTTGCAATTTTGATGATTATGGCTTACAGCTTATGAAAACCTTTTTCGCAATATTCTAATTTTGAATTTGGGGTTTTCATAAACTGTAAGGCATAATCATTCAAAATTATAACAAATAAAGGCTTGAAATATCTCACTTTGCATGTAATGAGTCTATATAATATATTAGTTTCACCTTTTAAGTTGAATTACGGAAATAAATGAACTTTTGCACAATATTCGCATTTTTCGAGTTTCACCTGTAAGTGTAACAAGTAATATACTATTTGCAGCACTCATTTGTGGTATATTCATTTTGTTTTGAAAAACTCTTACAATTTGATGTGGTGCAAATATCAAATTGTTCAAAAAGTATTGTTGTTTGGCTTCATATTTAATAATGATATTTATCAATTCATAAATATCACATATTGGGTTTTTTTGGGGTTGCACCATATAAGCATCAAGTTGTTAACATGCATCAATAAATGTTGAAATTAGCATTATCTAAAATTAATAAATGCTGTAGAAGTATTGTTTATTGCTAGTTTATGTTAACTAAAGTGCTGTTAAGAAATGGAAGCTTATTTTAAATCAAATTAACTTATAGTAATATTAGAAAAATTATAGTCACTTATGTCTCTAAGTCTCTTCTGCTCACCAAGGCTGCATTTATTTGATCAAAAATACAGTAATATTACTAAATAGTATTACAAGTCAAAATAATCATTATAATAATTGTAATATATTTTTTAAATATAATTTATTCCTGTGATTTTAAGTAGCGAATCAGCATATTAGAGAAATCACAGGAATAAATTACATTTAACTATATATTCACGTAGAAAACAGTTATTTTTGAATTGTAATAATATTTCACAATATTACTGTTTTACTGTATTTTTGATCAAAAAAATGTTGTCTTGAACATAAAAGAGCTGAAGAGACTTCTTTATAGTAATATTCTTTGTAGCTTTTATTATGTAAACTTTTGGACTATATATATATATATATATATATATATATATATATATATATATATATATATATATATATATATACACAGTACGTATATTAGTGCTGTCAAATATATACAGATATAATAATATATATACACCCACAATTATGTAAACACAAACTTATGTTAGATGAGATTAATCGCAATTAATCTTTTTGACAGCACTAATATATATATAGTATATATATATATATATATACACAGTGAGGAAAATAAGTATTTGAACACCCTGCTATTTTGCAAGTTCTCCCACTTAGAAATCACGGAGGGGTCTGAAATTGTCATCATAGGTGCATGTCCACTTTGAGAGACATAATCTAAAAAAAAATATCCAGAAATCACAATATATGATTTTTTTAACTATTTATTTGTATGATACAGCTGCAAATAAGTATTTGAACACCTGTCTATCAGCTAGAATTCTGACCCTCAAAGACCCTTTAAAATGTCCACCTCCACTCCATTTATTACAGATAAAGCGTTGTGAATTCCGGCTCGCGTACCCCGAAGTGATAAAATAAAACAAATTCTGTATCAAAATTTATAGGCAAGAAAAGTAGTTTGTTTAGGCTGGGTTGTATGAATTATAAACCTGCGCACATATTTTAAAAAGCACATAACTATAGAATCAATTCTGAATGAGCATGTGAACGGCGTCAGCGTTAATCACAGGTTCGCGTTTAAAAGTCTGATCATTTCGACGGAGGTGAATCAATCAAAGTTAACTTTAGCTGGAAATAACTTCAAGAACCGCTATAATGCCAAAACAATCTGTTACCTTAAATTATATGTTTATCTCTGTAAAGCTGCTTTGAAACAATCCATTGTTAAAAGCGCTATATAAATGAAGATGACTTGACTTGACTTATTATCCTAAATTAGATGCACCTGTCTGAGGTCGTTAGCTGCATAAAGACACCTGTCCACCCCATACAATCAGTAAGAATCCAACTACTAACATGGCCAAGACCAAATAGCTGTCCAAAGATACTAGAGACAAAATTGTACACCTCCACAAGGCTGGAAAGGGCTACGGGGAAATTGCCAAGCAGCTTGGTGAAAAAAGGTCCACTGTTGGAGCAATGATTAGAAAATGGAAGAAGCTAAACATGACTGTCAATCTCCCTCGGACTGGGGCTCCATGCAAGATCTCACCTCGTGGGGTTTCAATGATCCTAAGAAAGGTGAGAAATCAGCCCAGAACTACACGGGAGGAGATGGTCAATGACCTGAAAAGAGCTGGGACCACCGTTTCCAAGGTTACTGTTGGTAATACACTAAGATGTCATGGTTTGAAATCATGCATGGCACGGAAGGTTCCCCTGCTTAAACCAGCACATGTCAAGTCCCGTCTTAAGTTTGCCAATGACCATTTGGATGATCCAGAGGAGTCATGGAAGAAAGTCATGTGGTCAGATGACACCAAAATAGAACTTTTTGGTCATAATTCCACTCGCCGTGTTTGGAGGAAGAAGAATGATGAGTAACCATCCCAAGAACACCATCCCTACTGTGAAGCATGGGGGTGGTAGCATCATATATATCCATATATAAGTGCTGTCATATTGTGAAAAAGAAGGATTCCGATGGTTATATGAGGTCAGAAGTTATTCAGTTTGCTCGGCTCCACCAGACTTCGGCGCTGCCTGTGCAATCACTCACCCATCATAAATGTTAAATTAATCCTCCTGAAACAATCCTTAAGGATTTAATTATCAAGAAAACATCATTAATTTCACAAGTAACAGACGTGATATTGGAGCCATTATCCAAGGCTTTCAGAATAACCAACTACACTCACCTAAAGGATTATTAGGAACACCATACTAATACTGTGTTAGACCCCCTTTCGCCTTCAGAACTGCCTTAATTCTACGTGGCATTGATTCAACAAGGTGCTGAAAGCATTCTTTAGAAATTTTGGCCCATATTGATAGGATAGCATCTTGCAGTTGATGGAGATTTGTGGGATGCACATCCAGGGCACGAAGCTCCCGTTCCACCACATCCCAAAGATGCTCTATTGGGTTGAGATCTGGTGACTGTGGGGGTCATTTTAGTACAGTGAACTCATTGTAATGTTCAAGAAACCAATTTGAAATGATTCGAGCTTTGTGACATTTGTGCTGGAAGTAGCCATCAGAGGATGGGTACATGGTGGCCATAAAGGGATGGACATGGTCAGAAACAATGCTCAGGTAGGCCGTGGCATTTAAACGATGCCCAATTGGCACTAAGGGGCCTAAAGTGTGCCAAGAAAACATCCCCCACACCATTACACCACCACCACCAGCCTGCACAGTGGTAACAAGGCATGATGGACCTCGGTTGTAATTTTCGCCCACAGGACTGCCGAATACTGGATGTTTTTCCCTTTTCACACCATTCTTTGCAAACCCTAGAAATGGTTGTGCGTGAAAATCCCAGTAACTGAGCAGATTGTGAAATACTCAGACCGGCCCGTCTGGCACCAACAACCATGCCACGCTCAAAATTGCTTAAATCACCTTTCTTTCCCATTCTGACATTCAGTTTGGAGTTCAGGAGATTGTCTTGACCAGGACCACACCCCTAAATGCATTGAAGCAACTGCCATGTGATTGGTTGATTAGATAATTGCATTAATGAGAAATTGAACAGGTGTTCCTAATAATCCTTTAGGTGGGTGTACATTACATGATTTTAATACGCAAAACTTACGCATCAAATGCGCTGAACTCCAGAGTCAAGCGTGTCGGCAGGCCATCAGGATCTCCTGCAATATAGAACAAAACATTTGCATTATGTCACTGCTTAAAGGTGCATCACGTATTCTCAGTCACTTTCGGATGTGGAGTGAATAAATGGATCATCTGTGACAGTATTGCTACAATGGCATCTGTCACGCAACACTTTCGCATGATGTGTCCGTATAAATCCAAGAGAAAATGCCATATTGGTTGTTTAGGAAGTGTAAGTGAAACACAAAGGTGTTCGGAATAGCAGACTACTATTCTAGTAATATTCCTGCAGTATTCAGCATGCATATTGTGTGCAAAAACATAAATTTTTATGCATGCAAGAGCTGCACGAATTATCAATTAAAAGATCGCGATCTTGATTCAGACACCCACACGATCTTATTCCTAAATAACAGTGATCCGACTCTGCCTATTAAAGCTTTGATTAGTCGGATCACAGCGAATGTTCAGATCTGCGTTCTGATCCAGAAAGAGCCGTTGTCATGTACAGATATGAAACAGCTTCACAAATAGTCTTTTCAACACACAGTATCATTAATTCTGTCTTAATCATTCAGATTATCACAGAAGAACTGAGATAAAAGTTTATAGTTCAGATATAAACACTGATGTCTACAGTAGAGATCAAAATACAGTAAATCACAATTACATCGTTACACCAGTAGGTGGTGACAAGTGACTGATAAAAATGTATTTATCATTGAATAATTCATGCAAGAGATTCGTTCACAAACGCTGATTCATCCAGTAATGAAACAAGTGAAGTCTTTATGAGTGAGTCAAACAAATACTTCAAATGAATTAAATGTTTTAAATAGACGGCAACAATTAACATTTTGTCAGAACCTCTAGTAAATTAAGTTGTTTTGTTTACTTCAGAATCACAAAAAAATTGTGATTCTCAGTTTATCCAGAACAGTGCAGCTCTAATACCTGAATGACCTTCTGCATTCATCAAACCCACACTATATCTCCATCTCGCACACAGCTAATGTATTCAGAAAGGAATTCGCTTGTTTCCGGGCCCAAACACTCTTTCAGACGCCAAAAACAAACAACAAACGCTGCTAATACACACTCTGTGTGCTGTAATAAAACCAAAATATATCATGATCCTAACCTTTAACTCCACACCAGAATCTCAGACGGCCAGACAGTGACTCATGTTTTATGAATCATTCAAATATGTATTTCTGCGACGCTATGAGAGACTGTAGCGTACTGAGTTTTAATAAGCTTGGACCCAGAAACCGTATTCCTTACATCAGTGAGTCACCATGAATCAAAATTGACGTCTCGTTATCATATGGAATATTGCAGTGTTTATTATAAATGATTTATCAGTGCACAATCACATCATTATTGTTTTAAAGTCCCCTTTAGTCAACAATTTCATACCTTAAAACTTATCTTTGATCATCAAAATGACATATTTAAACGTGTTTTCCTTAAAAAAATGCCTTAAAATATTTTGAATGTAACTCAACGACACCCTTGCCTCATTTAGTACGCGCGGTTCTATGAATATGCAAATGAGCCCCGCCTCCAGTCACTCACTCAGCTCTGATCACACGTTGATCTGATTGGTTACAAGGTAGTTTGTGACGTCAGAAACACCAGCGATTTCAAACCGTGTTTTTGAGATTGTCTTTGGTTCACTGCAGTCGAAGGAGAAAATACTCAGCAATGCTGTCGACTTATGAATTTACACATGGTTTGTCTTAAAGCGTATTAAAAACACCACATAGACACATAAACAACATTAAAAGATATTTTTTTACCACAGGGGGACTTTAAATCTGAAATTCGATTATGAGAAAGGTTTCTACATTACTACTAAAACAAAACAGCTATTTCACCATACAATCATTATTTTTTACACAGCAGTTAATTCTGGTTCTCGACTCTGATTGGCTGGAGCCTTATCTAGCAGTGCAACATTCTACTGATAACACAAGGAAACCGCTTCACAGTGTGTATCACTCCGCTGGTTTCTGCCGGATCTACACTGGCAGCATTTCTCACAGAAAGCGTCAATGGTGGAGGAGAAAACCCACTGTACTTTTACAAATACTTCTGTTATTGTGCCACATAATGGACTTTTTTTAGATGAGAATGTAGTTGTTTAGACCTCATATGCGATTTAAAAATAAACATAGCACCTATTTGAAAGTTAGTTTTAGGCGCTTTCGGAGATGCGAGCTCCAGGCCATTAGCGCTCATATACTTCAGATTGACTCGTCTAAGTGGTAGTCGAATCCTGCCTCCAGGGCGCCGCTCTCTTGGCGGCATATCAGGCTCATAATTATATGGCTGAGGTCCGTCATACGAGTAAACAGTAACAATTTCCTCAGCGTCCGAACTCTCATTGCGATCTATTGCTTTCTTATTGCCTAAATTGGCCGCACTCACTCCCTCTACGTCACTTCCGGTTTGATAATTTTTAGAAGAGGAAGTAAAATTCTCACAAAAACGACTCCAGAAGCCTTAATAGCGTATTTATAAGTATATATTTAAAGACAATCTAGTTCCTACATTATTTTTCTATACATTGACTCACTGGGAGCTCTAACCTGCAATACGCCCCTTAAAGCGTATTAAAAACACCACATAGACATATAAACAACATTAAAAGCTGGATTTTCACCACAGGGGGACTTTAAATGCATGTTCCCTCATAATGTTGAATCAGAATAAGTTATAAATCAGAATCAGAATAAATCTCTTCTCTGATGATGAGGGCGGGGCTATAACCTGTCACTTACATGAGATCAGCCAATAGCAAACCACAACCATCCAATCAATTCCTCACAGACACAATCAAGCCCCGCCCACATTTATTATTGTTCTGGAAGCGTTTCACTCGGATATACGGCACAATAGAGGAGAAAAGACCAGCGAAACCTCTCACACTCACCGTTATAGTAATAGCCTTTGATGTTTTTGGCACTTTCGTCTAAGTGGTAGTCGTTGAGTTTCTTCTGGGTGAGTTGATGCCAGAATCCTGCCTCCAGGGCGCTGAAGAACGGGGAAAACTGCAGTTTCGGGGCGGCCGTCGGTTCAGCTGCCATCAGGACTGATGTTTGATTCTTCACACACTGCCATAAGAGACAGGACACAGGAAAATTAGACAGAATAATGCCCATACAAATAGTCTGCCCTGATTTAAAAAATATATATTATGTAATATATATATATATATTATAATATGACTTCAGTTTCAGATCACTTAAAACAAAAGTGATGAAAATCCAGCTTTTAATGTTGTTTATATGTCTATGTGGTGTTTTTAATATGCTTTAAGACACACCATGTGTAAGTTCATAAGTCGACAGCATTGCTGAGTATTTTCTCCTTAAAACTGCAGTGAACCAAAGACAGTCTCAAAAACACAGTTTGAAATCGCCGGTGTTTCTGACGTCACAAACGACCTTGTAACCAATCAGATCAACGTGTGATCGTCAACCAGTGGATCTCTGAGCTGACTGAGTGAGTGGAGGTGGGGCTCATTTGCATATTCATAGAACCGCGTATACTAAATGAGTCAAGGGTGTCGAGTTACATTCAAAATATTTTAAGGCATGAAGATTTTTTTTCAAGGAAAAAAACGTTTTAATATGTAATTTTGGTGATCAAAGATGAGTTTTAAGGGATCAAATTATTGACTACAGGGGGACTTTAAGAACAAGATTCTAATGTACAGTGAGCATGACAAGATTATATATTGGATACATCAAAATAATATACAATAAAATAAAGTAAAATATGGGCTACTGTTAAAATATAATCCTCAATTCTCTTAGCCTGATATTATTTTCTTATAATAAGACATTTACATTCCTGTTAGATTCAGTATGTGGAAGTGTTGAAAAAGTAGTTCCTTTTTTCTTACTGCAAAAGGCTTGTCTGTCTATATTAATAAGAAATTTAATGTTGTACTAATCTGACAACACGTCTATACAACTTGTCAACATAATACAAGTAAAAGCTGCGTTCTTATTGTAGTAATGTTAGTAAATACTGTCTGCTTCGTTAAAAAGCATTGTGTCTCTTCCGGTGTGTGTATTTGTTTGTTTGTTTGTTTGTTTGTTTTAACACACTGCAGTAAAAGCACGACATTTTACATATATGATCTGTCATTTATTGTCATGTAAATGATAAACACAGAGTAAAAGCAGCAACAAATGCATAGCATGGAAACATCACTTACCAGACAAACACTTCCTGGTTGACGTCATGTGACCACGGTCATCCTACACGCACGCGCAGTTGGTTTGTTTTGGTATTGCAAAATAGCTTACAAGTGACTTAAAATGTATTTAATAATACGCAAATCGACAGCATTAAATACGTGTGGCAGTTTTCGCTGGTGTAACGACCTTGAAATGCTTTATCTTCAACATTTTGACATCTTTAAAACAATGCTCAGTGTTAACCGAAGAACAATGTTAACAGGACACGCTTTTCTGATAAATGTTTTAAAGCGTCATATTATCCCGCAATTTATAAACAATGAGAAAATGTTGGAGAATAATGTTACCAGCTGCTTAAACGGGTTAGATGACCGACAAACCTCTTAAGGAGAGTGTCCAAAAAAAGAGTCTTATGGTGCCAAAACCATCGAATAAAAGACAAAACCCCAAAACAAAAGGAAAACACAGACAAATAGACAAGAAAACACGGACAGAAACTTATAAACGCTGTTCCTTTTCATTGTTAACCCTATGAAAGATGAATCGGCTGGTTTGTCATGTGCACAGCAGACGATCAGTGAACGAGCCAGAAAAACCAGCCTGATGCCTCAGCTACTGACACACTTACTGCAGCTCTCTTCAGGTCTGGTTTATAAAAGCTCGTTTCCTTCACCAAATAAAAACTTACAAAGGTAGACTTTTCCCCTTCCAAACTCGGAGTTTACATCTTGCAATTTTGATCAAATCAGAATTCTGATTTTATATCTCACAAATTCTGACTTTTGTATAGCTCCCAAATGCAAGATACAAACTCGTAGCCTAATCCTGGGCTTTATCTTAGAACTTTTATCTTGGAATTCTAAGTTCACATCTCGCAGAAACTCTTTCAAAAAGCTTATAAAAACAATAAATATGTTGAAGCTTTTCAAACTCGTGTAGCCTAAATGCCCTGATATTATATAGGCTACTGTAGGCTACCACCTTATATCCCAGTATTTATTAAAATTTTATGTAGCCTATTATAATTCGTTTTACATAGGCCTACATGTTCATTTTATATTTTAGTTGTTGTTGTTATTCTTTGTTTTACATACTCTGAACTGTAATGCCTTGTATTTGTCTAGTACCTTTTGCATTGTACTTGTCTGTAGGCTAATTGAACAAAATAAATATTAAACATTAACTATAAGATCATCTCTCAATTCAGATTTGTTTTTTTCTCAGAATTCTGAATTTATATTGTGCAATTTTGTCTTTTTTTCTGGGTTCTGAGTTTACGTCTTGCAAGTTTTAAATATTGAGTTTATATTTTTTATATTTTTCAACATTAGGGTACCTTTTTTTATTATTCCGTGATGCAAGCTTCCATAGGTTTCAGTCTCAGTCGAGATGAGCGGTGTCCAGCGGTGAACAGTCCTGTACTGTGGTTATTAACTAAATGAGATGTGAATCCAGAAATTGAAATCACTTTTAGAGTAATGCGTTTGCAGTGGAAGACTATCATCCAGGAATGTGGGATCACAAATACATGATACCAATATGAAACTGCAGTGTGACGTTTATCATTCTTAAACATTGTGCATGTTCACATTTAAAGTAATTTCTCAACTGGAAATGGTTCACACATTATTTAAACAAAGCAGTCCACAAGATAAAAAAGTATGTTAATAATGAATAAACACAAGTTCATCTACCCAGTAAAGTCACGGGGGAAGTAAGTGTTTTCTGTGAATGATTCAGATTCAGATTCATTAGCCGCTACAGGGAAATAACTGAAAAATATCTATAATAATGAAATGTAAATGAATGAATTAGTAAGATGATCATGATTTTTCATTGTGAGTATATTTTAGCACCGTTTTTCCTCTGCTTTTGACGTTTAGATGCAGAAACAGTTACGTGATGTCAGACTTAATAAGCTTAATAGGTTCAGTTGATAGGAATTAAATTGCATTATATATCTAATGGACCTCATTTCCCATGTAAACTCCTACAGACCTCATTGCAAAGACAGTGCTGAATGCAGCATGCATTTCTCCCAATAAAGATCTGAAATATTGAAATTAGAAGACATTTTCCTTCTCAGTTTATTTAAAGAAAAGATTTTCATTGAAAGATTGACATTTTTGTTCACCAATCATGAGGTTTAACTGAAAGTGACAGGATCTAATTGAGGGCTGGCAATGCGAACTGTTAGTAAAAAATGAAATATGAAAGAGACTAAGCACTGCACGTATTATATGCACGTATTATATAGGATAATTGCTTTCCCATAACTTGAAGCCTTTGTAGTCCATTTCATCATCAGCTCTGTCTGTCTTATATTGTTTATTGCATGTTTTGTATGTGATATAGAGGCAGTTTCACATGACTATCTTACATTGTTCATCAACATGTCTAAAACAAGGTACTAAAAAGGTTTAATGTCTTCAAATTTTGCAGTTTAATCAAATAATGACTTACATTAGATGTTGCAGTTTTGTTTAAATCATCACTCTGCCCATCATTTAAGTACTTTTTTTATTAAAACAAAGATGAGTTGAAATGGATTGCACTGTAAATCAACCAGTAGTTCCACAAATACAGGCAATTTGTGAATAGTATACATGGACCATCCTTTAGGTCGCACGCCATTCCCAACATACTTCATTATAGAATTTCACCTGTATGTATCTCTGAGGATAATGTGCATTAGCGCCTGACCAAACTAGGCTACATTTAATTAAACTCCCTGTTAAATATGAATGCACTGCACATGCTACTTAAACATAATTAATGTCAGGGCATTTCCAGACAATATTCTACATTAAAGGTGTCCTATTATGTCCGTTCACGAAGTCTTAATGTTGTTTCAGGCTCTACTAGAACAGGTTTTCCAGCTTGAATGTTGATTATTTCCTCATATTCTCCATTGTTGCGGCTCCTCTCTTCCCAGTCTGTCAGTAACGCTCTGTTTACTTCCTGTCTCTATGAAGCCCCTCCTTCTGAAAAGCACACCGTGTTCTGATTGGTCGGCTGGAGCAGTGTGTTGTGATTGGTCGAGCGCTTGAGTGTGTTTGGGAAATGTCCCGGCCCTTTCCATAACTGCCAGTTTAATACACTACTAAATAACTCAACCAGGCCCCGCCCCTTTATTCTGCGTATGAGTTATTATAATGAGGAATATTGTGACGTGTTCGTTCCCGGAAGAAACGTACTCGGTAACTAACGTAACCTCGGTTCTCTCTAGAGAGGGAACGAGTACTGCGTAATATCTTACACTACGGGAAAACCTCTTTTCCACGAGATATTGAAGCCAAAAATTATCCTTAATTTTGATTTAATGTAAAACGCTTACGCTGTGCAGCAGCATGCAGACATAGTCAAGACGGCTCGCGTGCCTATTGGCTGCCCTGCGGCAACAGCAGCAGCCTATCGAGAGAGGCCCTGCGGGATGTGATACAAACTGGTTTTCATCGCTGAAGCGAACCAGCGCTGTTGTATACACGGCAAGATACGCAGTACTCGTTCCCTCTCTAGAGAGAACCGAGGTTACGTTAGTAACCGAGTACGTTCTCTTACAAGAGTATCTCTCGTACTGCGTAATATCTTACACTATGGGGAACACAATGCAACACGCAGTGCGTACTGGGATCCGACACCAAAGTCCCAAGGGCAGTAGCCCGGGGCTCATATAGTGCATACTCACCGTAGACTCACAGAGAGTCAGAGAAGAGAGGCTACAAGCATCATTCCCCATGAAATAGCATCCCACAGGAGCTAGTTATGTTAACAGTGTTTCACGCAGACAGGGTGAACATGTTCACCCTGAACTGGGTATAAGTACGGGTTATTCAACACCCATGGAACTGTTCTATCGATCAGTGAGCGATGCCCAAGCAAAACTCAGCATTCTGCGCGGGCGCAGCGGGGCAGATAGTGCTGGATTCTAGACCGACAGCAGCTTGGCCTGTAAGGCGGGAACCTTTAGGTTATAAAACCTTATAAATGTAGACGGCGAGGCCCAGCCTGCCGCCATATAGATATCTTGCAAGGGAATCCCGCTAGACCACGCCCACGACGAGGCCACGACTCTCGTGGAGTGTGCTCTGACACCCAAAGGACACTGCAGGCCCTTAGAAGTCTAAGCCAGTGCTATGGCATCAACTATCCATCTGGATAGGCTCTATTTTGATGCGGCCAGTCCCTTGGAGCGCCCACCAAACAAAACAAAGAGCTGCTCGGTCTGTCTGAAGACAGACGAGCGGGACACATAAGCTCTCAGCGCCCTGACGGGGCAGAGGAGATTAGCATCCTCCTCCTCATTATTCACCGGGAGGGCGCACAGGGAAATAACCTTGGCCCTGAACGGTGTGTTGAGGGATTTGGGCACGTACCCGTACCTTGGTTTGAGTATGACTTTAGAGTCATTAGGCCCAAACTCCATACATGACGCGCTTACTGAAAGCGCTTGTAAGTCCCCTACGCGCTTCACTGAAGCAAGAGCCACAAGAAATACCGTTTTGAAAGACAGGTGTTTCATGTCTGACAAATGGATTGGCTCGAATGGGGCACCTTTCATGGCTTCCAGAACCGTAGAAAGGTCCCACACAGGGACTGAGGGGGGTATGGGAGGATTCAGCCTCCGAGCTCCCCTGAGGAATCGTACGACCAGGTCGTTTTTCCCCAGTGACTGGCCAGACGTTGGTTTTGCAAACGCTGCTATGCCGCCACGTATACTTTGAGCGTGGATGGGGTTCTACCCTTATCCAGCAGCTCCTGAAAGAAGGAGAGCACTTCCGTAACCCCGCAGTCTACGGGTGAAAAGCCCTGAGCTTGACACCAGGAAGAGAACACTGACCATTTCGAGGCGTAGAGCCGTCTAGTAGACGGGGCTCTAGCCTGCGTGATCGTGTTTTGCACTCCCTCCGGGAGGTTAGCGGGTACCCGTTGATGGCCCATGCGTGTAGGGACCATAAATCCGGGCGAGGATGCCAAATCGAGCCCTTTGCCTGAGAGAGGAGGTCTCTCCTCACCGGTATAGGCCATGGGGCAATGCTGGTCAGCTGCATCAGGACTGGGAACCAAATCTGGTTCGTCCAGAGCAGAGCCACGAGTAGCACTGGGCATCCGTTTTCCCTGATTCGTTCCAGCACTTGAGGCAGGAGTGAGACGGGGGGGAAAGCATAGAGAGGGCAGCGGGGCCATACGTGGGCCAGCGCATCCCTGCTCTTGGAGAAAAAGTCCGGACAGTGAGCGTTTTCCTGGGACGCGAACAGGTCCACCTGCGCTCTGCCGAATGTCTCCCACAGCAGTTGGATCGTCTGCGGGTGCAGCGACCATTCCCCTGCTGGGACATTGTCTCTGGAAAGTCTGTCTGGTCCCAGATTCCGGTGACCAGGCACATGCGCTGCTTTCAGTGAAAGCCGTAGCGCGTTGTCGACTGCCAGCATTTCCAGGCAGTTTATGTGTAGAAGCTTTCCCCGTTCCGACCACTGGCCAAAGAATGGTCTGCCCTCGAGCAGCGCTCCCCATCCCGAGGTGGAGACCAGACCAGGGGTCCACGTCCGGGGTGGAACTTGCGCTTTCAGCCATAACTGCAGTGGGCGCATGCGAAGCAGGCCCAGCTGAAGTACCGAAGATGCTGAGGCCATGAGACCCAGCATTTTCTGAAACCTTTAAGCGGGACTATAGAGCCGCGGCGGAAGGATTTCGCGGCGCGCTGAATGTCCAGTCCGCGCTCCGGCGACAGACGTGCTGTCATAGACAGCGAGTCCAGCACTGTTCCCAGAAAATAAATTTTCTGGCTGGGAAACAGCAAACTCTTTGCCCAATTGACTGTAAGACCCAGTCTCTCGAGATGCTCGAGTAATGTGGCCCTGTGTTCTATGAGCTCTGAGTGTGATCGAGGTAGAATCAGCCAATCGTCCAAGTAGTTCAAAACTCGCATGCCCTGAAGTATCAGGGGTGCGAGAGCCGCGTCCATGCACTTCGTAAATGTACAGGGTGCTAGGGACAGGCCGAACGGTAGGACTGTGTATTGATATGCCTGGCCCTCGAAGGCGAATCTCAAGAATCGCCTGTGACGTGACGCAATCTGTATTTGGAAATAGGCGTCTTTCAGATCTATTGACATGAACTAGTCTCCCTGGCGAACTTGCGCGAGGATTTTCCTGGTTGTCAGCATTTTGAACTGGCGCTTCAAAAGCGCTTTGTTCAATTGCCGCAGATCTAGAATGGGTCTGAGACCCCCGTCTTTTTTGGGTACCAGAAAATATCTGCTGTATAGCCCCCCTTCGCTCTGAGCCTGAGATAAAGGTTCTATGGCCCCTTTGCTCAGCAGTTTCACTATTTCGGCTCGAAGTAGATGAGATACTTCTTTGTTTACCGTGGTTTCGACACGCGCCGTGTAACGACGGGGACGTTAAGCAAACTGTAGCGAATTGCCTCTCTTTATAGTGTTCAACACCCATTCTGATACCCCGGGAAGCTTTGCCCACGCATTTGCGTGAATAGCTAGAGGTAGAATGCGATCCGGGCTCTGGCCACGGCACAGCGGCGGCTGCAGAGCTTCGGTGTGCTGAGACATAAACACTGTGTTTAAAGTGTGCGAGGCGGGGGCGCGCCGATCACGGCGGGCAGCCTGGTCGCGCTCGGTTTCTCTATGACAGATTGTGGAGAGAGAGCGAGCGGGACAAACCCTGTGGGTTTTAGCGTGTCTGTGAGAGAATGTGGGCGCGGGACAGCGGGCACATTTACTGCACTGAAAACACCGTCGGCTTGCGCTGACTGAATGTGTGTTGGTTTCGTTTTTACAGAAACCGTGGGACACGCATTGTGTAGTGTTTGTGGGCACTGTGTCGTGGGCACATTCACTACGTTTGCACAATCGACATGAGTCGATTTTATTTGTGCTAGCCCTGAACTGTGGCGGGCTGTGTCTGTGTGTGGGAATGGGCACTGAGACGTGGGCATTCTTACAACACTCATAACACCATCGGCTTTGGCCGGGACACCAGAAAATACACTCTTTATTGGATTTATCTGGGTAGCCGTAAAAACGGCTTTTGTGTGCAGGAAAGCGGGTAAATGAAGCAGCTTGTTGACTGCTAAATACGCTGGAACAGTCACATTGATCGGTGAAAATCTGGCCGCAGCGAGATTTGAACACCGTCGCTTTCCTAGGATGGCTAGGAAGGCTTTGAGACCTCGGGCTTGATCTTGATCCTCGGCCGGGGCCCGCGCTGAGGGGGGCAGCGTCCAGCAGAGCGAGAGCGCGGTCTCTGTTCTCGGGCCTGGCGGCGCTGAGAAGCGGCTGCAGGTGGTGCGGGCTGTGGCTGTGAGCTCCGGGTAGATGGCTGTTTCGAGCGACCTGCTGCGGAGCTAGAGCGCTTCGGGAGGAAGTGCTTCATAGCCTGCGATGTCTTTTGAACCTCCTGGAATCTGTCAGTGAAATCTTTGACGGCAGATCCGAAGAGGCCTGCTGACGAAATGGGCGCGTCGAGAAACACAGAGCGCTCCGAGTCCGTCATCTCAGACAGCGTTAACCACAAATGCCTCTCAGCCACGGTGAGAGAGGCCATGTTCCGCCCAACGGCCTGTGCAGCAGATTTAGCGGTGCGTAGAGCCAGGTCTGTAGCGCTCCTTAAATCCGCAACGTTGATCGATCCCGCGCCTTCCTCGTCCATTTTTCGGAGAAGGTCGGCCTGGAAGATCTGCAGGATGGCCATTGTGTGTAGCGCCGACACAGCTTGCCTGGCGGCGGTGTAAGCGCGGCCGTGCATGGCTGACGTCACTCGGCAGGCTTTAGATGGCAACACTGTCTGTGCTCGCCGTCCAGCAGAGGGCGGGCAGAGATGTGTTGCTACCGCTGCTTCCACAGGAGGAAGAGAAAGGTACGCTCTATCTTTCGCACCGTCCACAGTGGAGAATGCAGCAGAGACAGAGGTACGCATCCTGGCCGAGAAGGGGGCGTTCCAGGACCTCGCGACTTCTTCGTGAAGCTCAGGAAGAAAAGGCGCGGGTCTGGACTGTGATGGGCCGTGGTCCTTCTTGAGGACACATCCATACAGTCGGTTGCGCGGGGGCTGCGCGGGCGCCTCCCAGTCGAGGCCGAGGTTTTCGACGGCTTGAGAGAGCAGACACATCAACTCTGACTCAATGCCAGCCCTTCTTCCAGAAGGCTCGCGAACAGCGGGGGGGGGAGGTCCACAGAGCTCGCCCAATCCTCACTGTCCGACGCCAGGATAGAACAGGCCTCGGCTATTTCGTCGATCTCAATGGCGGAAGCGGTGGCAGACGGCGGCCGCTGTCCGTCGGTGAGCGACTCGAGCGATGCCGGCGAAGCTGGCGGGCGAACCGGCGAGCTTTGGCGGGCAGGAGAAGGCTCGGGAGCACGCTGAGCACGGCGCTTTTTACGGCGCGACGTAACAGCGGGCTGAAGAGCAGGCTCTGAGAAGGATGCCAGGCGAGTCCTCAGAGTCACCATAGGCAGCAGCTCACAGTGAGGGCATCCGCCGTCGACGAGAGCGAGAGCCGCATGATCCTCACCCAGGCAGGAAACGCAGATGACATGGCGGTCCCCGTCGCTGAGTGTGGCTCAGCACGAGCCGCAGGATTTTTGCATCTTTAAAAAGACGCTAGTTCTTTTAGAATTAATAGAGAGAGTGTGAGTCGCAGCGGCGAACACACACTAGGAGTGAAAAAGGATATCAACGCCGGAAAGCGTAGCGGCTGAAGGCGGCGAGGTGAAGGCCAGCGGCTTCAGACTCGAAGGCACGTCCCGCTCTAGGCTTGCACTCAGACGGCGCGGCTTCTCACTCCGGATCCAGCGATGCAGTAGTGCTTCGCTGAAGAGATGAAAATCAGTTTGTATCAGCCTGTCGAGTGTATTTATAGGCCAAGGCCACGCCTATTCTGGCGGGACGTGACGAAATGGGCGCGAAGCGCCCCCATTGGGTATCACGTCCCGCAGGGCCTCTCTCGATAGGCTGCTGCTGTTGCCGCAGGGCAGCCAATAGGCGCGCGAGCCGTCTTGCCTATGTCTGCATGCTGCTGCACAGCGTTTTACATTAAATCAAAATTAAGGATCATTTTAGGCTTCAATATCTCGTGGAAAAGAGGTTTTCGCCGTAGCATAAGATATTACGCAGTACGAGAGATACTCTCGTAAGAGAACTCAACACTACAATGGAGGCGTTTCAGGAGTTCAAAAACACAAAAAATGATAACTCCCGCTGGAAATGGTTGTGTTAATGAGCAACATAGGTGCTTAAATACAACCGGGTTTAAAACACTGTATTGAATACGTTTTTGTAATCTGATGCAGATTGCAGACGTGTCAAGCTGACACTCAGCATTAAATAACAAAATGGGAAAACTTCATAATAAAGTTCATTAGTTAATATTAGTTAACTACATTAGTTAGCATGAACTAATAATGAACTGCACTATTACAGCATTCATTAATCTTTGTTAATGTTAATTTCAACATTTACTAATTAAAAAATCTTGTTAACATTAGTTAATGCACCGTGAACTAACATGAACAAACAATTAACAGCTAACATTAACAAAGATTAACAAATACAGTAACAAATCTATTGCTCATGGTTAGTTCATGTTAGTTAATTCATTAACAAATGAACCCTATTGTAAAGTGTTACCAACGAAATTGCTCTGTACGGACAAGATCACAAGCATGGCGGAACAACCGATGTACAAACATGTCACAAATGGATCAGACCTCCTTATCTATCAATATAAAAAATCTTTTTGAACACCCTTTTGAAGTTTTCATTGCACAGTGGGTATATGAAGGGATTAAGAGTGGAGTTGATGTACCCAAGCCAAATGGTGAACATATGAAGGTCGTGATGCACACAGGTCTCACACAAGGCCATGACCATGAATGTGATGAAGTACGGGATCCAACACACCATAAACACACCGATGATGAAGCCCAGTTGCCGGGCGGCTTTCCGCTCCTTGCGGATCCGCATGCTGTGGATGCTTTGCTTGGACTGTTCGCAGAGCTTCTGCCATGTTTGTTTTGCAGGAAGCGAATCGTTGGCATTTAGCGGCGGGTTGTTCTCGGCCCACGGGGACGGTGGTGATGGAGGCGTGTTATGAGTATAATTATGAATATCCACCGTCTGCTCGCCCTCACTAATGTTCCCGATGGAGTTCGGCACTAGCACATTACAGTCGTTCACATTTATGAAGGTTTCGGTGTTGTTTTCCGGTTGCAGAAAGGCGAGAGATACAGATGGCGGGCATTCGGCGACCGTTTCCCCATCATCGATTTGAAATGAACTTTCAAGGTCTTGTACGCTCTTTCTCATGCGTTTCGAAAGTCTGAACATTGGTTTCTTCTTATAGCAACTCTTCCTCTTCGTCTCGGACAAGGAATCAGGGTTGTCTTCATTATTGTCTCTTGGCTGTTCAAGACTGTATTGATCCAGAAGACCCTCGTTTTGAGAATACGCCTGATTCTCTCTCTCCGAGGATTTGGTTATCTTTAACTGAAGTCCGTTCGCCAGTGTATCATCCGCTTCGGGTTTCACCATGGGACCGGCAAAGGTCTCCCATTCCCTGTAATGATCCCGGACCGCGATGAAAATCTGCGAGTAGAACAGAAGCATTAGAAACGAAGGGATGTAGAAGTTAAGAATGGCGGTCAGAACTTTAAACCACGTCACTAAGCGAAAGTCCGTGTCGCATTGGTTCTCCAGTTCAGGTTTCCGATCGACCCGAGCAAACATCCGCCACCCGAGGATGGGAACGATCCAAGTCATTGAGAGAAGCCATGCACTACAAATCAACAGCGTTGCTCTCCCTCGTGTCCGATACTTCAGATACTGTAATGGGTGTCGTACGGATCGGTACCTGTCCAAGCAAAGGATGAACAAACTGAAAATGGACGCCGTGCTCGCAACATAATCCATGACTAACCAGAACTGGCAAATAACGTGACCAAGCTTCCACTCGTCCTCAAGAAGGTACACCAGATTCAAAGGCATGACTGTCGCCCCGACTATAAGGTCTGCTATCGACAGGCTGACGATGTAGAGATTCCCAACCGTGTGTAAAGTCCGTTCCTTTCTCACGGCGAACAGGACCAGCAGGTTCATGATGACCGTCAGAAGGGACAGTGTCCCGAGGAAGATCCCCAGCACCGCATTGTTCATGTGATGGTGGAACGGGACAGACGTGTTCGTGAGAGTCGTGACGTTGGGCTCTGGAGGTTCGTGAAGGATTCGCTTGACTTGGCTGTTCGTGGCGGTCAGTATCGTAGTGGCCTCCATTGGGCAGTCCGACGTGTCACATGGCGTCAAAGTTGTGAGAAAGCACACAGTCCCTTTGGGTTTTAAAATTCATATCCAAATGGGAGTTTCTGGAAAACAAAACCAAAGAGAATGCATTAAACTAGTGCATTGAATTAATGTGCGTACACTCTTAATAATAAAGGTTCCCAAAAGGGGGTTTTCATAGCGATTTCACATTTTTGGTTCCTCAAATAATTTCCCCCTGAAAGCAACATAGGGCTTGTTTACACCTGGTCACTTCATGTGTTTTCTCAGATCGGATAGCTATCCAATTATGAAAAAAACAGGTGTAAATGCCCTCCGAAACGCATTCGAGACGGATTTAAATCCGATCGCTCAAACCACATTAGGAGTTGGTCTGACGAAACTAGTGTAGATGCATCTGGTTGTTGAAACCACATATGTAAATTTTACTCCTTCCAAATGGCTATATGACTAACAGGACGGTTTCACAAAGATAGACTTTGACTATGGCTCAGATATAGTAGAAAGTCAGACTTCAGATGGACATCTAAATCAGACCGTTGCACAAAGCACTGAAGACTCTGACTATCTTAAGTAGGACTACACTGCAATGCATTCTGGGTAAAATAAGACACTTTTTAAAACAAAAACATGGCGGATTGAGTAAGCGCATTCAACCGTTCAGTGCAGTTTACCCCAACGGAAAATGTGCATTTGTTGAAGGAGTGTAACAGTCACAAGGACATTTTACTTGGGAAATTTAGCGGAGAATGTAGTAACAGGAAATGATTAATTTGGACAAAGATTGCTACGACAGTTAACAGCGTTAATCCGACCGTTGAGCGGAGCGTTAAAGACGTACAGAAAAAATAAATGTTTGAGATGCGCCTTGCCTCGCCTGAAATATAGTCGAGAGTAGGCGGCTGCAGTGAGAGGAGTGAAAAAAGCACAGGTAAGCCGGACAGATCTCGCAGTGGATCAGACACCTGTGAGATCAAACGCGGATATCGCGGGATTCACAGGATTCACGCCCGCACGGTGTTGCTAATAAACTGGATGTAATATAAGTTTTGTTGCTTGAATATGAAAATAAATATAATGAACAAGACACCCAAAGTACTATTTAATTCCATTTTAAATAGGCCTGTTTATCAATAATTTTTTCATTAATACAGACATTTTCGGTTTTTTTAAACATTAAAAAAAAATTACATCACATAGATCGCACTGTCAGAGAGTTTGGGAATATCCACACATAATTTATACACATAAAACATGATATCAGAGTTTTAAAATCAAACATTTTAAAAGAGAACAATACATCACGGTTGTTTAAACCGATGAGCATTAAGCTGTGTCGTCAGCAACTCGTTTCCCATCATGCTTTTGATCAGCGCAGTCGGTGGAGAGCAACTGCACGCGACTGTAGAATCCGACACGTGCGCCTTTTTTTTTTTATGTTATGTTTGATGTAATGTGTTGACTGCATATTTATTTCACAGCCATAACACAGGAGTGCGCTCCCCTGTACACGTGCAAATATAAATATGCCAGTACAAATCCAAAGCGTACAAATGACAGTTAGTCTTAATTAAATATCTACCCATGTAATATTAAAACTGAACTCATATACCAGCTGCAACATGTATTCCAAATCAGGGGGGAAAAGGCTAAATTTAAAAAACAAACACCTTTGAGATTTCAAACGTAGTGGATACAGTTCACCAAAAACGATAAGCAAAAGGGGGAAACATTTGAAGAGTTCGTTCACAGTCCATTCAATGCCACTCGCCTCACTTCAGTCTCTCTGTACTAGACAGGAGAGAGGATGGTCTTCACACAATAGGAAGAAGCAGTCACTGGTCCAAAGGACACCCAAAAAGAAGTCTCTGAAGTTCCTATATACAAGATATTTAGTGCATTTACTGCCGGCTCTTCAGTGACTCCACTAGCCATTCCATTGCCTCATCCAGGCCTGTGCCTTTAGTAGCAGATGTCTTGAAGATCTGCCACTTTGAGCGCAGGTAAACCGAGAGAGTTGGCCACTTCAGTAGAGGGCCTGTTCCATGTCCTGCTTGTTTGCAAACACCACCAGGATGGCTTTCTTTAGCTCCTCCTCCTCCAACATGGCCACCAGCTCAGATTTGGAGATTCCCATCCGGTCGCGGTCACTGCTGTCCACCACGTAAATCACTGCATCTGTGTTGGAGTAGTAACACCGCCAGTACAGCCTGATACTCGTCTGTCCACCGAGGTCCCATACTTGAAACTTCAAGTTCTTGTATGTAACAGTCTCCACGTTAAATCCAATTGTAGGAATTGTTGTGACCACTTCTCCCACTTGAAGTCTATACAATATGGTGGTTTTTCCAGCTCCATCCAGACCCAAAATGAGGATTCTCATTTCTTTGGTGCCAAACAGACCAGAGAAGAGGCTGGAAAAGAACCCCCCCCCCATTTTAGATGAAAAACTATATCAACGCTGTCTTTCTGACGGAAAATCCGTGGAAACACTTCCGTGCTCGAGCTACTAAATGACGTCCCGACACGTGCGCCTTGCGGTCGCGAGAGTTTTTTGACATACGTCGGTATGACATCAGAGCAAGGCAGACCGCACTCGGACACATTTCTAACCGGCATGCATCTCGCGCTGATCACCGGTGATCGGTTTTGCGCAGACTTTGCTCATCTCAAACAAGCCTTTTGATCTCACAGGTGTCAGATCCACTGCAAGAAGCGAGATCTGTCCGGCTTGCCTGCGCTTTTTTAACTCCTCCCCTCACTGCACCCGCCTACTCTCGACTACATTTCAGGTGAGGCAAGGCGCATCTCAAACAAGCCTAATCACTCCGAGATCGCCTGGACGAGGCCTGATTGAAGACAAACTCGAGGGCATTTCGGTTGAGGTGAGAAAGCGATCCGACCCAACGGTCCATCATAATTCATAACGGGAAATGTGTTTGCATGTGAGACGACAGCAACAGATAAAGCCACAATATGCTCGTGGTCGCAGAGCGAACTTGTTAATCCATCTTGATGGATAGGGGCTGTTTACACGACACCGTTTTCAACTAAAAACGTAAAACTTTTTATGCATTTTGGCTGTTTGTTTACATGATAAACGGCGTTTTGGGCGCCTGAAAACACAAACTTTTGAAAACGGGTTTCAAAGTGCAAGTTTTTGAAAATGGCCTCCGTGTAAACAACAAAAACGCAAACCTCTGAAGACGATGACGTCATGCACATGCGTATTACGTGTTCAGTCTATAGTGTTTCATCGCCATCTAGTGGCCCGGCTGCAGAATACAGCGTTTTTAGTCGTTTTCGCGGATCAATGTGAAATTTGGGGATCGTTTTGAAAATGTCTGCACGTGGAAAACTCAAAGGAAAACCTTCTCCGTTTTAAGCATATAGTTGTCGTGTAAACGTACCTTAAGAGGACAGTGTTACTAACATGTGACTTGCATTTAAACACATTTTGGTGCGCTTTGAAATGTGGCCATGTAAAAGCGAACCAAACCAAGAAGAAAATGGAACACTGTATCAAACTAAGTCCCTGTTTCAGAACAAAGCAAATGATCTAATGGTGTGAAAACACCCTTGGTTTGAAATGTATTTTAAAAAATCTTGTGCAATGGACAGATTCTATGGATGTTAAAGGTTCTTCATGGACCATCAATGTCAATAAAGCACCTTTATTTTGAACCCCTTAAGTGTCACCCCCAGTTTATGAACATTTACAATGTAAAATATTTAATTATTCATATTTTATATAAAATATATATTTTTCAGAACATGTTGGACTCTAAAACTGCAAGAAAATCAAAGCCAAAAATCTGAACAAGTTGTGTTTAAAATTTTAGGGTGATATCTCAAAAAATGATCTTTCAGTGAGATTGTGTTTGTGCGCAGTTCCGAACGCTTCCACTAGGGCACAACCAGACTCCATTACTGCCCATTTAGGGGCGCCTCCATTTCCATATGTGTTTTGAGTGATCTGGGGCTGTATTCACAAAGAATTTTAAGGCTAAAAGTAGCTCCTAACTGGTGAATTTAGGAGCAACTCCTAAAAATAATGGGCATGTCACTACTAACTGTAGGACTCCTCATTTTTTTCTCTAAGAGTAATTCACAAAGCATTTTAGCCCTAAAAGTAGCACCTAAGTCTGGGACAGCTTAAAAGAAGTCGAGAGGACTCCTAACTCACTAAGACCTATTCACAAAGGATTGTAGCGCATACGTCCGGGGTCCGCGACACAAGCGGGAATGCTGCGTTGATCTGCAAACAAATCCTCTCCCGTCTCACGCTTAGTTTTGCTTGATATCCTAGTGCCGAATTTCCCTTTTATTATTATTTTTTTTCAGCACCAACTGGGCCAGCAGCAGTAACTGATCCTGCGTCTAGTTGGGTTTTCTTTTCCGTTTTGGCGAGTTCATAATCCACCGTCATTCAACTATTACATTACTTCAATAGGAGCAACATTTCCTTGCTTTAAGTAGTCTATTTAGGCTAATCGGATGTCAATTAACCAAGCAAGTGTTAATGCAAGTGTCATTTTTCATTATTAGGCAAGTGGCGGTTTTCATTAGGGTATCATGGTGCATTCACGTGCTATGGAAAATATGATATTTTCCACTTGTGAACTGGTATTTACCAGTGTGTTGCGTTCAAGTGCTTTTGTTGTCGTAATGTGGTAAAAAGATGGAGATCCAGACCTGGGGCCGTATTCACAACGATTTTTAGTGCTAAAAGTAGCTCCTAACTGGCGAATTTAGGAGCAACTCCTAAAAATAATGGGCGTGTCACTCGTAACTTTAGGACTCCTAATTTTTTTGACTAAGAGTTATTCACGAAGCATTTTAGCCCTAAAAGTAGCACCTAAGCCCGGGACAGCTTAAAAGAAGTCGAGAGGACTCCTAACTCACTAAGACCTATTCACAAACCGCTTTTTGTGGCATTTCACGTTGCGATGTTTTGAAATGTGTATGCGGCGGCTAGGAGCTTCCAATCGCGAGGGAACAATGTTGCATTGTAGGCATAACAGGGATGCAACAACGCCACCAACAACAACCAAAACTACTCACTGCATGTAAACTAATTGTAACGTTTCATTGTGAATCAAATTAAAATGTTCTTCTCTTTGCAAACGTAGGCAGAGGCACATAGTGACAGATTCATTCAATAATGTGGCAAAGATATTGCATCAATCCATATGTTTCATTAGGCTACTAGGCTATTTGTTTTTCCTTACTCTTTATTCATTTAGGCTTTTAATTCAGTTATTCATCATCTTCCGTCCTTCGCACTACTTGTGTAGCGCACGCATTCTCAGACCTGTCACCTGTCACTCATCATCGTAGGGGGAGGTGTTTGGAATCATTCCTGCGTTGCAATCATCAGCCAATCAAGGGTGTCACTTCAGTCAAGCTCGTGCATGAGTAATGACGTCATCCATAGCAACGAAGACTCACTCTTAGTTTAGGAGTTGTCATTTTTCGTTACTAAGAGTAGGTCTGAAAAGCGTTGTGAATAACTTTTAAGAGAAAACTCCTAGCTAAAATCTTTTAGTGCGATTTAGGAGTACTCCTAGTGGTAAGATAAAATGCTTTGTGAATACGGCCCCTGTTATTTAGCTAAAACTATTTTACATTGCTTAAGTCATCTGCTACAGCAAGAAAATGATTTATCAAAGCTCAAACGGTAAATAATATGCTGTATATTTTCTAGATCATGAATAGTACATATTTTTACCATTCACGACTCTCGCGTTGCTCTCCACCATTTTGAAAAGGTCAAAGGTTATCTCATCTCGGCAACTCGTGCATCAAAATATTCTACGAGCTGCCCAGTGGAAAATACCACATGAGGGGGTGTTCATGTGCATTTTCCACGTCGGCTATTGGTATTTACCATAATTACCATAGCACGTGAACGCACCATTAGGCTACCTTGATTTAAGTTAATTGAATTCACGACTTTTCTCTATCTCTCTCTGCCTTTTTAGAATTACACTTCACTGGGGCCTGCACAAACATGTCATTATATATGCATTTCGATGACATTACTATTATTATTTTGTGTAGGACACATTTAGATGTCGTAATTCCATGATTTGTTGCGTCTGTGTTATGTTCCGCATGATGGCCCGGTCATCTAACAACCAATCACCGTGATCATTGTGAGGAAGCTCGTGCATGAGAATTGACGTCATCCATAGCAACGAAGACTCACTCTTAGTTTAGGAGTTGTCATTTTTCCTTACTACGAGTAGGTCTGAAAGGCGTTGTGAATAAGTTTTAAGAGAAAACTCCTAGCTAAAATATTTAGGTGCGATTTAGGAGTACTCCTAGTGGTAAGATAAAATTCTTTGTGAATATGGCCCCAGAACCATTATTTCCACAATTTTCATACAATTCATGAAGTCAGCATCCTATTCAGAAGTAGTATTGGAAGTTTGGCCGATTTTGATAGGAATTCAACCTCTAAAACACATGAAAAGAACACGTATGTGCTTTATAGCTCGCTTCCGCATGACAAATGGTTAATCTATTATTTTTTTTCTTTATATTTAAAACATTTTCAGACCTTTTTTCAAAAAAATGTTTTATGGATGCTGTCTTTTGAACTCCTGCATGAAAACAAACTGAGGTTTCTTCCATTCTTTCATGATTTTTCATGTTCATCACTATTTCAAAATAAAGGTCTGAACACGCCTTAGGAGTATGAAAATAGTCTTGTTGTAAATTGATAAATTACGGCTCCTCTGTCACCAAATATGAAAACCAGAGATTGTAAGCTTTCAAATGATATATAGTTTGTCAAGATTAGTTTAGGTTTAGTATAGGATATTGCTGTTTTAATTTTAATGGCTGTGGGCCCGCCGGTGACACTTAAGGACTGTACTGTGCACTTGTTGATGTGTGACTACACAGAGGGAAATGGTAATGGTTTTATTCAAATCAAAAAGGTTAAATGGCTTTTTCAGCTAATAATTGCAGATTATCCATTTTAAGGTGTACAATGAATGGAGACATCCATCTTTTTGATGGTGTCAGTGAGTTACACAATCCACATATCTGAAATGTCAAGCAAGATCATTAAGCAGCAGCTGAGACCATGAACATTCAGAAATATGTGAGTCCAACAGTGTCTTGTTGCTAAGAGAGATGGTTTCGATCCATGCTTCACAAGCCCTAGATCCTATCCAACCCTTCCCTGTGTCTTTTCTAGCCTCTCATCTCAGGTTAGGTCTGTATTCTGTCTCTCTGCAAGTTTCGGCTAAATGTGTTGATGTTGTCAGGGCTATTCTTAACAAATTCATATTCCAGAACTAAGAATATTAAGTGCATGTTTGCACACATATAACACTTTCCATCTTTACTTTCATGTATCAGTTGCACTTGTAATATGGCAAATTTTGATGAGAGAAACCAGTACATAATGTGATTTAGATGCCTTTCTTATGCATAAATGTTTTCCATTTAATTTCAAAACTCTATAATTTTCTTTCGTCCACAAGGAGAAATCCAAGCTGTCCTGAATAAGTGTGAATGAGTTTGATAGCAATGGCAGAATAAATGATCAATGATCTACTGTCTGTACCACATATACCATATGGCTTCAGAAAAAACTAAAATATAACTGTTTTATGGAAAAGAGCAGCATTTGTGTTTCACAAAATGAAGAAAGTCATGATTTAGTTTAGTTTTTGGCTGAACTGTACCTTCAATGTTCACCTTAATCTGAATTGTATGTTGTTTAAAATGAAAAAATCGTATGCTAAATTACTCTTTAATGTTTGCACAACAATTTAACATTCATACAATAATGTTCAGTACTGTTGATGCATGAGGAAAAGCCTTTTTAAATCTGAACACATCATGATACAAAACAGGTCATGCTGTATCTAAAGAACTGGCATTAGGAAGAACGGATTCATCACCATTAATATTAATCTTACCATCGCACAGAATAGCAACATGAATATCAAGCACTTTAGTCTGATTTAGCTATAAACACACAAGGAATGGCCAAGAACATACGCATGCATCAAATATTTACTCTTTTCTGTAAACTTGAGAGCTTTAAAGATTTACAGCGTTGCACTCGATTTTTGAAGATCATCCAAACACACTTGTAATGATTCCTCGACGCGTAATGTAAAGGGAAGCCGCGCTAATGATACACTTTATCCCGGCGATGCGTAAAACTTACACGCGTTTACTAAAGAGTTGTGCGTAAAATGTTTATCTCTCTCCTTTTACTGACAAACCGTTATTTCTTTCTCATTGGATGGAGATCTCAGTAATGAAAACGACTTCAGTCCGACACCTGTGGAATGCGCGAATCTGTGCGCGTGAACTCCAATAAAAAGCGCGCGCCGTACGTACACCATTCACGAGAGCAAGCAGCCTACTAGTTATTTGTACACATTAATTTAGCTCTAAATGTAATTAGGTTGTATTTATAAGCACGGATGGAAACTTACCCTTCGGACTTGCAGTGAAATCTCGGCAGGAATGGGGTTTATCTCCACAGATTTGGTGAACTGGACGCTGACTGACGCTTTACTGCTCTGAGGAGTCTCATGAATGTCTCATAGATGGACACACACACACACACACACACACTGAGTCACTGTGTGTGTCTGGTTCACTATCTTTGTGGGGACTCTCCATAGACATGGCTTTTATACTGTACAAACTGTATATTCTCTCCCCTTACACTAACCCTAAACCTACACATCACACAAAACTTGCATTTAAAAAAAAAAAAACCAAACAAACAAACAAACATCACTATGATTCATAAGCTGTTTTCCTCATGGAAATGTCCCCAAAAGTGCAAAGATTTCAGGTATTATCATTTTGGTGGGAACATTTTGTCCCCATAATAGAGACAGAGACAGAGAGAGAGAGAGAGAGAGAGAGAGAGAGAAATATATTCTTTACAATGACTTATATATGACCATTTATTTGTAATATAACAAAGACTCATATTTGAATGCGTTTACATTTCACCCTGTCACAATCAATAATAAAGAAACTGACTTAATATTATAACTCAAATGTAATACAGAATGAGATATTCATCTATCTCAAACAAATCTTGAGAGAGCTATTTCGGCGGTCATTTTCTCTAAAATTGATTATTGCAATTCACTATACGCGGGAATTGAGAAAAAAGCTCTGGCACTTTTGCAAAACATACAAAATGCTGCAGCCAGATTGATTAAGTCTGCGAAGAAAATGGATCATCATGTTACACCTTTACTGAGATCTTTGAATTGGCTGCCAGTCGAGTTTAGAGTAGGCTACATTATAAGATCATTGTTTTGGTTTTTAAAGCACTACATAATTTGGCACCACGTTATCTTTCTGCGTTGGTGTCCGTTTACACTCCACCCAGGTCTCTGAGATCTGAACATTTAAATCTCCTTGTGACTGCAAGAACAAATTTGAAACGCAAAGGTGACAGAGCGTTTTCGAGAGTCGGTCCTATGCTTTGGAACAACCTCCCGCACTCTATTAGATCAGTAAAGTCGCTGACTGTATTCAAGTCGGAGTTAATACTTTTTAGATATTGCATGGGGGTCAGTCTAAAGTAGCTTGGCTTTTATGTGTGAAAGAGACATAGCTAGTATTTATGTTTTCTTTTTTTTTTTTTTGTTTGTTTATATTCCACTGTTTGTCTGTATGTAGCTGTATGTTACTGTAGGTAAATTGTTTTATACTGTTTTAGTTTTTCCTGTATGTGAAGCACCTTGGGCAACGTCTGTTGTATTATGTGCGCTATAAAAAAAAAAAAAAAAAAAAAAAAAAAATATATATATATATATATATATACACACTCACCTAAAGGATTATTATGAACACCTGTTCAATTTCTCATTAATGCAATTATCTAATCAACCAATCACATGGCAGTTGCTTCAATGCATTTAGGGGTGCGGTTCTGGTGAAGACAATCTCCTGAACTCCAAACTGAATGTCAGAATGGGAAATAAAGGTGATTTAAGCAATTTTGAGCGTGGCATGGTTGTTGGTGCCAGACGGGCCGGTCTGAGTATTTCACAATCTGCTCAGTTACTGGGATTTTCACGCACAACCATTTCTAGGGTTTACAAAGAATGGTGTGAAAAGGGAAAAACATCCAGTATGTGGCAGTCCTGTGGGCGAAAATGCCTTGTTGATGCTAGAGGTCAGAGGAGAATGGGCCGACTTATTCAAGCTGATAGAAGAGCAACTTTGACTGAAATAACCACTCGTTACAACCGAGGTATGCAGCAAAGCATTTGTGAAGCCACAACACGCACAACCTTGAGGCGGATGGGCTACAACAGCAGAAGACCCCACCGGGTACCACTCATCTCCACTACAAATAGAAAAAAGAGGCTACAATTTGCAAGAGCTCACCAAAATTGGACAGTTGAAGACTGGAAAAATGTTGCCTGGTCTGATGAGTCTCGATTTCTGTTGAGACATTCAGATGGTAGAATCAGAATTTGGCGTAAACAGAATGAGAACATGGATCCATCATGCCTTGTTACCACTGTGCAGGCTGGTGGTGGTGTAATGGTGTGGGGGATGTTTTCTTGGCACACTTTAGGCCCCTTAGTGCCAATTGGGCATCGTTTAAATGCCACGGCCTACCTGAGCATTGTTTCTGACCATGTCCATCCCTTTATGGCCACCATGTACCCATCCTCTGATGGCTACTTCCAGCAGGATAATGCACCATGTCACAAAGCTCGAATCATTTCAAATTGGTTTCTTGAACATGACAATGAGTTCACTGTACTAAAATGGCCCCCACAGTCACCAGATCTCAACCCAATAGAGCATCTTTGGGATGTGGTGGAATGGGAGCTTCGTGCCCTGGATGTGCATCCCACAAATCTCCATCAACTGCAAGATGCTATCCTATCAATATGGGCCAACATTTCTAAAGAATGCTTTCAGCACCTTGTTGAATCAATGCCACGTAGAATTAAGGTAGTTCTGAAGGCGAAAGGGGGTCAAACACAGTATTAGTATGGTGTTCCTAATAATCCTTTAGGTGAGTGTATATATATATATATATATATATATACACACACACACAGGTTTGGAATTACATGAGGGTGATTAAATGATGAGTGAACTATTCACCAGTGAACTATACATTACTTTAGCATTATTTTTATATAAACGCACATCTAATTCACATTTATAATGGCAAATAATATATAACCACTTAACTGTAAAACAATTATACATTATGTAAATAAATGTCATGCACAGCACAGCCATAATCCAAAAAACGATGCGATACTTAGAAAGACGATTAAATAACGGCTAAATGTGTTGATGTTGTCAGGGCTATTCTTAACAAATTCATATTCCAGAACTAAGAACATTAAGTGCATGTCTGCACACATATAACACTTTCCATCTTTACTTTCATGTATCAGTTGCACTTGTAATATGGCAAATTTTGATGAGAGAAACCAGTACATAATGTGATTTAGATGCCTTTCTTATGCATAAATGTTTTCCATTTAATTTCAAAACTCTATAATTTTCTTTCGTCCACAAGGAGAAATCCAAGCTGTCCTGAATAAGTGTGAATGAGTTTGATAGCAATGGCAGAATAAATGATCAATGATCTACTGTCTGTTCCACATAACTAAAATATAACTGTTTTATGGAAAAGAGCAGCATTTGTGTTTCACAAAATAAAGAAAGTCATGATTTAGTTTAGTTTTGGCTGAAGTGTACCTTCAAAGTTCACTTTAATCTGAATTGTATGTTTTTTTTTATTAAAAACTCTTATGCTAAATTACTCTTTAATGTTTGCATAAACAATGTTTTGGATTTGCATAATCCAAAAAACGATGCGATACTTAAAAAGACGATTAAATAACACTTAATAAACACAAGGAACAATACAGCAATGATCACTAGATGCAATGATAACACAAGGCAGTGAACTGAGGATGAAAAAAGTCTTAATACACAGAGGAAGGTAATCAAGGGAACGGAGAACGGGGAACAGGTGTGACACTAATCAGGGACTATGGCAACTAATGAAAGAGCTGGAACAAACGAGGACTACTGGTGCGTTCACGTGCTATGGTAATTATGGTAAATACCAAAAGCCGACGTGGAAACTGCACATGAACACCCCCTCATGTGGTATTTTCCACTGGGCAGCTTGTTAAATATTTTGATCAACGAGTTGCCGAGATGAGATAACCTTTGACCTTTTCAAAATGGCGGAGAGCAACGCGAGAGTCGTGAATGGTAAAAACATGTGCTATTCATGATCTAGAAAATTTACAGCATATTATTTACCTTTTGAGTTTTGATAAATCATTTTCTTGCTGTAGCTAAGCAATCTAAAATAGTTTTAGCCAAACAACAGGTCTGGATCTCCATCTTTTCTACCACATTACAACAACAAAATCACTTGAACGCAACACACTGGTAAATAACAGTTCACAAGTGGAAAATATCATATTTTCCATAGCACGTGAACGCACCATAAAACTAAACAAGACAGAAAACTAAACATGTCCGTTACAGTAGTTTTTAGTCCTTAAAAACGACAATTTCTCACTAAAATTTGTAAAAAGCTCACTAAAATTGAAAAGAAGCTCATGGTTGTCACGAATCAAGCCTTTGCGGTTCCTCCCACTCGCCACCAGAGGGCTCCATCTCCCGAATATTAACATTAACGTTTTCACTCCATTTCCCATAACCCCATGCCTGATACTGATTATCTGCACACCTGCCACTCATCACCCAGACTATTTATACAGGCCTTCACCAAGTCTTGTTTCACGTTGACATTTCTGAGCATTTTCCCTGTTTATACTGATTCCTCGTTTACTGATCCTGGACTGTTCTACTCGTTTCGACCCTCTGCTTCATGCCATTGTGACTCTGCTTCGTTTGACTGGATTTATGCTTTACTGTTTTGCTGCCTGCCCTGATTATCTGCCTGCCCATCGACTACGATTGTGAACTGCCTCCGATATATCCTTTGCTGGTGATTGACCCCTGCCTGATTGTGTTCCGTTTACTATTACCGATAAAGATACTGCAAATGGATCTCAATGACAATGCCTAATCATTACAATGGTATTTCTTCAATGATGGAACAACAGAAAAGCAGATGATGGAGGAGACTTCTCACTATTTCCAGCTCCAACTGTCCATTCATTTGTTTCTTGAGCTCAGCTTGTTACATAGCATCAGGGCTAATGAACTGGATGCGTCTCTGGAACTGAAATGTCTCATCTGTCACTGTCAAGCATACTTGTGCCTTGATTGTAGAACCTTTCATTGAAGAGCCGGAGACAGGACACCCTTATTACCTCTTGGACCCTATTACCCGTCAGTGAACCAAATCATACTTTAATTTGTTTGTGTATAAGAGCATATAGCCTACAAGAACCCTAATGATGAACTGTCATGCCTATTCACAGCTAAAAGAGAGTACATCACAACATAAAGTCAACATGAAGTCAAAGTGGACCTAGGTGACTTTCTTAATACACATTGGTGGTCTTATTTTGCATGATTCCTAAATGCATGGGATGGATTTACAATCCCTCATCTTGTATTATATAATAAATGGGAAATCATTGTTTGGGAGGATGTGAAGAGTCCTTCTGGATATACTGCAAAGTGTGTCAAAGATAATTTATTTAAATAGCCTAATTTGCATAAAGAACCTCGAGAAACATCGTCAAATGATTATCCATTTGACTATAAGAAGTGTTTCTGTATCCTAAATTAGTTCGGGGCTGGATCATCCAACTTTGTCTTCAGTAAACTCTCTATCAATTGACAGAACTTCAACTTTGTCTCCTGATCTTCATTGAACATATCGGTCTCTTTATGTTGTTAAACTGTAATTCCCCTATACATAAAGTCTGCTAATGTTTTAATCACTTGATTAAATGAGGGTGAAATTAATTTGTTACAAAAGTTAAAGAATTGTATCGCGTCATCTCTTTTAAAAAGCAGCAAAAATTTTTATATAAAGGTATATAATGTATCTGTTGTGCATTTAAAATATGCAAGTATATTATATATTTTTAAATTAAAATTATCATCAATCATCATACTGTCGTGATCATGTGATGTTTAGTTTCTGTATCCTTCTGTTTAGTTCCATGGTCATATTCACCATTTGCCTGAGTTTTCGTTCAGAGTTTGTTACCATGGTTTCTGAATGAGTTATGCACCTGTTTCTTGATCTTTGTTCGGTGTCGTCTATACTAATGTGTAGAGAGTTTTCATTCTGCATCACACAGCATTCTTTGAATCTGAACACCAAACCGAAAGAGAATATAAACAAAGAAGAAAAATGAATATTCCCTGCTGTTTGCCAGCTTCTCTTGAAGAGTGGGATCATTCCCCCGAGGACCACACAAGGGACTTTCTTTGTCAGGAGCGCTCGTTCTGCATTTTTGTGGAGTTCGATGTGACTCTATTCATCTGCCCCACGGATGAGGACAGCGCCAGCCAAACTTCAGCCATGCCCACTACGAAGCCTAAGCCACGATCCCGCCACGAAGATCGAGCCAGAGCAAAAAGAAGACACGTTCATATCGGAGCCCGAGCCCATCGTGGAGTCTGAACAGGTGTGTGAGCCGGCAACATTGTCCGTCACAGAGGGCATTTTAGTAAAGTTCAGTGCTACACTCCTGTCGCTGAGGGGCATTCAGTGAGCTGGGTATATTATTAATTGATAAGCTGGATGATGAATTTATGTGAGACTCCAGTTTCCACTGATCTTATCTAGTCCCAAGTCATCTTCATCACTGGTTCAGCTCACTTCTAAGTTGCCTTCCTTGCCAGTGGTTCCGTCCAGTTCCAAGTCTTCTTTGTCTCCATTGGTTCAGCCCAACTCCAAGTCGTCTTCCTCTCCAATGGTTCAGCCCAGTTTCAAGTCGTCTTCGTCGTCGCTGGTTCAGTCCAGTTGCAAGTCGTCTTTGTCTTTGCTGGTTCAGCCCAGTTCCAAATAGTCTTCTTGTAATGTAACGATGTAACGCAACCAATCACAGTTGTTTGTTTTGTTCTGCGTCATATTTAGGGGTGTCAAAATGTAAAGTGGATGTCCCTACAATAAAGACTCGCGTGTAAATCTCTAAAAAGACATATTTTAATGTTTTAAATAAAACAGAGTTTAGTTGATCCTGATAAGAGCTCATTTTCACAGATATAAACACAATGGCTTTCTTCTTCCATGAGGGGGTTTGGCATCTCGGCGGGGTTGTTTTCGGGCAGAACGTTAAAGGACAAGTTCAGTATTTTAAGCCCTGTTTTAAGATTGTTTCTGATGAAATAGAACGGTTAAGATTAAAATTTGGACACATGCTGCTGGCCCGAGAATTTTCGGTTTCTGTGGTTGCAACAATGGTTGCATAGGTGCACTGGAACAATCCTTCATAAAACACATTAAACTTTAGTTTGCAAAGACGTGAAACTCACCGAGTGGTCTGGGGTGTTCACTGATATGCTCACACAAAAATCGCTGCAAAAGATGCTTTCCAACAGGTTTTATTGTAGTTTTTGTCCAATTGCAGCATGTGTCCAAATTTCAATCTTAACCGTTCTATTTCATCAGAAACAAACTTAAAACAGGGCTTTAAGTGTAAAACACCGAACTTGTCCTTTAACAAACATGACACGCACGTCTCCCGGAAATCCTGTAGAATTAGACCAATCAGACGAAGACTTCAAAACTTCATTTTGTGTGCCATATGAAAATAATTGATGAAATGAAAATGTAACTATTTTACGGGGTGGTGATTTCATATGAATTCATACAATGTGAATTATGTACAATTTAAAATAAATAAGTAAGCAAGCATGAAGCACCCTAAAACATAATGGGTAGTTGAGTGTCAGCACTTCATACATACAAATGTACAAATGAGATCATGAATTCATCAAAATGTAAAAATAGTTGTGAATAGACATGAGAATGTGTTGAATGATCTGGTTGATTGTTGTCCCTGATTTGTTTCAAGGTCTGTGAGTGGTGTGTATTTATGTGATGTTGTCAAAGAAGCACTTTGCTCTCTGTGATGTGCACACATAATACAGGGGCGTAGCCAGAAATTTATTTTTGGGGGGTCCCGTCTTTAAATGAGGGGGCAACATATATATATATATATATATATATATATATATATAGCCAGAATTTTATATAGGCTATACATGCCTATTCTGGTGATGCGGTGGCGACTCTAACATGTAAGGGTGGCGCTGCCAATAAAGCACCTAAAAGCTGTCACAAAGAACCGGCAAAAGTAGTGATTATGAATATGTAAAATATAGCAATGAGGTATTTTAATTGTTTATTAATAAACAAGTGTTTTCTTTGTCGGCTAAGATGAAGTTGACGATGCTGACTCGTGATCTTCAGTGGGTGAACACGCCAGAGAGAATTAGACAAATGCACATTTCATAAGGATTACATAAGCAGAGAGCAGTCTGTAGTCTGTTTTCTTTCGTTTTGAATTGTTCTGTTTAAAAGTAGACACGTGAGGCAAGTAGACTACCTTATATGCTGAGTTTCTGTTCAGTTATGAGACGCGCTCCAGTTCACGTGCTGGCGCCTCCGTTTCTTATATATCGTCTGCTATATTTACTTCTTATTTATTAAATCCAAGCAATTGGTTGATGAAACATTGATTAAAATTAAGATACAATTAATACAAAACGAAATTCAGGTTAAAGAAAGGTTTTGTGCTTTCTGTTTGATGTGTCTGTGAAAGTTTTAAAGCATCTTTTAGTGCCGCTTTCAGAGCTTTTTTTTGTTTTCCACTAAAACACGTCCATAACATTGTTTTTTCCTCATAAATGCGAACACGAAAAATAAAATAAAATAAATATTTTATGTACTGTGGAGAATGAGAGGAAACCCTTCTTCATCCGGTGGGTATTACTTTGGTTTGCGCAGTGTACTAATTTACAATCACTAAAAAAATATTTTGCCTCCTAAATTTTTTTTTTTAAGCAATCAGAAATCTGAGGGGGCCAGACATGTAAATGAGGGGGCCTAGGCCCACCCAGGCCCCCTCGTGGCTACGCCACTGACATAATATAGGGATTTAACAATACATAATGAGAATGATTAGCATAGTAGGTTTCTTAGTTCAAAAAAGGTACAGTAGTAGTTGCAATGATGTGAGACTGTTAGGTACAGCCCAGCTAACAGGGAACGTTATAGCAAGTTTCTCTCAAAGTTGAAAACAAAAACAATAATAAGTAACAATAATCTAAATGTTCGTTCAAACTAGTCACTAAAAACATTATTTATACATCTTTGTTTGTTTTTCTTAAATGTTTTAGTTGTTCAGTAATCCTAACATTTTTAAATGTTGCTAATTGTTTCAGAACGTTCCGAGAACATTCAAAAATAACGTTTCAATATTGTTTGAAGAATGATAAAACGGAATGTTCGCCTAACCAAGAGAAACATTTAAAAATTGGATGTTTTGACATTCAGAGAACATTTAGAAATAATGTTAGCTGGGAGATTGATATTTCATGTTCACCAAACACTCTTAGAAAAAGAAGGTACAAAAGCTTTCACAAAAAAAGAAAAAAAGCTTTTGTGTCTTTATTTTCTGAGAGTGAAGATATTTGTGAAGAATAAGATGAATTAAACTAAAAACAGTAATGCAAACTGTTGTCTGTATTGCTCAAGGTTTTGCAAGGTTTGTCGACGTCAGGTTGAACCTTGCGTGAACCCTTAAATACAAGATGTTTATGAGCAACCATCCTTCTGTATAAATAACAGCTTTGGTGCCTGTCATTTAGTAGACGTATAATTCAGAGCACAGCAATGTCTGGACGTTTCAGTAACTACTCAGATACCATCACTTTATGAGTTTATTTGCTTGTATTGGGCATTTGCAGGAGATATGCACCAAATGTCCCGCCCCTTTCCATAAACGCCAGTTTAACACACTACTAACTAACTCAACCAGGCCCCGCCCCTTTATTCTGCGTATGAATTATTATAATGAGGAATATTGCGACGTGTTCGTTCCCGGAAGAAACTCAAGACTACAATGGAGGCGTTTCAGGAGTTCAGAAACACTGACACTGATATAGAGGAGAACTGGAGCTTGTTCATGATCAAACAGCAACATTACACACTAAACACAGATGGTCAACAGCACAACAGCTCCTCTTTAAATAATAGTAAAGCTTGTTTACGTTAGCAAACGCCACTATTAATGTTTTGTAATGTCACAAAGTATAATATATAGGATAAAGTAATATAATAATAAAGGATAATAAAAAAGGATTAGTCATAAACAATGTTGAAGAACTGATTTTAGGCATTTTTAGTCACATGATTCTGATGACGCGCGGAATTAAGATTGAGGGCAGGAATGGACGAGGTGGAGCAAAGTCCGTATTGTGCAGGTTTAGACACTCAGAGAAAGGTATAAACATGTTGGACGTGATCCTTATGTTATGAAGAGGGGTGATTTTTCTACTGAACTGAACGATAATAGAGAATGTGAAGCTGAGGTCTGGTTTATATCACGCTGTCTTTCTGCCAGTGAGTTTAGGACAGTATTTAGAGATTTTCTGTCGTGATTGTGAAAAATATCTCTGTTGTAGATCGTTCATGCTGAACGGAGGATTCCCATAGGAGCTCGCGTCCTCGTTCAGGGAGAACACTGGGAAGTGTAATACAATTACAAAAACTCCAAGGAAAGCAGGTTGAGAAGGTGAAGACGCCGGATAGCAAATCTAGTAAAAATAATGTCACTGATTAAACCCTAACACTCTTGAAAATAATCACATTGCTGAGTGTTCTTGAAAGTTTTGTATTTTGTTTGATTTAATAATTAACATTAAATTTGCGAGTATGACTCTCACTCAGCCACTTCAAAACTTCTATGCTTCTATGGGTTTGATTTTGGTTGTCATTTGTTTAAATTAATAAAAATCTACAAAGTGTGTCGGTGTCTGTCCGCTGAATGTCAGCTTGTTGAACACATTTTTATTTGGACATTTTCCACCATATGATGCGTGTGACACTGTTTTCCAGGTGACCAGATCAACATTGTGAACGTAATTCTACAAAACTTCAGTGAAAACATCAAGCGATCATGCAATGGGATAAAATAGTTTCTCTCCCCTGCAAACGACACCAAGAATGTGAATATTTAACCAAGTCAAAAACAAAAGGTAAGCTGGTATCCGTATTAATGTCAGCATAAGCAGACACAAAACGTCATTAAAGAACGATAAAAAGTTACGTAAACGATGAAAGCTCCTTGTTGTTTCTCGGTTTTATTCGATTTGAGCAACCATAAACGGCGCAAAACAGGCATTTTCAGTTTGTGATAGTGCTTCCTATGGAGAAAATGGCTTCCATCTGCATTTCGTGCCACAGAAACAAACAAGCTATAGGACCAATTTCAAACACACACAGATGATCCCTCTACATTTATATGCAGAACGCATAGCTTTCGTTGGCTATTGAGTGAATAAAACATTGAAATCCTTTACATTTCCCTAAAAAATGTAGCAAGCTTTTTACTGGAATGCATCTGTCCATTGAAATTCACTCCCAAGACTCAGTTTTCTCCCGTTTCCAGCTCTGCATTTGTTGTTGCAGTCTTTGGCATTTTAAGTATGCACCATTAAAAACAGTTCTGGCTGTTTAGCATCTATGAAGGTTGTGCATTTCAAAGATTCAAAGTGAGGTCTGTCTCAGTAAACAACAACGCTTGTGTGCTATTGGTCTCCACGACTTACTACTGATATTTATACAGGTTACTAGACTCTATTTCACGAATTTATACACACTACATTACAATGTGAACGGAACAGAAAGATGAACACGAGAATAGCACAATAGGTCCTCTTTAAGTAACAGCTCCAGTGAAGGCTTCACTCTAAAAAATGCTGGGCTGTCTTAACCCAATTTTGGGTCAAATATGGACAAACCCAGCCGTTGGGTTACATTTTTAATTACATTTTTCAACCCAACGTTTGGGTTTGTCCATATTTGACCTAAAATTGGGTTAAGGCAACCCAGCTTGTATTATATGAACACAGAGCCAGAAATCAAAGGCACATATTCCTATGATTGATCCAAGACTGTAAATGCAAATGCAAACACGTCCTGAACTATGTGCATTAAAACATGTATACATTTGTAAAGATCACTGGAATACCGTAGATGTGCTCAACTAAAACTGCTAAGTGTTGAAGCTTCTGGTCCTTATTTCGGTTTCTTGAAGATTGGGCTTTGCTGGAATAATCACCATTGTTGAAATATCCTTATATATTTTATATTTCTATAAGCAGGCTTTATTTTCCCATGAATGGTGGAAATAAAGCACAGTATGAACTCATGAACTCATAGCTCTCACGCTGCTAATGAAATGGCCACTTCATGATAGACATTCAGATTAAAATAGGATCCAGTGATTTGTATTTGATCCGCTGCGTCATTGGCTGGTCTGATCGCACACAAGCCAATCAGAGCGGAGCGTGATGACAATGGGAAACGTGCAGATGGTTCAACTGTAGCACAGTTTTCACAGCTTGCAACAAAACACAGATGATTCAGAGATATTCAGACACTCGTTGAGGCCAGTGTTTGTTGTTGGTCAAGTGTTATGATCATAACCTCTTCATAGCAGCACGAATGAACTTGATTCTGCACAATCTGGTTCAGCCAGAGCCTGTGATGAGTCTTTTCTGTCTTCCTGAAATTGTGACACACAGGAAGTGACATCATTTCTCCAGAATGGTGAGGAAATATTTCACGCATTTCATATTGTAGCATTAACAGAATTCGTCAAAACCAAACATTTAGGTGTTATTGTAATAAAAATCATCACACAAATATTCGTATTTCATTCATATGTTTAAAATTAGTTGATCACTCGATCCAAAAAAAATAGTTAACTACAACAATAACTTTATTGGATTTGCTGAATTTCATTATGTTACAACACAAGTGGAGTTTACATTTTAAATTAAAATGTAAGTCATTAATTGTATCCCTTAAAACTCATCTTTGACCAAAATTACATATTTAAAAGTTTTTTCCTTAAAAATGCCTTAAAATAGCTTGAATGTAACTCGACACCCTTGCCTCATTTAGTATGTGTGGGTCCATGAATATGCAAATGAGCCCCGCCTCCACTCACTCACTCAGCTTAGAGATCCACTGGTTGACGATCACACGTTGATCTGATTGGTTACAAGGTCGTTTGTGACGTCAGAAACACCAGCGATTTCAAACCGTGTTTTTGAGACTGTCTTTGGTTCACTGCAGTTTTAAGGAGAAAATACTCAGCAATGCTGTCGACTTTACACGTAGGATATTAAAAAGACATTGAAACATTAAATGCTGGATTTCCACCACAGGGGGACTTTAATAGTAGAAAGCCCATGTATGAAACCACTGTCCACAAGTGAATTACAGAGAAGTATTATTTAGAGTGTTATAACTAAATTCAAGATAAATCTGTAGCAACTTTAATGTCAAACGTTGAAGCTTTTATAATTTTTTTTTTATGTATGTTTTGGTCACTCTTTAGGTTAGGGTCAAATTCTCACTATTAACCACGACAATAAACTCTTTCATTTCTGCTTATTAATAGTAAGGCTGTTGTTAAGTTTAGGCATTAGGTCGGACTAACGGATGTAGAATATGGGAATGCAGAATAAGGCATTAAATTATTAGTGATCTTAATGTACATTTCTTGAAAATAGCACAGTTTAAACTGCATTTATACATGATTGAGTGTAAAAAATAATATGCCTCTCCAACATAAAAATTTCTAGTGACCTGTTCCACCTAAAATTTTTAGTTGGCCCAATTTAAGTTGCGGAAACCAACTCTTTTGTGTTGTGCTGACTACCCCTGCATGTAGACTGAACTTGAAATAGAATGTTGTGTCAATTAAATATTTTCTGTTGACTAAACATAGCTTGTAGGGCCAACAAGCAGACTCAAATTGAAATAAAATGTTGTATTAATTAAATATTTCATGTTGGCCAAAAAGTCTTTTTTTCATTATAAATGTTTTGAAACTTTAAAAACCTGCAGCAGTACCAAATGATTGATTACTAGAACATTAATTTGTAAAATACATTTGATTTAAACAAATTAACGATCACTGATACAATTTTCAATACAAAATTCAATTATTTATGCTCTCAAGCTTCAATAAATTCATCAATTAAACTAAACACTCTAAAATGGCACTCCTACAACATACAATATATAGAATCAGCGAATCATGTAAGTGCGAAACACTCTGACTCGAAATGGATAATGTCAAAACTCGCACTATATTCTGTACCCTGTGTTTGTGAACAATGCCACAAATTGACGGATGTGCTTTTCTTTCCGGTTGTCTCCGTCATTCATGGCCTTTTGTCTGTCATTCATGAATTGCAGAACATTGGGAATAAAGAGAATGAAAGGAGCACATATATTACATATCACAGAACTTTATATTCCGGGTTCTGTTTGCAAGAATACGCTTGTTCCAGCAATGTTTGGTAAAAATATATGCACACATTTTATTTTATTTTATTTGAATACGAGTGACAGTAAACGACCACTGTTGTGCATTAAAGTGATTTTATCGATGGTCGAACACCGGTTTTAAACTTTTTCTATATATTTTGCCCATAAATGAGAATCCTGTCATTGTTGACTCATTCTCATGTCATAAAATGGTGCCAGTTTTGGCCTCAACTGTTCTTGTTTTTTCTTCTTGATGAGGATTGATGTCAAGCCTGTGACGACACACTCTGATGTGGTGTATGTCAATATGTGCAAGTGCAAAGGAAAGTTGTGCAAAAGAAAGAAAGACAAAGGTTCAGTTCCTCACTTAAAGCTGTTATCTGGAAAAGCAGAAGTCTGGAAATATACTGTATTAGGAAGTTTTAGGGGCTTTTTTGCCATTTTGTAAGATCAACTTCCAATTCAATTCAATTCAATTCAATTCAATTCAATTCAATTCAATGACAATACAATATTGCCAAAGCTTGGAATATATAGAATAATTATAAAGACATCAAAATGATAAAATATTATAACATAACATACATTTAAATGTACAAATCAAATTAATTGTACAAATACCACACACACACACACACACACACACACACACACACACACACACACACACACACACACACACACAGTGTCTCTCTCAATCACTCACTCACTCAGTCTCTCTCTCTCTCTCTCTCTCTCTCTCTCTCTCTCTCTCTCTCTCTCTCTCTCTCTCTCTCTCTCTCTCTCAACAACACAGGCAATGGCGACACCTGCTGGCTAAATTGTGTTTCTACCTTAAAATGGAAGATAGTAATGCTTACATTCAATATCCAGTCATTTTACGGACATTTCTGTTAACCCTAAAGCACAACACAATGAAGTTAAAAATACAAGTAAAACACCTGTAAAAAAAAAAAGAAAATTAATAAAAATTAAATGAATTAAATTAATACAGTACTAGAGTGTGTACTACCTTGAGATATAATGTTTAAAATGTATAAATGTATACAAATTATAATACATTTGTTATGAATGTTTTTTTATTATTATTCTCTTTAGCCTCTTAATATAATTATTCTAGTTTACAGTAAATCTGATGACAAAAATCACCAAATATATAAGGACACATTCAACTGTTTAAATTTCATGCAAAACATGGAATTTACTTCTCTGGGAGACTGAGATAATATAATATAATATAATATAATATAATATAATATAATATAATATAATATAATATAATATAACATAATAATATTATAATATAATATAATATTAGCATATAATATAATATAATATATATTTCTGATATTTTTCTGATACAAATTAATGTAGTTCAGAAAAATATAGTTTTTATTTTCTTAGAGTGCACAAATTTTTTTTTTTTTTTTTTTTTTAAATGCAAAAATGCAGGAAGTTTTCTGTTATGATTAAGTTATATAACAAGCTTTTTATAGAGGTTGAATGTCTCCATTAAGAAGAGTAAACAGCGTTAAAATCAGCATGAAAGGAAAGTTGCACCAGTCTTTTCTTCAATATAGTGATGTATAAATGAAACAAGAACAAATGTAGGCGGGGCTTGATTTTAGTCTGTGGGGAATTAATTGGATGGTTGTGGTTTGCTTTTGGCTGATCTCATGTGAGTGAATGGTTGCCCCGACCTCGTCATCAGAGAAGACAAACAGGAATATTATGTCTCTATTATGGCTTTACCGAGCATTATTGTACATCAAGGTCTCACACTAAATGGCTCGTAAAACCAATTCAATGCAACAATGTTTAAAAATAATGCTGCATGTTTCCACAGAAATTGACTCACAGAAATAGAAACAGAAATAATGTTTAATGAATGGAGACTTTTGTGCTTTTTGAATCTCTCATCATCACTGCACATGGAAGAGCAGCTTGGACGCACTGCAAAACATCTGAAAAATAAAGAATTGTTTTACAGAAACATCATGAGCACATCCTCAGTACAGCGTGTGTCTCTGTCTGTCCCTCCAGCATCACTCGCTCATCTTCACCTCGGACACACTTCTCTTTTTCTCTCCTCACTGTTTTCTGCAGATATTTGGGAGTCACATTGGCTGGCATGTGAGCAAAAGCTAAAGTTATATAATGTACGCCTCATCCCGCAGGCTCTCAGCCACTCCTCACAGTGTCTTACTCTCTCTCTCTCTCTCTCTCTCTCTCTCTCTCTCTCTCCTGGGACTGAGGCTTCAGCATGTGATTGGATAAAATACATAACAAAATGTAATCATATAGAAATAATAAGATATTTTGCAAGTAAGATGGTGCGTTCTGTTTCAAAACCCAACACTGCAGGTCTGCTACTGAATATATGGAAATAACAATAAGGTCTCGTTTGTTAACATTAGTTAATGCATTACTTACACAAACTAACAATGAGCAATATTTTTTACTGAATTCATTAACCTTTGTTTACTTGTACATTAACCTGCTTGTTACTTTTATAAAAATGTTTATATTCCTGCTGCAGTAACGCCTCGGTTACGACTGTAAACTCGGTTCCGTGAAGAGGGAACGAGACGCTGCATCGATTGACGCTAAGGGAACGCTTTCCGTGATGATGTCTTGAAGCACATGTGAAATCAGTCCAATGGTGTGGCGGAACGTCAGAGGGGGCCAACGTCACGAACCAGGGAACTATAAAGCTGCCCAAACAAAGGTGACGCAGCGTCAGGGAACCAAGGTTACAGTCGTAACTGAGGCGTTCCCTTTCAAGGGAACTCATACTGCGTCGATTGACGCTAAGGGAACGTCTATACCAACGCCACCATAGCGAGAAGTGTCTGTCCTGTGTGAAATCATAAGAGCAGCACTAGGACGAAAGCACCCTGGTGTAGAGTCCAAGTCCAAAGAGTAAAATCTGACGAATGTATGTGGTTGAGGACCACCCTGCCGCATCACACACGTCCTGTAGGGGCACTCCTGACAATAAGGCCTTAGTGGCCACCATACTCCTAGTTGAGTGGGATGGGACAGCTATAGGTGAAGGCTGTCCAGTCAACTCATAAGCAAGTGAGATGGCCTCAGCCACCCAGTTTCTTATTATCTGCTAAGATGCTGGGCACCAGCATCTTTGTTAGGGGGTCCAAAATAGACAAATAATTGATCGACTTTACGCCACAGGGCAGCTCTGTGGATATAAGCATCAAGTGCCCTAACTGGGCATAGCAGTTCTTTTCCTAGTCCGAATCTTGAAAAGGAGGAGGACAGAAGGCCAGCAATACTATAGGTCTGGCCACATTAGTGGGGACCTTGGGAACATAACCTGGTCTAGGGTGAAGGAACGCTTTAACCATGCCAGGAGCAAATTCCAAGCACGAGGGTGCAACCAACAAAAGCCTGAAGATCTCCTATTCTTTTAAGAGATGAGATAGCAAGGAGGAACAGAGCTTTCAAAGTAAGAAGTCTAGCTGGCACCTCCTCCAAAGGCTCAAAGGGAGTCTGGGAAAGGCCTTGCAGGAAAATCGCCAGATCCCATGTCGGAACCCTGGTGCGAGCAGCAAGCCTCAGCCTCAAAGTGCCACGAAGGAAACGAGATACCAAGGGGTCTTCAACCAAAGACATTCTACCCAAAGGAATGTGGTAAGCACTTTTTGCCTCCACATAAACCTTTAAAATGGACGGGGATAGACCTGCAGTGAACCGCTCCTGCAGGAACTCCAGCACCGTACCATCCGGGCAGTTAACTGGGTCCGACTGACGGTCACTACACCATGAATTGAAAACTCTCCACTTCAGGGCATAAAGTTTCCTCGTGGAGGGTGCTCTAGATTGTGGAATGGTCTCTACAACCTCGGTTGAGAGACCTGACCCTGTGAGCTGGGCCGGGTTGAGGGTAAAAAATAGAGCCCTCTGCTTGGGACAGAAGGTCCCTCCTGACGGGAAGCTCCAGTGGAGGCCCGTCGAGGTGAGACACTAGATCGGGGAACCAAACTCTGCCCGGCCAACGCGGGGCTATAAGGAGCAGGTGTACATGGTCCCTGCGTACTCTCTCCAGAACTCCCGGGAGCAGAGCGATCGGGGGGAAAGCATACAAACGTAGCCTCGGCCACATCTGTACCATCGCGTCCAGTCCGAGAGAAGCTGGATGCATGAGGGAGAACCAGAGTGGACAGTGAGACGCCGACGTGTTGTCTATGCAGAGCAGCACATGGTGGCCCCTGAGGTCTGGGAGGAAATTCTTGATGGCAAGAAATACAGCCAACATCTCTGGGCGATTGATATGCCAGGAGAGATGATGGTCCCCCCATAGATACTGAGTTGAGCGTCCTTCTAGGATCGCTCCCCAGCCCGTTAGAGAGGCATCTGTCGTTAGCGTCTTGCGGCGACACCGGGGCCTGGGAGAGGAACCAAGGTTTCTTCCACATAACCAGGGCACATAGGCTTCGTCGCGTAACCCTGATCATGCGAAAGGGGTTGCCCCTCGGGGAAAACCCTTTGGTCCTGAGCCTCCACTGCAAAGGTCTCATGTACAGCAGGCCAAAAGGTATCACGTTGGATGCTGCCAACCCAACAGTCTCTGAAACTGTTTGACAGTGAATGACTGGCCTAGTTTTATTATTTTCACAGTTGACAGGATGGACCGGTGATAGGCGTGCCCGCATCAACATAGAATTCCAAACCACACCTAGAAAAGGGGTCCTCTGTAGTGGAGAAAGCACACTCTTCTTAGCATTTAGCTGTAACCCCAACTCTCTCATGTGGGCGAGAACGACATCTCGATGCCGAAACGCCAACTGATGCGACTGAGTTAGAATCAACCAATCGTCGATGTAGTTCATGATGCGAATACCCTGCAGACCCAGTGGTGCAAAACGAGAATACCAATGAGATACCATGGGGTCTTTACCCAAAGACATTCCACCCAAAGGAATGTGGTAAGAACCTATGGCCGCCACATAAACCTTTAAAGTGGACGGGGATAGACCTGTAGTGAAGCACTCCTGCAGGAACTCCAGCACTGTACCAACCGGGTAGTTAACTGGGTCTGAGTTCGCAAACCACGTCCGGGCCAATACCCCCGCCCTCATCAAGATCTCGTAACAGTTCAGCCGGGTAAGCTTGCAGCAGTGACATGGTGTGAAGGCACGCTACAGCCTGACCAGCCGCTGAATAAGCCTTACCCACCAAAGCTGATGTTACTCTAACTGGTTTGGTGGGTAATACCTGTGGGGATCTACTCAGGCAGGCATACAACAGCACATTCACTCAACAACCAGGATCATTTGATCTGTTGTAAGGTCACATGACTAATCAGGAATTGATAAATGTTTGCTGGCTGCAAGGCAGACATCTTTTCTATTGATGCTAGACGCGGTTGTGTGAGTTGGACTCTCATTTCATGCAGGTATAACTGGTCATTGTAGAGCATGTTTAATTACTGCCATTGAATTTTAATACTTATTTAATTAATTTTATTAAGGGTAATTCTAGAATTGCGTGTCTACTCTTCACGGGGGACACAGGCTTCTGTATGGAAGTTTAACCTTTATGTGATCACCTCCAGTGTGACTCGAGCTGCTGGACTGCAGTGCACTGGTAAATGCCTCAATATGTACATTTTCCATTGAATGTGTTATACTTGCATTGAGACATGTTTTAACAACTCTCTCTGTCCGTAGCAACGGAACGTTCCCCTTTTCTCTGCATGTGTTAATGCGCTGTGGGAGAGTTGAGCATACTGAAAAGTAGGCCTATATTTTTAGTTATGTTTGAGTTGACAATGCTAATGCTGTTTAATGAGGTTGGTAACTAACATGCTTGGTTTCTCTTGAAAAGGGACCAGGCCAGCCACTGTTTCCATGTGATTTATAAGCATTTATTTATTGTTTCCTGTTGTTCGATTTTTTTTGTTATTGTTTGGTTACCTGTAATTTTGCCACTCATGTGCCACATTCATACTAGCATTTTATTTTATTTTCTTGACTAAGTGTTGCCTTTTATGCTGGTAGTTCTCCTCCCTAACCATGTCTTTTGCGTAGGTTATCCTTGTACAAGGCCGGATCTATACTGATGCTTTGCCCCTTCTCTTCAGGGGACCACAATGGGAGAGACACTGTATTGGTGTGTACTTATAACTACAACACGGTGTGATATTTTGTAGTGGTATCTAAAAGTCTTAAGTGTGTATAGCTTGCTGTGTTGCATGCTTCTACTGGTGATGGGTTGCTGTCTCCTGTTTCTGTCTCCCCAGGGGCCTCCTGAGCAGGGGGTTTGCATTGGCTGATCCGACCTTCCTAGATTAAGGAAATTCCACCAGTCATTTATCCCAGTATTTTTTAAGATCTATTTTAATAACTTTTCTACGTCTTTTTGCACACAAAAAAAAAATGTAATAAATTTGGAATATATTTACATATTTGACTCTTGTTGACTGTCCCTTTGCTATTAGCCACATTACATTCACGAGAAGATCTGTGGTTCCTCCTGCCCATCATCAGGGGGTGGCGTAGTCAGACCTGAAATAAGGTATACTGCCTGGCAGGTACTACATACCGGTTCTTAACGGGAAGATGCTGATTCAGGGGAGAGATAGCTCGCAAGCGTCTCTTCCACGTTTGGCATCTCCCCATAACCGTGCTCTTTATAGTTTGAAATAGAGGAATAGTGAGATGTTTGTGAACTATAAATTCTATATGATACAGGTTTATCCCACGATATTGACACCTTGGTGTGGAGATCGGGTAAAAATGGAAGGCCCCGGCATTGAGTTTGTGAACGAGAGGGCAGGAAGCGTTTATCTAGTTTGCTTCCAGAGAAAACGTCCTGCTTATCTGCCGGCCAATCGATGCTTAATCTTTCGACTGTTCTCGTTACATTCTCAACGAGCTCCTCTAAAGCATGAGACTGAAGAGGCGAGTCCTCAGTATCTCCTGCTTCGAACCTAACAACATCTAATTCCTCAGAACTAGATAGCTGCAGTGTCGGTGCCTTAATCAGGGCAGAAGTAATCGCAGTGCGTGCTTCCAAACCCTGAGAGAAGGCACTGGATCTGTCAGGTGAGGGCAGAGATAAGGCTGGGCCCGTCTCTAACCCCGCTGATAGATCCATTTGCGAACCCCAAGTCTGAAGCCTTCTCTGTGCCTCGGCAGCAGAGGGACCTAAGCCTTGGGGAACGCGAGCCTGAGCGTCCTCGCTAAAGAACGCCAGGCGGGATCGGAGCGTCCGCATGGGAAGCACATCACAGTGCCCTCGAGTGCTGACTGGACATGCTCCTCACCCAAACAAACAACACACAAAACATGTGTGTCCCCACTAGGGCTGCACGATTAATCACAATTTCCATGTAATCACACTTTAAACCGATTTGGCTTATCGCGATTATAAAAATTGTTTATGTGCAGATTGTCATTGATGTACGGCTCTTAAACGATGCTCCACCTGAAAGCAGTGTGAGTTTGAGTCACTTATAGTGTGCATTTGAAAAAGCAACACACGTCAAACATGTTTCCAAACATGAGAATCATTTATCAACCTCCTGTCCAACAAAAGACAACATTTAATAACATGCTTTACTCCAAACTCACTGCATAATGACAGTTGAGCATCCTTCTGTGAGATGATGTGGCTTCTTACATAGAATAAGGCAGTCGTGTGTTTATAAGTCATGTTTAATCAACAATCAAAGCGTTTAAATCTTATGTTTATTCATTACTCCTGGAATGTCTAGACGGCAGCAGAAAATTTAAGGGTTAGTTCCAGAAAGGAGACAGCTGAGGAAGCAATGGAAAAGAGCAGAACAAAGTCAGAAGGAGGGACTCAATCTCTTACAAAGGGCCATAAAAGATAAGCTGGCAACATTATGATGAGCTGAGCGCCTACGGAAACGCTACAAAAAGCAGGAACGTGCGAGGGCTAATTTCTATAAAGACCCATTCAAATTCGTAAAGAAGTTATTCACCAGTGAGAAGAATGGCAATTTAAAAGCATCTAGAGTTGAGCTAGAGAGATATTTGGAGGAAACGCATACAGATGCAAAAAGGCATGAGCCTATGTCAATTCCATCAGACATCCCACCTATCAATCCACCAGAATACCAAATGGAGGTCTGTGCACCTAAGTGGAAAGAGGTAGAGCAGGCTGTGAGAAAGGCAAGGGCTTCATCATCTCCAGGGCCTAATGGAGTTCCGTACAGAGTGTACAAGAGTGCTTCAGGAGTTCTACGAATTCTGTGGAAATTGATAAAAGTGGCATGGGAAAAAGAGGTCGTACCTAGAGCATGGCGCAGAGCAGGTGGCGTCTTTATACCTAAAGAAAAAGATGCTACAAGCATCAGTCAGTTTCGTCCTATTTCGCTATTAAACGTTGAAGGTAAGATTTTCTTCAGCATTATTGCTCAGAGATTGTCCACCTACCTATTAAAGAATGGCTTCATTGACACTTCAGTTAAAAAAGCGGGCATTCCAGGGTTCTCAGGTTGCTTAGAACACATCAATGTTATCTGGCAACGAATTCAATCAGCTAAAAAGGAGAGGAAGGAGCTCCATGTGACATTCCTGGATTTGGCTAATGCATATGGTTCAGTGCCGCATTAGCTTCTTTGGGCAGCATTTGATTTTTTCAGAGTACCAATGTCAATGACAAATTTAGTGAAAGCCTATTTTGGAGATTTGCAATTTAGTTTCTCAACTCCAGAATTCAGCAATACATAGCAATGCTTGGAGGTTGGAATAATGGCAGGATGCACCATTTCTCCACTGGCTTTTACCATGGCAATGGAAGTAATCATTAGGGCATCAAGATGGGTAGTAGGAGGAGAGCGCTTGGCTTCTGGGATGCGACTACCACCAATCAGAGCATACATGGATGACATGACAACCATGACTATAACAGTAGCCTGCACTAATCGGTTATTGGGTAAGTTAACCGATAATATTGAAAGGGCACGAATGCAATTTAAGTCCTCTAAATCAAGGAGCATCTCGATAGTTAAAGGAGAGGTAGTAGATAAAACATTCTTCTTTAATGGTGAGGCAATACCAACAGTTTCCGAGAAGCCAGTGAAGAGTCTTGGGAGATGGTACGATGGGGATCTAAAGGACACAGTTCGAGTGGGAGAAGTTAGACAACAAGCAGTGGAAGGGTTGAAGAGCATAAACAGCTGTCCTCTACCAGGCAAACTAAAACTCTGGTGCTTTCACTTTGGTCTACTGCAGAGGTTGCTGTGGCCACTGACTGTGTCTGAGGTCTCTTTGACAACAGTGGATAAGCTGGAAGCGTTAATAAGTTCATACATCAGGAAATGGTTGGGAGTTCCACGCTGCCTCAGCAGAGTGGGACTTTATAGTAAAGGAATATTGCAGCTGCAAGTCTCTGCTTTAACCGAGGAGTTTAAGTGCGCCAAGGTCAGACTGGAAATGACCTTAGTAGAGTCACGCGACAAATGTGTAAGGGAGGCAGTTCCTGAGATGGGAGAGTGTGGAACAACGCAAAATGTGCTGGCAAGACCTTTGGTCAATGTAAGAGAGTAGGATCAGTTTCCTTATTAGGTCAACATATTATGTTCTCCCATCACCACAGAACCTAAACCTCTGGGTAGGAGAGGATCCCTCTTGTCCTTTGTGTTCATCACCTGCCACAATAAGGCACATTTTGACAGGATGTAAAGTGGCTCTAAGCCAGGGTCGGTTTACTTGGCGCCATGACCAAGTACTGCGATGTTTGGCTTTAGCATTGGAAGGCAAGCGTAACATGACCAACAAGTTGCCACCTGTTCTAGCAAACCATTACACACAAAAGACAATATTCCTCCGCCCAGGCGAGCAACCAGCAAGAAAAGGTGTTAAAACCAATTCTCGCCCAGGACAACTGGAAGCTGCTAGGGACTGGAAAATGCTGGCTGATCTTGATCAACAGCTTATTTTTCCACCTGAGATCGCCACAACTAACTTACGACCAGATATTATTTTGTGGTCTGGATCAGCACGCATTATTCAACTGATAGAGTTAACAGTGCCATGGGAGGATGCTGTAGATGAGGCATATGAGAGGAAGAAACTGCGGTATGCTCATCTGGCCACTGAAGCAGAACAGCGAGGATGGAGAGTCCAGGTTTATCCAGTGGAAGTGGGTTGTCAAGGATTTGTGGCACACTCTACAACCCGGTTCCTCAGAGACGTCAGATTAAGTGGCAAAGAGTTGCGTCGCACAGTAAAGAACTTATCTGAAGCAGCAGAGAGGAGCAGCAACTGGCTGTGGTTGAGACGGAAAGATTCTGGCTGGCTGTGTACAGGCCGCCACGCTACGGTTTCGTAGAATTCTCGAAGAGTCTGTTGGTTTATTTGTATAGTTTGCATAGTAATTACAGTTATTACGTTCCTGTGTATATTGCGTGAATGAGGGTTGGTGTTTGGGCAGATATTGTGTTTTGCGGTAGGTAGTATGCCATACGGAACCGTTGCCACTGAAACTACTTTAACGAAGACAGTGGGGCTCGACAGCCTTAGTCAAACGGTTTGGCGCGTATGGTTGGGTTGCGCAGAGATTGTGAGATTGTGGTTAGGTCACATGTGAATTACGAGGAATGAGCAACCTCAGCAGCAGGAGGGATGTAAAGGTCAGTAAGCTGGGCTGAGTTGAGTGGGGGACGGAGGGGGGTGACTCTGGGACACCAGAGTCACTGTCGAGCCCTCTTGAGGTGTAGTGGGCTAGTCGACGAAACACTGAGGACGGAAGGTGCCCACTTGAAGACCCTAGAGATGTCCCCTACTCAGCTCAATCCAGACGGTTGTCGTGCTGTTCCACTGGGGAGACCACACTGTAGTTGCAGCCGTTGTGTGTACTGACACACCAAGTATACTGCAGCTGTTAACGCCGGACAGAAGGAGATTCACATCACCATATGGAAAGAAGCATAAATGGATGGAGAGATGGAGAGAGAGAAGCATAGGTTACTGTAAAGCTACGTCTTAGTTTGTGCTTATCTTGACGAAAGCCGAGGACAAATCAGCATGAGGTTTAACATCTACTCTCGTGTAATGGAAATCAGCTACAGCGATGATGCATGATAGGGATTTATTGTACTCCTGCGGAGGGGCATATTTGGCGTGTCTGCGTAAGAGCGTGTTCAGTGTTCTCTGGTGTTCAGATGAAGCAGCATTTAGTACCGATCAGCCGCACTGCACTGACAATCTGCGCATAAAATAATCGCTAATCGCGTTGCAGTTTCGTTGCAATTAATCGTGCAGCCAGTCCCCACCCATTAAATAACGAGGGCAGGGGTGCACACACAGTCTGGACTGCTGCTGCTTACTCGCCATATTTTATGATATATATTGTAAGGCTGGTGCCGGTATGTCTGATCGACCCCTCAATGTGACAAAAGGCCCTCCTGGGAATTAACACTTGAACTATCTCTTGAATATGTAACTCCCTCTTGCATATGTAACAGGAACTTTGGAGACGCAGCACACAGTGCAGTTCACACTTCACCCACACTATCTCCCCCACATCCCCCTCCTCCTCACTTGAAATACACTGAAACCTTATGCAATGTTATGTGTGTACGAGAATGTAACTACTCATGTTTGGTGTCTTTCAATGTGTCACAATGCGCCTGGTGACATGTTCTCATTCTCCCAACTATGATGAAAAGCTAAAAGAAGTTATGAAATGTGAGAAAAGTGATGTGTCCCATAATAGCCTCATTCAAACTATCTCCTGTAAAATCAGGCAGACCTCACAGTGTGAGCCCCTGAATAGACGACCAAAATCTAATTATAATGACAGACATCACCATTTGGTAACAATTGAATTATCTGGGTATATAAGGAAAAAGGGCAGAAAAGTCCGGGGAGTCTGTAGGTTGACTGCCCGCACAATCGCTGTGTGTAACTCTATTGACAGGTAATAATTACTACAAATTCTGTGATTTCGGAATCATTGTGATGAAATGTTTTACCTGACGATTTTTACTTTTTGAATTGGATTTTGAATTATTGCTTCATTACCTGATCAATAAATTGTAAACGTTTGATTTTATTCCGAGTGACTCTGAAAGACTATTTATTCCCTAGATTATTGGATTCGTATATTTCCACATCTTTCGCGTCAGTTTAGCGACGGCTAATATTCCGATACCATTTCACGTGTACTTGAACGAGGGGGCAAGTTATTTCCGACTAGAATCAGCAAACGCTGTTTTAATCAACCTAGGTTTGGGTGTGTCCATATCCACTGTTTTAAGTTAGTGATTACTTTGGATAAACGTGCGTGGTTTACAGACCACGGGCTTGACCTGAAGCCATCTTAAGAGAAGTTGAGTTGATGAACTGTTTCCTTTCATGGTGGTCAATCGTCCCTACTAAAGTAACACATTAATTTAATTTCTAGAGGAGGCGTTCAAGGGGACTTGTACATATATCTTTGATTGTACGTGTGAATACGGCAGATCCTAGATATTTAGTCAAATTACCTCTGATTTGGTTATTGGAACTGACGGGAGTGTGTCGTGCGGCCTTCGGAGAAGGACTGCTGAGCGATATAGTTTCCTGATTGCGAATAAACTAAAATCAGTGTTGAAAAGAATAATCAAACATTCGCTAACGTTTAATGATGCACGGATATCATTAAAAACCTATTCATTTTATGGAGTCAGATGAATTAACGAGTCAATACATATGAGAAAATATATTGTATTTAATCTTGTTGTGTTGCGTGAAAGGAAAGGCAAGAAATACGCAGAGTAACCTTCTTCCGCTGATTGGATGCCGCATTTGGACCAATCGAGCCGGACTTCACAATATATATATATATATATATATATATATATATATATATATATATATATATATATGTGACAAAACAGCACCAAATAGACAATGACAGTTTCGCACAGAGCGCTTGTGAAGACACAGAAGCTAGCGCTGTTTTTGTTTGGGCAGCTTTATAGTTCCCTGGTTCATGACGTTGCCCGCCTCTGACGCTCCTCCACACCATTGGACTGATTTCACATGTGCTTCAAGACATCATCAATCGACGAGCGCGAGTTCCCTTGAAAGGGAACCAATGTTAATAGATACAACTTTGATCTTAAAAATGTATTAGTAAATTCTGAGATCAGTGTTATTTTAGTTTTTATTTTAGTTTTATTATTATTTTGAATTAGCATTTCTTTTATATTTTTAGTTTTCATGTTCATTTTAGTTTAAATTTTTTAGTCATTTTGTTATGTGCTCATTTATTTTTGTTATTATTATTTTTAAATATTGCCATTTACAGGAGGTTTAATTTATTTTAATTTGATTTTTTATTTATTTCCAGTTAATAAATTTAGTCCTTCAACTTTAACTTATTTCTCGCCAAGGTAACATTTCTAATCTTCATTTAGTTCAAGTTTTTCAAGTAATATTTTTATTTTATTTCAGCTTTCTTTCTTTCAGTTGACAGAATTTTTAAAAAAGTTTTAATTTTAGTTAACGATAATAACCCTGATTAACATTAGCTACGATTAATAAATGCTGTAGAAGTATTGCGCATTGTTAGTTCATGTTAAGTATAGTTAACTAATGTTAACAAATTAAACCTTAATGTAAAGTGTTACCAGTTATTCATATAAAAAAATGGTGCTGTATCATGTATTATATCCAGTAGTGGCCAAATGTGACTTCCGGAGGCGATGTTTGTTTTGCAATAGTCATATAATGCTATTTTATAATAATTAACTAATAATATAAATAATATTTAAAAGTTAAGATGTGAATGTCCCGTTTTGAGTTTGTTTTTGCTCTGATTTTCTTTTTCTGTTCGTGTCTGTGCTTCTAGGTTAGCTTTAGTTTAATTGGTTCAGTTTTGCTGTGTTTGTCACTGTTTTCTGATTGACTTGAGTATTCTGTTCAAGTGTGTCTTGTCAATTATCTCATCAGTTCCTTTGTATTTAAGCCTTCCGTTTATGACTGTTCCTGGTCTTGCATTGTTGATGTTGTTGTTTGTTGTGAGTGTTTAAGTTGGTTGTGTTTCCTTCTCCTGTGAGTTTCATATTAAAGACTGTTTCAAGGATTCCTTGTCTTCGTGGGTTATTGACTACAGCCAACCGTGACAGTGTCATAAATAATAAGAGCATATGCATCTTTACTGTAGTGCTACACTGAAGAACATTTAATAAAATATTGTTATTTAATATAATACAGAATATCCTAAATAGATTCGTTTATACCAATAAAACTGTATATTCTCTCCCCTTACACTAACCCGACCCCTAAATCCATCACACACAACTTTCTGCATTTTTACACTATCAAAAACATCATTCTATATGATGTTTAAGCGGTTTTCCTCATGAGGACCAAAAAAAAAAGTCCACACAAGGTAAAAAAGTACTGATATTATACCTTTGCCAAAACACCTCTCTCTCTAACACTCTCTCCTCTCTCTCTCCCACTCTCTCTCTCTCTCTCTCTCTCTCTCTCTCTCTCTCTCTCTCTCTCTCTCTCACACACACACACTGTATAATCATGCTAATTCTGAGTGTGTGTATGTGTTTGTGTGAAAGAAAGCTGCTTCATCAGGCCACTATTGATTCCTCAGTAGAAATCTATTTACATGTAATGAACAGCGAGACACATTCACCCAGGGAAATGAAGAAATGGATCTGAGATGATATGAATGTGAAAAATCAACTGGAAAGTACACCTTGCCAGAAACCCTTTCTTCGCCTCTGATGAAAACAGCCCTGACAATCTATATTTGTTGGCAGGGTGAGAAAATGTATTCCCAAAGTCATTCAGACACACGAGAAAATTAGTTTTGAAAAATTAATAGTCAATCCCCTGCAGAATGTGTGATTGGTTTCCCTCCACTGTGATTGTATTCTGTCAGTGTCAAAGCAGAAAACCGACACACTCATATTTGACTATTATTGACCTTTAAAAGATTACATTTAATGTATTAGCCGAGAGTGAAATCAGATTTAATTGTGAATTTGCTGTTCCTCTCTGAATAAATCAATGTTCAAAGCTTTAGCAAGGAACGTAGAAGGTTGAGCACCATTACTTGACCTCCATCTTCAGCGTATAGAGGTGTTCGCCGGTTTCAAGCATATTATCAACTAGAGGCCGGTTTCAAACCTGTTATTAGGTAGTCACTATGTTTTCTAGGTGGTTTCGTTTTACTGGTCTGCCCCCAAATCTCTCTGTATGTTTTTTTTCCCACCTTGTGAAAATGGTGCATCTGATCACTTATTAAAGGAACAGTGGGGTGAGCGGGGCTAGTTGTAACACACTTGTTTTAAATACTTCCACACATGCTAGATAGAAACTTAGTGTATTTACTAGCTGCCATATCAACACTATATAGAGAAAGGAATGGTGCCAAAATTTAAAAAATATTTGTAAGATATCACTGAACATTTATTTATCCATAGCAAAAGTAAAAGTCTTACTGAAGGTATTTTTTTCATCTCTGTTTTTTTTGTTTATTTAAAATCAGACACACAGACACACAGCGTACACACATTTTCAAAACCTTACACACAAATCCAAGAATTGCACACACAAAATGCAAAATGTCTCACATCTCTTGCAAAATGAAGCACTGCATTCAAAATATCACAAACACATCTCAAAAGCAAACATTTGTCTTACGTTGCAAACACCTTTGCCATAATATTATATTTTTGGAAATATCATATAGACAGTTATTCAAAACCTAAAGCTCTTCTTTCATGAGCTCCTATGTACATTTCCAATCAATAAAGTAACATAAACATACATTGCCAATCAATAAAGTAACATAAACATACCAGCAAATTATATATTAATTCTGGGAAAGGAAAAGGGCAAATGGACAGTGTCAACTCAAATAAATAAATAAAAAGAAAACAATCTTTCTTACCCGTTTTTAGTCTAACCTAACTAATCAACATATGCTTCCCTACTCTGACTAACCAAAACAAAAATACAACATTGGCACTTGTCCCTAAATCTAGTGTGTTTAAACAAAGAAAAATACTACATGTGCACAATGTATGTCACGTGACATCTTACCTGACCCTTTTCTTTATCTCGTTTTAACAAAGCATCAATACTCAATTCCAGATAACGAGTAAAGGAGTTCAGGTTACAGAACTAACACTGATTCACATGACAAACTTAACATAAACGAACTAATTCAATAATCAAACGAATGTCAACACAAACATAACAAAGAACTAAGCAAACGGTTGCAGTTCACAAAACAAAAGGCTGGCCACATCAATCGCGTTCAGGTGCTCCTTTATAGTTCCCGCATTTCCTGATGATCCCCGTGATTGGATCGCTCTTTCCCTCCTCTCTGATGACAAGCCGCAGAGATAAGCCAATGAGTGTAACCAGAACAACCAATCAGCGCTTCATCTGCGAAAGAGAAAGTAAACCACGGCAGAAACACAAAGAAATACAGAGACACCCAAAGTCGCAATCCTTTCTTGTGATGCATTTCAAGATGATAACTCTGTACAAACAGAGCCCAACGCATCAAACGTTGATTCGCGTTGTACATCCGAGAAAGTAAAACAAGGGGGTTATGATCCGTATACACAACCATAGGCAGATTGGAAGAGCCTAGATAAACCTAAAAAAAAACTGCAGGGCAAACAACAACGGCAAAGTTTCCTTCTCCACTGTAGAGTAATTTCCTTGATGTCGATTAAACTTACGAGAGAAAAAACACACGGGATGATCCACGCCATCCCCACCCTCTTGAAGTAACACTGCTCCAGCACCAACCACGCTCGCATCAACTTCCAATTTGAAAGGACGATCAAAGTTCGGAGCTGCTAAAACTGGAGTGCTATACAATAAAGCCTTAGCACTCTCGAATGCAATCTGGCATTCATTAGTCCACACAAAATCTCGTTTTGGAATAAGAAGATTAGTAAGAGGGGTCACTACCGTAGAGAAATTCTTACAAAAGTTGCGATAGTACCCGGCCATACCCAAAAATCGTCTTAACTCTCGAGGTGTCTTAGGTACTGGAAATTCCGTAATGGCTACAACTTTCGTTTCAATAGGTTTCACTTGTCCCTGTCCCACCTGTTTACCCAGATAGGTAACACTGGCTTGACCAAACACACACTTCGCCAAATTAAGAGTTAATGAAGCGTTCTCCAACCTCTCAAACACTGTGTGAAGTAAGGACATATGTTCTGTCCAGTTCTTAGAGAAAATTACCAAATCATCCAGATATGCGTTACAGTTGGGAACACCAGCTAGAACAATCTGGATCAACCTTTGAAACGTAGCAGGTGCGTTTCGCAACCCGAAAGCCATAACATTATACTGTAGAAAACAGTCAGGGGTTACGAACGCAGAGATGTCAGATGCACACGATGTTAAGGGTACTTGCCAGTATCCCTTAAGTAAATCAAGTTTACTAACAAAATTGGCAGAACCTATATTATCCACACAATCTTCCATCCTGGGAAGAGGATAAGAATCAGGTACTGTCACGGCATTCACTTTGCGGAAGTCCGTCAGGTTTGTTTACCAAAATGCATGGAGAACTCCACGGACTGCAGCTATGTTGAGCCAATCCGTTTTACAACAGATACTCAGTCTCCTCCTTCATAACAGATCTCTTAATTGTATTAAGTCGATAAGCATGTTGTTTTATAGGTCTTGCACCACTAACCTCAATATCATGTCGCAACACATTGGTCTGAGTCGGAACATCCGAAAATAAAGTTGGAAAAGCAGTGATCAAATCCACCACATCTTGTCGCTGTTCATCAGGTAGATGAGAAAACCGAGAAGACAAGTTAGTTAGAATAGCGGAATTTTCCAACTTATTGCACTGTTGAGGAGTATTTCTCAGCACTAATCCATCTTCATCGGAGTCAGCTTCACTCTCTGCCACAGACATAAGTTCCGTCATTATCATAACAGGTGCAGTTTCCACAACTTCTTTTTCAGGATCACATCGCACTTGCTCTCGATCAAAATACTCTTTGAGCACGTTAACATGACAAACACGCGTTTTACGTCTTCTCTCTGGTGTTCGTATAACATAGTTTGTCTCACTAAGTTTTCTGACCACTTCATAGGGACCAGTAAATCGAGCCGACAAGGCAGACCCTTGAATAGGTAAGAGCACCAATACACGGTCACCAGTCTTGAAAGAACGTACAACTGTCTTATTGTCGTAACGACTTTTCATTTCACTCTGAGTACTTTTCAAAGCTTTCTGAGCAAGATCGCAAGCGTCATGAAGTTTTTTTCTGAATCGACTGACATAGTCCAAAATATTTACTTTAGACTCTGAATTAGTCTCCAACATCTTATCTTTCAGAACCTTTAATGGACCACGAACAGTATGCCCAAAAACCAACTCGGCTGAGCTAAAACCGAGTGACTCTTGCACTGTTTCACGTATGGCAAACAACACCAAGGGAATTCCTTCGTCCCATTCCTTCTCTGTTTCCATACAGTATTTTCGAAGCATCGCTTTTAAGGTCTGGTGAAATCTCTCAATTACACCTTGACTCTCAGGATGGTATGCACTTGAGACTCTAGTTCTATAGATAAAGATTTAAGAGTCTGAGCAAAAATGCGTGACAAAAAATTTGTTCCTTGGTCTGTCTGAATCACCTTAGGAAGACCAAATGTAGAAAATAATTTTATCAACGTTTTCAGAATAACAGGAGCGGTTATTTTTCGTAGTGGTATTGCTTCTGGAAAACGTGTCGCTCTACACATAATAGTGCACAAGTATTGGTTACCTGATTTGGTCTTCGGTAAAGGACCAAAACAATCTACCAGGACTTCCTCAAATGCTTCACCCACAACTGGGATAGGAGATAGTGGAGCGGGAAAAATGATCTGATTCGGTTTTCCCATTATTTGGCAGGTGTGACAAGTACAACAGAACTTAGAAACATCACGCTTCAAACCCGGCCAAAAAAAATGGGGCAGAACATGATCGTAAGTCTTAGTTATTCCCAAGTGTCCAGATAACACGTTCATGAGCCAAACATAATACCTGAGTACGAAATGTAACTGGAACCACCACCTGATATACAACATTCCAGTCCAAATCGTCATCGATTCCAGAACACCACTTTCGCATCAATAATCCATCATCCACAAAATACGCAATATGACTTTTCTTAGTAGCTTCGAAACTAAGAACAGTCGAAAAACATTTACGCAACGATGGATCTTCTTTTTGTGCTGCAATAATCTGAGAACGAGTGATGGGCAAATCCAACGAATTTGCGTTCCCCAGAACACCTTCTGAAACACTTTTACTTTCCTTTTTCAAACTAGCGTTTTGTAAGCATTTCTCTTTTACTTTCGTTTCAGACTCAAAACCTAACATGTCATCAGTTAACATCTGACCCGTCAACGAGTCAGCAAAAACAAGTTGATCTGCTTTTGCTAACTGAGCGCGTGTAACAGCACAAGCAGAAAATACGTCAGGATACAGATTAGCCACATTGTCAGAATTCGCACACACATCTGGAACGTCAGTCACCTCTGGCACGGGCATGACTTTGCCTCCGGCCAAATCATTTCCTAAGATAAAGGTTATTCCTTTCACAGGCAGTGAATCACGAATACCAACCTTTACAAATCCTGAAACTAGTGAACTGTTTAAGTACACACGATGCAAAGGAACTGGTACAATTTGCATTTCAATACCACGAACTAGAATATTCGAGTCGCAGTATGATTCCTCAGAAAAAGGTAACACCTTACATACCATGAGTGACTGCATAGCCCCTGTATCTCGAAGAATATGAACTTCTTTCTGATCTTCCACTCTTCCAGACAATTAAACAAAACCTGTCATCACAAACGGTTTACATCAGGAATCTCAGTACAATTTGACAATTCAGATGATTGCATAGTCTTGAGTAACGCGACACTTTTAAGAGGCTGCACCTGCTGCTTTCGTTTCAGCACAACACAGTCCGCAATCAAATGTCCCTGCTTATGGCAGTAAAAACATTCTCTCATCTCACTTGATTGTGAAGTTCCCGTCTTTACTCGCACATTCTGATTAAGTGGCGGGGTGTCGGTCACGCTCTTTTCAGCGCGTGTCACTGAAAAAGCTGTCTTATGCCTGAGTACGAATTCATCTGCCAAGACCGCAGCACGAGACAGTGAATCAACTTTTTGTTCATTTAAGTACACCACCACACGTTCAGAAAGACATGATTTAAATTCAGAATTAATTCTCTCAACGAAACGAAGTTATCAGCTTTGCGTGCATTACTCCATTTGTCAAACAGAATACTTTTATCCTTTGCGAATTCTACACAAGTCTGGTTAGAATTATTTTTATGGCTTTGAAACTTTTGTCTGTATGCCTCTGGGACTAGCTCATACGCACGTAATATTGCCGATTTCACAGTCTCATACTCTAAACCATCCTCCAAAGAAAGAGTAGAAAAGACTTCTTGCGCCTTTCCTATCAATCTGCACTGCAACAGAATAGCCCAAACCTCTCTCGGCCAACCGAGTGATAGAGCAATACGCTCAAAAGCATTGAAGTATGAGTCCACCTCGGTCTCTCTAAAATGTGGAACTAGCGTAATATGCTTACTGACATCGAATGACCCAGCTGCTAACGATGGAGAAGCTGATGACACTACCAGGTGAGTATGAACAGAGGATACGGTTGCCAACGGTGGAGTAGGCCTATGAACAGGAGGAACGTTGATATCTCGAGGTGGATGCGGTTGCGCAGCAGAGCTCCCCACAATTTTCATTGCCTCGAGCTCCAACTCTTGCATTTTTATCTGTTTCTCTGCCTCAATTTCAAATGTGCGAATCTGTAATCGCAAACCCAACTCACCCTGACGATTCTGCACTATCTCTTGTGCTTCCAGCTGCAATCGAGCCAGACGAAGTTTCAGTCTCGCGTCTCCCTTTGAATTTATAGAAGTAGGAGAGAACGGTTCAAATGGAGGTAACCCCGCTCTAACTCCTTCCCCTGTTACAGGCGTAAGCTCATCGCGCCACGGCGTTTCAATATCCACATCACACTCTACTATATCCCCTTTGTCTGGTACCACAAGCACATTCTTCTCTACTAACTGCTCACGTAAAATGGATTTTATTTCCCTCTTAAGAGACTGTCGAACCACAATCTGAAAATGTTTCGCGATTGCTAACAAGTCATCCTTTCTGCAGCAATCTAACAATTCTACAGTAGGATTTTCAATAAAACATTTTTCAAATCAAACGTTGCCATTATTCCTGCTGATCAAATCTACTAGCCTACTAAAATTATTTATTCACTCACCACATTCCCATTGTAAAAATAGCAAGGGTGTCTCGGGACAATTAATTAATTAATCCAATATTAATTCATTTCCCGGAAGAATTAATATCCCGGACGAGCCCCCATTAATGTTACGACCCTTCTTAGATTTTAGCCGTCTAGAGCGTTAGAAGGGGAACATCAATCATCCCTCGACAATAATTGCCAAAAGAACACTGGGAAGTGAGTGAAGCAAAGGCAGTAGAATGCTTAAGGGCTTTTATTGCTGGCCACAACCGGTCAAAAAGAGCTCTCCATAAAATATATGCATTTCACAAGTACATATACTTATAAAGAAACAATTCAAACAAATAATTGCCAATCAATAAAGTAACATAAACATACTGTCACAGTCTTCGTCTGCACCTGTCTGTCTTAGTCTGCACTACACTACCCAGAATCCTTTTTGTCTCCACACCTGAACTCACTCCCTCATTATCCACCTGTCCCTCGTCATCATCATCTGTGTCACCTGTCTTCACCTCGTTAGTGTTCATTTGGATTTGTATTTAGTTTGCTTGTGTTCAGTCTGTCTTTGTCGGTTCTTGTAAATGTTACCTGGTGTTTGTGTTCTCTGCCCGCCTGTACCAGTTTGATTTTGGAGTTAATTAGTAAATGTTGGAATTGGATCTTTTTGACTCAGCCTCCTTCTTCCTCTGCATACACCAACCGTGAAACATACCAGCAAATTATATATTAATTCTGGGAAAGGAAAAGGGCAAATGGACAGTGCCAACTCAAATAAATAAATAAAAAGAAAACAATCTTTCTTACCCGTTTTTAGTCTAACCTAACTAATCAAAATAAAATGTAGAAAAGAAAGATCTTCGACGTCCGCGACGTCGTATGCTTCCCTACTCTAACTAACCAAAACAAAAATACAACGGTGGCACTTGTCCCTAAATCTAGTGTGTTTAAACAAAGAAAAATACTACATGTGAACAATGTATGTCACGTGACATCTTACCTGACCCTTTTATTTATCCCGTTTTAACAAAGCATCAATACTCAATTCCAGATAACGAGTAAAGGAGTTCAGGTTACAGAACTAACACTGATTCACATGACAAACTTAACATAAACGAACGAATTTAATAATCAAACGAATGTCAACACAAACATAACAAAGAACTAAGCAAACGGTCGCAGTTCACAAAACAAAAGGCTGGCCACATCAATCGCGTTCAGGTGCTCCTTTATAGTTCCCGCATTTCCTGATGATCCCTGTGATTGGATCGCTCTTTCCCTCCTCTCTGATGACAAGCCACAGAGATAAGCCAATGAGTGTAACCAGAACAACCAATCAGCGCTTCATCTGCGAAAGAGAAAGTAAACCACGGCAGAAACACAAAGAAATACAGAGACACCCAAAGACGCAATCTCTTGTAATCACCTTTATTCGTAAAAACAATATTACACATTCCGAAAAACCTACAACTTGACCTTTGGCCTATTTATAGGCCTATTTTAAAGCCATGATTGGTTGGTGTTCAATAAAGAAATGAGTGTCTGCACATGTGAGGAGTGTGTGTGAGGCTCTGATGAATTACTGTGGCATTTTGATAGGTTGTGTTTGAAAAAGGAAATCAAGATACTGTGTTTCTGCCCCTCAGTGTTTCTCCCACTCAGTGTTTCTGCCCCTCAGTGTTTCTGCCGCTCAATGTTTCTGCCACTCAGTGTTTCTGCCCCTCAGTGTTTCTGCCACTCAGTGTGTGTTTCTGCCGCTCAGTGTTTGATCCAGAGCAGATCCGGCTGACTACATTATGCGTTGTGGTCGTGTTTAGGCGCAGGTCCTCCATCTGGTCTGAAAACGGCCCGGATCCGGCTGACTAAATCATCCGTTGTGGTCGTGTTTAGGCACAGGTCCTCCATCTGATCTGAAAACGGCGCGGATCCGGCTGACTACATCACGCGTTGTGGTCGTGTTTAGGCGCAGGTCCTCCATCTGATCTGGATACCGCCTGGATCCGGCTGACAACATCACGCGTTGTGGTCGTGTTTAGGCGCAGGTCCTCCATCTGTTCTGAAAACGGCGCGGATCCGGCTGACTACATCACGCGTTGTGGTCGTGTTTAGGCACAGGTCCTCCATCTGATCTGGATACCGCCTGGATCCGGCTGACAACATCACGCGTTGAGGTTGTGTCTAGGCGCAGGTCCACCATCTGATCTGGATACGGCTGACCACAGTAAACCTCGGAATAAAAAGAAAGACTAACATTAGCGTAGATGCCATTCTTCTTATGTTGTAATGAGTACATCAGGTGTTTTAGGAAGTGTTCCTGGGACTAAAGGAATAAAGGACTATAGGAATAAACTCTCTATAGCAGGGGTGTCAAACTCAGTTCCTGGAGGGCCACAGCTTTGCAGAGTTTTGTATCAACCTTAATTAAACACACTTGATCCAGCTAATAAAGTCCTTCAGGCTTATTTAAAAACTTAAGTTGTGTGTGTGTTGGAACTAGACTCTGTAGGGCTGTGGACCCCCAGGAACTGAGTTTGACACATGTGCTCTATTGATTGCATTCACTTCTAGATCCTGTTGTTATTTCACTGACTACACCCTATTTCACTTACATCCTTAGCGTAAAGGTTAAGAGCTTCATCTATCACTGTTTTACATGTTCGTAGAGTTAGTTTGTGGAGTAAATATATAGGCTAGAATCTGTGTGTTTACAGTGTTTAAAATGGCGGGTGCTGGTGTTTCGCGTGCGTTCTGCCAATTGGCGAACACTAACGTCACTGTAGTTCCTATAGCACTGGTTTAGACCGACTCTGAAGTAGGAGTAAATTATATGAGTAAAAAAATCCTCCAAAAAAAATTCCTAGTTCCTGCGGTGCCAAAATCCGGGAACTTCCGCCAATAGTTCTAGGAACTATGAAAAGATTTCTCCGGTCCTTACTCACTTCAGGGATGCATTATGCTACGTTTTCCCATTAGATCATGATGGCTTCCCTCTCTTTTCTGCCACTAATATATTAATTTTATACGTTTTTAACGCATTACTGTAGCTATGTTGAAATTTTATATAGCATTATGGACATAATGCAAAATTGTCACGCACATCTTTTTTTAATAAGATTCTCCATGCCACATGCCATTTCACTAAATTACGTTTAGGGACTTCACTTCAAATGATCTGACAATTCCAATCTGTGTCAAGTGCAAAAATGAGTCGAGACAGCTGATATGAAACAGACATCTATATTGTAATGTACATCGCATGTCACAACTCAAGATGTACTCATTCATTTTTTTTCTGCTCCATCTTAAATAACTGACTGCACATGGTTTCACTTCATTTGCGATGTCTGTGCAACGTGCATACATTTTAATTCAACTATTACTGCAAGGCAAGTTTAACAGCAATATGGAGCTGTCATTTTGAATTTTAATAAGCAAAGATTTTTCTACATAAATTTCAACCGACTGACCTCACAACACACAATTAACAAATTAGACTGTGACACTAATGTGACCGTAATAATAGTAAAAATGACTGAAATGCATGAATCTTTACTCAAACTAAGCCAGTTTTAATGATGCAGTGTGGCTCAATGGCTCTATTTTTATTTGGCAGAGATTGTGTTTCCGGTTCTTGAGATGTTAGTTGACCTTATGCGTGATAAACACAGCTAATTATGTTTGGAGCGGTCTTTACCGTTCGTGGCCATGCAGCATTATAATAATGAGATGGCAGCGTGACTCAAATCCCCTTTAGTGAATCAGACTCTACAGCACGCTTGATGCTCAGGGCGAAAACATGCATGACTGTTTCTTTGTCTGCTGAAGGGAGTACGTGAGCATTTGCACTACGAGAATGATGGCTTGCTGTATTTTATGTTGTGTTTTGGTTTGTGAAAAGCACATGTGGGGAGATTTGACTGTGTGTGTGGTCAAGATCGTGAGACGTGAGGTCATTAGCTTTAGCGTAGAGGAACGACACTGTTCCTCTTCCATTCATGCCTGTCTGGTTGACTCTGTCTCCACTCAGAGATTTTCGGAGAAATCTAAAATTATCAACAGCATCCCAAATCTACTCCGCTGACCTGTCACAATAGATATGAGTGATCACTAAAACATACACGTTTGTACTGTTGACACTTGTACTGAACATGCATGTGGGGTTTCATGTTTTAAGGAAAATTGTTTTTAATTGTTTTTATACTGTACAAATTCTGTCCCCTTACTCCGACCCCTAAACCTACCCATCACACACACACACACACACACAGATAAAAAAAGGTTGTTGATTGTGGCCTGTGGAATGTTGGTCCACTCCTCTTCAATGGCTGTGCGAAGTTGCTGGATATTGGCAGGACCTGGTACATGCTGTCGTATACACCAATCCAGAGCATCCCGACCCCCCTACCCCGCCATTACAGTAAAATTACACATTTTATAGTGGCCTTTTATTGTGGCCAGCCTAAGGCACACCTGTGCAATAATCATACTGTCTAATCAGCATCTTGATATGCCACACCTGTGAGGTGGATGGATTATCTCAGCAAAGGAGAAGAGATCACTAACACATATTTAGACAGATTTGTGAACAATATTTGAGAGAAATAGGCCTTTTGTGTACATAGAAAAAGTCTTAGATCTTTGAGTTCAGCTCATGAAAAAGGGGGGGCAAAAACGAAAGTGTTGCATTTAAATTTTTGTTCAGTGTGTGTATATATTTAGGCCTATACATATACACACAGTATTAAGGGTAGGTAGATTAAGGGAAAATTACAGTATATAAATCATTTTTAAAGTATTTACCTCACAGTATTTGCTGAATTATTTCCATAATCTATACGGATTAAAATAACAATATTATGTATACAGTATGCAATGTACTTATTATGTTCACGTTGGATTGCAAACCCCTTGTGTTGCAATTGAGGTGTATAAAGGTAAGGTTAGGACAGGTTTGGAGGTATAGGTAGGTTTGATTATTTTTCCTCTCGGGTGAGCTGAATACAGGGCTGTCGCCTTCAATATATAGCAGCAGTGCTTTAAAAAAAAAAAAAAAATTTATGACCGATGCGTGTGAACCGTGGGATTCACAAATTCACAAACATGTGCGCAGTCTGAAAGACACACACACAACCCTCGCGCTCACAACACGCGCTACATCACAACATCATCATTCCTCACAGTCAAACACAAACACACGTGTTCAAACACACACACACACACAGACAGTGTGGTCTGCAATAGCGCGCAGTGTCCATCACGTGGCAGTGTTCAGCCGCGAGCCTCAAACACTGAAACACACACATACACACACGCGCTTTATCGCACTCGGCACCTTGGAGGGGAGGGGGGGAGGGGGTCGACGGGGGGAGAGGGAGGGGAGGGGAGGGGGGAGAGGGAGGGGAGGGGAGGGGGGAGAGGGAGGGGAGGGGAGAGGGAGGGGAGGGGAGGGGAGGGGGGAGTGGGTAGAGAGAGCGCGCTCCCGCTGAAAGAATGGACTAAATCCCTCCTTTGATTTCGCATAAAAAAATAAAAAAAAACCCTGCCTGCAACCAGACAAGCAAGGACGAGGAGGAAAGTAATAGAGCCTGAAAATCTTGTGAGCTGAAATGAGGTTGGTTTGAAAAAAAAAAAAAGAAAAAAAAAGATTTTGCAAAAACGTCATATTTTATTGCATTCGATTACAGTGAATGAAAAGGAATCATTTAGCCAAAAATCTTTTTCTTACCATATTTTCTTGTCAACGTTATCTTTACAGTGGCTGGAAAGCTTTAAAAAAAGAACAACGCTGCTACCCAAAACAAGCTTAAACCAGCCTAAGAGGGTTTGCTGGTCTTGGCTGGTTTAAACTGGTCTGGTCTCACTGGTGTTTAACTGGTTTAGCTGTGAGACCAGATGGACTAGCAGAAAATACCTTTTAAACCCAGGCCAGCCTTGGAGAAAAGCAAACTAGCTTATGCAGATTTTAGATGTTTTTTTATTTGTTTATTTCAACCACCATAAAAGCAATGCATTCATCTTGCAACAGACTCAGACTCATTTGGTAACCCTTACAATAAGGTCTCATAAGTTGTCAATGTCAATGTCACTTTTATTTATATAGCTCTATTAAAACAACACATGTTGACCAATGTGCTTCACGTCATCTCAGTAAAAAGACAATAGTAATACAATAATAATAATTAGTTAGTTAATGCATTAACATTAACATAACTAAACAGTGTGTATTAATAAAAATGAAACTGTTAATTGTTAGTTCATTGAGAAGTTGAACCAATAACATTTGGCGGCTGTGATGACAGATCTGGTGAATTTAAATATGAGTTTTAAACTTTCAATCTTTTCCTCACACAAATCATCATAAGACTTCAAAAGACAATGATTGTGTTTAAAAGAGCAACATTTTCCCTGATGTGCCATACGTGCTCACTCATTTCTGCATGAGTTATTTGAAATGATTTCTACTATGATCTTTCAAAGGCAATAATTAGGCACTTGACAAATTGCGTGAGATGTGTTTTAATATGTCACACGTGACATCATGCATGTCTCAATCTCCTAGCTTATCATCAGGAGTTAAACGTGTCCTAATGAGTCCATTTCACAGTCCAGCCGTGAGTAAATTTTTTCCCATCAGTTTGATGCCAATGGCCCCTGTTTGGCCCAGTTCTCCATGATTTATGTTGACAAGTCAGATGTAAGGGTTGAAAAGACATCCATCTTCCCTGGAGAGTCCAGGAACAGCAGCACAAAGAGAGAGGTATGGCTCCACAGCCGAAGAAAACGCGCTCTCATTTCCATCCCAGTCTCAAAGAGTCAAAGATCTCATTCAATGCGACAAGATTCATCTTTGTTTCAGAGATTAAACTCTATTTGATGGATGCACTTTCTTTACCCATGTGAACGTGGACGGAGTCTCAAAACAAGTCCAGCCCTGGCAGATTTGATCATGGATTCTAGTCTGGCACTAAATTTAACATGTGTAACAGTTTATTTTAATTTGCTGTAGTTACTTTAATAATACAAGTAAAGTATGCATAATTACATAGGCTATAAACTAACTCTAAAACAAACCCTAATTGTCACAGGGCTGGTTGTATAAACACACAAAGAAGAATATGATCAATGCAATAAGGTAATATTTAATAAATCCAACAGTAATTCGAACAGGAACAGAGTGAAATACACAATCGACGACCCCGGACACTGAACTGAAACAGAACTGAACATATGTGATGATGATGGTGATTAATGAGTGCACATCTGAACATAATTAGTGTCCGTGACAACAGATGAGTGACGAAGGCAAACGATGACATACGTAACGAGTCCAAATATATGTGATTGTGACACTAATCCACTAATCCAACGCTATCTCACGACCAATTCGTACAAATTCGTACGAGTGATTAAAAGGTGGCTAATTCGTACTAATTCGTACGATTCGTCTAAACCCACGTGATGGGTAGGTTTAGGGGCGGGGTCAGGGGTAGGTCATTCGTACGAATTCATACGAATTAGCCACCTAGTAAAATTTGTACGATTTGCCGTGAGATCGGGTTGATCCACCTTATTTTTAACGTGAGAACAGCGCGACCATTTATAAATGTAATGCGTCTGGCCTCCACCGATCTCATGAAATGCGTCTCTATACCAATTTATCGTGCCATTTATACGTGAAAACAAAACATTTTAAAAGATAATTGTGAATTTTCATCTCACAATTGCGTGTTATAAAGTTGCAATTGCGTGTTATACTAACGTCAGAATTGCGAGATATAAACTCACAATTGCCAGTTCATATCTCGCAGTTCTGACTTAATATCTTGCATTTCTGATATCTTTTCTCAGAATTGTGAGTTATAAAGTCCAATTATGAGGAAAAAAAAAACTGACTTCTTCCTAAGAATTGCGAGTTTATATCTCACATCTCTGACTTTAGCCTATAACACGCAATTGTGAGATAAAGTCAGAATTACGAGATGTAAACCCAGCATTGTGAGATAAAAAATCACAATTACGTTTTTATTTTTTATTCCGTGGTGGAAACAAGCTTCCATAGTAAACCCCTTGTGTAGGATTTGTAGTGTGTGGTTCATGCAGTGAAAACTGCATATCATGTGCAAGTAAAAACATCCACGCCCAGTTATTTTTAGCTGTAAAAACAGCCCGTTATGCTGCTTTTATATTGTTTATTCATACAATATATTTGTTACAGTTTTTTCGATTGCTAAACGACAGTGAGCACAACTGGAGCTACATGTGCTAAACTCTAACTACAGTCTGCACTCATGTGGACCAAACTCTAGTTCGTTTTGCATTGCTTGAACACAGTTTTCAAAACTCTACACACTTATCCCATGACTTTAACCACAACCTGCACACTGTGGATTTACAGCACTTTGTTCAAATGCTAACACACTGCTGTCAAAACTGTGAACCACACATTCAAAACAGAATAGATTTCAGCCTTGTGCCTTTCAAACACTGCTGAGTGCAATTTCAGCTGAAAGGCTGGAAACCTGTGGCCTGATGCTGGAGAGAGGCAGGATTAGCCACTCAGTTATTTGTTCGAATTATGTACTCTTAGTTTCTACCTTTTTTTCTCATTACTGTGATTCTGTAAATTACTACAGACTATTGAAGCAAACTGCTCATTTTCATTTACCTTAAAGAATTGTTATGTTCTAAAAATTGTGAAATGGGAAAGAATGTCACTCTTTTCTTTGAAGAAAATATTACTTATGAAGTCACTGAAATTGTTCAAACTGTAAAGATGAAAAGTTAGTATTTTCTGTATCGGTATTTTTAATGTTTTTACTCTCAGTGTGTATACTGAGTGACAGCGTGTGTTATCTCAGTGAGGGTTGTGCATATGTTTGGCTGCACTGAGCCTGTTTTGAGCCATGTGTTAAGAGTTGTGTTGCTTGGAATGAGTTTTGCAGGTGATGTGAACTGTGTAGCTCAGGTGACTGTTGTTAGTGCAGACTGTAGTTAGAGTTTTGCACATGTAGCTCCAGTTGTGCTCACTGTCGTTTAGCAATCGAAATAAACTGTAAAACAGTTTAATGCACATGTAGTTCCAGTCAGTTTAATCACGGTTCTATATTAATACGCTTCATCATTGAAGCGCGCACACACAGATACTGTACGTCACTCGCACACCGAGATCGGAGATTGCGCTGAACACACACAGACGTTGAGGAGCAACACACTTATTATCAACGCTGTCCCACGACTTTTATTAACGAAATAGCTTCACGACCGAATCGCTACATTCAACTTCGTGCAAAACGATAAATGCACAGCAGTGGATTAGCCCTTATTTAATATCATAATTATACAGTGCAAATAGTTTACCATTTACTGCTCTTCTTCCAGTTATCTCCTTATAGTGGCTATTAGTAAATCAGAATTCTCCCACATTCACAGGAAATAGCTTACTAACAAGGACACCTGTAATTACACTGTAAAAATAAAGTGTAACCAAAAAATGATACATCTTTTAGGGAGTTCACAATGATATAATTGCAAAAATCAAATACATTGTGTTTTCAAATATACAGTATCATATTTGATTAATATCAGATATGGCAGAATCAACACTTTCTATTGCAAATACCTACATTATACATTTGAAATCTTATTTTGAATGCAAATGATTTTTTTTATATTACTTGCATAACTTGATTAAGTGTAGATAACTTTAATACTTTTTTTTTTAGTTTTAGGTATGTTTCATGCATATTAAAAAAAAAAAAAATTGTGTTTGGCATATCACTTCTCAGGCCTCAGATATTTCTGTACTCATGCTTTTTCGTAAGGGTTTTATGAAGCTCATATCCCATCAGTCATCAGTCTCAGAAGCGCTCTGCTTTAATGCGACGCTCGATGCACTGGACAGCAGCTCTGTGAGGAACGTGTGGAAATGCTGCTCACGTCATGATATCATCTTTCTGTCATGTCACGTCAGAGGATTCGGTCTTATGCATTTCCTAAAAGGCTGAGGGGAGAGAGATAACGCTTTAAGGTCGACTAACCACAGCCATATTTTCATGTAATAAATCTTTTTGTTTTTTTTTTTAAATAAAGATGATTCTGAACTGAAACGAGTCGTCAGTAATGGCTCTCACTTCCTGCTGAGTAACTAATTTGCATAATGCCAGCCTCTGGTCCTGATTGGCTGAGCAGCGTCTCTTAGCTCGACCCTCAAACGGAGCTGTAGTGTATCTGAGACTGGAATAGTTCGGTTCGTGTTGTTCGTGTCGAGAAGACGCTGTTTTCTGCTGACAAAGCAAATCCACTTTGATGAGACTGATACGGTAAAACCCAACGCCATCGTTACTGTTCGTATCACTGTGTGTCAAGAGCTGAGATTCAGATATGATAATGAGCATTTGCTTTCTGACCAATCAGAGCAGAGCAGCTCTCAGAGAGGCGGGGCTTTGAGAGACTGAATCCATGATTATGAGGACATTACAGTGTTTTTGACCTTGATGAATGTAACTCTGTTGAGATTTCAAAACAAAATTAGAAACCTTAAAGGGATAGTTCGGCCAAAAATGATATTTAAACCATGCATTACTCACCCTCAAGCCGTTTGAGATGCATCTGTCAATCTTGTTTCAGACGAACACATTTTCAGTTCTTTTAGAAAATGTCTTAGACCCTTCAGTGGATATAATGTGAAGCAATGGGGTCCACCTCCTTCAAGTCCCAAAATGTGCATACATCCTTCACAAAAGTAATCCATCCGGCTCCAGGGGGATAAACGAAGGCCTTCTGAGGGTAATCCGTGCGGTTTTGTCGTAAAAATATACATATTTAAAACTTTATAAATGAAAATATCTGACTTCCGGCAACGATCGACGCGCGTGCGTTCGTGTTTTGTTTTGCTCTGCTCTCTGGCTGCGCTGGCGCGTTCGTTCTACGTCACAACAGTTCCTACGCTACGTCTTACCTCGTACGCCGACTTCCATCACCCGTGAACGCGCGTCGAGCGTTGCCGGAAGTCAGATATTTTCATTTATATAGTTTTAAATATGTATATTTTTACGACAAAACCGTACGGATTACCCTCAGAAGGCCTTCGTTTATCCCCCTGGAGCCGGATGGATTACTTTTGTGAAGGATGTATTCACATTTTGGGACTTGAAGGAGGTGGACCCCATTGCTTCACATTATATCCACTGAAGGGTCTAAGACATTTTCTAAAATAACTGAAAATGTGTTCGTCTGAAACAAGATTGACAGATGCATCTCAAACGGCTTGAGGGTGAGTAATGCATGGTTTAAATATCATTTTTGGCCGAACTATCCCTTTAAAAATAGCATTATGGGCCACTTTTAAGGAGCCAAGGTTAACCTAAAAGCTTTCAAATATTTAGATAATTCCCAATATTTAAGGGATAGTTCACATACACACATACAAAAAATATTAGATGAAAAATATTATAGCTCTCAAATCTCATTTGCATTCACGCATATTCATATGGCATATCAAGGAATCGCATATTTGGTTAAATTTGATCCAGTAAATTAAGTTGATGAATATAGCACACATTAACCAATTTGATTATTTCATTGTGCTCTTTGTCATTTTGGAGCTCATCAGCATCGGTCCCCAACTTTCTCAGTATGGAAAAGAACAACAATATTATACTCCAAAGCATCTATTTGTGTGTCCTAAAGAAGAAAATCATATTGATTTGAAAAAACTCAATTAAAAGATGACAGAATTCAGTGATTATCTTAGGTCGTATGGTTACTGTGAATCTGTGTTGCATTGTAGACCTTACTCATGTTTTCAGCTTTTATATCCATGATGCGTCACATCAGAAAGAGCCATCCCAAAAAAAACCAGGATCTTTATCCTTGAAGACGCCCCTTAAACACATTTTATTATTTTATTTGGAATGACCAATACTGATTAAAACAACACAGCATCCAAATATTCACAAAGAGCCTGTTATGTTTCACCTGACAATACACACATCGACAACAGTCACAATAACCACATGAATATATAAATAAATAGACTATGGACAGAGGTGACATCGCCTTCTCCAAACATGCAGACTGCCTATGATTGCTGACACAGAACAGTATTTGGCTGTTTGCTTAGAAATCTTTTTACTCGGTCCAGCAATTTGCAAACCCCTGACACATGATCTGTGCACATGTCCTAAACTACCAAAGATTAGGATGATCAGTTTTGTGCTGTAACCACACACTGCGGATCTTACCGCTTCTTAAAGCAGCCTTGGTCGCAAACTTCAAGGTTGCAACCAAGCACATTAAGAGTAGTCCTGATATAACATAACTGGCTCTTTCTGCGTTTTCGCCGGCAGCTACGACGGGTGTAGGTGTTAATTTTGTTAGTGCAGCATGCAAGCGTTTGAATCTACCGCCGCCATTACAGCCACTTACACACACACACACACACACACACACAAAAAATGGCCAAACATTTTAACAACAAAATTTTAAAACATTTTTAAAAACCTAAAAAACCCTGACTCCGTCATCTTGACATGTATGTCTCTATGGCCCTATAGAAATGAAAGAGCTTCATTGTAAAGTAAATGTGCAGTAATGTGTTCTATCCATCTTGCTGACAGCCGGAGCCCACATAGATTTCCTTCTGTGAAATGAGAATGTACTGTATCCTTCTCAACCAAACACAAGACTACAGTGGTGAACTCAAACCCATGCAGCAGTTTGATCCTTTCTGTTATTTTCAACCAAGCCTTCATCCTTTCATGCATTTTTTTTTTAATACAACATTTTGAGCCTCGCTGGAAAAACGTCTCCAAATGCGTTCTGTTCCCTGCAATCTTCCCTAAGATGTCAATAAGAAATAACAAATGAGCACTGGAACCTGGATTGTGAAAACGACATCCATTGAAATAGAAAATGTGCAGATAAATAGTATATACACTATTTATTTAAAAAATGTTTTACATCTATGACAAACTATTTCAAGACCTCTGCACCCGTTTTGGGAGTTTTTGTAGCATGCAAACTTTAATATATCCGGAGTTCCTGCCTCATCATCATCATCATCATTAGGTCCAGTTGTCAACATATATATTTGTAGTTTATTACGTAATGTATGTTTGCAACAACACATCAATGCATTCAGTGTACAGTGAAGAATTTTGAATAAAGTTGTGATTAGGATTTAATGTTATTTTTTTTGTGTGTATTCTGCCCATATTTGTACAGGTTTTGAATTTAATGTGTAGTTTTAAATTTAGTGTTAATTTAGATTTTTTGTGTGCTGTATGTATATATTTTATGTATTTGTACTCTATGTACATTTTTGTGTAGGTTTTGAATGTGTACTGTTTGTTTATTTATTATGTGTGTTGTATGTACACTTGTGTATTTTGAATTTATGTACACAATTATTTACATTAAATGCTAGACTCCCCAATATACAGTTTGTAATTTAAAAATATATTTGTTGAAACATATGTATTGTTATATACAAATAAACAATCTGTATTTGAAAACAATGTGTATTTTATTCATTAAAATAAGGTCATAAATAAAAATAAATATTTAACTCAACTGTTGGGTTATTTTAACCCAACTGGAGTCTAACCCAATGCATTGGGTTAAAATAACCCACAGTTGGGAAGGTGCTATACCACCCCATAGTTGGGTTACTCGTTGGGTTATTTTTAACCCAACATTTTTTAGTGAGTAGATAGTAACTAACTTTACTCATTAAGGTGATTTAGAAGCGCACAGCTAAAAAGTCGGCATGAGACAGAGGTCACGCTAGTCTTTTCTTTCCTATTGTGCCGTATATCCGTGTGAAACGCTTCAGGAATAAGAACAGATGTGGGCGGGGCTTGATTTTGTCCGTGGGGAATTGATTAGATGCTTGGATGGTTGTGGTTTGCTATTGGCTGATCTCATGTGAGATAAGAGAAGATAAGAGATGCTGCAAGAGGAAGTTATTCTGATTCAAGATTACCAGGAAAATGAATTTAACACAATAATGATCATTTATAATAAACACTGCAATATTCCATTAAAAACAAGAATTTCATGGTGACTTTAAATTTGAACTGTAGGAAGGACAGCTATCTTTACTGTAAAAACAACAGGGATGACGGTAACACGTTTGGTTTTTGATCAGTTTCTCATAAAATGTTTTTCCCAGTGTCTCAGAAAAAGCTTTGAAATTTCCAGTACGTGTGTCACGTGTTTGTTTTGTTTTGGTTTAGTTCTAGTTCTTGTACCTGTTTTCCTTTCTTCCCATTTTCCCGCCACTAGTTAGTTTCCTTGGTTACTGATTAGTTCATCGCCTGTTCTTAGTTCGGTTAATGACCTCACTCTTTATTTAAGCCCTTAGTTTTTCTAATTTTCTTTTTATTATTATTAGTATTATTTCCTTTATTGTAACCAGGAGAATCACATTGAGATATTACTATCTCTCCTTCCAGTGAGACCTGGTCAAGACGGCAGCACATAAAGTTTCACACACAAAAATATCAAAATAACAAAAAAAATTTTTTCTTTCTTCATGTTATAGTGGTTGTGAGTGCTTTTCCAAGATTATCTCCTGCATGTGAAGCGAGAACATCAAAAATACAACTGCGAACATTAACATGAACAAAAGTTCAGTAGTGATCTGTGGAGGAAACTCTGGAAATTAATAACTTAGAGAGCTTGCAAAAGAGAAAAAAGATTAAAAGGTTAAAGCAACAATGCCGCTAGCAACTCCAAGATCATGGGTTTGATTCTCAGGGAAAGTGTGAACTCATAAAATGTGTACCCTTAAATGCAATACAATTTGCTTTGGGATAAAACTGTCTGCCAAATGCATGAATGTAAATACAAACACTGTGATGATCCATGTTTGTTTCTGGACTGCTTACATCATGTAAACTAGCACAGTAATTCTGGCTGTCAAACGCAGGCCGGTTCACGACACCAGCACCACTTTCAGAGGAACATGGTGAGTTACAGCATCTCCAGCTCTTCCCCTGACAAACCCATTCAAGGAGAAGCCGGGAAAGGTCATGGCTAATAACAGACGCTCTCATAGTTAATTGCTCTCAGATTTGCACAACAGGCATGCTGATAAGACCAACTAAATGCCTGATTTTCAGACAATTTTGTGACTGAAATCACTAAATATCTGCAGAAATGAAACTTCATAATTAAGGCACTGAGCACGTTTAGTTGATAGGTAATGTCTGATGAGATTTAACGAATAAAACGTGTGATCTGTAGAAGAAAGTGCAAAATTTACTTTTCCTAAACTCAACAAATAGTAGAAAGGCTTAATCAAAATTGGCAACAATTCTTTGAAACTTGAATGGTGCACTCTGCAGTTTGGTTTGACTCGTGTAAAAGGGTTGACATTTAATAAACTAATCCAAGATGTCCTCTCACTGCCCTTTGAGGGGTCTATAATAACTGGAGCCATTCGTTAGCTTTCCTTTTGATAATAATGACAGTTGTTCGGCTGACGCAGGAAATATCCATCCATTTGTCTTCCATCCCTGATCATCATCAGACTATTCCATCATACCAGTTAAATTGTATCAATATTTAGATTTAGTTTACATGTGCGTCCTCTTATTATACATTGCCTACACTATGCACTGATATGAACAATAAGTTATAACAAGTTTTTACCTTGCTTTAACTCACCAAAATAAGTTAATCAACTTTCAACTGTTTTTTATCAGTTAAACAAGATTCAACTCATTTTTTAAGCCAGTTTAATGTTATTTAAGTTGAAATGACTTAAACATCCAAGTTGATTGTACTTAAAAATTTAAGGCAGCAACTTTTGACAGTGTACTGTAGTGTCAAGTTTTTTTCCGACAAAGATTTTCTACTATAAAGGTAAGAATGAACAGTCTCTTCTTCACTCTAATTGACGTGTTTTCCATCACCATTTGACATTTCTCCCCATCAAACACTGAGACATTTGTTTCTACAACACGCAGCAATGTTTCTGTGACTTTGCAAAGTACACGTTCGGCACCGCAATGCGGGTTAACAGCGCAAAAGCTGTACTAAACCTGCACCGGGAGCATAACCCCACTTATAAATTACAAGTGGGAAATGTTCCTTTTCCTGAGGTTAAAAGTGGGGTTGAGAACAACAGTAGTCTTGCGAAGCCAGACCTTCAGACTCTGGACTCCATAGCAGCTTTCATTTGCCAAGGACATGTCTGACTGACATGCAAAGCAACCAATCACAGTCGTTTTGTTCAGAATCATGTTTATGGGCGTGGAAATGTAAAGTGGATGTCCCTACGATAACAGACCAGTATGTAAAACTCTATGCTGCAAACTTCGCATACTTTTGAAAATCCAGCGATAATTGATTCTGATAAGAGCTCATTTTCACAGATATAAACACAACGACTTTCTTTATCCATGAGGGGGTTTGGCATCTCGGCGGGTTTGTTTCCAGGCGGACCGTTTAAGAACGCGACACACACGTCTCCCAGAAATCCTGTGAAATTCAGATGACGATTTTGAAAATCGTGAAGTATTCCAGTGAATAACCCGGGGTTAAGCACAGTGTGAATATCCCTCATGTGAAAGGTTATTTTAAATGAAAGATGGCTTCCATTCCTGCAGTCGCTATACTGAGCGTTGTTTTTTTTTTTTCAGTTTGTAAAAAGGGATCTGCCTCTTATATAATATAGATAGCGATAGTCATTAGATGAGATGACATTAAATCTAAGGTGTGGTTGGTCTCTATATTTATTTATTGGGTAATGCAGAGTATGATGATACTAATTCTCATCAACTAAATTCATTGTTTGGTGAAAATCTGTCTCAGTAAAGCATCTACACGCATCTTTATCTTTCTTAACCCTCTGGGGTCTGAGGTGTTTTTGGGGCCATTGGGATGTTCTGATATGCCCTTACATTTGTGCTTTTTTCAGTTATTTATAAACATGTTAATGGCAAAGGTGTAAATTCACTCTATATAGCACAAACTGGGCTACCATAATATCTAAGCAACATGTATGTACATGTTTGTATTTTTAAGAGAATAATGTTTATGCGTGGTTATTGAAAAAAATAAAAATGAAAGTTGTTGAAATAAGGCTACAAAACACATATTGATTATTTCTTCACAAGACTTTTGAAAATTGTATCACATAGCCTAGAATATTTGCTCCAAAACTATGTGAGAATCATCCTGACTACTCATTCAGATAAGACAATAAAGTATTTTTACATTTTTAATGACGTGTTTTGTGTCAGAAAGCTTTATGCGAGGAGGCATGATCTCTCATTAGTATGTATGCATTTCACACCTGAGAAAGGCAAAGACCCTCCCATAATGGCCCTATTAGGTGCTATCAGGCCATATTATTATAAGGAGCCTTGCACAAAGAATGAGGAGATTTAAAAAAGAATGGCTTTTAGATTGTTTGGATTTATTTACAACACAACATAATCCAAAGATACACACATACCTGTCTACATAGTACATAGAAACATAGTACATACCTGTCATTTCCAAGGTGTTTGATTTTTCATTTTACCATGTTCATGTACAGAGACTGTTGAATGTTGAAGTCAGCAGGACTCAGTGGCATATCTCCCTGTAAAAAATGAAATAAAAAAATAAACACCTTTGAACATGCTGATATCAAGAGAAATGTGGCTGCACGACTTTGGGCATGCATTGTAGAAAAAATTGCTTTATATATATATATATATATATAATGTACACACACACACACACACAGTGCTTAGAATAAGTGAACACACCCATGCTAAAGTTGACTACCCTTCACAATATAGACATGGTTTTATTTCAGTTAGCCTAACTGAACATTTATACATAAATAATATATTGTATTTAGACAGTATCACATATTTTACCGGAGGCTGAAATATATTTCACTAAATCATTATAACCTAAGCAGTTATTCGCAAACAAAATAAATTACGCATAAGGCAGTATTTTAGCATGATAATCAGTGTCATAAACTAATCTCAAAACTGAGTGAAATATATGTAGTAGGCTAATATCACATTTAAAAAGTTTACACGAGCGTATAGGGATATTGTGACTGTGAGGTAATCTTTCCTATGTCAAAAGCTAGCCAAAACTAGGCAAAAATATAGTCTGAAAATTCATTTGAGCTCTATAATCAGAAAAGGAATTATATAACACTAAACAACTTACTCCGAACTTGTATTTTCGGCGGGGTCAATTCGTTCTTCAAAATGCAGCCGTTGGTCGTCAGAGTTTCAAATTCCTCTGAGGAAAAGGTGAATCCTCGCTGTCCAGAATCATCTGAAGGGCTTCTTCACCGGAGTAGCGTGACATCCTCAAAACGCGATGAACTATCAGTGAATCTCATGAAGAATCTTTGTGTTTTAATGGCAATGATCGGGGGTGTGTGCGCGATAACCTAAACTATTTACATGTGAACAGCGCCGGGGGCGTGGCGGCCTCAACTCATTAAAAATAATGAGGGGAGAAAGAAAAAATGGACCTCTCCATGGTTTCAAACGGATTGCATAAACTGAGAATATTTGTTTTTTTATATATAAATTACTTCATTTAAAAGGAGAGAATTCAAGCTTCATAAAGAAAAATATCTCGTGCCTGTGTGAAGTAATCGCGGAGTTACAGTTAATCTTAGGACACGTTTCAGAATGGACTTCACTGACAGAGAGAACGCAGAACTCGCATCATGTTTGTTTTTCTTTATTTGGTGAAAAGCACAACACTTTGTTTTTATTGTGAGTATCCACACAAAAAAAGAAACTTAACAGGATCTAATGATGTATAACACTTATATGTAAGATAAAAATCAACCGAGTATTTTGAGTCTCTTTTGCACTGATAAGAAAAAAAGTGAGCAGATCACGCCGGCGTGATTGCCGACCCCAGAGGGTTAACCAAAAACTGATTTATTCTAGTATCCAAAAAGACAACAACAACTATTAAAGACACGATAGAAAATCTACAGGTGCTTCTCATTTCTTATGTGTGCATCCTCATTTCCGTTTACCTTTCCTCGCGTCTTAGCTCCACCCTCCGGATGTGCGGGAAGGAAACACCTGTGTGTGTCCTCGCTCATCATGACTCTCCTCGGTCCTTGCCGCCTCGCGGTGCAGTTAGAGTAATGAGATGTCCTTCAAGATGGCTGAATTCGATCGGTTGTTGGGACACGGGGCTGCAGGACGGAGGAGCGAGGAAACGAGGAATCAGCAGTTTGAGTATTGAAGAGCACCCCATGTTCTTCCACAGCTGATCACACCAGAAGTTATGCCCCCTACTGGCTGAAATACTACATCCTCTAAACATCCCATCATATTCTCTTAAAGAGACATCATGGTAAATACAAAACACATTGTACAGAAACATTACATTGAAAACAAATTATAAAATATATATATTTTTTACTATTATTAAACATAAAAATGCCCAAATACCTATAACATTATGGGTTACACATTGCTTTTTGGAATGCATTATAAATTAAGGCGTTGGTGTTTCAATGCTTTTTAGCGCATAATGGTTTGTAAAAGTCAAGAGTTTTATTGCAACACGTATTCCGCAATCATGGTATAATATACATCAAATTGGAACCACTGGCCTGTAACGCGCTAATATATTTGACTATGAAGTGGAAAAACAGGAAGTGATGCTGTAATTTGGCAATGTTTTTCTAATAAAAAACAAAACAAAAACGTAGGTGTAATAGAGTACTGCTGGGAGGATGCCTTTTTGTGGGACAACACTTGGAAACATGGTCTGCGGTGAACACAAGCTGAACATATTTTTGTCACAGGTCGGGGTTGTCGACTGAGACCGCGCTCACCCCTAGGACCCCGGACCCCCTCAAGGAGCTGACAGACGAGGCAACAGACCGAGTGAAGTGCAAAGTAATCTTTTATTTATTAAAAAGGAAAAGGTCCTAGCTAAAACACTCTTGGGTCTTCCAGGTCTCCTGACCAGCAGGGTCGAGCTCCAGCTCGCACCAGGGATCTTCTCGGCCCAACAAGATAAGGGGGAAGGGACAGTCCCTCGTTGGAGTAATTTTCAAGTAATGGTAGACGGGGCTTACGACTGGATGGACCTACTTCGGCCAGGCGAGGTAGGTAGGTCAGTACGGTCACTCTTGGGGTCAACTTCGAGTAGCAAGGGACAGAGACAGGAGAAATCCCTCGTTGGAATAATTTCCAGGTGATATGGAGCTGCGGCTTACGGCTGATGGACACCCTTCAGCCACGTCAGGTAAGTAGGTCGGTGTAGTCCCCTTCCAGAATAACTCTCAAGTGACCAGAGACGAGAACTTGCAGTTGGGTGGGTACACTCAAGCCAGACGAGGTGAGTAGGCTGGTATGGTTCCTCTTTAGATGAACTTCAAGTGACAGGACAGGGGCGTACAGCTGGATGGACACACTCAAGCCAGACGAGGTGAGTAGGCTGGTATGGTTCCTCTTTAGATGAACTTCAAGTGACAGGACAGGGGCGTACAGCTGGATGGACACACTCAAGCCAGACGAGGGGAGTAGGCGGGTATGGTTCCTCTTCAGACGAACTTCAAGTGACAGGACAGGGGCGTACAGCTGGATGGACACACTCAAGCCAGACGAGGTGAGTAGGCCGGTATGGTTCCTCTTTAGACGAACTTCAAGTGACAGGACAGGGGCGTACAGCTGGATGGACACACTCAAGCCAGACGAGGTGAGTAGGCCGGTATGGTTCCTCTTCAGACGAACTTCAAGTGACAGGACAGGGGCGTACAGCTGGATGGACACACTCAAGCCAGACGAGGGGAGTAGGCCGGTATGGTTCCTCTTCAGACGAACTTCAAGTGACAGGACAGGGACGTACAGCTGGATGGACACACTTGAGCCAGACGAGGTGAGTAGGCCGGTATGGTTACTCTTTAGACGAACTTCAAGTGACAGGACAGGGGCGTACAGCTGGATGGACACTCTCAAGCCAGACGAGGTGAGTAGGCCGGTATGGTTCCTCTTTAGACGAACTTCAAGTGACAGGACAGGGGCGTACAGCTGGATGGACACACTCGAGCCAGTTATCCTCAAGACTGGACTTTACGCAGTATTTCTTTCTCCATTAACACATCTTCCATTCCCCATATCCATTTAACAGCAGTACTAAAGGCTTGAATAAAGTCAATGAGTACTTATCTTTCTCCAGTGCAACAATGTTTTCCAGTTCACCCAATTCCTCTCCCCCCAGTTGGAACAACACTCCTCAATTATCTTCCTTGGAGGCGATGAATAAAAAGTCCAATAGCCAGCCTGTGAACAACAACTCCGACCGTATCGTCCTGTCTCTCCAGCTGAATTGAACACCCCCTTTAGTCTCAGCGATCCCTTTTTATCAGCCGGATTCCTCATACATGCCCCACTCATTGATCTCGTGCACACCTGTTGTGTATTTCCTCATCAATGGCCGCTCTTCCGATGACTCGCAAGCGGCCGGAACCAGCCTGGTGTTACACCGGGGCCGTTCCGATGGGGAAACATTTGCCGCGAAATTTTAGTCCCGCTTGTTTCGGGTCACCCCGTGACATTTTCATGTTTTATTATACTACATAAAATAGACAAATCCATTGTGATGTTCTTTAAAGTCCCCCTGTAGTCAATAATTTTATCCCTTAAAACTCATCTTAGATCACAAAAAGGACAAATTTAAAAGTTCTTTTCCTTGCAAAAATGTCTTCATACCTTAAAATAGCTTGAATGTAACTCGACACCCTTGCCTCATTTAGTATACGCAGTTCGATGAATATGCAAATGAGCCCCGCCTCCACTCACTCACTCAGCTCAGAGATCCACTGGTTGACAATCACACGTTGATCTGATTGGTTACAAGGTAGTTTGTGACGTCAGAAACCCCAGCGATTTCAAACCGTGTTTTTGAGACTGTCTTTGGTTCACTGCAGTTTTAAGGAGAAAATACTCAGCAATGCTGTCAACTTATGAACTTACACATGGTTTGTCTTAAAGCATATTAAAAACACCACATTAGACATGTGCCGGTATTCGGTAATGCGATAAATCGCGGTAATGAATATGCACGATATTGTTATCGCGGCCACTTCAAAATACCGTGAAAAATAATAGATTTGAATTTAGACTTTTAGAACATGCATTAGCTAATTTTCTATCAACCGCTTAAACACTGCGTATATGCTCCGCAAAACACGTGCGCACTCTGATGTAAACAATCCCCACATGTATAAGCACTGTGTGCACGCGGCGCAGAGCGCACTCTAGTCTAATGTAAACAATCATCACATGGAGTAGAAGCATGGCGGAAGGAGGAACGCTGCCGACGATTTACCCCCCGCAGGGCTGCCAACTCTCACGCATTCAACTTGAGACTCAAGCGCCTTTCAGACAGGACGCAGAATACTCACGGGGACGTTTTGTTGCTGCGTCGACCAAAGCACGCCGGAGTCAAAGTTCAAAATAGTTCAACTTTTTATTTGCAAAATAGCAAATCGCGTTCTGTCTGAAAGCCGCTTTACGGAATTGACACTTTTCACACGCTCTCACGCAGAGAAAAATCGCGGAGCAAAGAGGACACTGACACCGACAGACTAGACAGAGCAGGTTACTTTTGATATGAAAAAAAAAAGGTTCTGTCCATTGTGACAGATCGCTGCGCCTCAGTTCATGTAAACCGATCATCTGTTACTTTTTATTTAAAGATACAGTACAACTTACCTTAAGGTTTATGCCTCATACAAAATGTCGATCAATCAGTGTTTTTCACGGAAAGAGGTCAATAAAACTGCAGGAGAACAGTTATGTCACAGAACGTTACATTTACCTCAGGAAAGCCATTTAATGACCAGCACTTTAGTTGACTAGAAAAAATTGTCATTTTGCTAAATATGTGCACTTTATTACATATTAATTATGTTTACTTGTCATTACATAATTGTTATTATAATGAAAACCGCATTATATTTAATTTCTCTCTGTTTACAGCATTATGTGAGATATATTTTTTTCTTGAGAAAAATTAACATGCAGACTGTAGCCTACCTAATATTTATCCAAATGAGTCAATATTGAATTAAGATTAAAATCAAATACAAGAATTTATTTGAATAATACAAACAGTAACCTACCAGTCATTGTACCATGTAAACATTGTAACACGTTGTCACTAAACTTAATAAAATTCTGTTTAGTTACCATGTTTTGAAAATCACAATTACACATTGTGAGTGTAGTAGGTTGAAAAAGTGTCTAGTAAAAATAAGAGACAGGAAAAAGTACCCCCCCTTTTAAAATTTGTATTGTTCAAAAAGGTATGAGCCTTCGTTAAAATTTGGTTTCAACTATTGTTACATTCTTTGTTGTGGGTGAAGAAAATGTTCCTGCTATTATTGTCACCTGTAGAGGGCGTTAAGCGCTGTTAAAGTAAAGTACTGCACCGCACCGGGAGCTTCAGAGTTAATTAAACTTTGCCGAAGCTTGCAGCCAGTACTCCTGTCTCACAGCGTTTGTTTTATCATTCTACAGAGAAACAAAGCCGGCAAAGGGTGGTTCATTCAGATTATCCATCCAGGCTTCCCAGTCTGGAGGCAGGTAACAATTTGGGGGCTCGTCCGGGATCAGCGCCACCTGGTGGTCGGGTGCTGATCAGTAAAGAACCGCAGTGGTTAAACGTCATTCATTCCAGACCAGCGAGTTGAACGGCAGACACCAGCAGTCCAGTTATGGCTACTCTTCGGAAACTACGGTGGGAGATCGAGAAACAGCTTCACCTGCTGGTCAGCTCTTCGAACTGCGAAGCACTCTACAAAGTAGCCCTGTGTTGCGCGGAGGAGGAAGGAGAGGTGGTGCCAGGCGGGGATGCAACAGAAATGGAACTCTACGACTTCGTTGTTGATTTCATGCGAGGAGAACAACTGCAGAGTCTAGAGGACCAAGGAATGGCTCGCTTGCTGACCCTCCATGACCTCGTTCGTGAGTTGACCGCTACAGAACAAGGCTTCGCTTCCAACGTCGAAAAAAACGAAGAGGCTGTGGGACTGGTATCCCAATCTGCACCGACATCAGTAGCAGCAGGTGTGCAGGTAGCCCAAACTACAGGTCTTGCGTCACATGCAAGAGCTGAACAAACTGTTCCATTGCCTAAAGTGACTGAACACATGACTGGTCTGATCAAATTATCTGATGTGGCATCCTATCTGCCACGTAGAGAGTTAAAAATTTACGGTGGACAAATTTCTGATTTAAATTCAGACTTGAGTTTCAACAGCATTTGTAAACAAATTGATGAAGGTATTGCAGATAATTTTTCAGAGTCAGAAATCATACGAACAGTGTTTAAGGTAATCAAACCTGGTACCTTCAAAGAGATGCTTATCACGAAAGACAGTCTTACAGTAGCTGAGTTGAAACGGTTCCTTAGGGCTCACCTTAGGGACAAAAGTAGTACTGAATTATTTCAGGAATTGAGTAATGCAAAACAACAAGACAAAGAATCTCCTCACCAGTTTGTGTATAGGTTAATGGGTCTCAGACAGAGAGTGTTGTTTGCTTCAGGACAAACAGAATGTGAGTTTCAGTATGATCGTAAACTGGCCCAAGGTGTTTTCTTACACTCACTCTATCAGGGTCTGAATGAAAAACACACATTTGTCCGGAGGGATATTAAGGCCGCAATAGCAACACAGGCAGTCACAGATGATCAGATTTTAGAACTGATTATACAGTCTGTTAGTGAGGAAACTGAAAGACAAAACCGAATAGGTCACACACACAAATCCAAAGTCACAATTGCAAGTGTAACACAGCAGGATGACGTGGATGGACAATGTTCTCCCCTGAGTCACGCAGAAGTTAAAGCCAATCGTGATGCCATTCATGAACTTTCTGCTCAAGTATCTGCGCTGACTAAGAATCTGGAGAAAGTGGTTATGTCCATGGGGCCTGGTGTTCAACAGCAAACCAAAGTAGTCGCAGCAAGTGCACAACCATCAAAATCAGCAGTGAAGGGTAAATGCAAACAGTGTATCGCCCAAAATGTTGAAATGTGTACTCACTGTTTCTTGTGTGGTCAAGCAGGGCACAGAGCTGTGGGATGTCTCATGAAAAGCCAGGCGTTAAAAGAGAGGAGGTCACTGGGGAGGGACCACCAGTGACCGCTGAAGACGCCGTGTCCCAACCGTCTTTCCGTGCAATTAGAGGTGAGCAAACTGGAACGCAAAATGCATCCAACAGAGCGAATGAGGTTGGAAAGAAACGTGTGGCGCAGCTGATCGGCAGTCGCTGCATAATACTTTGCCAACTGAATGGTGTTCAGACTCAAATGCTGTTGGACAGTGGAGCTCAGGTTAGTATAGTGGGACGGGTGTGGCTAAAGAAATGCTTACCCAACATCAACATCCAACCACTAGAATCTTTACTAGCGGATAGCCAGCTCCATGTCACTGCAGCAAATGGGACAGCCGTACCTTTTGATGGATGGGTGGAGGTTTTATTAGAAATCGCAAGTAGTAAACAAAACAAAATCGCCATCCAAGTTCCCCTTTTGGTGAGTCGAAAGTGTCTGGATTGTCCGCTGCTCGGCTTCAATGTAATTGAGGAGATCATAAGGGAGAATAAGAGTGGTACAAATAACATCAGCCTAATTGACCTTCTTTCTGAGGCCTTGCAGATGCAAAAAGATGCTACTGAAACCCTGGTTGCCACAGTGAACTCCACCCAAAAATGCACTGCACGCTGTAAAGTAAAGACGGGGAAGTTAGGAACCACCATTCCCAGTGGTCAAGTCTTGGAGGTAAGATGTCGATTAAAAGCGTGGTACAAGGGTGGAACCATGATGTTTGAACCAGCGTCAGAAAGTTTAATCCCAGAAGGTTTGGAGTTATTTCCTGCTATTGTAAATGTACCTCCTGGTGCCTCTAAGACGGTGAAAATCCCAGTTCAAAATCCCACAAGTCATAACATCTACCTACCCCAGAGACTTGTGTTAGGTAACATCGAACCCATCATGGAAATGAGACCAATATGTACGTCATCCAATGTTAAGGATTCAGATAAGCAGGCAGACAGCGCGCTATTGTGTTCATCCCAGCTCACATCTGCAGATGATGTCGGTAGAGGAGAAGAACATCATGAGAGTAGAGTGGGAGAAAAATGGCACCCACCGGTTGATCTTGAACACCTCAATAAAAGGGAACAAGACATTGCAAGACGAATGTTGTTTGAAGAATCAAATGTGTTTGCTCAGGATGAGGGAGACATCGGATGTATCCACGAACTTCAGCTGAGAATCCATCTGTCAGATAACACACCGGTCCAGAGGTGTTATAATGCTATTCCAAAACCCCTTTATAAGGAGGTCAAGGACTATGTACAAAACCTGTTGGACAGAGGTTGGATCAAAAAGTCATCCTCTTCATATTCGTCTCCAGTGGTATGCGTTAGAAAAAAAGACCACAGCTTGCGCTTGTGTGTCGATTTTCGAAACCTAAACCGTAAGACCATCCCCGATCGTCATCCCCTTCCCAGGATTCAAGATCTCCTAGACAGTCTCGGTGGTAATACTTGGTTCTCAATTCTAGACCAGGGTAGCGCTTACCATCAAGGGTTCGTTAGTGAAGAGTCAAGACATGTGACCGCTTTCAGCACCCCATGGGGCCTGTACGAATGGGTGCGCATTCCATTCGGTCTGACCAATGCACCTGCAGCATTTCAGAGGTGTATGGAGTCGGTGTTAGAGAGTATCCGTGATGAGTGTTGCACACCATACTTAGATGATGTACTGTGTTTCTCCAAGTCATTCAGTGATCATGTAGAACATCTTAGGAAGGTACTGCAACAAATGAGAAAGCATGGAATCAAACTTCGCCCAAAGAAGTGTGAGCTCTTCAAAAGACAAGTTAGATACATTGGTCGGTTGGTGTCAGGAGAAGGGATTGAAATTGACCCTCAGGACCTGGAAGCTGTGAGAACGCTGAAAAATAAGGAACCTCGAACGGTGGGAGAGGTACGGACACTGCTTGGATTCTTTAGTTATTACCGATCATTTATCCAGGATTTTTCTCGTCTCGCAAAGCCTCTGTTCGAGCTTCTCCAATGTTCAACCGAAGCCAGGGGAGTGGTCTCATCACAGTCTCGTCAGGGAGGAGGTAAAAACAGGAAACAAGAAGAGGGACAACTTCATTCGAGGACACCTGTGACCTGGACGGACAAGCATCGGAGTGTTGTATCTACATTCATTGACAAATTGACCAGTCCACCCATATTAGCTTACCCAGATTTTGATTTGCCATTCGTATTGCACACGGACGCTTCAAATGAAGGTTTGGGAGCAGTCCTTTACCAGCAGCAGGGCAATCGACTTCGAGTTGTTGGTTATGGGTCCCGTACGTTAACACCTGCGGAAAAGAATTATCACCTCCACTCTGGTAAACTCGAGTTTCTGGCACTTAAGTGGTCTATTTGTGACAAATTCAGGGACTACCTCTACTATGCACCTACCTTCACAGTGTTCACGGACAACAACCCGTTGACCTACATTCTTAGTACTGCCAGGCTGAATGCTGTAGGACACCGCTGGGTGGGTGAGTTAGCAGACTTCCATTTTGATATAAGATACCGGCCTGGAAAGTCCAACATTGACGCACCTTGTCAAGGTATCCTTTTAGCCTTCAAGATCACATGAGTGAGTACAACATGACCGTGTCACCAGAAACTGTTGCTGCAGTATGGCAGGGTAATAGAGCAGTAATGGATGATGACGTTCCTTGGATAGCAGCTTTACAACTCCAACAATCTAGTGAAGAACCTACAATGGGAGAGAGCGGTTTCCTGAGGGTGACGCCGGAAAACATTCAAGCCGCTCAGCGTGAGGATGTGGCAATCGGCGAAGTCATCTCACTAAAGCAAAGAGACTTGACACCAAAGGATAGCAATGGACAGCAGCTAACAAGAGAAAAGCGACGATTATTCTATGAGTGGAACAAACTGGAACTGGATAAGGGAATCCTGTATCGGAAGACAAGACAGTTCAAGCAGTTGGTACTCCCTCAGAAGTTCAAGGCCGTGGTGATGAAGAAGTTGCATGATGAGATGGGGCATGTGGGGGTTGAGAAGGTGCTTCAATTGGCAAGTGAGCGGTTTTATTGGCCTTCAATGAAGCAAGAGATTGAGGACTATGTGACGACAAAATGTGCCTGCATCAAACAGAAGCACCCTCATGTGCATCAGAGAGCACCAATGGGTTCTATTTCATCAAGTGCACCGTTTGAATTGGTGAGTGTAGATTACCTCCATCTTGAACCAAGTAAAGGTGGGTTTGAATACATTCTTGTTTTGATAGACCACTTCACCAGGTTTGCTCAGGCATACCCCACGAAGAATAAGTCCGGTACGACTGCTGCCGAGAAGATTTTTCAAGATTTTATTCCTCGCTTTGGATACCCTGTGAAACTCCACCATGACCAAGGAAAAGAATTTGAGAACAAGCTGTTTGCAAGACTACAACAGTTGTCAGGTATTGCACACTCACGTACCACTCCATACCACCCTCAATGCAACCCAGTGGAAAGACTGAACCGGACGCTTCTCCAGATGTTGCGCACCTTGGAGGAGGAAAAGAAAAGTGAGTGGAAAGAGTATCTACCTCACATCGTACATGCCTATAATTGCACACGGCATGAGGCGACAGGATACTCACCATTTTTCCTTTTGTATGGTAGGCCTCCAAGGTTGCCGGTCGATTTGTTGTTCAACCTAAAGGATGAAACAGAGAAAGAAAATCATCAGGTCTTTGTACAGAAGTGGACCGACAGGATGAGACAAGCTTACCAGATAGCTTCAGAAAACAGTCAAAAGTCGTCAGCTAAAGGCAAGAAATACTATGATCGCAAAGTGAGAGGCACCATTCTTCATCCTGGTGACAGAGTATTAGTGAGGAACCTGTCAGAGCGAGGTGGTCCAGGTAAACTACGTGCCTATTGGGAGAAGAATGTGCACAGGGTTGTAGAACGCATTGGAGAGGGCCCAGTGTACAAGGTACAGTCGGAAATGGGTAACAAGACTTTACGTGTGCTCCACCGCAACCTGTTGATGGCTGTGAATGACCTACCGGTGGAACAACCCTTGTCTGTTGCGACAGAGACAAAGAGAAGACAGGTAACAACTCAGCCAGTAGAATGCTCAGCGACAGATAGCTCGGACGAGGAAGAGCATACTCGTCAATATGATTTGCGGAGAATCCCATGTTACAAACTGGTAGAACTGCCACAAAGGGTCACTGACACAGTACCGGTGTTACCGCAAAATCCATCTGACCTTCATCCAACTGCCCCTGAGTTTTAGCCAGCAAGAGTATATGATCTACCAGAGAGCGAAGGTCAGGAGTCGGGTCCGGAGGATCAGTTACCCAGCCCAGACTCAGAATTACAGGTTTCGGATGAAGACCGAAGAGGAAGACAGGATGTGCGAGTGAGAGTGGAAGAACATGAGGGTGAACATGGGAAAGAGAGAGAGATGGAGGAGATGACGGATGGAGTAAGAAGATCTCAGAGAACTAATAAACCCAAGGAAAGGTTCACTTATGATACTCTGGGTATTCCATCTTACCAACCCTGGAGCGCAGAGCTAAACTCACTACACCTCACACAGCCATAGATATCTCGAAATGGGACACATTACTTTCAGTATTTGCCTACTCACCCTTGTTGTCATTGGTGTCAGAATGTGTATTGAGGTAGGGGTTTAAAGAACAGAAGGGAAGCATATAAAACAGTTTTAGATGTCAGGAGTCATCTAATAAAAATAGGGGAGAGTGTAGTAGGTTGAAAAAGTGTCTAGTAAAAATAAGAGACAGGAAAAAGTACCCCCCCTTTTAAAATTTGTATTGTTCAAAAAGGTATGAGCCTTCGTTAAAATTTGGTTCCAACTATTGTTACATTCTTTGTTGTGGGTGAAGAAAATGTTCCTGCTATTATTGTCACCTGTAGCGCTGTTAAAGTAAAGTACTGCACCGCACCGGGAGCTTCAGAGTTAATTAAACTTTGCCGAAGCTTGCAGCCAGTACTCCTGTCTCACAGCGTTTGTTTTATCATTCTACAGAGAAACAAAGCCGGCAAAGGGTGGTTCATTCAGATTATCCATCCAGGCTTCCCAGTCTGGAGGCAGGTAACATGATGCAAGTTGTTTTTTTAGATACCCGCAATCCATCTGTTTCTCTTGAGCAATTAAAATATCGTGATAATACCGTATACCGTGATAAAAGCTCATTCAATTAATCGCAGCACGAAAATTTGATACCGGCACATGCCTACACCACATATGCACATAAACAACATTAAAAGCTGGATTTTCACCACAGGGGGACTTTAAAAGGTTTAACTTCTCTTGAAAAAGTCTATTGCTGTCTAGTGGCTAAATGGGACTACAGAGGTTGACTAACATTAAACATCATCACACAGAACAGGTAAATCATACACTCACTAGTCGCTTTCTCAGCCTCATGTTTATAATCAAACTTTTCTAACTCAAACTTTCAGGGAAAATGTTTTAAATGAAGACCGTAAGAGTTGTAAGAAGCTTAATTGTGGTAATGTTGTTTGAAGTCATGGGACCTTAGTTTTTGACTTCTGCTGATTGTATTTAGGCTTCAAAATTCATTAAAGTTGTGTTCATTTGTGAAGATTACAATGATTAACAAGAGGTGTAATCACATTTTATCATTAATTATCAATCATAAACTTGCTTGACACATAGCTGAATTTCTAGAAAAATCCCAAAACCAGAGTAAAAAAATATTTTCGGTTTTTATCGAGGGAACCAAAGTGATGCAAACTTACGGGTCGGGCTACAAAAATATGTTGTCACTGCAGTGTTACTTCGCCACCTTGCCCTTAGAATACCTCTTCAGTTTAGGGATAGATTTTGACCACTAGGTGGTGCTGTTTCATGCTAATTCATTTGTAGGGAGTTTAAATAATGTTGTTAAATTCATGCATTAATTGGGAAAACTCGACATTGTCTGTTGCGTCACTCGCTTTCGCGTGTGTGATATTGCGGGTGGAGCTACGTCACCACACGAGTCTCACATCTCTCGCTGCTGGTCAGTCGCATCAATAAGCGCTGCGTCATAAAAACAGTCCCAGGTATGTTTTATATTCGGATTTGTCATGTGTAAAAAATATATGAGCCGAATTGAGCGTTAGCATTAGTGTGCTATGCTCGCACGTTCTGAATTTTGTAACTGCGCCATTTTAGGTCGGCGTTTTTCTCTTTCTGTATTTCAATTATACAAAAATATGTTAAATGATTAAGTTTGTAGTTTCTCTGTATTTATGTGAATTGATGAGGAATGAGATCAGAGACAGTGATTTATATTTTATTTCTTTAATGTATGTTTTATTTTGAGTTTTATTCCACTATATGTTCACGATCACTTTGTAAAATGTATATTCAGTCTCACATGTCTCGCTGCTAACTTCTGAGCAACGTTGATGCATTGATGTACGCTAACCAGCTTTTGGTCGTGTTTGCCCCAGTTTTGTCTGTGACAGGCCCAGTAAAGTGAAATCTTGAGCTCTCAGTGTGATTCCATCCACACAAACGCACACATTTGTAATCACTAGGCCTAAAACATACATTTAGCAAGATTATACATGATTGAAGGCACCCCAAATATAGAAGTAATTTTGTTAACACTTTACAATAAGCTTTATGATTTAACATCAGTTAATGTATTAACTAACATGAACTAACAATGAGCAACACATTTGTTACAGTATTTATTAATCTTTGTTAATTTTAGTTAATAAAAATACAGCTGTTCATTGTTTGTTCATGTTAGTTCACAGTGCATTAACTAATGTTAACAAATTCAATCCTTGATTTAAGCAACATAATAGTAAATGTTGAAATTAATATGAACTAAGATTACTTTGTTTCTGACTTTCCTGTAACTCAAACTGTAGAGCGTTGGCGCTTGCAACGCCAAGGTCATGGGTTAGATTCCCAGGTAAAGCAAGAACTGATAAGAATGTAAATGTGTACCATGTCGCTTTGGATAAAAGCGTCTGCCAAATGCATAAATGTAATAAAGGCTGAAGTAGTTTCATGTTTACAAAGGTAGTTAACTAATGAACCTTATTGTGAAGTGTTACCGTAATTTCATTATAAAACATATTTTATTCTGCTTACTTATATTGCATACCGTCTAGCAATCATACGAGTATAGGCAACCCTTTGGCTACGGACAGAGTGGACTCCAGCAGGGATTGCACAGGCCACTCGGAGTCACACACACATCTCTGGGCGTTGAGTGAGAAACAGCACAACAGTGCCAGCTGGGCCGAACGAAAGCAACAGGCTAGTTCCTCGGCGAGAAGCGAGACAGAAGCTTGGCTTGTGACCTTGTCCCGGCGTGATGTGGTGCTGTCAGATTTCCAGAGCTGTCGGGCTGAGGTGTGTGATCCTCAGCTGGAACCGGGCTTGGGTTTCATGAACGCTTCAGGACTCCAGGGCTCAGGGGCTGAACTGTCATGAGGAAGGGACTCAGTCTTTGATTTGATGTTAGACTTCCCTGAAAGAATATTAGAGAATAATTCTGTCAGTCATCATGACCATGCACGTATTATCAGATGAAAACTTTTCCTTTTTTAAACGTTTTCATTGGTTATTTAGGTAACAGTTCACAATAATGTCCCATGTGTACATTAGTAATTGCATTAGCTAACATGGAATACTAACGAGCAAGAAGATCTTCAGACTGCTCTGACTTTCTTATATCTTTTTTTAACTGATCGGAGATTCGATTTTCGTTTAAATAGCTTTTTAATCCAAGCCATGGCCCGGGCCTGATAACATGTCATGATCCAGGTCCACTTCTGTTTCACAGGCCCTCCAACACCTCTACTGTATATCTTTATACTCATTGACTTCACACATTCATTATTGCAAAGTGATTATTGTATAGCTAAAATATTGTGCTATCTCATTGCAACATGAGAAGTGTCTGCCGAATACACTTTTATTAGTCGTTTTGAAGCCATTTGTGCCTTTCCAAAAAAGGTATTTGGCTTCAACCACATCCCTAGTAAAAAGGGTCTTATTTCATCGTGTTGCACCTGAATTTCACGGCATGTCATATTGCAGACAGTGGTTCTCAATCCTGGTCTTGCACATTTTAGATGCGTCTCTTATTTCAGTGTTATGAAATGGCTGCCCATATCCAGCTATTTCCAGTCAAGCAAGTACAGCTCAGTCTGCAGTATCACAAAGAAGATCGACTGAAATCAGTGTAACGGTTTGTGATTTGACCATGGAGTTTTGTTGACAGATATTGCTTCGGTCTATCTGGAATACAGATGTGTTTACAAGACACCGTACAAAAAAAAAAAAAAAAAAGGATAAAAGTTTGACAGGATAATAATAATATCAAATCTTAGATAGACGCCTTGGATAGTTTTGTTTCGGACACAAGCAGAACTATAAAATGACTTGTTTTTATGAGTTATATCTGTAAAATAATCAATACCCATGACATTTGGATGGGTAGAATATCTGGTCAAAATGTCTTTTTATCTTACTTGAAAGAGATATAACGACAGTTAAATAATAATAAAATATGTTTATTATTTTTCTATACATACAAAAAAAGAAAACAAAGACATTTGGGACAGAGTTAGTAAAAGTAAAAGTTATGTAGCCTCAACAAAACACTGGTCTACTGAAGTTCTCTTGAGGCTGTGAGCCAGAAATACTTAAGCACTTAATCTATTAGTGTCTTAATACTGCATCCATAATTAACACTTTCTGTGCAATCAAACATGAACTTAAGCTTTACAGTGTGTGTTCTACTCCACTGTAGTCAATTAATTACCCTGCTATGACAAAAAAATAATTAAACGTAGTGAAGACAAACCTAGCTGGACTGTTCATGCATAAATGGACAAAAAAGGACATTAGTTTACAAACAAATTGTAATCAAAAAAATAATAAGATACAATAATTTCACAGAAGTGTCATCCATGACCGGTTGCACAAAAACACCAAATAAACTAGTCCAAAATGTGTAAAGACCGTCCAAAACAGGACAAAAAAGAAAAAATGACTGATTATTATACAGATATAAGTCATAAAACATCATGCAACAAAATAAAAAAAAAAACAAGCAAGTGCTGAAATGACAGAAGTACCATAAATGTGTTTCATATGACTCTTAAAAAATAAAAACCCAGTTTGCTCTGATTGGTCAGCCCATCAGTCTGTTGTTGATTGGTCAACTGCTCAAAGTGCCAGCAGGCAGTAGATGGGCATCATGCAGATGTGTAAACAGATGTAATGTGTATTTCTGTCTGTTTAGTTTCTTGGTGTAATGATGCTGACGTGGAAGCAGACAAAGACGATGGTGAAGAGAACCCAAGTGCAGTTTATTTACAGAGTTCAAAGATCCAAAAACAGGAAACAAAGTATAAACAAAATCCAAAACATGAAACAAACCATGAACAAAAACTTGATTACGAACAGACCTGGGGCCGTATTCACAAAGAATTTTAAGGCTAAAAGTAGCTCCTAACTGGCGAATTTAGGAGCAACTCCTAAAAATAATGGGCGTGTCACTCCTAACTTTAGGACTCCTAATTTTTTTGACTAAGAGTAATTCACGAAGCATTTTAGCCCTAAAAGTAGCACCTAAGCCTGGGACAGCTTAAAAGAAGTCGAGAGGACTCCTAACTCACTAAGACCTATTCACAAACCGCTTTTTGTGGCATTTCGCGTTGCGATGTTTTGAAATGCGAATGCGGCGGCTAGGAGCTTCCAATCGCGAGGGAACAATTTTGCATTGTAGGCATAGGGATGCAACAACGCCACCAACAACAACCAAAACTAGGCTACTCACTGCATGTAAACTAATTGTAACGTTTCATTGTGAATCAAATTAAAATGTTCTTCTCTTTGCAAACGTAGGCAGAGGAATATAGTGACAGATTAATTCAATATTGTTGCAAAGATATTGCATCAATCCATATGTTTCGTTAGGCTGCTAGGCTATTTGTTTTTCCTTACTCTTTATTCATTTAGGCTATTAATTTAGTTATTCATCATCTTCCGTCCTTCGCACTACTTGTGTAGCGCACGCATTCTCAGACCTGTCACCTGTCACTCATCATCGTAGGGGGAGGTGTTTGGAATCATTCCCGCGTTACAATCATCAGCCAATCAAGGTGGTCACTTCAGTCAAGCTTGTGCATGAGTAATGACGTCATCCATAGCAACGAAGACTCACTCTTAGTTTAGGAGTTCTCATTTTTCTTTACTAAGAGTAGGTCTGAAAGGCGTTGTGAATAACCTTTAAGAGAAAACTCCTAGCTAAAATCTTTTAGTGCGATTTAGGAGTACTCCTAGTGGTAAGATAAAATGCTTTGTGAATACGGCCCCTGGTGCATGGAAACATGGAACGGCATATGTACTTCAATACACGACAACTAGACGAGGCAAACATGAGGGCTTAAAACACATCCGAAGCATTGATAGCTTCTCAATTGTTAATACCAAGCTTAGCTGGCTACTATTAGAACAAATCTGCAACCATTAATGACTGTGTTGTAAATTATCTGTTTTATATACTGATCTTGTAAACCTTACATCCCTAGATATATGTATTGTGATGTTTTATGTGGTGTATATGTAATATTGTATGTTATTTTATTTGTTTACCTGCCCAGGGACAGCAGATGTAAATTAGCTATTAGCTAACTGTGGTGCAATTACTTTTAATTGTGCATTGTCCCTGTAAAAATAAACAATAAAATGAAATGAAATACATGATACAGGGAAGCACATGACTATCACAACCCCATGAACAAACAAAACTAATTAAATGAGAACCAATCAGAACACGGCACATGAAACAAGGGAATCAGATCATGCGGCACAAGAGAAGCACATGACATGATTACACGAGAGCAAGGAAAACACATGACTAAAAGAACAAAATAAAAGACATGAAAACCTAAACTTGAAACTAAAACATGAAAACAGACGTGACAAGTGGTGTTTTGGTTCTGTTTTCCCATTCTGGTTTGCCTGTGATCCTAAAGCCCGGCTCACACTAGAAGATATTCGGGATGATTTTGGACTGATTTCTGGTGTGAGGTGTGTTAGGAGTGACTGAATCTGCTCGGAGAACGTCGGAGCCGCCCAATCTCAATATTCAATAACATGTTGCATTTTAACGATCAGAAATCCTGTTGTGTGGGACGAACCCCGAGGACAAACACGCAAACGCACTGTAGATTATCACGTGAAACCAAACTAGTCTCCTAGGTTAATTATACGGTAGTTGTACGCACCCGTTTCTGTTCAGTTGATTACGCTCCTTGTATTTAAGCCTCTTCATTGTCAGGTATTGATAATGTTAAGTGTGGTTATTTCCTGAACTCCCTGTGATTCTCTTACATGTTCCTAGTGGAATTTACTATTAAAGTTATACTTTGTGATTGTGCGCTTACAACACAAATGAAGCATAACATACCGTAACTTTGCAGACTGTTTACATGCACAAACAGCCATATTACACACGAAAGGAAAGGTAAAATAATAATAAAAAAGTAGGGATGCACCGATATTAAATTTTTGGCCGATACCGATAATCGGTAATTCTTAATATTTGAAAGCTGATAACCGATATATTGGCCGATAAATCTAAATCCGAGTTCCCTTTCAAGGGAACTCGAGCTGCGTTTGAGACGCGGTGGGGGAACGCTCTGCGTGATTGAGTCATGAAGCACGTGTAAAATCAGTCCAATGGAAGCCCGATACGCCATAGGTGACGTCATAGACCAGGAAACTATAAAGCACCCTTGCAAACAGACCGCGCCAGCTTCTGTTGTCTTCAGCAAGTGCTCTCTGTGATTCTGTCCTTGTCTATTTATTGTTGTCTGTCCGATCATATTATCTATATATATCTCATGATGGCGAGCAAGCCACATTTCAAACGTTGTGTTGTTCCCTGCCCTCGTTTCATTACGGGTGGGGACACACATCAGATGTGTGTTGCTTGTTTGGGAGTAGAGCATGCCCAGTCGGTCCTCGAGGGGGCGGACTGTGAGCATTGCTTGAGTTTGTCCATGAAAACTCTCCGCTCTCGCCGGGCATTCTTTGAGGAGGATGGTTCGGTTCGTGTTCCCCGAGGTGCGGGTCCCGCTGCTGCCGAGGCACAGCGGCGGCGTGCATCTTGGGGGTTCACAGATGGATCTAGTAGCGGGGTTTGAGACGGGCCCAGCCCTTTCTCAGCCCTTACCTGCTGGTTCCGGTGTCCCAGCCCAGGAAGGAGCCCGCTCTGCGGTTTCTCCTCCCCAGGTTGAGGCACCAATGTTGCGGCTATCCAGTTCTGAGGAACTGGATGTCGTTGATATGGGGGAATTTGAGTTTTCGCCAGCTCATACCCCTGCTGATGAGGAGCTTATGGAGGTTTTATCTCGTGCTGTTACTAAATTAAATAATTGAGTGGCCAGCTGATGATATTGATGTTGAATCAAGAAAGAGTCTTCTGGATGAACGTTATTTACCATCTAGATCACGACCTCCTCGTCGGGAACTCCCGTTTTTTCCTGATCTCCACACTGAGGTGTCCAGATCATGGAATAAACCGGCGTCTTTCAGAGTTCATAATCCTCAAACTAGCAATTACAGTAAAGTTAGAGGTATTGATAATTATGGTTATTTGACGATGCCTCGTGCGGAAGAGACGCTTGCAAGCTATCTCTCCCCCGAGTCAGCGTCATCACTGAAAGCCCCGACGTTACCCACCAGACCATTAAGAAATACATCAGTGCTGGTGGGTAAAGCGTATTCGGCAGCAGGTCAGGCTGCGGCATGCTTACATACAATGTCGATATTACAAGCTTATCAGGCTGACCTGCTGAGGGACATGGATAGATGTGAGGAAGTTAATGCTGATACAATTCCAGAATTACGTCGCACAACAGATTTATCTCTCCGGGCCACCAAGGAGACGGCCAAATCTGTGGGCCGTTCTATGGCAGCCCTGGTGGCCACGGAACGTCATTTATGGTTAAATCTTTCTGAGATCAAAGATAAAGACAGATCTGTTCTTCTGGACGCACCGCTTTCTCCTACAAGTCTGTTCGGCGATGCTATAAATTGTGTTGTCGATAGGTTTCAAGAAAATAAAAAACAAGCGGCTGCGTTTCAGTGGTTTCTTCCTCGCCGGTCCAGTGTCCCCGAGGCTGCACGTAATATAAAGATTGAGCAGCCTCGTCCGTCTACGAGCTCCACACATAGATTCCAGCAGAAACAGAGCGTCGCTGCTCGGGCTCCTCCACAATCCGGGGTTCCCGAGTGGCATTCGCAGTCCAGGCCTGTTGAGGGCAGACAGGATCTGAGGACTGTCATCTCCAAGAGAGCCTGGACTAAGAAGAAGTCCTGACGCCAAGTGTGCCAGGCTTCTGAGGGTGGTCCCCTCCAGGGAGGAACAATTCCGAGGAACCGTTTCTCTTTGGCGCCCTCCGGGGGGCGATTCTCTGAGGAGAGTCGCAGCGTTGCCACATCGGTTGTTCCCTGCCGGTTCGCCGTTTCAGGGCACCGATGTGTCAGCGTCCCCGTGCAATCCTCTGAGGAGGGTTGTAGAACGGTCAGTTCGGTTGTTCCCTGCCGGTTCGCTGCTTCAGGGGGCCGAAATGATTGTTCAATCAAATCCAGAGGCCAGTCTCGAGAGACTGGTTCCCTTATCAGAATTTCTGGCAGCGTGGAAACTTCTGCCAAATATTTCTTTATGGGTCCTGCACATAATAGAAAAGGGTTACAGAATTCAGTTCGGTTCTCGTCCGCCCAGATTTCAAGGGGTCCTTCCCACAGTGGTGGACTCACAGGAGGCTCTGGTTATGGAGCAGGAAGTTCTGACACTTCTTCAAAAAGGAGCGATAGAGGGGATGCCTCCTCCCAGCAGAGAGTCAGGGTTTTACAGCCGTTACTTCATTGTTCCGAAAAAGGATGGAGGGTTGCGTCCTATTCTAGATCTGCGCCAGTTAAACAGCAGAGTTCAGAAACTCAAGTTCAGGATGCTCACACTCAAGCAAATTGTATCACAGATTCAGTCCGAGGACTGGTTTGTCACAATAGACCTGAAAGACGCTTACTTCCATGTATCTATCCATCCTCATCACAGGAAGTTCCTGAGGTTCGCTTTTGGGGGCGAAGCTTACCAGTATCGGGTTCTACCGTTTGGCCTAGGTTTATCACCCCGCACCTTTACAAAATGCGTGGATGCAGCTCTGGCTCCCTTGAGACTCCAGGGCATTTGCGTATTAAATTATATCGACGATTGGTTGATTTTAGCTCAGTCAGACCAGTTGGCAGTTCGGCATCGAGATGTCGTTCTGTCTCACATAAAGGAGTTGGGGTTGCGGCTCAACATCAAGAAGAGTGTTCTCCTCCCTGCTCAGAGGACCACTTTTTTAGGTGTAATTTGGGATTCGACCACAATGCAGGCACGCCTATCTCCTGCTCGGATTTCTGCGATTCTCACAGCCGTAAAAAATGTAAAACTAGGCCAGTCACTCACTGTGAAACGGTTTCAGAGACTGTTGGGGCTCATGGCAGCAGCGTCCAACGTGATTACTTTTTGCCTGCTGTACATGAGACCCCTGCAGTGGTGGTTCAGAACCAAGGGGTTTTCTCCGAGGGGAAATCCGTTCTGCAAGATCAAGGTCACGTGGCTATGCCTTCGTGCCTTGGTCATGTGGAAGAAACCTTGGTTCCTCGCCCAGGGCCCAGTGCTGGGGGCTTCTTGTCGACGCGTCACGCTTTCGACGGATGCTTCCCTCACGGAACGGGGGGCGGTCATGAGTGGCCGCTCGGCGCAAGGTCTTTGGCAGGACCATCAACTGTCATGGCACATAAATCGTTTGGAGATGATGGCGGTATTTCGAGCTCTCAAATATTTCCTGCCAGACCTGAGAGGCCATCATGTGTTGGTTCGTACGGACAACACGTTGGTGGTTTCATATATCAACCATCAGGGGGGTCTGAGGTCACGTCACCTTTGCAAGCAGGCCCATCAGATCCTCCTATGGGCCCAGGGGAAGTTGCTATCTCTCAGAGCAGTTTACATTCCGGGGTGTCAGAATGTGGGAGCAGATATACTGTCAAGGCAGGGGCTGAGGCCCAGGGAGTGGAGACTTCACCCCGAGGTGGTGGAGCTCCTGTGGGAGAAATTTGGTCGTGCTCAGATAGACCTTTTCGCATCCTCAGATACAACCCATTGTCCCATGTGGTTCTCTCTCACGCACCCAGCTCCTCTCGGACTGGATGCGATGGTGCAGGTGTGGCCGAGGCTGCACCTGTATGCATTTCCCCCGATATCGTTGCTCCCGGGGGTTCTGGAGAGGGTTCGCCGGGAAGGGGCCCGTCTGCTACTAATAGCCCCTTACTGGCCGACTCGAGTTTGGTTCTCGGACTTGGTGTCTCTTCTGAACGGCTCTCCTATGGAGATTCCAATCAGGAGGGACCTGCTGTCCCAGGTAGAGGGCACGATTTTTCACCCTCGGCCGGAGTTGTGGAAACTGTGGGCCTGGCCTCTGAGGGGGCCAGGCTCATAGAATCCGGTCTCTCGACTGAGGTCGTTGAGACCATTCTCCATTCCAGAGCCGCTTCCACGAGAAGACTGTATGCGCTGAAATGGAAATTATTCTCCACCTGGTGTGGTGAGCGTCAGTTGGATCCTGTTAACTGCCCTGTTGGTTCAGTTCTCGATTTTCTGCAAGACCGTTTCTCTGCTGGATTATCTCCTTTCACCTTAAAAGTTTATGTGGCGGCTATATCGGCCTACCATACCCCTCTGGGGGGTACTTCTATTGGGAGAGATCCTCTGATTACTTGTTTTTTCTCCGTGGTACATTGAGGTTGAGACCTGCACTGCACTCTAGAGCACCGGCTTGGGATTTAGCCATTGTACTTGAAGGTCTGGCTCGCTCTGGCTCCCTTCGAGCCTATTGAAGAGGTTTCAGAAAAATTCCTCACTTTGAAAGCGTTATTTCTCCTTGCTATTTCATCTATCAAGAGAATTGGAGATTTGCATGCCCTGTCGGTTGCTCCTTCATGTCTGGAATTTGCACCTGGTATGGTGAAAGCATTTCTATACCCTAGACCGGGTTATATTCCTAAGGTCCCAGTTAATGTTGGGGGCCCAATAGTGCTGCAGGCCTTTTATCCTCCACCTTTTAATACCCCAGATCAGGAACAACTGAACCTGTTATGTCCAGTTCGGGCATTGGATGCCTACGTTCACAGAGCTGCCCTGTGGCGTAAGTCAGAGCAATTATTTGTATGTTTTGGGTCACTCAGAAGAGGGTGCCCTGCATCTAAACAGGTTATGAGCAGATGGATAGTCGAGGCTATTTCATTAGCTTATGAAGCGGCCGGTCAGCCTTCACCTATGGCTGTACGGGCCCATTCTACTAGGAGTATGGCGGCCTCTACGGCCTTAATTTCGGGGGTTTCCCTTCCTGATATTTGTAATGCGGCAGGATGGTCCTCTCCGCATACATTTGTCAGGTTTTATGACCTTGACCTCTCCACTCCAGGGGCGAGGTTGCTTGCTTCTTAGTGTGCGCTGGACTTCATACAGAACGGGCATTTGTCACTATGGCGTAGTGGGTACGGGGTTCCCACCGCGTCTCAAACGCAGCTCGAGTTCCCTTGAAAGGGAACGTCTCAGGTTACGTATGTAACCCTGGTTCCCTGATAGGGAACGAGACGCTGCGTTTGCCTGCCATACTTCCTGCATACCCTGATCGACTTGCTTCAGACTTTTCAGAAGCTGGCGCGGTCTGTTTGCAAGGGTGCTTTATAGTTTCCTGGTCTATGACGTCACCTATGATGTATCGGGCTTCCATTGGACTGATTTTACACGTGCTTCATGACGCAATCACGCAGAGCGTTCCCCCACCGCGTCTCAAACGCAGCGTCTCGTTCCCTATCAGGGAACCAGGGTTACATACGTAACCTGAGACGTTTTTAGATAATTTTTCAGAGCCTGATTACAAAAACAAAAGTCTCACCATTAAAATCCATGTCCCAAACACACAATTATAATGATGTTCTCATAATTGTATGTAGCCGATATGACAGACTTGTGTTGCACTTTACTCTATTTTCCTTTTTGAAGTGATTCTAATCATATTTCAAGCAATTCAAAACCATCACGTTGAACAGTCGCATCTGAAGAGTCTCAGCTGAAGGAAATAATACATTATTTATCAGCTTTATTATATCAGCCACATTTTTTTATTGGGCCAATAACGATAACATAAAAAATTAACATATATCGGCCGATACCGATTTGGTGGCAGGCATATCGTGCATCCCTACAAAGGCGGCATAATTTTAAGAAGATTATTAAAATTGCCCATTTTTTGACAAATGTCTATCTACAATCAAATACGGTTAATTTAATCTGGATGATAAGAGCAGTGCTATTCCTTTACTAAGATATTAGTTGATTAAGGTGGACAATAAAACGTACTCCCATCGACTTATATACATATATCTAGATGACAGAGACGTAATGGACTCTCCTCGCGATAGCCTCACCACACAAAACCTTTTTTATTGATAAAACAATTTATTTTATACTACATTCATGCCTACTCAGTGATTCTCTGACCGCCACAGATGGGGATAATCTCACGACTAGTGGTTTGAATTACGCCGCTGTTTCCCTCTTCACCCAAACCCTTCCTCTGTCACCCCTCATCTTAGTGTGCCCTCTTTTGGGACTTCTTAGCATCAGTGTGTGTCTGGGTAATTATGCTCAAGCCGGGACGAAAGGCGCATGGCACTACACATTAGCATAATGATTTACGAGGGAGGTCACGCAAGGCAAAGCGGAGCGGAAATTAGCTGCTTCAGGCAACTGGCAGCAACATCATTATGTTATGCAAAAGACACTTGACGCTAATGCCTAAATAAATATGCTGCGTTTAGACTTCCACACGCAGTATTTTCACCGGGATAAATGCAAATATAAAAATGATTTAAAAAGTCCTCCTTCAGAATGGACTTTGCATGCACTGCGTAGGATAGCATTTCTAAAGAACGGGAAACCTTTTTCCCGCCATTGATAAGCTGAGAAATTGAGCCAACGGCAGTTCTTTTATCGTTTTTTGGAATCTCTTTATCTAAGATGCTGCTGTCTGGTTGCAAATAGATAATTCTGAACCGAGAACTGATTTCAGCTTGAAACAACAGAACATCTTCAGCAGCGGACGCTGAACACCAACTCCAAAAAAATGTCAAAATATTGGAAAGTCTGTAGCATAATAGAAGTACTGAAACTCCATAAATAACATCATCTAAGCTGACATTTAAATTTAAAATGAAGTACCATTAGCATTGAGTCCTTGCAAAAGGCTCAGCTTGTCTGAGCTATTTCGGGCCTCCTCATTCAAAATAGCCATGTGATACTCTCGCTGATTGCATTACTATGTAGATTGATGCAATTGCCAACTTTGCCAATTGCGGATTTATTCCTGAGTGTGTTTGTTTCATATGCTGTGAGATACTTATTGAGATGGCCTGTGTTGTGTCATTTCTTTCTGTTTCTCCATATTCTAACGATATTTCTGACGATAAAGCAGTCATCATGTTCAAGACTGCTTTGCTGTGATGTCACTCATGCACATTTCTTGTGTTGTCAGTACATGACGTTTCAGTGTTTATGTTATCTAGTCTTGTCCTAATATTTCAGTTTTCTCTCATGTTCACGCTAATCTATTGCATTATTCCCATAAAGGCATTTAAATGGCCCTTTCTCTGTTGTTTTCAAGAGTGTGTTATTATACCATACCAAACTTACTATAGATATTGATATTTGGGACGTATAGACTGTGCCACCTTCTGCCCATTTCGGATGGCCTTTCTCGGTGTTACACATCAAGTGCTTAATTAAAATAGTGCCTAGTTTGCAGATCAGTACGATGAACCTCTAAAACAAAACAAAAATTAGTCGATTATGCAAACTATGTTCTGTGATTGTCTGTAAAACACACTTACCAAATAAATCGCGACTTTGCCTCAGCGTCGGCTGTGATTGGATAACTGGAGTAACCAGTGGACCAATGGCATCGCAGCGTCTCTAATGTTGGTTTGGTGTTTCTGAAACGCCGGAGTCGAAGTGTGTGATCAGAATGATTGGGTTTAATTCCCTCCAAAAGCGTCTCCCACACACGAGTCTGTTCCCGAACACCAGCATCCGAACGCAAGAGAACATGACAGCGTTTACTATGTTTCGTCTGATGCTCTGAGACGAACTCATTTATGATGGAGGGAAAAAGAGCCCGATGGCAGAAACTTACATTTTTATTACTGATATTTTGCACCAATTTCCCAGGAAGTGACGATTATTTGTTCTCTAAACACAAGCACAAAATTGGAAAATGGCAGAAAACATTTGCGAATAAAGCATCCCATCCCATGCGTTAAATTTACAACTTTGGATGGAAACACACCTAATGTAACTGGTTTGAATTTAATAGGCATTCTGGTTGACTACCATCTGTATGTTGACGCTCACAGCTACTCAAATGACTTTGCTTTCACTGGTGTATATAACGTTGCACGACATGCTTCATTTGGCATGTATAGCTCCTGTCTCATATTCTATACCCTCACTGCTGTCCTGTGTTCATATTAACTAGCCCTCTGTGAATTCCTAGAGCTCTTGAAGAACCATTAGTATAATTAAAAATGCTAACATCACCAACATTGCCTTAAGCAATGCGAGAACTCAAACATTAGATGAACTCTTTTAAAAATCGATAAATGTGTGTTCTTGCTGAAAAACACTAATGAAGTAAACAATTACTTATATTAGTGAAAATGGGAAGTGCAAATAGAAAGTCCCACTTGACTAACATTAAGAGTCGAACAAGACTGTTTTCTGGTTTGAAGATTTTAATATGTCATACATGGTTAAACTCATGTTTGGGGCATAAGATCACAAAGTAATTGCTTTGTAAATTTCATTGCCATGTGATGGTTCATTAAGACAATCACTTAGCAATTCATAATGTAAACATTTCTAAAACCCCAAACCGAACTCTGATATAGAGATAGAGAAAGAGAAAACGAAAAAAAAAAAAGTGGTTTAAAGGGAAGTATTTATTCGTTTTTTAGATGGAGAGATTGGGAATTAAAGCCCTTAGAAAATTACAGTCCTCAGGAATTCTTTTTTGTTTGCATGTCCCCTTAAAGTGCATCCCCACATTCATAATGTTTTCATAGCCGCAGGATTATGGGACACTTTGATGTTTAATATAAATGGTTTGGTTAAAGTACCTCATGCAAAATAGAAGAAATCTAGTTCAAGTCTCTTTCCACTTCTTCTCCACCATTTGGTCACTGGATTCCTACATCAAGATTAATTTAGGAAACCGTTTACACACATATATGTTAACATTTTGATTGCACTTGCTTTAAACACACTCTTAGGGCCTGCTCACATCAAGAACGATAACTATAACAATAACTATGTCAGTGTTGACACCAACAGACGATAGTGTTCTGTTTATTATAAGCACACAGCGCTCTTCTGCAGCTTTAAATGCTCAAGCTCTTTTGGGTGGATTCTGATTGGCCGTCAATGTTTTTATCATTTATTAGCTGGAATTTTTTCTCTGTTTTGATTCTCATCACTCTTGGGAAAAAAAGGTTCAGTGGGGTTCTACACAGAACCCTAGGATTCTTGACTTAGTTTTACAGAAAAGGTTCTATGTAGGAAGAAATGTCTTAAATGATTACAAATACTTTCATGTTTAACAGGTTATTATTATTATTTTCTAGTGATAATTATTTCCATTACACGAGAGTAGATGTTAAAACTTCATGCTGATTTGTACTCGGCTTTCGCCAAGATAAGCAACACTAAGACGCAGCTTTACAGTAAACTATGCTTCACCCACTTACGCTTCTTTCCATATGGTGGTGTGACTCCCCTTCTGTCCGGCGTTAACGACAGCAGTGTACTTGGCGCGTCAGCACACGCGACGGCTGCAACTACAGTGTGGTCTCCCTAGTGGACCAGCACGACAACCGTCTGGATTGAGCCAAGTAGGGGACATCTCTAGGGTCTTCAAGTGGGCACCTTCCGTCCTCAGTGTTTCGTCGACTAGCCCACGACACCATAAGAGGGCTCGACAGTGACTCTGGCATCCCAGAGTCACCCCCCTCCGTCCCCCACTCAACTCAGCCCAGCTTACTGACCTTTACATCCCTCCTGCTGCTGAGACCTAACCACAATCTCTCCAAGCCCCACTGGTGCGTTAATATGCAGTTTCAGTGGCAACGGTTCCGTATGGCATACCACCTACCGCAAAAAAACACAATATCTGCCCAACCACCCGTCATTCACGCAATATACACAGGAACGTAATGACTGTAAATACTATACAACCTATACAAATAAACCAACAGATTCTTCAAGTTTTCAAGAATTCTAGGAAACCGTAGCGTGGCGGCCTGTACAACCGTCTCAACCACAGCCAGTTGCTGCTCCTCTCTGCTACTTCAGATAAGTTCTTTACTGTGCGACGCAACTCTTGGCCACTGAATCCGACGTCTCTGAGGAACCGGGTTGTAGAGTGTGCCATGAGTAAAATGAGTTGTAAGGGGGTAATTCACAAATAAACAGCTGGTTGGGTTATTTTGACCCAGCAACCGGTTTATTCTTTGCGGAACTTTCTGGATTCTTCACTTCTGACTCGAGGAGGACTTCACTCGGAGGTCGGAGCAGGCAGTGTTTTATGGTAAGTTAATATGTTTACCAATATTTTTAACATTAATAATTTCACTGTTCAGCATACAGTCTTTGATATGGAAGTGCGAGGGGTAGGCTATAACGTATTTATTCTGTAAAACATTAGTAACAGCTAGCCGGTTAGATTTTTTGACAAAATGCCACATTGTAAACCAGCTATATCAGCAGCCTTAATGAAATATGTAGTTTAAATTTTAATTTCATCACGTAAATATCGTATTTATTGTGGACGTTTAGTAATTAAAAGTGAAGAAAGCGTTTTGAATAAACCCGTGCACGCGCAGTAGCCTATGTTTATGTCCCTATAGGGCTCGTACGTAAAAACTGCGGGAAAAAAGTCTAGTCTGTGTGGAAACTAAAGTCTGCTGGCACATTTAAGAAATTCTCGTCAGAAGAAGCGACGGGGGTAAGTTCCAGCACAGTCTGCGTGTTTCTTCTGTAATGTCTATGTCGGAACCAGGATCGTTTTTACCAAAAAAAATCAAATAATAACTGTATGACGTCGGACGTGCAATCTTTACAAACGGCGACTGAGGCAATGAGAAATAAATCGATTTCATATTAAGCATGTTCTCGCCCTGAACCCATGACTTAGTTTTACAGAAAAGGTTCTATGTAGGAAGAAATGTCTTAAATGATTACAAATACTTTCATGTTTAACAGGTTATTATTATTATTTTCTAGTGATAATTATTTCCATTACACGAGAGTAGATGTTAAAACTTCATGCTGATTTGTACTCGGCTTTCGCCAAGATAAGCAACACTAAGACGCAGGTTTACAGTAAACTATGCTTCACCCACTTACGCTTCTTTCCATATGGTGACGACTGCAGTGTACTTGGCGCGTCAGCACACGCGACGGCTGCAACTACAGTGTGGTCTCCCTAGTGGACCAGCACGACAACCGTCTGGATGCAGGGTCGTTTTTACCAAAAAAAATCAAATAATAACTGTATGACGTCGGACGTGCAATCTTTACAAACGGCGACTGAGGCAATGAGAAATAAATCGATTTCATATTAAGCATGTTCTCGCCCTGAACCCATTATAAGTTGTTAGGACCTGAGGTAGGCCTACTAAGAATAATTTAGTACTACTAAGACAGTGGTCATGGATCAAGTGTGCGCGATGTTTGAAGCCAATAAATAGTTTTTGCTATTGTCACAACAGCGCCATTTTAAACACCAGGGCAGAAAAGTCAGAAATGCTACTTTAGAAATATGAATTGTTATATACAGCATACTATTTAAATGATAATGCAACTTTATTATGCTCATATTGTTTAGCTGATGGCTTTGAAGGTCCTGCAAACTCTGCTTCCCCCATCCATCGTAACGTTACAGGAGAGGAGGAAAGGGCTTCAGACCCACCACAGAGGCTCAGAGGTCCTTGACATGCAACCTGTAGGTTTGATATGCTTGATAACTATGAAATTAATTTAGGTTTAGAATATTTAAAGGTGCAATCTCTGTTTGCAACATAAAATTGCATTTTTTTTAAATAGATTTTTGTTAATTTTTAAAGCTGCAGTCCATAACTTTTTTTGTGTTCAAAATTTACAAAATGTTTATAATGAGCGAGTACATCATGAATCCATTTTCCAAATCGTGTTTTTGTCTTATCCTGAATCCCAGACTATTTTAGACTGCTAATTGTCTATTTAGATGTGTAAATATACATTTTGTTTGTTTTTCACATTTGGCCATATTTGGTAATGTTTGCAATAAAAAAATATATAAATACTTTCACAAAAAACTTGCATGACAGTTATATTGCAACACTCTAAGTGATTGTGTGTAATCAACAGTTGGGGACCAACATGGATGAATATTTACAAAATGACTGGAGCATCAGGGATGCAACGAGGGGGACACGTCAGACCGTTGCCATTGTTCCAGGCCACGTCATCGAGACCGAGTCTTTGCTGGAGGCTGGTGATCTTTGTTTCAAAGTTTTATTTTGTTTTTCATGTTAAATACACGAAGCAGTGTATCAAATTAATGGAAAAGAATCGTCCTCTGTCAAATGTGAGGAAAACCCTGTGATATTTAGTCGCATTATAAATGTTTGTAGCTATTCTTAATAAATCAACACATCTTAATAAATGAAATCATAATCGTATAAGAGTTCAAATTAGTTTCTTATTGACTTTTAAAGGTGCATTGTGTAATACTGTATTTAGGAGGATCTGTTAACAGAAATGCAATATCATATACATTTTCAGTGGTGTATAAAGACCTTACTTAATGAACCGTTATGTTTTTTTTTACCTTAGAATGAGTATACATTGTATAATTGTAATAATTGTTTACAAAAAAATATTAAAGATGTATTAAAAATGTAAAAAAATAAAATAAATGATTGAAATCACATATACAGTGGCCTCTCTGGTTTATTGTATTACAGAGACAATCATTATTTTACATTAGTACGGTAATATAAAAAAATATTTGTTACTAATTTTAATAAGGCAATGATACAGGAAATAACCCAGCACATGAGTAAGACTTAACCCAGCAAGATGGTCAATTTCACCCACTGGTTGGGTCAAATGAATGACCCAACAATATGGGTTAAATGGACAAACCCAGCACTTGGGTCAAACCAACCCAGCGCGTGTTCTGTCCTATAGTGACCCAGCGGCGTGGTTAAGGTTGGGTTATTTTTTAACCCTGCATTTTTTAGAGTGCAGACAAGTATTTGGCGATGTCACTTGTAAAGAAAGACTCCGCACCAGCGCACATACGCATTCTTTTACCACAGTGTACTCAAGCCGGACGGACATGCCTATAGACAAAAATTGCATAATTAATAATGTTTTTGTCCGTTTTTCATTCTAAGGATGTACTGTATTACTACTTTGTCTTCTGGGTAAATGTAATCTTCACAAAGCCAGACACATTCACTGTAATCCCAATTTTAGAATGTTCTCCTCTGATGTAAAGTCCTGTTTTACTTCCTTAAAGTAAATGTCAAAACCTTAGAACACAAAGGCTTCAAAAACATGCATCATCCTCGAGTCTCTTGTAAGGAACTTTTAATTTTTCATGATAATAAAATGCTATATTGTGTTGATTTGTGTTATTCTTATAACCACTTGTCATGATGTCCGTATGCCCCCCCCTCCCCTCCCCTCCCCTCCCCTCCCCTCCCTATTATTACTGTTAATATCTACATAATAGCCTATGCATGTGCATTAAGTCACCGTTTTCAGAGTTTCACATTTTTGGAAGTTTACACAGAGATAAGGGTGTCGTTTTCAAAAACTTGCACTTTGAAACCTGTTTTCAAGCCACCAAAACACTGTTGTCATGTAAATGAACGGCCAAAATGCATAAAAAGTCTTCCGTTTTTGTTGAAAACAGTGTTGTGTAAACGGCCCCTAAAAGTCCATGTTTTTTTTAGTACTCAGTTTTTATTATATTCAATGGTAACAACACAGAAAGACATTGTGACAAATCCAATACAAACCAAAAACCAGTTGTATAAAAGTCCATGTTAACTAAACAAACTGAACCTAATGGTGACACCAATGATGGAAACCCCTAAAAGGTTCTATATATATATATATATGAAGCACCTGACATAACCCTTTAAGGTTCCATATAGAACCTTTTCTACTAAAAATGTAGAATTTGAATGATTATTAAAACATGCAATAGTTCTCACTGTGCAATTTAATTCCAACAGCCTCTGGCTTTTCACAAATCATTTCTTTGCGATAGAGTGCATTAATGTTTTGACTGATACCAACTTGGACAGATTGTGTGACATGCCTTCATTCTACACAAGGCAAAACAAAACAATCCAGACTACATCAAGATAAACAGTGATAAACATGGTTTAAACACAATGTGTTTTGAGTAGTCAATGACTGACTACAGAGATCATGTATTCATTTGTATAAATTTCAGTATTTGATTTAAAATACATTTAGCTTATTTTCCTCTCGTGAACAATTGTGGCGCTCACTTATTACAAATTTTCTTATATAGGCTTTATGTATTTTCTAATTTACTGTATTATTTGTGCAGTGGCGTAACTTTGTTTTAAAAAGTGGGTGGGACATGTGTGTATGACACGTGAATAAATACAGAGATCCGACTTTAAAACATGTGTCTTTTAATGGTCCAGTGGTAGAACTTTTGCCGAGCATGTCAGATGTTCAGGGTTCTAATCCGCACTCATATAGTTTTCTTTTTCCTCATCAAAACCGAATATGTTCATCAGTGGTTGTTTTATATCAAGCAGGGAAACGTGCATTTTTGTTTTGTGATTTCACCGGAACGAACAAAGAGTCTCCGAAACGGATTGAAGCGCGCGATACACTGTAACCCGGCCACCGATCGCAGGCGGCAAGGAGCACTTTGATCACTTGATTTAAAAAACAAGGTATTTCAGGGCTAGATCGCTTCTTTTATTTAACAAACGAACAAAATGAATGGTCTGCCAGTTGGAGAGGTTTTATTTATCTCTACTGGTAGCTATCCGTGCCGCGAGAGGTTTTAAAAAGTGGTGGGGACAATATCGACCCTGGCAAAAAGTGGTGGGGACATGTCCCACCCATCCCACCCGCAAATTACGCCCCTGTATTTGTGGTATTGTGATGATGGTCTGGCTGCACACCAGTTCCACACATGGGATTAATAACGTGTCTGTCATTCGGTCAGTCAGCATGAGATTCCATCGCTTTCAGTTCTTTACAACTTAAACCCATGTAGAGGAATGTTATTTTGTTGAGGAGATCCTCTGCTGTGCTAGTAACATAATGGAGCACAATTATCTGAGGAAGAAAAGCACAGTGGCACTGACAAATGTAGCTTTTCCCATGCATGAAACATTATGCTCCTCCATCAGGGGCTAAATAACCCCTTGTTTATCTGCCTGAGAAAAATAATAGATTTCCAGGAAACTCTCGTGGTATATGGCACATGGTATATGTTCCATGAAATCTGGGCTGAAGAGCTCCTGACATATTTTGTGAATTTCAATTAGTTGTGGTTGTTGTGAAGGCAGGCATTTGTACCTTGGTTGGCAGCGCTCAAATAGGCGCTAAAGATCTGTTTAAAGAGACCTCGAAGCATTTTAATCAAGTACGATCCACAAAGAACAAAGGCTATATAGTAGTTAGATAATTCAAAATGAACTTGTCCACAAACATTTTTTAAATCATATAGCCATTGTAATGTACCATTTATCAACCCTGCTTTTGTTTGTACTACACCTTTTGAACCTTTTAAATTGAAAGGGATGGAACAGAAAGCGATGGAAACTCATGCTGACTGACCGAATGACAGACACGTTATTGATCCCATGTGTGGAACTGGGGTGCAGCCAGACCATCATCACAATACCACAACTAATACAGTAAATTAGAAAATACATAAAGCCTATATGAGACAATATGTAATAACGAATCGGTTACCTAACGTAACCTCGGTTCTCTCTAGAAGAGGGAACGAGTATTGCGTAAGCTAGCTTACGCTACGGGAAAGATTCATCTTTGCTGAGATATTGAAGCCAAAAAATTATTTCATAATTTGTATCCATACACAACGCAGTTCCTCTGCGGCAGACCTAGAGCGGGCTAGCTAGCAGCTCATTGGTTCGCTCAGAGAGAACTGCTTAAGCCTATGGGAGAGCGGGGCTGAACCCGCTTCCAATGAGAGGCGCCCGCGCGCTCATTGCGTCATGGCCCGCCAGAATGGGCGTGGCCATGGTGTATATAACAGTCTCTCCCAGGCTTATATGTTGATTTATTTCAGCGTGAAGCGAAACGCTAGTAGCGCAAGCACGGCAGGGAACGCAATACTCGTTCCCTCTTCTAGAGAGAACCGAGGTTACGTTAGGTAACCGATTCGTTCTCTTATGAGAGGTTCTCTCGTATTGCGTAAGCTAGCTTACGCTACGGGAACACCTGGTCAACGCCGTGCGCGCTATGAAACCACACATGAAATCCCAGGGATCTACCGGGGGATATTTAACGTGGAGTGAATGTACTATGAGGCCGGCAGAGCGGGCACATGAAAAGTACACATAAGCATGTATAGGGCCAGCAGAGCGGGCACATGAAGTGTAAAAGCATTTAAGGAGAGCACAAGGGGCGAACCGGTTGTGAGGGACTCTCAGAAATGCAGCTTCTTAGAGAGCTGGTCATTAGACAGCTAGTAATTTTGCCTGCAAGGCGGGGACTTCCAAGTTGTAAAATCTGACAAAAGTGGACGGGGAGGCCCATCCCGCGGCCACACAGATGTCATGAATGGAAATTCCACAGGACCATGCCCACGATGAGGCCATGCCTCTAGTGGAGTGCGCCGTGATGCCCAGAGGGCATGGCAGGCATTTAGATGCGTAAGCAGAGGCAATCGCGTCCACTATCCATCTAGACAGTGTCTGTTTGGAGGCAGCCATACCTTTGGTGCGCCCCCCAAACGACACGAAAAGCTGCTCAGCGCGTCTGAACGCGGCAGCGCGCGTCGTGTACAACCTCAGCGCCCGCACCGGGCAGAGGAGATTGGCGTCGCGCTCGCTATCGGATGCAGGCAGAGCCGATAGGGAGATAATCTGCGCCCTGAACGGGGTACCAATCGCTTTTGGGACATAGCCATGCCTAGGTTTGAGAATGACAACCGAGTCATTCGGCCCAAACTCAAGACACGCGGCGCTGGATGAGAGCGCGTGAAGGTCCCCTACGCGTTTTACTGAGGACAGAGCTATCAGAAAAACGGTTTTGAGCGAGAGGTATTTTAGGTCCACAGACTCGAGCGGTTCGAACGGGGGTGCTTTCATAGCTTCGAGGACTATGGAAAGATCCCAAATAGGAACCGACGGGGGCCGCGGAGGGTTCATCCTCTTAGCTCCCCTGAGGAAGCGGATGACTAACTCGTCTTTGCCCAGGGACTGAGCGCGTCGGGGTTCAGCGAACGCTGCGACGGCTGCCACGTAAACCTTGAGAGTGGAGGGGGACCTGCCCTTGTCCAGCATCTCTTGAAGGAACATTAGCAAAGACGGCACCTCGCATGACCGTGGGTCCAGCTGTTTTACGGTGCACCATTTTGAGAACACAGACCATTTAGACGCATAGAGCCTTCTCGTGGAAGGTGCTCTAGCCTGTATGATAGTGTTTCTTACTCCCTCTGGCAAATCGACGAATAGTCGTTGATCACCCATGCATGTAGCGCCCAGCGCTGAGGATGGGGGTGCCAGATCGTGCCGCGAGCTTGAGAGAGGAGATCTGCTCTGACTGGGATGGGCCACGGGGCTGTCTGTGACAGCTGCGTGAGCTCCGGAACCCAATCCTGACTCTCCCAATGCGGGGCTATGAGGAGCACCGAGTGGCGTGTGTCCCTGATCCTCTGAATTACCTGTGGTAACAGAGCGATCGGAGGGAATGCATAGAGCGGGCGGCGAGGCCATTCCTGGGCTAGCGCGTCCTCGCTCCTCGAAAAGTATATTGGGCAGTGAGCGTTCTCTTCTGACGCGAAGAGGTCTACTTCTGCTCTGCCGAATAGCTGCCACAGTAGTTGGACCGTTTGTGCGTTCAGGGACCATTCTCCCGTGGAGATGAGGTCCCTGGACAGTATGTCTGGACCGTCGTTGAGATGGCCCGGCACATGCGTCGCTCTGAGCGAGAGCAGGCGGCTCTGAGACCAAACTAGAATGCGGTGTGTCAGTAGACAGAGATTTCTGGATCTGACACCGCCCTGACGGTTGAGATAGGAGACCACCGCCCTGTTGTCCGAACGGATCAGGACGTGGTGTCCCCGAATGAGCGAGAGAAAGCGCGTTCTCGACCGCAAGCATTTCCAGACAGTTTATGTGTAAAGGGCTTTCCTGAGTCGACCAGTGGCCGAAGGCCGGTGAGCCCTCGCAGACTGCACCCCAACCCGTGTTGGATGCATCTGTCGAGATGACTTTTCGGCAGGAAAAAGTCCCCATCGTGACGCCCTGGCGAAACCATTCTGCTACTGTCCATGGCTGCAGTGCCGTGAGACAGGTCTGCGTAACCTTGATCAGCTGGCGGCCCGTGTTCCACGCGCGGTGGGGTACACGGCTGTTTAACCAGAGCTGAAGCGGGCGCATGTGCAGAAGGCCCAGCTGAAGTACAGCGGAGGCTGAGGCCATGTAACCCAGCATCCTCTGAAAAGCTTTCAGAGGAGTGCGGGCGTCCATCTGAAACGAGGAGGCTAGGCGCTGAACACTGCGCGCGCGCTGTGTAGACAGGCGAGCCGTCATCGTGACCGAGTTCAAATCTATTCCTAGAAAGGAAATCGATTGACTGGGGAGAAGGGAGCTCTTTGACCAGTTGACAGAGAGACCCAGCGCTTCCAGATGGTTGAGGAGAACTGCGCGGTGCGACAGAAGCTCCGTTTCTGATTGGGCCAAAATCAGCCAGTCGTCCAGATAATTCAGAATGCGCAGCCCCTGACTTCGCAGGGGGGCGAGCGCCGCGTCCATGCACTTCGTGAATGTACGGGGCGCCAGAGATAAGCCGAACGGGAGAACGGCATATTGATAAACATGACCCTCGAAGGCGAAACGTAAGAATGGCCTGTGACGGGGATTTATCTGGATCTGAAAATAGGCGTCTTTCAGGTCTAGAGAGATGAACCAGTCCCCCTGGCGCACCTGCGCGAGGAGTTTCCTGGTAGTGAGCATCTTGAACGGTCTCTTCATGAGCGCTTTGTTCAAGGACCTGAGATCTAAAATCGGTCTGAGGCCGCCGTCTTTCTTGGGAACCAGAAAATAACGGCCGTAAAACCCCGACTCGGTCATAGATGGCGGGACTCTCTCTATAGCGCCCTTTTGCAACAGCGTCGCAATTTCTGAGCGGAGCGTGCCGGCGGCCAGCGGGCTGACAGTAGATTCGAGCTGCGCGCGTGCACGAGGCGGGCGGCGGCGAAACTGCAGCAGATAGCCGTTCTTTATAATGCTTAACACCCACGGGGAGATGCCTGGAATGGCTTCCCACGCTTTGAAGCATGCGGCTAGTGGCCGAAAGGCTATATTGCCCTGATTGCTGCACATAGCGGGCTGGACACAGTGTGTGGGCGCGCTTTGAATGTGTGTGGCAATGGGACTTGCACTCAGAGAGGAGTCTATGGGCCGTGTAACAGAGCGAGCAGAGAGGGGACACGCGCACGGGCTCGTGGGCGTGTTTATGTTCTCTGAAACTAGAGCGGGCTCTGCCCGTTTCATGTGATGGGGCTCTGATAGAGACACGGGATATGTTATGCTTGTGTGTATCGGTGAGCACATGATTGTGGGCACTTTTTGTACACAACTGGCAAGATTTCTCTTTTTGAGATTTCTCTGGGTAGCCGCAAAAACAGCCTTTTGTCGCTCGCAAGCGGGCTGGGACACCGGCTTGTTTGTGGCGGTCAACACTACAGCAGTCGGCGAAATAACGGGGACTGGCAGAGGGCGAAGCTTTGACGGCGGTCCGGCCGCAGCGGGAGATTTTTCTACCCGTGAGGCTTTTATGCTCTTTTTGAGATATCTCTGGGTTGTTTCACTGGGACGCGGTGAAAACGGCGTTTGTGCACATGCAAGCGGGAAAGAGACCGGCTTGTTGATGGCGGTGTACACTGCTGCAGTAGCCGTGTGAACGGGGACTGACAGAGGGCGAAACCTTGATGGCGGTTCAGCCATGGTGAGAAATAGCCGTCCTTTTCTCAGCTGAGGCTGGTCACGTGAGTGGCCTGCAGCGGGATATATATATAGCCTGAAATCGGCTGCACTTGTGACGCGCGTCGCGTGCAAGTGCGTGTTAGAAACGTGAGCGCTGCAAGCGGGCACGAGACTATTTTTAGCCTGCAGAGACTGGACTTGTGACGGCATATAAAATTATCTGCGAGAGCCGGAATCGAACGCGGGTCTCTGGCGCGAAAAGCTTTGTGATACACCACTCACAGGGGTAATGACACAAGCACAGTAGCGCGAGCAGATAAGAGGGCGTGATAGCAGTAACAGGTTCGGCCTCAGCGGAACTAACACACTATAACCCATTTGCCCAGCTTTATGCTCGGAAATGAGAACGTTTCTCATGAGCGCGGGAGAGCGCGGCCGCTTTCTGTCACGTAAGAGAGCTGGGCGCGAGCTCAGAGCTGCATAAAGATTATCTGCGAGAGCCGGAATCGAACACGGATCTCTGGCGCGAAAAGCTTTGTGTTCCACCACTGAGCCAGGGGTAAAGACACAAACATAACAGCGCGAGCAGATAAGAGGGCGTGATAGCAGAAACAGGTTCGGCCTCAGCGGAACTGATACACTATAGACCCTTTATATAGCGTTATATGCAGGCGGGAGAGCGCGGCCGCTTTCTGTAACGTAAGAAAGCTAGCCGAGAGCTCAGAGCTGCATAACAAATTATCTGCGAGAACCGGAATCGAACACGGGTCTCTGGCGCGAAAGGCTTTGTGCTTCACCACTGATCTAGGGGGAAGACACAGGCTTAATAGCGCGAGCAGATAAGAGGGTGTGATAGCAGTGACTAGTTCGGCCTCGACGGAACTTAACGCACTATAAACCCACTTACCGGTGACGGCCGGGCTAGCTCTCTTGTAAAGTAAAGAAAGCTAGCCGCGGTTGGCACAGCTGTACGCGGCTCGTCCCCCATTCCGCGCTCGTAGGCGGTGAGAGGGGGAGGCGGCGTAACGCTTCGAGTCGAGCCCGCAGGGTCAACAACAGAAGCCCAATCGCAGAGGAAACATCCGCCGTTGGCGAGAGAAAGCTCTGCGTGTCCCAGTCCCAGGCAGAGAGCGCAGAAGAAGGCGGGCTCTGGCGCTGAGAGGGACGCGGCATGAGCCGCAGGTGTGCGAGGCATCTTAAAAAAGACGCTCGCTGCTCTTTTAGATACACACACACACAATACAAGACGATTTTTGGTAAGGATATGAATCCGTCGGATGGCTTAGCTTGCAGGACGGCTGAAGGTGGCGAAGACGGCCGGCTTCCTCAGACTCCTAGATGCTCGCTAGAAGGTGCCTTTTCCACGACGGCGGCTTTTCTCAGGACAGCAGAAGCGTGTAGCTCGCTGAAGATGAAATGAATCAACATATAAGCCTGGGAGAGACTGTTATATACACCATGGCCACGCCCATTCTGGCGGGCCATGACGCAATGAGCGCGCGGGCGCCTCTCATTGGAAGCGGGTTCAGCCCCGCTCTCCCATAGGCTTAAGCAGTTCTCTCTGAGCGAACCAATGAGCTGCTAGCTAGCCCGCTCTAGGTCTGCCGCAGAGGAACTGCGTTGTGTATGGATACAAATTATGAAATAATTTTTTGGCTTCAATATCTCAGCAAAGATGAATCTTTCCCGTAGCGTAAGCTAGCTTACGCAATACGAGAGAACCTCTCGTAAGAGAACTAAGTGACAGCTGCTTTAAAATCAAATACTGAAATATATTTAAATGAATACATAATCTCTGTAGTCAGTCATTGACTACTCAAAACATATTGGCCCTCATTTATCATTCTTGCGTAGAAACGGGCGTATATGTTGGCGTAAGATTTTGCTTACACTCCTCTCACCGCCTGATTTATGAAGCTGTGCGTACCTTTTGAAATACAGTTGTACGCAATACCTGCCCTTGATAAATCCCGCGGCTGAAAACGATCGTCATTAGAATAACACGCCTCTATATATTCAAGTCTCCGCTTCCCCCACGCCCTCAGTTTACGCCATGGACACACGGAAGACGGCAAAGAAGAGAAACTTCTCTGACGTGGAGCCGAAATGACCTATCACAATGCAATATTTTACAGCACTTCTTTTGAATTAGCATTCAATTTCGAATCACGTTACATGTATTGGGGTGTACAATAGTGATGATGATGATGTGATGTGGAGTACCATTCATTCACATTAATAATTGCATGACAATTTGTGATATTCTTCTTCTTATTATTATGATTTGTATTATTAATGACGCTTATTGTTATTTAGAAAAAGAATGTCATTATTATTATTTGTATTATTATTATTATAATTATTATTATAAAGAAGAAGAATGTATTTTTTATTATTTTGTCAGTCTGAATTATTTTTTGGTCATTGAAAGCCTTTCGTTACCGAACCCAGTCCGTGCGCACCTGCCGGGTCAAACCCTGAAACGTCAGGGTAAAGCGCACAGGCTCGCAACTGAAGGAATACATATGCTTACAAATCAAATGCTTTGGTTAAGTCGCGCAAAAATAATCACTGAAGACTAAACACTTTTTCTGCGCATTTCCGCACTAACTCAAAACGTGCGTACACCACCTCCTGAGCTGGCGTAGGATTTGAGCGTGCCGTACGCCAACGTCCATATTGATAAATCTCAAAGTCACCGTGGTTTTGGGTGTACACCGGAAATTTGGTGTACGCACTTTTGATAAATGAGGGCCATTGTGTTTAAACCATGTTTATCGCTGTTTAACTTAATGTAGCCTGTATTGTTTTAATTTGCCTTGTGTAGAATGAAGGCATGTAACAAGATCTGTCCAAGTTGGTATCAGTCAAAACATTACATAATGCACGGTATCGTGTTTGCACAAGTGCTCTCGTGACTGGGCCAGAATGAGCCAGTCGTGGATGTAGTTGAGAATGCGAACGCCATTTGTTTGTACTACACCTTTTGAACCTATTAAATTTTACTGTTTGAACTTAATTTTAATTTAAAAATGAACGTGTACAACTTGTAAGTTATATTTTTAGGGACTTCATTTTTATTGATGCATTACTGGGTTCCCTATCAGTCAGTCACGTTCGACTTTACATCAGACGTCAACTGACGAATTGGGATCTCACCTGAGAAGGTGATTGAGCTACCTTCGAGTGTTAACTAAACGAGCCAATCCACATTGGTGTGCGAGATTTGCATCTTGCGCTCCGCCTCGCAGCACAGGTATAAATATGTAAGCAGATGCAACGCACATTCAGCTTTTTGCTTCATAGCCGAGCGGTTCTTCTTCCTGCTCTATCCAGTCACATGAGTGAAGATAATGAGTGTCTGCAAGTTCTTCAGGAAGAGGTCTCTGCTATCTGATGTTGGTGTGAAGGCTCTGCAGCGGTGGTCACGATCTCCTGAGCATTTCTTGTGGTTTATACAGCCCTAAAAGAGCTTTCTGCACACTGCAGACTGCACTATTCCCTGCCAGCTATTCTGCGGGCATTTCTCCTGTGCGCTTCAGCAATATAAGAGAGTTAATTTTCCTGAAAGAGCAAACTCGATAACCCGTGCTTTTCTGGATGCGGTCGTTACCTGGCGCCGGCTGACAGTCACGATCGGTATCGATTGGTATCTCGGGGCGGGTTCTCAGTGCTCCGCTCTACTGCCATTCTTTCCGGAAGAGCAGTTTCCTCTATCTCTAGGTCCCAAGATGGCGCGGATGGTGGTGAGCAACACTATGCCTTGCCACCCTGGTCCCCCTCTCCTATCGCCAGTGGGCAGCAGCGTGTGGTTCAAGGACGCCATGCTTTCTCACGCACCCCCTGCTCGACCGTAGAGCCAGGTAAGTGTTGTACCGCACACTCAGGCCCCACTTCGGGATACTATGCCTTCCGAGTTGGATGTGCCCCACTTCGCTGCCCCACTGCGGGTACATCTGTGGCCCCCTTGGTCCCGCTTCTACGGTCTCTGGGGGCCTGGCTAATGCTTCCCAGCCCATTTCGCTGGCTCATTCAGACCATCGGATTCGGCTATGCGATTCAATCACCCGGCGCCCTCCCCCCTCTTCAGGGGCACCCAGTTCACATCTATGCTGGACAGCGATTCTCCTGTCTTACTGGCGGTGCTCACAGTCATACTGGCTAAGGACGCGATAGAGTCGGTCCCTCCAGCCAATAAAAAGTCAGGGTTTTACAGCCCCTACTTTATTGTACCCAAGAAAGGCGGTGGGTTACGGCCAATCTTGGACCTGCGAGTTTTGAACTGGGCTCTTCACAGGCTCTAGTTCAAGATGCTAATGCAGAAACGCATCTTCGAAAGCATCCGTCTCTGAGAATAGTTTGCAGCTGTCAACCTAAAGGACGCGTACTTTAATGTCTCGATTCTCCCGCGACACAGACCGTTCCCTGTGCTTTGCGTTCGAGGGGCTGGCATATCAGTATAAAGTCCTCCCTTTCGGGCTGTCCCTGTCTCCCTGTGTCTTCACGAAGGTTGTAGAGGCAGCCTAGCCTAGACTTCAGGGCTGTGTTTGGACGGCTATTAGACGTCTTTTAAACACAAACTTGCTTGCTGGGTTCTATCCTTGGAGAAAAAAAAAATCTATACACAATACTTCTGCCTCATATACCTCAGCAGAACAAAACTAATTGTCTTTGGTTGAAGTGGTGGTGGTAATGATCTTGTTTTATTTCTCCATCAGCCTCAACATCTCAAGAACTGTTGTTCAGAGAAAAAGAGCTATTTCTAGCTGGTACATCGACTGAGGGTTAAATGCATTTTATTCACCACAGAAATAATGGTCAAACAATACTAGTAGGTTACTTACAACTCTTGTTGCAGCCTTTCCATCTTTGAAAAGGATTTTTTTTGCTATAAATAAAAATTTTGATTGTTTATCCAGTGGATTGTTAATTTTGTTTGCATAGAAACATTCTGTTATGTCAGGGAATAGATCTTCTAGTAGAAGGATGGCACTTACTGAATTAAAAAAAGCTTAAAATAATGTTTTAATGAACATTTGTATCCTTAATATTTTAATTTGTAGCATCTGTTTTATAAAAAAAAAAATCAAGACAAACACTATGTCACACTGTCTGAGGGTATTAATTCAGAAGCAGTTTGACAAGTAGCGCACAGTCATTTTATAAAAAGGGTCCTTAGTGCTGATTGGTCAGTAGTCACGTTTTATATTATGGCAAAGCAAAGCTATGACCACTTCACCAAACAGATCTGGGTGTCAAAACAGTTGCTACGGCAAATGACGCTTCTAATGCTGCAGTGATTTGATGACTTCACCAATCAGCGATTGACTTTGTTTTATTTAGAAAGCGAGACTTATTCCACCCTATTGTGCAGCCTATACTGTTCCATGTATTATGTTTTTTGAGGCCACACCGTTCCCCATGTGAAAGACCATCTCATGCGGGAGATATATTGATGTGTGCATGCATTGTGGAAGCCCACAGTGCAGAGCGAATATTATTTGAAAAGAATTTTGGCTTTAATATTTGTATTGGGTGGTTACCCTTTTATGAAAGCAATAAGGTACTTGATGCGTGCTGTTTGTATTGTGAATATAGTCATGGCTGGAGGGGTTGCAGGCACGGCCTCTCAGACCTTATTGATTTTTTTATTGCCACAATCAACCAATTCTCAAACTTATTGAATTTGTACCATTAAAACCACCTATAAAACATTTGCAACCACTTCAGCAATGACACAGCAACACAGGAAAAGCGAGTTGGTAAGTAGCTGAAGGTGAGTATGCAGGCAAGTATTAAAACTGACTTCAGCAAACTTGAAAAACATAGGCTTGAAGCGGTCGGTATACTGAAATCCACTGGACAGTATTTCTGATATGTAAATCAAATCCATTTTTTTTTAATAAACAGGGAACGTAAACTTCAATCCATACTTTAAGCTTGAAACTTCCATAAACAGAAATGCAAGCAAGTATATCCAAGCCATACACACAGGTAACTTTCACATCCAACTCAGAACATCCCAAAAGCAGGTTAACAGGCTATTCAGATAATCACAGGTCATAAAAGAGTCACTTATCTTGCCAATCGTGGATAAACAGTACAGTAGAGTAAACACGCAGGAACATAGTGAGCAGATCATGGATTAACAGGTAAGTAGACACAGGTAAGTACAGATCCTTTGAAGCAGCAAAAACGGTGAATCTTTCTTCTTCTTCTGTTGTTTAAATGGGGGTTGATAAATGGTGAATCCTATAGTGATATAACATTGCCAGCCGCTGACTGAGAGCAAGTGTGGGGTCCAAATCAGGTGCTGATGAGCTGCAGGTGAACATGATTAGGATGATTAGCTGTGTCTGAAGTCGCCTCATTTACCCTCATTCACTATTCCCTACATTACTCCACTAATATAGTTCCCTAGGGAGTGAACGGAAACGAGTGAGTGAATTTGGCGGACACTGAGTGCGTCGGAAGGGATGCCGCTTTTGAATAGTTTGTTCTTGCTGTTTAATAATCATTTGAAACTTAGTAAATTAGCATCTGCAGTAGTAATGAAAGGATTTATCTTGAACTCTGTCATGAAAACTATGTATAAACCTTAATTACACAATTCAAAACTCAAATAAAAAGGAATTTATACATGTATTACTCTGTAGTGTAATTGAATGAGTGCACTCGATAACGTCCACTATAGTTTCGTAGCCTACACCACTACATATAGTTGTTACCTCAAATAGTGCCCTATTCAGGGGTTCAGGGGGGCGATATTAGATTCACCCAATACATCCTTGCAACAACACAGTAACATGCTAAAAAGTACATATACAAGTATTAATTTAGCTTTTAAAAAAGTTCTTTCCCTCATGTTATACTTTACTATTTCTGTATCTCTATGTCAGCGTGTGGCTTATTATCTCCAAGTTGAGGCATTAGCATTGTCGGAGTCACAAATGATTGTGTCAAAGTCAAGGAGAACAAGCTCAGTCACAGAACCTGACTGAAAGGAAGGGAAATCTCCCACTGTACAAGGGACTGAAGTGTCAATAGATTTTTTTTGGTCCCTTTGATTGTAGATAATTACCTCAGTGATTTGAGTGTGGGCAGCAGGGGCCGGCTGAAGGGCCATTACCACCCGCTGCCTTTCACCGTTCCCTAGGAGAGAACAAAGAAACCATGACCACAGTCAACCCAACCCCAGTGTAAGGATGAGTGATGTGAAATCATTTTCCCGCATCACCTGCCGGGAGGTCTAAGATGATGGGCAATGGGAGCCTGATTGGACCTTCAATAACATTATGCTGGTCAACAGAATCATGTCTATGCCTGGTCTCAGACTCAGATAATCTGTCAAAGATTATGGGCCCTATCATACACCCGCCAGGTGCGACGCAAGTGTGTTTTGCTAGTTTCAGATCGATCCAGTTGTCATTTTCACGTCCTGCGCCACGTTGTTTAAATAGCAAATGCATTTGAGCCCATCTGTGCACCCATGGGCTGCTGGTCTGAAAACCAGGTGTGTGTTCAGGGTCATTGATGGGCCGTTGCTATTTTGACCAACTGAAATAGACTGAGCCATTGACCAACAAAACCTAGTCTAAAGTCAATGGCGCAGTATTTATTTTTTTTGTTATTTAAAGAGCGCGTTAGTAACGTGGGCTATAGACGGGTCCACAATATGCTACATTTTGTCCCAGTAGATTGTCTTGCGCTTTAACGTCGCGCACGAGCAGATCCGTTTCCTCGCTAGAGAAGCGTTCAGTTTTTCTGCTTGCAAATTGGCGCGAGCGCAACTGGCTTTTAAAGTCGGCATGAAATCAAATTTGACAAATCTTCTTTTTATATTTAATATTGTAGTGTTTATTATAAATGATTTATCTGTGCACTTCATTTTTTTTTTTTTAATTCATGTACCCTTATAATCTTTAATCAAATACATTACCCTTCCCTCCCCCCTCGAAACGACCTCTCTTCTCTTTCGGTCACGTGCCATGGCGAAAGGGTGCGGCGAGAGCCAATGAGGGTGCGGCTATTGGTGCACCGCCTCTCAGAGAACCTGTCAGTGTTAGCGCCCAACCTCCAACGATCCAATCAATTCCCGAAGGAAGAAATCAATCCCCGCCCTACATTTTTTTTCTGATTTCAGAAGCCGTTTCACTCGGATATACGTCACAACAAGGAAAAAATGACAATTTCAACTTCCGTTTCATGCCGACTTTACACCCATTACGCCCAAAAGACACCCATTACTCATTAAGAGAATATGGACAACCATTTTAGACCATGCGGCAGGAGCGTCGACCATTTTTTTCCGATTGTTAAACTAGCAAAAGTGGATTTGGACACGCACTAAGTGCACTTGAGCCGTGCGCTTTAGACCATGCGCTTAGATCGTTAAAATAGTGCCCTATATGTCTCAGCTGTGTTTAGGTATAAGGTATTAAACCAGTGGCTCCCAATCCCGTTCCCCGCACCCCCTCGCTCTGCAAATTTTGTATGTTTTGTATCTAGAGATGCTCTGGATCGGCGTATACGACAGCGTGTTCCAGGTCCTGCCAATATCCAGCAACTTCGCACAGCCATTGAAGAGGAGTGGACCAACATTCCTCAGGCCACAATCAACAACATTCCCCCGGACCCCCCCACTACAATAAGACTGCACATTTTATAGTGGACTTTTATTGTGGCCATGCAGCCTAAGGCACACCTGTGCAATAATCATACTGTCTAATCAGCATCTTGATATGCCACACCTGTGAGGTGGATGGATTATCTCGGCAAAGGAGAAGTGCTCACTAACACAGATTTAGACAGATTTGTGAACAATATTTGACAGAAATAGGCCTTTTGTGTACATAGAAAAAGTCTTAGATCTTTGAGTTCAGCTCATGAAAAATGGGGACAAAAACAAAAGTGTTGCTTTTATAATTTTGTTCAGTGTAGTTCTTCAACAGGTTTTCCCTTACATAATATCACATCACCAGTCTTTTGTGTTTCAGAAACATACAAAACATGTTAGCAGCAAAGAACCTTTAAAAGACAACAAGTAGCATTCACTCTTTAGCATTTAGTGCCTTTTATGGTATACTGAGTCCAAAGTCTAAAGAATTCAGTCACAATACCGCTCAGAATCAAAGATTGACTGTGGTGAGACTGTAAGAAGGATTACTCATTGTAAATAATACTGTTGAAATATTTAGACCTTTACTGATCAATGATATTATGATCTATAAAAATAAGGGATGTCAATACAATAAATTTTTTTTAATCACAATTATAGTAGTATTTGAGCAGTGTATCAAGTAATCAATCACAATCAATTACAAAAATGTCATTAGCAGAGGTAGTAATGAAGTACATTTACTCCATTACATTTAATTGAGGAATTTTTGGGGAAATTTGTACTTTTAAGAGTAGATTTAAATGTGGGTACTTTTACTCAAATCGTTTTTCTAGTGAAAAAATACTTAATTACGCTGGGCGAAGTTCCTCTCGTTACTTTAATGCAATACATGTTAAAAAATGCATAGTTTATTCAAAGTGTACTTATCTGACAGTTACCAATTTTTAGCAGTAAATGAAGAGGTGTCATATCGATCGCAAGTTCAGTATGGCGTACCACAAGGCTCAGTACTAGGACCGTTGCTGTACATGCTACTACCCTTGGAAGATATCATTAGGAAGCATGGCGTTTGTTTTCACTGTTACGCTGATGATACTCAGCTCTATATTTCTTCACGGCCAGACGAAACTCACAAATTCACGAAATTAACGTTTTTTTACATTTTTTTATCGTGAGTAATTTTCCATTTTTTTTTGTAAACATGGTCATAACAGGCAGAAGATCAGGACAGGCAGCAAACAGCAATGGGAATAAAACAGGCAAACAAACAGGTGTCTTTCCCGATTGCAGCAACTTCCATTTTTATTACTGATATTTTGGACCAATTTCCCAGGAAGTGATGATTTTTTCTTTTGAACACATAGGATGGAAATAATGCAGTGTTATGCGATATTTTGCGCACAAGGTACATTTGTTTTAGATGGAAATATAGCTATTGAGGATACGTCTGGATAGCTTAAATCTGAAACCTTTTTGCTACAACAAGTGGGCAACATAGCCCATGGATCATTTAAAAACGCATCCCTCTGGACAAACACCCATTACAAAAAAATCTGAAATTCAGAACCGAAAAGGGAAAGTGACTGTGCCCGTAATAAAACAAATTATTTCAGAAACACATTGTCAGGTCATGTTCTGTTTCTATGGACTTGAACTGGCCGTTTAAATGACACCATTTTCAACTAAAAACTGAAAACATTTTATGCTTTTGCCATTCATTTACATGAGAACGGCGTTTTGGGGTCCTGAAAACTGAAACATTTGAAAATGGGTTCAAAAGTGCAAGTTTTTGAAATTGTATAATTTGAAATGAAATTTTATCGTCTCATGCACATGTGTATTACGTGTTCAATCTGGCACAGTGTTTCTTTACAAAGTGTCATCGCCAACTACTGGCCTGGCAGCAGAATACAACGTTTTTAGCCGTTTTTACGGATCGTGTGAACTGGGATCGTTTTGTCTGTACGTGAAAAACGCAAAGGAAACTTTTTTTAGTACATCGTTGTCATGTAAACATACCCTTAAACCATTCAAAACATTTTTGTTAGTTGAAATAAGGCTGAAATAAAATAAAATATAAATTCTAGTTGAAAAAGTTGAAGTACTAAAATTATTAACTGGAAATGAATAACTAAAACTGAAAAAAAAATAAGCGTAAATAGCAAACAAAAGCACATAATGAATTGACAAAACATTTTACTTAAATTAACATGAAAACTAAAAATATAAAATAAAAGCTAATTCAAAATGCTATACGCCTCATTCCTGCAGAATAGCAGAGCTGAATCACAATTACCAAAACAATGATCCTGTGCGACTTGTTTTATGCTTCAACTGATGGAGGTCTAGCTTTAAATTAGAAATAACCAAGTAAAATGAACTGTGTTAACTTTGTGCTGTGGCCTTTTTCAAATGCATTTTGTTCCATTGATATTTTTTTTTTTTCACTGACGGAAGTTCTATGTACACAGCATGAAGACATAAACTAATCAAATGTATTGTCGAACTCTATTAATTAATTTATTACTTTATTAGAGTATATGTTATCCAGTAGAAGTGCAATTAAATGGAAAAGACTGACCAGCACATTATTCGACAGAAGAAAGTAAGTCATATGGGTTTGCAATGAAATGAGGGTGTGTGGAAGAATCATTTTAATTTCAATTTTAATTTTTTACATTTTTAGGTTAATTAATCCTTTAATAACTCCCAGTCCTCTTTCAGCTACAGTGGTTATGAGAAGCATGACATTTCTGATAAACTAGTTTCTCGTGCAAGATTAAATGTCATTTGTGTTTGTTAGCCTGTGACATCTCGCTGTGTGTGCATTGGATAGATGATGTAAGATCTAAAGAGCCATTTGTCCCGCACACAGTCTTCGTTATCCTCCCCCACTCTTTTAGACATGCTAAGTTGCTCTGCCTCCAGGCAGCCTGTGTCTGGTAGCACTTAATATCCTCTCAGCAAAGAGCCCGATCTCAGCCCATTTTCACTGAGGTTGACACAAGCTCTTGAATGGCTCTTGTAGCACATGGAATTTGAAAATTCATTGGAAGATTATTGGGGGAAAACAAAAAAGGCAGCTGCTTTTGGCAGGCACGAATTCAATGTCATCCATAGCTCAGTCTCCCGGCCACAGTAGACCAATGAGAGAAGAGCGCTCTCAAGCTGAAAACACAACAATGAGAGGCTTTAGATTGACAGGGCTGATTACAATCAGAGGGTGTAGGGAAAAGGCCCATCTTTGTTTGCAGTCTACATCTGCAGAGCTCAGATAATTTTAACCAGTGTGGAGTACAATTATACCGTATTCAGTAGGTTAGGATCGTACACACAAACTAATTTTGTGCCGGTAAAGCATCTTTACCAGAAAAAGGCAGCATGTAACTGTATGCTGGGATCTCAACCAGAGACTGGCGATGGATTATTTAAGTTTCATATTATCATATGTGTACTATTCATCGTTGGAGACGCTTCTGTGAGGGAATTAAACAAAATCAGACTTTGACTCAAACATATGTGTTTGAAGGCATTTATAGACTAACTGTCATTCACATGTAAACCAGCCATTTCTATCAGATCTATATCCAGTTACAAAATAGAATATGAATGACCACAATGTAAATGCAATCAGCTACATAACCCCGAAATATTATGTGTAAAAAAAATGCATGCTAATATTATGTGTAAATTGGCCGGAATTACAGATTTTCGGAATTACAGGTTTATTTTTGTAAGTTTTACATCACTTTTACAAGAAATTGAAAGATAGAATTGTGAGATTGAAATGGAAAAGATAGAAAATATGTCCTCACCTTTAATCACAAGTGTAGTCTGTCATCTCTGCTGCTTTCACATAATATCCTGAGACTTGACATTTGACTTAAAAGTCCCAAACAAAAATAGCATTCCATGATTAACCTGGCAGCTCAAAACTGCTTGTTGACTTGAAGCAGAGCACATCTGACCTACAGAACATTATTATGTCATATCTAAAATAAAGTGTTTGTGTTGATTGTTGACAGTACAGTGGTGGACTGACACTTAAAACTTAAATCAACCATGCATTTTGGGGTGAGGTGGGGTCTTGTGAAGCACAGATACTAAACAGTCAGAAGGGAATTCACTGAGCAGTTGCACCACTTTAGCACATCTATTTATCAACCACCCACAATACTGCGTTACCAGGATCTGTTAGCACTGAGATTGTGCCATGCTTTCAATAACACCGTGTCCTAAAAAAGACGTATAAGATTACAAGTGATTTGCCTGTCCACACCAGAACAAACGACACGACTATAAACCACAACAAATCAATCAAATATCACAGCGAATCAGAAGAGTGTGTGGGCGGAGTCTCACTGCAAGCACACTGCACTCACAACCAAATCAATCAAAAATCACAGCCAATCAGAAGAGCTTGTGGGCGGAGTCTCTCTGCAAGCACACTGAACTCACAACCAAATCAATCAAAAATCACAGCCAATCAGAAGAGCTTGTGGGCGGAGTCTCTCTGCAAGCACACTGCACTAACAACCAAATCAATCAAAAATCACAGCCAATCAGAAGAGCATGTGGGCGGAGTCTCTCTGCAAGTGCACTGCACTCACAACCAAATCAATCAAAAATCACAGCCAATCAGAAGAGCGTGTGGGCGGAGTCTCTCTGCAAGCGTACTGAACTCGCAAAGAAATGGATAAATACATAATCAAATTTGTAAATATTACACCTTTGTAAAATTATTAAAAATACAAACTGAGTGGACTGAAACGATCTTCTTCACAGAATAAACTTGTTTGTTCACAGTTTGAACATTCTTATGTCCTTTCATTTATTTTCAATATCTGAGGTGAATTATCCATTGTCGCTTTGAGTGTGGCTATAAAGATCACACAAAATGAGATTTAAACATATTAGACACTTAAACATTAAATAAAGCACATAATACCTGAGATTATCATCATTATACTTTGTATTAGGGCCGGACGATATGACTAAAATATGATCTCGAAATTGTTTTTACATGTTGATCAATATCGATATTTATCATGACATATAATTTGATAATGCTGGCAGCTTAAATTTACAGTAAAATTGTATTTAATTGAATTTACAGTAAACAAATTATATTTCATTAACTGAAAAACTATTAATATAACAGTTCATAACAATTAGTGTCACATTCATATAAATGATAACATATGAACCACAGTTCCTGCATCCTTGTTACACCACTAGCAAAGTGCATTATTTCTTTGTGTAAGTTTAGCCAATCTGCTTCGAGTCCAGTAGCATCTGTTAAAAAATGTATAGTTAATCAAGTGGAATTTTAACGAACAGTAAAATTGCCATTTCGAAATGACCTGCTTCCACATTTCTTCCTTGATCATAATCCATAGGTCTCTTTCCGAAGCCACTTTAAGCCCACTTAAATCAGGTGCATTGCCGTCTCTATATAGTAGTCATACTGTATGGCATTTCTCTATATATAGGCATGGTCTCTCTCTAATAAAGACATAAACAAAACATTACTTGTGGAAATTAAAATGTAGTGAACCACAGTATCTAGTCTTTGGAGTTTGGCGTGATTACAGCTTGTTGGTTAACAGGGGTTTGGCTGCAGTATTGCAGGGTAACAGTATTTTAAATCTGATCCTGTTTTGGAACTCATCGAGACTTGGTCAGAGAAATAACACAATGCATTTCCAAAGCGACTTAAAAATTAGGAATACAACAAGCGATTCATCATAAATATGATATCATAGCGGTCTGTTTTCAGGTGTGCTTTATAGTTTCCTGGGCGATGACGTCACCCGCCTATGATGTCTCGTCACACCATTGGACTGATTATACACGTGCTTCACGACGCGATCACGCAGGGGCGTTCCCACAGCGTCTCCGCAGCTCTATCTTATGGCAAGCCGTTTTAGCTTTTATTAATTTCCAGGATATGAATTCTTGATATCAACAATTCAATTCTTGATATCAACAATTACATTCTTGATATCAACAATTGAATTCTTGATATCAACAATTAAATTGTTGATATCAACAATTAAATTGTTGATATCAAGAATTAAATTTTTGATATCAAGAATTCAATTGTTGATATCAACAATTACATTTTTGATATCAAAAATTTAATTCTTGATATCAAAAATTTAATTCTTGATATCAACAATTGTATTTTCACTAGTAAAATGTCACCATAGGCTGCCATTCAAAACCAATTGTTGATATCAAGAATTGATTTCTTACTAGTTGAAATTCCAATTTCACATATCAGAAATACAATTATTACTAGTAAAAACCTTTATTTTTGATATCAAGAATTCAATTGTTACTAGTTGAAATGTCTATTCTTGATATCAGCAATTGAATTGCTACTAGTAACAATGTTCATTTTTGATATCAATAATTCAATTTTTACTAGTGACAATTTTAATTTCTGATATCATGAATGTGATTGTTACTAGTAAGAAAGCCATTTTAGATATCTGAAATAATATTGATATCAGAAATACATTTTCAGATATCAAAAATGATAATTTTTACTAGTAACAATTGAATTGTTGATATCAAGAATAGACATTTCAACTAGTGACAATTTAATTATTGATATCAGGAATTCACATTTTTACTAGTAACAATGTAATTATTGATATCAAAAATGATATTTCTACTAGTAAAAAATCAATTCTTGATATCAACAATTAATTTTGAATGGCAGCCTATGGTGACATTTCACTAGTGAAAATACAATTACAGATATCAGCAATTAAATTGTTGATATCAACAATTCAATTCTTGATATCAAAAAATGTAATTGTTGATATCAAGAATCCATATCCTGGAAATGAATAAAAGCTAAAACGGCTTGCCATACTATCTGCTACTGCAACTACCACTATTTTCTCTCAATAGCAACTAAAACTTTTATTGAATAAACTATTCTTTAAATAACGAATTATTCACATTGATTTTTATCTCTATATATAGACATTTTCTTATTGAAGTGGAAGTAAATGAGCGTTGACATGTTAAATAAGAATGAATGCACTGGAAGATGTTTTACTACAAACAATCCTGCTTTATCTAAAAATAAACAGCATGGGTTCCCAGGATGATTGTAAACTTTTTTTTGTGTGTGTGGAAAAGAGGGATGCCCAATTTTTTGCTCTTTTTTCCCTTTCCTATTTCTTTTTCAAAAAACCTTCAAAGCCGAAGTTGTTCAAAGGGCCGGGGGTTTGGGAGGAGGACCAGACAGGGCTGTTTTTAATTCATCCTTCTTAATTAACAGTCTGGGCAGCAGCTCCCAAACACTGAGGCTTGACTCACTGTTTTCTTTTATTTTCCCTAAACAGAGCAAGGGTTCAGCATGAGAAAGAGTGCTGGGAAGAGAGGGTGTTTAACACACTTCCTGATGCATCTCTGCCACCTTTATCCAGTTCCTCTTTTCAACATTTTGCTAGAAGAATCCAAACATACTGTAGTTGTTTCGATTTAAAGGGTTGCTTAACGTTTTTTTTTTTTAGAGAGAATATCAAGTGTTTATGATGTTTTATGGTGTATTAAAATGTGTAGCTCAGTTCTCTTAATTGGTTCTTTTCGTCTGGGGCCAAAAAGAAAGTAATGCATTTCACTTTTATTGGCAATTAAATATATATATATATATATATATATATATATATATATATATATATATATATATATATATATATTTTTTTTTTTATCTTTAGGTGTGGTGTTAAAAATAAGCTTGTATCATTTTTCTTTTTGAGTCCGGACCAAAAGAACAAAACTCCAACCTTATGCAGCTTTGAAGTGACTGTTATGAAAGTGAACCAAGAACCACACTAACAATTACAGTTTTTTTCAACTGCTTACACATTTTCAAAACTTTGCATTTTTTTTCAATACTTTACACACAAATCCAAGAATTGCACACACAAAATGCAAAATGCCTCACATCTCTTGCAAAATGAAGCACTGCATTCAAAATATCACAAGCACATCTCAAAAGCAAACATTTGTCTTACGTTGCAAACACCTTTGCCATAATATTATATTTTTGGATGTAACATATATACAGAGTTATTCAAAACCTAAAGCTCTTCTTCCATGAGCTCCTATGTACATTTCTGTTCAAGATTGGAAGTAATTGGCAGAGAGATGTTGAAAAACTCACCGTAAACACAAAAGCAAGATTGAAACCAAACGATTTTGATCTTTTACTGTAAGCATTTGTGGTTGTGAATACAGCATTACACAATACGAAAAACCTATAACTTGATATTTGGCCTATTTATAGGCCTATTCTAAAGTCATGATTGGTTGTTGTTCGGTAAAGCAATGAGTGTTTGCACATGTGAGGAGTGTGTGTGAGGAACTGATGAATTACTGTGGCATTTTGATAGGTTGTGTTTGAAAAAGGATATCAAGAGACTTCCTGTTATATTTTTTGTGTGTTACATAGCGAATTGTGTGTAGTGGTTTGCAAAAAGTGTTTTATGAAATTGAAAACTGAGTCAAAGGTAGAAAAGTAGTGTATGGTTTTGCAGATTTGTTATGTGTTTCTGGTGTTTGAGTGTCAGGTGTCAGAAATTGTGTGACAAGTAAGGATTTTGTGTGTGAGCAGTTGATAAAAAACTGTAACCATTTTTTTCAGCTTCCCCTTTTCCCAGATGTACCATTTAGTTTATTTCCATTCTTGACACTGTGCCAATAGTGTGTCTCGCTGCTAGTTTAATTGTGCCGTCAGACTGTAATTAGAATAAACGCAGTGCAACGTCTTCTGATGAGAGACGGTTCTGACAGGCATGACTTCACTGGTTCCCGTCGCACATGTCCCATGCTGTGGATACATCAGTCTTCTTCATCAGCTGAGCTTTCACCTGCGATCAGTGCTCAACATCTCAACATCTCACTGATTGGCAGCACTAATTACAGCGAGCCGCCAGCTCTCCATGTTCTCACCAAACCCTGTGCTCTGACCTGACATGCCTTTCCCGTTCAGAGCCTGACTGATGTGTTTAAACATTGATCCGGGCGCTATCTGGAGAGCAGTCTATACTGAAGAAGGTGTAATAGGGACTGTGACCACGCATTTGTGGTGATTACTTTCTGGCAAGAATTGCAAAAGTGATTTCATGCAGAATTTTTATTGTGTCAATTGAATTGCTTTTTTAGGGTATTATCTTTCATGTAGTGTGTAATAGAGCTTTTTGTGCATGTAAAAGGTCTGCAAAGTTTTAAAGATCAAACTGTAAAGTTCTTGTCTTCTAAAAGAAAGAATACATTCTGAGCTGCCTGAAATGAGTCGTCAGCAATTTCAGTCTCACTTCCATAAATTTGCATAATGACCACATCTGGTCTTGATTGGCTGAGCGGCGCCTCTTAGCTCCGCCCTCAAACACTGTAGTGTATCTGAGACTGGAAGAGTTCGGTTCGTGTTGTTCGTGTCGAGAAGACGCTGTTTTCTGCTGACAAAGCAAATCCACTTTGATGAGATTGATACGGTAAAACCAACGCCATCGTTACTGTTCGCATCACCGTGTGTCAAGAGCTGAGATTCAGATATGATAATGAGCGTTTGCTTTCTGACCAATCAGAGCAGAGCAGCGTTCAGAGAGGCGGGGCTTAGAGAGACGGAATCCTCGATCGAAGCGTTTCAGACACTGAGAGAAGAGAGCTGATGCTGCAATGGACAGAAAAGAGCTGTGTTTTCATTAATAAAAACAATAATGTTCTAGGTTCATGTCAAATTCTATCAACAGCATTTGTGGCACAATATGGATTATTGTGCCTATTTGATGGAAAAATGTACATCATATCTCACTGTCTGTGAGATTGAGTGGAAAGCAAACAACCAAATATGCAAAATATTCACTTTTTCCATATTTTTAATCAGTGATTCTAATTGCAATGTCTTGCAACATTCTGCTCTTTCTTTGTCTTCACATTATGCAATAAACTTTAAATAGCAGTGTTTAATCACTTGGAGAAGATACAATTAAAGGCAAACAAAAATCAGTTTGTCATATACCTTGCATCATTAGTTTCTTACAACTCTCTAGAAACTGCAAACCTTTATCTTTTACTTTCCACACTTTCATTTATCCCCTTTCAGTAAGCCAGTGGTGTCCATCAGTCAGCATTCCCTGCTGGTTTAGTTGATGACAGCAGAAAGCTTAACTATAGCAATTTTTCGTACTTATACATCAGTATTCACATTCAGTGTCCACATCAGCGCAAAATTTGCCGTTAATTTCATCGTCAAATGAGCTAATTCTAAGTGACTGTGCAATTGCAGCTGAAATTGATGCAGGAAAACATTGAATTATTGCAATATGATTTTTCAAGGCAACAACATAAAACCACAGCTATTGTAGACTGTAACATGAGAATACAATTCTTAAGACATAATATAACTGTTATATTATATAATTAATATAAGGCTTTCAGTGGTGTAATGCCTTACTTGTACTTGTATGTAAAGAGAGAGACCAACAGTCAAACATATTATATACAAATAAATAAATTCAATGGTGTGATTGACTAATCAGAAAGTATTCTAGAGTATCATGTAAATCGACATTAAGGATTTATTTGATAAATTGAGAAAAAATGATATCCTTAATTAATTTGGATTAGGGATGTCCCGATCCGATCACGCGATCGGAAATCGGGCCCGATCATGTGGTTTCAGACTCGATCGGAATCGGAAGTTACCTCCCAATCAGGACTCGGATATAGGCTATGTAAATTAGGGGTGTAACGTACATGTATTCGTAATTATTGAACCGTTTCGGTACGAGGCTTCCGGTTCAGTACACATAAAAACCGAACGATTCCTAGGACCATTTTTTCCTGCAGACAAAATCCGCGCTGGCGCGATCACCACAACGTTGCGCAACATCAAATGGCAAACGTAATGAAAGCGGAACGAAACTGCGCTCCTCATTATATTGTGCTTAATGGACCATATATCAGCTCGGACCAGCAACATCTGTGCAGCGCGAGATCAAGCGACACTGTGCTAAGAGATCCAGTGAAGAAAACATTTGAATTCGCCACTGAAGTAATAACATCGCTGGAGATCTAGTGAGAAGCATTCAAATTTCTCCGTTAAAGCCTCGCTCACACTACAGGAGTTTTAAAATCCTAACCGATTTTGAAATCTGGTTGCAGCACACACTTAAGGAGAATCTTTGCAGATTTTCTTCCCTCAAATCTTAAACATGCTCACACTACAATATTTGAAAATAGTGGCGCATCACACACTACAAGATATTCTTAAGATTATCTTGCCAGATATAGCACCTTACCACTCTCTACGTGCAAGGATACGAACGCTCGCCGCAATTCCACAAGCGTTTCCCCAAAATCAGCACACTGGTCAGCACACCACCCTGCCTCAGAACGCGATTTCTGCCGCTGAGACTCAGCAACAGGCACGCTACCAATTTGTCCTCTAATTCCTGACAATTTATAATTAACTACATATATATATGTATACAGATTATTTTACGATAATCGGAGCATACTTAAGATTCTCGGGAGGGGAAAATCGGGCATAAAACGGCCTAAAACTCCTGTAGTGTGAGCCAGGCATAAGCCTGGTTCACACGGCAGGATAATTAGGCCGATTTTAGCCCCGATTTACCCCTTCCGACAATCTTAAGTATGCTCCGATTATCGTAAAATAATCTGATCAGATATTCCTGCCGTGTGTGGTGTGTTAAGAGTGCTCTCGTCTGCTCGGAAGGACGTCGGGACCGCTCCGATCTCAAATCGGGGATATCCAACATGTTGGATTTTTTTGGCCCGATTTCTCCTCGTGTGTGGTGTCCCCCGGGGGCAAACGAGCACGCAGTCTGTGGACTGTGGCGTGTAGCCAATCAGAAAGCAAGGTGACGACGCGCAGAGGAAGCACCGGGAAACAAAATCAAAACAGCCGTACATGCTCGCGTTGTCTCCACTTTGACCATCGCCTTTTCTTTTGATAACGTTTTTTTCGGTTAAAAACAAACTAAAAACTATCGCCACTGCATCCTCTTCGTCCAACATGATTGTTTACTCTGAAGTCATGTTTGATCTCGAGGGATTTTGCGAGATTTTCCGTCTGACCTGGGAATGCTCTGGAGTCAAATCGGTTCGTGTGTGATGTGTTGATTTTGCCGTGTGGCTGCGCACCACACACTGTACGACCAAAACTGTTAGACCCGTGATTTTTTTATCGCCGTGTGTGGAGTCTCTCAGGTTTGGAAAATCGGCCGACAATTTTAAAATCGTCCCGTGTGAACCAGGCTTTATTAACCGTAGATCTCTATTAGATCAAACAGCGCTGACGTGGCAACCAGGAGAAACATTGTGCCGTGAATGAACATGGATTTAATGTTGCACTTCAAAACTCAAATATTTTATAAATATATATTTAAATGTTATTTTTAATGTGATTACCAAAACATTATTTGTTCATCCTTCAAAGATTACCCCCGTTTATAAACCTGAAAGTTTCAAGATGTAGGAAAACTCAAACTTATAGTTTTTCTTTTAATAAATAGGACATTTCTCTGGCATTTCTTTCTTTTTGCTGTATCGTATCGAACCGAACCGCACATTTTGTGAACTGTTACACCGCTAATGTATAAATGTATATATATAGTCTCATTATTTTGTTTAAAAGACTTTTTATTTTTTGTTTACATGCCTGCCGGGTATTTTAAGTTGAGGTGCTATTTGTTTTTATATTAGACTTTTTCTATATTTACTGTTGCACTAAAGTCCAAAAGTGAAGATTTCATGTTATTTATTACTTGATTGTTCAAGCTACCTCACAGAAGTGCTCTGTTTGTTAACAGAGTGGCTGAATGTTAAAATAAGGTGAATTAAATAAAAAATAAGGAACATCCTGGATCTGTTTTTTCTGTCTTCTTTATTCTTTTTATATTATATAAGTATCGGATCGGGACTCGGTATCGGTAGATACTCAAAATCAAATGACTCGGACTCGAGGGCAAAAAAACCTGATCGGGACATCCCTAATTTGGATTCTTTTCCTGTTTGTATTCAAATGTTGTGCTTCCAGTCTCCTTCGGCAAGAGAATATAAGATGAATGTGAAAGTTGCATTTTTTCTCTGAGTATGAGCTCCTTATATATTAGGTGACTAATGTAGCATGTTCAAGGCTCTCAGTGTGTGTGTAGCACTAGAATGGGATAGTAGGAGGCAAATGGAGATGCCATCACTCAATCTCACAAGTGATTAGACAGCCAGAGAATGTGCTTTGCTCTCAGCTGATTTCTCTCACCCATAGGGAGAATGTTAAAGTGTTTTGTCTTATTATCAGAAGTGGAAGAGGAAATGATTACCCCATTATGAACTCATTTGTGTTGGAATTTCACTTTAAAGTGTGTTCATATGCCCCCCCCCCCCCCCAAATCAACCAAGCAATCAATCAATCAAGCAATCAATCAATCAAGCAATCAATCAATCAAGCACTCAAACAATCAAGCACTCAAACAATCAATCAAACAATCAATCAATTGGGGCCTGTTGTCATTTAGACTTTTATTACTGTAGATTTGATCCCAGCCAGTAATGTTAGCAAGCCTTTGAGATCTGATTGTATGTCATGTGTGTCTTAACTTCTTAGGTACAAAGAACAGAGAATCTGTAATCCCAGACAGCAACATAGATCCGGCCCACATCTGGTACGTGTTGAATCCACATGTACCAGATGTGGTCCGGATCTGGGCCGATACTATGTTGCTGTCTGGGAATGGAAATTGTTGAGTTTCAATCAATTCAGATAACATTCATCCGTCGCATTTGAGACTGTCATTAATAAGTTTAATATATGAACATGCAAATTATTTGTTTATAATTGCAGTATCTGCAGAGCTGCAGTATTATGCTCAACCAGACCTTTGTAAATTAGTAAGTTATTCATTACAAAGCAGTTTATGTTTCAGTAAGATTAAGGAGATCCTAATTGTAGTTTTTTTTAATGTTGTAAATCTAATTTAGAGAGCAGAACTTCTTGCAAGATGTGTTATTTATGATATGGGCGACTCCATAAACTTCATGGTGGTTTTATGCGACCTTAAAATTTAACTTTTATAATGGCCTAGATCAGAGCAGGATTAATTACTGTATATTTTAATACGTTTTTTTCTTGTCATGTGTAATTTGAGGGAAAGATTTTGAGAGTAATATGGGAGCCAGTGCACAACGGAGAACTGGTCTGGTGGGATTAGCCTTTTGCCAAGCCTGATGCGCTTACAAACACGGTCTGGTCTTTAAAGGTACAATGTGTACTTTTTTAGGTTTTTTATTATCTAAAATCAATATTTTTATTTAGAAATATGTCCTCAATGGTGTACAAATACCTCTGCCAATTATCGGACTTATCCTTGTAAACGAAGAATTTATTATCTTTATATACATGGGACGGGTAGGTCCACGGAGGCTTCCAGGTAGTTCCGCCATCTTGAAAAACTATAATAGCAGAGAGGGAAAAATGTTCTAGGCCAACGCGTTTCCACAATGCGTTTTCGTTCAGAACCACTGAAAGCAGCAGAAACGGAGGAGCAGCAGTGAGAGGCGCTTGTCACTTCTCCGGCAAGTTTAAAAGGCTGCATTGCACTGTTATTTTTAATGGTGAACCATACATAAAGTCCAAAATAGAATGTAAAAGGAAACATGAGATTACAAAAAAACAAGAGTTAATGTCGGGATAGCTTTTTCTAGGTGGAAAGAGCTAATGCAGGAGAAAGATTTCAAAAGAGCCGCTGAAGTCCTGCTTTCTTCTCGACAGGTAAGTCAATGTTACAGTCTTAATTACAAGCTTTTTTTCATTGCGTGGTTGTACTTTATTATATAGACAGTAGAACATTAGTTAAAAGTTAAACAGGCTCTTTGATGAATAGCAGAAGGCGCTAAAAACAAGGTTTGTAAGTTTACTTTTTGTAACCTAGAAATTCGATAAGAATATATTTTAATAGAGCATATGATTGTTCTCTCAACCTTTTCACCCGAAGGAAAACTTGACGAAGTGCTATTAGAAAACATCCTGTCATAGCTTTTTGGTACATAACGGCTACCGTAGATGCAACACGCATTTGAAAAAGCGGGGCGCAGGAGAGCACAATTCGTTGGAATGCAAAAAAGCAATTTCACCGCTAGATGGGAGAAATTCCTACACAATGTCCCTTTAAAGCAAGGCAAGGCTTTGCTTACTATTATTGCTAATAGTACATATATCATTCTGCTTTACCTAGTTAGTTGTGCCAGTTCGCCAGTGCATAGGTGTACACGGAGGAGCCGAGGGAGTATTGAGCCAAGGCGGAGTGGATGGGCCGGATGGCAGAGGTGGAGCCAGGGGAGTATTGAGCCAAGGTTGGAGCCGATGGGTCGGATAGCTGAGGTGGAGCCGAGGGAGCATTGAGCCAAGATGGAGCCGATGGGTCGGAAGGCCAAGGTGGAACCAAGGGAGTATTGAGCCAAGGTGGAGGCGATGGGTCGGAAGGCCAAGGTGGAGCCAAGGGAGTATTGAGCCAAGGTGGAGGTGATGGGTCGGATGGCAGAGGTGGAGCCAAGGGAGTGTTGAGCCAAGGTGTAGGCGATGGGTCGGAAGGCCAAGGTGGAGCCGAGGGAGTTTTGAGCCAAGGTTGGAGGCGATGGGTCGGAAGCCCAAGGTGGAGGCGATGGGTCGGAAGGCCAAGATGGAGCCGGAGGGGCGAGGGAGCCTGGCAGGCTTTGAGGGATGACGGACCACGGTGGAGCCGAGGGAGTATTGAGCCAAGGTGGAGGCGATGGGTCGGAACGCCAAGTTGGAGCCGAGGGAGTTTTGAGCCAAGATGGAGGCGATGGGTCGGAAGGCCAAGATGGAGCCAGAGGGGAGAGGGAGCCTGGCAGGGTTTGAGGGATGACGGACCACGGTGGAGCCGAGGGAGCATTGAGCCAAGGTGGAGCTGAGGGATCCACTCTCCAAGGCAGAGCTGGCGACTGGTAGCACAAGGCATATCCGAGCAGCACGGCGGAACCACTGGATGACCCGCGGGCTGAAGGGAGACAAGAGGAATAGGCTGTTTTTGGCAACGGAGGAGGGAGAGGGAGGCTGGGCCATTCACGATGAGGGAGACTTTGGGCTGGAAAACAAAGACTTGGAGCTAAGTTTGATCAGCAACGACTTGGACGACCTGGGCAACTTGAATGACTTGTAACTGGGCAGAGCCAATGGAGACGAAAACGACTTGGGTCGACTTAAAAACTACTATTAGGACCTTTTTGATCTTACTGATACATAACTCACTTTGAAATGCATAACTTACAAAGGTCTGGTTGAAAATGAGACTGCAGCTCAATAAACAAATAATTTGCTTGTTCATTAACTTAACCATGTAATGACAGTCTCATATGCGACATATGAATGTTATCTGTACATTTTCCCCCCACTTAAAGGACATGATTTAAATCCCCAATTTTTCGGAATAGCTGTCCCGTGTGAATGTAACTAAATAAAAAGATGGAGCTTTAGACATGAAAGTCATGATCAACAATTTTGTCGGGAGTAAGAAAAAAACCCCTAGTGGGCAGTCCAACTAAAACCAGCTCAAGTTGCTGGTCCAAGCTAACATACCAATTAGCCTTTGGCTAAGCCACACCCTAGAATGTAGATTGACCAATCACAGCGCAGCCAAGAACGAGCTCCCACAGAGGTCTGACACTTTTTCACAGCGCTCCATTGACTTTAACACAGGCGTCTCATATATTTGGTCTCGGCAGAATATTATCGTCGTAGTTTTATCAAAAATATGGTTAAACGTTGTGCCCGGGGCATTTGTAACACAGATACGCGTTTCCCAGAGAGGTTGGAGGGGGGTGTCCATTTTTTTCCCTTCCCAAAACCGAAGTCGAATCCTGACAAGTGTCGTCTAGCACACGCTGCTAATAAATACAACGTTATACTCGTGTAGTCCGTTTGCTTCGTAATAACGATTATAGAAGTGAATAGAGACCTACCCAGCTTTGCATGAACAGTGTTGCTCCTTGATATTGTTAGTCCCAGCCTCCGTCTCGATTAGTAGGATATGCGGTGGTTCATTTTTTGACTGTGACCGGTATGCTTTTGCCTCTATTTGGATGCCTTGTTGTTCCTTGCGTTTCACCTGTATGTCGTGAATATAGCCTTTGAACGTATATTGCAGCCCCTTTTGCCTACTTCTATCGGACACTTTATTTGCTGCTTTATAAAAGTTTGATAAAATTTCAGCAGAAAGAGCTGTCACAGCATAAGCCATGTTGATACCAGAGCCCAGATGAAGTTTGTTTGTCGGACGTAGCAACAGTAACATAGGGGGGCGAGGCTTAGCCAAAGGCGAATTAAACTGTCAACTTATGTTGACCTAGCTGAGCTGGTTGACCATCTTTTAAACAGATACCAGACCCCTCCGAATCTACTCGTGCACTAGTCCATTGCACACTCCCCCCTAAATCTCACTCCTATATGGGTCACGCAGCACTGATGTTACTGGTCGGACTCGCACCCGCCCCGAGGCCAGGGGAGTGAGGTTTACAACGCTTTACTAACTGGCCTCCAATACACCGGGTTGGACCAGGTAGATACCAGACCATGTTCTACAACAAACCAACAAACTAAAGCTGGTTTTAGCTGGATTATCTACCAGGATTGAGCTACTGTTATTTCAAATGTACCTTGCTGTTCAAGTCAATTTATTTGGTTTGCATTGGCAAATCTAATAAATAGTTCGATTTTAAAGCTTTTAATTGACCTTTTAACCTTTTAATTTCAAATTAATTTACTGTAAGCTACACACTTACACATACCCAATTACACGTTATGTACTGTGTTATTTAGGGCTAGTGTTGTTGTTTTTTACCACTGAACCAGAATCCTATGCAATCAGAATCTGATGCAGGGAACCAGCCAAAAAAAAAAAAACAAAAAAACGGTAACAATTTAAAATAGTTAATTAGTTATAGTTAACTACTTTAGTTAACATGAACTAAGAATGACCAATACTACTTCAGCATTTATTAATTTTAGTTAATGTTTATTTCAACATTTACTAATACTACGTTATTAAAATCAAAGGTTGTATTTGTTAACATTAGTTAATACACTGTGAACAACATGAACAAACAACGAACAGCTGCATTTGTATTAACTAACATTAACAAAGATTAATAAATACTGTAACAAATGTATTGCTCTTTGTTAGTTCATGTTAGTAAATACATTAACTAATGTTAACTAATGAACCTTATTGTAAAGTGTTACTCAAACAAACACATCCCATACTAGTGAGTTGCAGTGCAGAGCAAGACACTGATAATTCATGTTGTCCTAATCCTGCACTTTTTTTTTACACTGAAACTGTCAAATCTGTGTAGCTGATTTCACTTTTAAGCCACACTATTATTATTGTGTGCTTCTTATGCTAGCCTAACGGGACTGCAGGCTTACATCATGGAGGCTGGTCTCTCTGTTCTCGCCAGTTGCTCAAATAAAATCTAGGCCAACATATATTTATATTGCTTGTTTAAAAATGAGCCATATTCTTCCTCTGTTCAAGGATGACAAATAGTTCCACAAATACTACTCTTCTCATGTTGAATTTTTGGATTCATCCTCCCCAAGTGCTCAGGTCATCTAACTTTAATATTTACAAAAGGTTGTGACTGTTCTGATTGGCTGTCATTGTATGAGCTACTGTCATAATGCGAGTTAATTGTCTGTAAAAATGGAACAACACATGAGCAACAAAGCAGAAATCTGATCCTCTCAAAATATGCTTGAGCGCTCCCTGGAATATCAATTTTTCGGAAGTGCTTTACTCTTCCTCAATATATGAAATTGAGTCATTTTTCAAAAAATAAAATAAAAAAACACAGCAAGGAACTGGGCCACCTTCAGGTTAACACACCATCTATATTCATACACACTCTTTTAAAATGACAATGACTTTATAATAAATGATGAATGGATACATGAAATCAACGAATACTATTTAACAGAAAAAAGATAATCTGCAATAACTAAGACAACAAATGAAACAGTATTGTTCCATTCAACATCAACAGAGCAGTACAAAGTAAAGAGATTATTTCATCCGAGCTTTGACAGCATTGACTGTGAAAAGCCATGAAATAGATTTGTCAAAAAATCACAGAAACAAATAAACTATCAGAAATGAAATGACAGACCAATTCAAAATACTAATTAACAAACATGCCAAAAAAAAAAATTTATAATAAAAAATGTTTCATGTCTCATGACACACCACATTCTGCTATTATTGATGTTAAATTCTCATCCGTTTTTTCCTCATTTGTCCTCTGTAGTGCCATCATAATTCTACAGCCCCATTCATTAGTAGAACTAATAGAGAAAAGAACAGGTTAGATATTCTGCACCTGTCAGTTTTACACATTTCAAATAAATATGTTTTACTAGGCATGTGTGTAACATCAAGATACAGTTGAAATGATTTGAATAAATGCCTTAGCTAACAATGCATATCATGGCCTACCATGTGCAAAACACTGATAAGAGCATAAACCCAGTGTGTGTGGGTGTTTGGACACATTTATTTATCTAAACAACATTTAGGACTGATCGGCAATGGCAAGTATTGCAGCTTAAAAAATGTATTTCACAAAGGCTAAATGTCAGTATAGAACAAATGTCACAGATACGTGGCATACACATTAAGGCTTGACATTTTGGTTTAGAGCAGTAGAAATAATAATATTAATAATAATAATCCATTTTTTTTTAAAGTGCCAGTTGAATTTTGGCTCTTAGTTATCAGGCTTCCAGGCTTGGCTCTGAAGTAATGCTTTATTGAAACAGATTTACGATTCTAGTTTGCGCTGTGCCTGAAGTAAAGCACGTCTGCCATTGGTTCAGGCCTGACGACTCCAGGGAGAAACTCCTCCTAATGTCTCGTCCTGATCAACCCCCCACCAGACTACATTTAACATGCCAATTGGACCCACAAGCACAAGCTATTATATCACAGCGGTGGTGAATGTGGGCCACGGGGAATGTCACAATATGGAAATCTACAATGTAACCTCTAGGCTGAATCATATGGATATCAGTTAAATGTCAAATAATTGAGGAACAGACTTCCAATAAAATAACATTTGTGATTGCTTTCTGAATTGAAAGGTTTGTATGGAATATACAATATGGATACAATAGGGATGTGGAATTCCTTACCCATAAACATCTGAAGCATTGATAGCTTCTCAATTTTTAAAAACAAGCTTAAGTACTATCAGAACAAATCTGCAACCTTTAAAGGGATACTTCACCTCTGAAAAGATGAATGAATATTTAAAATGGGTCATTTATGTAGAAAAAATGTGAAATTATTTCTGAATTTTGAGCTTTCTAGACTGAGAAAAGCCAGAAAATGTATTTTTAGCTTATGTGGATGAAAGACAACAACTCCCAGAATGCACTTGCATCGCTGCCATAGGAGGCCACGCCTACCGGTAACAGCGCGCAGTAGTTAAACAACGGCTGCGCCCCAATACCTCCCCTTACCCTAGATTTCTGCCCTAACCCTTGTTTTTGCGCGTTCTCGTGTAGGGGTAGGGTGTCCCAATACTCCAAAGAGCAAGGGGGAGTGCTATTCTCCCCTTAAAATCAACCCTCAAAACATAGTGCGGTCCGATGCAGGCTTAAAACGAAGTGGAAGATGAAATTACCCAGGATACCTTGCGAACTCAGCGAGCCGGTCAAATTTTTCAACTAAGATGGCGGACACCGCTGGAAAGGAACAATTTTATTTTAAGTATATTTTCGCAAATACGCATGTTAAAATGTCGAAATATGTTGGAATATGTTAGTTTGATGCACATCCAATGGACTGTTGAGTTTTCAACACTAATGTTAGAAAATATTTCACGAAGCTATCTGACGATGTTCATATGATATCTGCCGAGTGCTTCAAAAGCAAATCAAATATACATCTGATCTGGGTAAGTTAGTTAATCTAATTTTATTTTCGATTTTGGCTTCCAAGGATTATAAAAAGAAGATATGTGAGGTAAAATTATTCAAAACTAGCCGCGTTCGTCTAGCGCATCATCTTCCCTTCACAGCGCGCTGTCATTTCTCTCTAAACCCAAACCTAACGTCAGAATCAGCACTGAGCACAATCGGTGATTGTTGTAAAGTGCAGTGTCTGCGGTTTCTAAATTGCGGGACATTGGTGGTAAAAACAGCTACTAAAAGCACAATGATCCGCGCAAGAGACGTTGCCCCGGTTCCCATGGCGGCGCGCGCGCGTTCGGAAACGGATTGCAACTAACGTTAGACAAGCAAACTTTGGGTTTTGTGTGCGCTTCTAAACGATCAGATACAAACAAATATATGGCAAAATTACCGGAAATGCGTCTTCTATATTCCACATGTCTTCTCTGTTGATTCATCAGATGTAGATAAACGAAAACAGCCCACACAACAGGCAACACAACAACTGGAACCGGCAATTTTATGAATGAAAATAGTAGTAGAAGTAAGTAGACCCTTTGACGCTGCGCGTGACGTATTGAGGATTGCCGCGCTAATTTGCATATAGTGGTGTCCCATTTCATAGGGAAAGATCTTCAACTCCACTTCCCTCGTTGAGGGGACTTTACTTTCGAGGGCACTCAAAACCAAGTGGAAGTTTTAAGGGGGGAGAAATGGGACAGGGCCAACAAGTCTAGGCTACTAGTGAGTCTCCATGATGAGTCTGCCCGGGGTTTCGAGATCGCCCAAAATGACCGGGATTCGGCTTTTGCGTTCTACAGTCGCCATTCATCATGTTTACTGTGGCGAGCAGGACGAGACGAGGGAGAACGGCGCGAGGCCGGTGGCGTGATTACCGATGAGAGACACCTGTGAGACGCACCGGTCTCGGATCTCTCACGGAGGAGCGGGAATTTTCTTAGCAATGTTAAAACACACATCAACCTATCACTTGTTTAGCGTTCATGTAAACACGACATTCAGATTCACCAATCGGAATGAATTCAGTTAGACTGAAACAAAAGGTGTGCATGTAAACAATGAATGGCGACTGCAGAAAGCAAAAGCTGAATCCAGGACATTTTGTACGATCTCGACGGCCGGACATGTCCGGGAAAAAGAGGATGAATGGTAACCCCTGCTACTCAGCTTTCTCCTACTAAGTTACTCGGCTTTCTCCACAGAACAAGACCCTGCTAGCTTAGCTTAGCTTCCAAAAAAGATGTCTGACACTATGTGTACATTCTGTGAGTGAGATCCCTTTATGGGCGGGTTGGAAACATGCGGGACAACCCCTACTACTGACTGTAGTCTTTAGCCTCTGGCCGATTTACGATTTTTGCGTCATCGGAGGATTTTTTTCCAGACAAAAAATACATAAATCTCACGTCTCAGGGGGATATGAGGGTGGAAAGCACGGTAATTTGAAAATATTACAGGTTTTCTACTAATACAAAGCTTAATGCTAAATCCTGAAGTATCCCTTTAATGACTGTGTTGCAAGTTAGATGTTGAGCACATCAGCTTTACACAGGAGCATGTTAAGGGCCCTATTTTAAGGATCTAAGCTCATGGTATAAAGCGTACTCTCCGAATGCGTGTCCGAATCCACTTTTGTAAGTTTAACGATGGGACAAATGGTCGGCGCTCCCCGCGCATGGTCTGTTTTATATACTGATCTTGTCAACCTTGCATCCCTGGATATATGTATTGTGATGTTTTATGTGGTGTATATGTAATATTGTATGGTATTTTATTTGTTTACCTGCCCAGGGACAGCAGATGTAAATTAGCTATTAGCTAACTGTGGTGCAATTACTTTTAATTGTGCATTGTCCCTGTAAAAATAAACAATAAAATGAAATTAAATGAATATTTTAGATAATTTATGACTGTGAGCATGCATTTTTTAATTGAATTGTATCATCAGATTTTGGTATATAAATAATTTGTTGATCCATTTGACAATCAGAACTAGATTAATAACGCATCTCCATTGGGACTATTAAGGGGTTAATAGGAAATGAATTATCATTTCTGGACAGAATCTATTAATCCATGAACAGGTCAGAGGAAACCATTATAATCAAGCTTCTAGTCTCCTACATAATCGCTCATACTGTGAAATCCGAGCACACTTAAAACTAGAAATTGCTTGTTTATATTTAATTTTTAATGATCAAAGCTTTTATGTTTGTGCACTCAAAGACTTTCTTCTGCTCCTTTTTAAAATGTATTTAGCAATGTCATAACAAGAGAAAATGATACATTTTAATTTTTTTAATTAAACTAACTTAACCATAAAATTACATTTTGACAAGCACCAAATAATTATTTGACACAAGACATAAAGCACACATTATAATCTATAATACTTTATTTTTTTTTAAATCAGATAACATATGGCAATCATGCTTTTATATAACACCATCTAAAGACATTTATTATATATATATTTTTCTTTACATAGAATATTTTACATTAGGCCCAAACAGTTAGAAATATACAAAACAATATTTTGTTCGACTAGACATTTGATCTATTCTCTTATAATCTTCCATCATTGTTATTCATTTGTTATTACTATTCTTTTTTACATTTCATAAAGATATGTGCTTTAGTTTCTGAGATCGATGCATTATTGCAGTAAACAGCAAATAATATAAGGTTCTTCAACAAGACAAAAACCTCAAAACGGACATCCACAGGTACTTTTACACGGTACAGTTTCACAACATTGTTTCAGAGAGAAATCTGATGAATGGTAAATTTATACAATTTCACAAAAAAAAAAAAAAAAAAAAAAAAACTCTTATTGATTGCACATTTTCATCAGACGTCTTGCAGAGAATAAATCGACTAATTAATCCAGACCAGATCTCTGTCACGTAGCTGCCGTAGAAGCAAACTAACAGTGTTCATTTTCAGATACCTTTGTGGCTTGTGAACTTAAAGCTTTGTGCTTTTCACCAGTGGCATTTCAAAATAAAACAGTGGAAATAAAACACTCACTTCTCTCTGTCTGTCTCTCTCACACACACCACACACACACACACACACACACACACACACACACGCCTTATTTCATGTAAATGATTTATTGCCCAACTAGTCTGTAGATTTAAAAAGAACATAATTTTTCTTTACATTTTCCTCATTCGAACGACGGCTTTGTCTGTTTTTGACACATAGTGCTGGTTTTCAACGATGTCTGAAAAAAATGACCCTAGAAACCATGGCAACAGACTATAGCTTCTGCTCAGGACTGATTATTCGCTGAAGGCTGCTCACAGCTATAATCGTTTTCGATCCAGGAGAGCAAATTTTGGTCACTTTCGCCATTTTTCCTGAGGAGTGGCACGCAAATGTGGTGAGCAGGATTAACAGTGGTTTGGCGGGGTACGTCTGCCCCAGAAACGATTTTTCGGACCCTGTGCAGTGATACGGCGCGACGCAAAACAGTTTTTAAGATCTGTCAGTAGCATAAACATGAATTTGGTCCTTCTTACTCTTACATAGAAAACATGTACTAAAATGATTCTAAAAAACACATACAAAGTTATTTTTTGTCTTAGAAAAAAAAAAAAAAAAAAAAATAGTAACAGTCTTTTTTGACGTCAGTTTGCCCCCGCGGCTGGTAATGCATGACGGCCTGGGGCGTTTGTAAACCCAAATCCATACTGGTCTTGTGCTTGTCAGGGTTTCGGGAGAAAAGGGCTGTATTTTAAACTGTAGAGTCTTGAAAAGTGTATTCTGGCTATTTAACCTTGACGTCCAAGGTTCAGTCTCGGCCCGTTGCACACTCCCATATTCTTACTCGCTGCTTTTATATAGCTATATAGATATAGTATATATAATTTTTTTTTTTTCAGATACAATCAGATACAATTCGATTCTAACCTACAACTGCATTTTAATACATTAATTACATGTAATATCAAATTAACACTGTGCTGTTGGAATTACATTGGGATGCCAAATCTTGAATTATCATTTAAATCCTGTGCTTACACTGTGACCCTTTGTTTTTTGTTTTTTTAGAAAGACTAATATCTTGCATATGAAATACAGATTAACCATAGAACATTGCTGGATAGATTTTTTAGACCATACGTATATATATATATGTATATATGTACCAAAAGAAGTCAAACTGTAATCAGGTTGGTGTTCCCTCGGAGGTAGGTGAATATACTTTAGACATGGAAGTCCTTGGTTGTGATCGACTCTTTAATTCTCTCTCTGAACGCTGACCTTTGATAATTGGGGTGAAGCGGGAGGACGGTGGTTAGATGTAGGCCTCGTCGTTGGCTGGGATGGGGTTTTCCGGTTGTTGTTCGGGTCCGTTCTCTTGAGTCCGAACCAACGATGTGGGCTGGATCATTATCCGAAGGCGCTGCAAACGGGAAGGAAATTCGTCAGCTGCCATTTCAGGAAAGACAGACTACGCTCCAAAATCCTTCGTGGGATTGATGGACGTTGAGAGTATATAGACAAGTAGCCTATGTTATTTTGTTCATTTTATTTTTTTATCCATTTATTTATCCAGTTATAATAAAAAATGTAAATGCTGTTTAAACTTGTGTAACGATTTTTGATAAATAAAATTACAACTACACTAAAAAAAGCTGGGTTCTTTGAACAAATATGGACAAACCCAACCATTGGTTTACATTTACATTTAATCATTTAGCAGACGCTTTTATCCAAAGCAACTTATGAGGAAAGCAATAGAAACAGTTGATCTAACAATAGGACAACAATATGCAAGTGCATACTTCCCAGTTTAGTGTAACGCAGTTATTTTTTTATTTATTTGAATAGATATAGAATAAGTAAAGAGAAAATAAAGTGTTAGTATTAGTGGATAAAGTGTTGCCGAATTCATTTTTAAATAAAATATTTTAAATCAACGGTTGGGTTTGTCCATATTTGACCCAAACTTGGGTTGAATCAACCCAGGATTTTTTAGATTGTACAGCAAATAACGTACAAATGCAAGAGTGAAAGCAGAAATCATGAGCTTGATTGGTACAATTAGGATGCAATTGAAGCCAAATCTAAAATAGTGTGTCAGGAGGATTATCACAAGCTACGACCACAGTGAACTGAGATTGTCTTAGAAACCCGAGGTACTGGAAGACACCTTCAGCAAAATCTCTCATTTCTACAATCAGTCCAAGTCGTTGATTGCATGCTCAAATGGCAAGAAGTGAAGACTAATTGATGCAATTAGAATGAATCCAATAGCCACGAAATAGAAACAGTGCATGCTTCGCCCCATGCTGGAACATCTGCATTAATAATGCATGCAATCTGAATCATTTACCCCACTGTCGTCAGTGGAGATACTTTCATGTTCCCTGACTCTCGCACCTGTGGCTGCGAGGACATGCAAACGGTAGCGATACCTCTTTATATGAGCCCTTCAGGGTGAGGAACATGTAGCCCATGTATCCCGGGATAAGAACCATCGATGACAGGGCCATGCACCAGCCCACGCCTTGCCCCCACTTCGGGAACACGTAATTGTTGAGTTTGAGCGGGACCATCTGAACGGCGCTGAAGATGAACACACCCTACGACAGAAGGAACAAACAGTCAGTCCGAAATTTCATCTCGAAAATGCTTCCGATGCACGAAGACTCGGTGAATCAACTTACCCCCACAATCAAAGGAGTGAACACGACCCAGCACAGCTTCCACCAAATGCAGGGCTGGTAGCCAATCATCTCCTCAATATTGCCGTAGAATTTATTGACACCTGCAACAGGCACAAAAACGAATTAAGAGACGAGTTATATGCTTACAATTTAGGGTGTGCATGAATATTCAATCTGTAAATATTACGGGTGTAGCGATACCCTCATGTCACGATTCGATACATATCACGATACTGAACTCACGATACCATATTATTGCGATACTCCAAGACACATGATAAAAGGTTAACAAAAAAAATAACTGTTTATTTATTATTCTGTTGATTAAAATGCTAAATTTGGGATTACATTGTGTGTGTAAATGAATAGTCTTGGACTTGGTGCTGAAACCCAAAGCACAGGACAATACAGACACCAGAATGACAATATTCATGATTCTGAAGATGAAAATACAGAATTATTGTAGACGAATATGCTTTCACTGTCACTGACTAGATATATTTAAAATAATGTAGGACACTTTTACTGGTAACATCAGACATCTGGCATTATCAGGACACACAAATATCCCCCACTGCATTATTATACATTATATTCAACATTATATATAGTAGTTTAATGTAGTACTGACACTAAAACTCTGAACACTTGAATTTTCTCACACAGTAATTTTCATTTTGGGTGATCTACACACAATACATATTGACAATATCCACAATATATATTGTTGCATTTTTGTATTGCGATATATTGTGACACGATATATTGTTACAGCCCTAGTCATTATTAGCCGAAAAATAAAAGTACTATTCAAATTTTACTACATTGCTTTGCTGGTCGTAAATGCATGATAAATCCCAAGCACTAAAACTCGCAGTTATAACTAAATGCACTGGGTGGCGCTGTGGAGTGTTTAAAATAAAACCTTAAGGTATAATGTAAGCTTGTTGTGTATATCGGCTAATCAGAAATGGCGACAAAAACGTGATGAATCTTAAACACGAACATCTTTATAGTTAAACGTCATTTAAATAAACGAATATTCGATTTTTATGAGCTTATATATTCGAATGCGATATTTGTGAAAAATGCCCATTCCTAGTTACAATGCATGAGTTTGTGGAGGATTAATGGAGGTCTGCGCCTCGCTTCATAAATGCAATGCAGAATGGTGCTGTAGTTTGCATAATCAAGCCTGCCATGCACAACAATTAAGATTCTACAGGTTCATATTCATTCAAATCAACTGACTGTGGAAATGAGTCTGGCACCAAGATTAGCATGAATTATATTATCTGTGATAATAATTAGCATGCGTCGTGTGTTATGTCTGGATGTGAAGAATAAAAAGCAAATGAATTAATAATTACAAAAACCTATAAGCAAAGCATTATTTGATTTCAATGATAAACAGATTAACACATTTCAGATGTATTCACTTTATAAATGACGTCGTTTTCAAAAAATATTTTAAAATGCATGTTAAATGTCAGGTCACTTCAGATCATGCTTGAAATATCAACTTCGGCTTGGAAAAAGGAAATGCATTGATTTATTCAAATTTTTTGGCATATTTACCATAGAACCAGGATATGGAGACGCATTCAAAGAATACCAGGAACAGCAAACACATTCCACTGGCAGAATAGTAGTCGAACAGTTTGAACACGTAGAGACCACCCTGTCGAGAGAAGAATCGCCTTGGTTAGCAAGCCATGCGGATCAGATGGGTTTAGAAAAGCTCTCTCTCGTCTCGATGGCAGTGTTTGCGGGTTTCAAAGGCGCTTGATACGTGGTAACAGCGATGAGAATTAGCAGAACAAGCTTTCTCTTCTCTGCTTTGTGCAGTTACATGACTGGCCTGAAATGTATGCAGTATATGGATGAGGATTGAGCATTAATGCATATCTAACGGAGCAACTTAGTGAGTTTCTGTATTACCACAAGCACTTGTGTTCTTTATTAAGTCTACAGGAAATGATGATAACAACCCATTTTACTTCTCTAATGTGAAGCATTTCTAAGTTCAGCTGCCTGTTCAAGAAGAAAAAACCCAATAGAAATGGACTGGATCATTGCAAGTTAAAGTGCATTGTGGATTCATATTCATTTATGCTGACTTTAAAAGACAAACCCCAAAAGTCTTATTCCATTACTTTCCTGTACATCATCTAATCTTACCCTAACGTTTCATCTAGATAACTGTTTTTATTTACTTTATTATCTATGAAATAGAAATAATTGATTGCTTTTTTTCTACAGCGTCCAAGTCTTCACTAGCTTTTATCTAACAGTTTGAGGTTATATAGTGGTTGAACACTTCAGATTCATCACATATCCCAGCAAAAAACACTCAAATGCTTCTGTCCTATTAATGCAGCTTCAAGAGCTCTTATCCTGCCCTGTTTATGTATTTTTACCATATATCCCGTTACACGGTTCAGAATAACACCAGCCTCCAGCTCTCGATGTGAAACGGGTGTAAAGATGAGATGTGTGCATTAACCTGTGTGATGTTTGACAGGCCGATCAGATACGACACCAGGCAGACGGCAGCGATGAAGATCTCTCGTCTTCCTCGTAACACGCGGGGAAACTCGTCCACAAGAGCCGTGATGAAACCCTCCACCGTACAGAACTACACACAACACAAGAGCGATTGGTTTAAGAGATATATGGAGATTAAAACAGGCTTGATTTGGCCATGACCTGAACATGTGCTTGAGTTGGTCATCTCTAAATAACCTGGGTTTTATTCAAGTCAGAAATACTGTCTGAATTCAGAATATCATGCGTCACATTAAAGGGTCAGTTCACCCAAAAAATGAATATTCTGTCATTAACTACTCTCCCTGATGTCGTTCCAAGACGTTTGTTCATCTTTGAAACACAAATGGAGAACTTTTCAATGAAATCTGAGAGATTTCTGTCCCTCCATTGACAGTCTACGCAACCACCACTTTAGGTGAGGTAGTAAATGAATGCATCCTTAAAATAATCCATGTGACTCCAGTGTTTTAACCTCAATTTTATGATTTGTCTGCACAAAAAAAAAACAACAACCATAATTACCACTTTACATCTACATTCATGCATTTGGCAGACACTTTTATCCAAAGCGGCTTACATTGCATTTCAAGGTACACATTTACATTCTTGTCAGTTCTTTGTTCACACAATATTAATCTCCAACGAGAGTTCACACAACGTCTTCTCTCGCGTCAACACAACATGCATGCATCGCGGTGCTCTCGTGATTGGACGTTTGTGATTAATATTTTGTAAATAAAGTGGTCAGTTATGTTTTTTGCACAAACAAATCACCCACGTCGCTTCATAAAATCGAGGTTTAAGGGATACTCCACTTTTTTTGGAAATAGGCTCATTTTACAACTCCCTCAGAGTTAAACTGTTGAGTTTGACCGTTTTTGAATCCATTCAGCCGATCTCCGGTTCTGGCGGTACCACTTTTAGCATAGCTTAGCATACATCATTAAAGTGGACAAGACCATTAGCATTTCTCAAAAAAAAAAATGACCAAAGTGTTTCGATATTTTTCCTATTTAAAACTTGACTCTTCTGTAGTTACATCGTGCACTAAGACCGACGGAAAATGTAAAGTTGCGATTTTCTAGGCTGATATGGCTAGGAACTATACTCTCATTCCTGCGTGATAATCAAGAAACTTTACTGCCTTACCATGAGTGCAGCAGGCGCAGGCACTTAGTCCCGGTCACGTTGGAAGTTACCCAGCTGGGGACTATTTTCAGGCGCTGCGTCATATCATTACGCCTGCTGCACTCATGGTAAGGCAGTAAAGTTTCTTGATTATCACGCAGGAATGAGAGTATAGTTCCTAGCCATATCAGCCTAGAAAATCGCAACTCTACATTTTCCGTCGGTCTTAGTGCACGATGTAACTAGAGAAGAGTCAAGTTTTAAATAGGAAAAATATCGAAACTCTTTGGTCATTTAAAAAAAAAAAAATGCTAATGGTCTGGTCCACTTCAATGATGTATGCTAAGCTATGCTAAAAGTGGTACCGCCAGAACCGGAGATCGGCTGAATGGATTCAAAAACGGTCAAACTCAACAGTTTAACTCTGGGGGAGTTGTAAAATGAGCCTATTTCCAAAAAAAAGTGGAGTATCCCTTTAATCCACTGGAGTCACATGGGTTACTTCAATGATGCATTTACTACCTTTCTGGGGTTTGAAAGTGGTAGTTGCGTAGACTGTCAATAAAGGGACAATAATCTCTCAGATATCATCAAAAAGATCTTTTTTGTGTGAACTATCCCTTTAGGACATTAGGTTACAACAGCTGTGATTTTAAGGGTTAGAGAAGTGAACATTTATACCAAAAGTATACAGTATCACAGTTCATTAAGAGATATAATTTGACTTACCTCCCTTTCTCTAGCTTAGTTTTTATTTGAAAAAGAATCGAAATGAAAGGCTACTTCACAGAGATGTAGAACGACTAGGCCATATATGCATGCCTGTAAACACATGTACGGTAGTGTGCAAGAGTGAAGCATGTTCTTTACCTGACTGTCAATGCCAAGCATGAGCAACATGGAGAAGAAGAGAATAGCCCAGAGTGGTGAGATGGGTAACTGTGTGACGGCCTCCGGATAGGCCAGGAACGCCAGACCCGGCCCTGGAGAACACAACATCCGTGTGATGGCCAAGACTTCCAGGAATACAGCTGTGACATACATGTATGTTCCCTTTTGCGTTCGCTTTTACTGTGTTCTGTTCCTGTGTGCCTGTGTTCCCTTTGCTAGATTGTCTTCATGGTTTTTGTTTGCGTTTCTGGTTACGTTATTTATCCCTGTGTATTTAAAGCCTCTGCTCATTCAGTTTCTTTGTCTGGTATTGTCTATGTTACGTTTGAAAAACATAAATCTCTAATGTTGGTCAGTTTTATGCACAGCACTTTGCATAGTTTTATTCATCAAATGTTTGTTGAAAGGGGATGCATAACCGCTAGAAAATATTGATCGTAACAGTAAACCTCAAACTAAATATTAAAAAAAGCCGTTTTATTTACAATGCATTTTATGACGTTTGTATTTGCAACTCTGTTACTAAAAACCCTGATGTGTCTGACGCTCGGCATTTTCATATTATTGTTGCATTCAATGTTTTTTTATTTTTTTTATTTGATTAAATAAACAATAAATGATCAAAATGTATATACAAGAAAAAATTATTTCTGATTATTATTATTATTTTACAATAATTTTGGTAGCAAGGTTGATGGTTGATCTCGCAAAATGCATAATTGAGTTTGTTTATGTGTCTTCATGTCATGCTGCAGAAATTAAGGGTCTCAATGTTATTTATTTATTTGTTTATATTGTAAAGGGAATAAATAATATAACAGACTGATGTGCAAAATGTTGGACAGAGCTGAACATTCCATTTTTTGCTTATTTAAATTAGTTAATAATTAAAAACACATTTTACAGAACAGTGCAGCAGATCATATCAGTTTCAGCACGTTGTATGATTTTGATTTTGGTTATTAGATGCAGTCGTGAAGGTTGAGGCCATATTCATGATTTTTTTGTTTCTAGTTACCGTGCTAGGTTAATTTATAATAGTTTGTGACTTTAATGCAAAAGAAACAAATCAAAAATCATGCACATATTCATGGAAAGTGCCATTGTTTTGTACAGTACTGCTCCCATCAAATGCAAGACTGCTTATGATTGCTCATTGACTAATAAAGGACACCAGATGCCAAAACACTGTGTGTCTTCAAGAAGGTCTTTATCCAGTGATCAAGCTGAAACCCATCATAATTACCTGACGCAGCCACGTCTGCTATGGGCCGCTGTGTGATGTGAGCCATGAAACCTACGATCGAGAAAATGACGAATCCAGCGAACATACTGGTGAAGGAATTGATGCAGCAGACGATGATAGAATCTCTGAGAAACAGACCAAAGCATGGAAAGCAGCGGTTTAGTTATGTATCCCACACTCTCAAAAATAAAGGTTCTTTATTGGCATTGATGGTTCCATGAAGAGCCCGTTGCAAAAAATAAATAAATGCATACCAAGTGGAGTTATTTTAAGAACTGATCACTGAAAGGTTCTCTGAGGAACCGAAAAGGGTTCTTCTATGGCATCACTGCGAAAACCCTTTATTTTTAAGAGAAGATTGTCTATCTATCACACTGAGGAAGCATTTTGTGTAGGCAAAAACTGTTTCAGAAATGCTTGGCTGTTTTGAGATACAAAACACAGGGAAAAAAAAGACTTGTCAAGCTTGTGTCTGTACAGATCAAATTAGAGTTGCCATTTTGAATGCCCCTTAATAAATCTTACAATTGCTGCATACTTGTAAACATTGTTGTTGAACGGGTTGTAGCTCCCGAGGGCGATGAGAGAGCCCAAACCCAGGCCGTACGAGAAGAAGATCTGAGTGGCAGCGTCCAGCCACACCTAAGAGGAGACATCAGCAGATTATACGCCTGTGAGGACATGTCTATTACGCTACGATAATTACACAGCGCTCTACCTCGGATTCTTTCAGCTTGCTGAACTCGGGCGTGATGTAGAACAAAATGCCCTCTTTCGCTCCAGGCAGCGTCACTCCACGGATGAACAGGATGAACAGCATGAAATACGGGTATGTCGCTGAGAAATATACCACCTGAAACACACATCAACAGCCTTGAGGAAAACGCACGTCTGCTTTGATATTGTGCGATAACGATAATCTAAAGAAAGAGCATTACGAGAGCTGCGTAAAGCATGACGGTACTTGCATGGATTGTGATCTCAAAGCCTTAATTGAAGGCCTACTTTTAAATTTCAGTCTTTTCAAATTTTTTTGAATCAACATGCACCGATGCTATATGTTTCTAAATGTCATAATCACGTTAACTAACAATTCATTGCTTCATTGAGCTCATTGTTTCTGCCTTAAATGATTACATTGTTTAAATGAGTAAATTTTTCGCTAACTGTGATTTGTATTTCTGATATGCGTAACTTAAGACAGTTTCCTCTGATAACAGATCACTCTAAATTATAATGTGGACTCTGTAAAGCTGCTTCGAAACTATGTGTATTGTGAAAAGCGCTATACAAATAAATGTGAATTGAAAAATGTGAATTAATTTGTTTTATTTTTGTGTGTGCAAGGGCTTTCTTACCTTTCCAGTCCAGCCTACGCCCTTCCAGATACAAAAATAAACCAGGACCCAGGCGATGGCCAGTGTTATTGCTAGTGGCAGTCTTATCTCTCCCGGCTTCTCCAAACCATCCGTCATCTGATGCATGTTCCGTCTGAGAGAGAATAAACATTATTAGAGAATGCAGATGAATATAATGCGTATCTATCAACCCACGTAACCCACAAACAGAGCAAGTCTAATTGCTGATGCACAACATTCAACTAGGGTTGTTTGCCAAAAATAGCACAATAGCCGCATTTTTGAGAAACAACACTGCTTCTTTTACACGGCCGAGGACAAAAGGAAAGTGTTTGCATGTTGCTTGAATACCAAAACGTTTTTTTTTTGTTTGTTTTTTTTAAAGGCCTTACTCCCAGAACTCCACGACGGCGCTCGTCATGTTGATGGTGTTCGCCTGGCTGTAGTTTGAGAAACATTTGTCTGTATTCCAAGGGTTATCACAAGATTTCCAGGGGAGCTCCTGAAACAGGACATTTCAAACAGGACAAGTCAGTTCTAGTCTAGTTATAGTCACGAGCTATTATGATGCCAGACCGCATGTACTTACTGTGGTGAATGAGTTATACAGATAGTAAATTGCCCATGCAATTATGACTATGTAGTAAATGTTAAGCCAGAACGACAGGACTGCTGCTGCCAGGCCAACACCTACGGAAACATATGCGCTATAATAACTCCAATTTTTTTTGGACATGGACACAGTGCGACTGTAACACAGCATCATTTACACGCATCTAAACGGGGTTTTTTAGTAGTTAATCATGTTGGTTACCTTTGAACATAGGGGCCAGTTTCCACACTCCAAGACCCCCGATGGACGTGTACTGACCGAGAGACGTTTCCAGAAGAAACAACGGGACCCCAGCAAATATGAGGGTCAAAAAGTAGGGAATCAAGAACGCCCCTATACAGACAGAAGAGTAATATAATGAGACACATTCAAAATATGCATCCGTTTATAAAATCCACTCTTTAGGGGATTGCACTTCCAACGATCGCGCATATCCAGCGCAAATGTTATTGAGTGATTTTCGAAATCAGATTTTTTTTTACTCCGTTTGTTTCGAGGGGGGAATAAATGGTAAAAACAACCAGGATTTTTTTTCTTTACCTCCTCCGTTTTTTCCGCATAGATAAGGAAATCTCCAGACATTGCCAAGTCCAATGGCATAGCCAACACATGACAGAAGAAAGTCAAATTTCCCCTGCCACGTTTCTCTGTCAGGAATGTCATTTTTCTTCTGAACTTTGACCACCAGAGTTTTTGGTTTATCATTGGCGGTGGACGCTTCGGTGACCTCTGTTAGCACGTGTCCATCGGAGGCTTTGGTGCCGTTCGTGGCCATGTCTCTGGGTTTGGTCCTGGCGGTCGGACGGAAGAGTTCAGCACCGGTCCACGTAGACAGCAGCTTCGCGGTTCGATTAACCAACGATTAGAGTCAAAAAACGCCAATAAAGCTTGACACTGACCTGAAAACCATTGAGAGAAAGTGGCATTTAGATGTACACATTTTTGTGTTCGTCACATGCATTTTATCAATACAATAATATTAAGATAAAAAACAAAACAAAAACATTGAATAAAATAAGATGAAATAGCATACTAAATAAAATACAATTTGGTGCATGTGAGTTTAGCGCGCGCGGCGTTAAAAGCGCGTCTGTACTTATTTGTTTATTTTTACATAACTGAAATAATTGACGATGTGCATTTCTGTTATCTAAAACTTCTCTGTGGTGGTGTGCAAAATAGTTAGGCTAGAGGGCAAATTATTTGCATGCATTCTGAATTCAAATTATTCAAACGGTGGATTTGAAATCATCTTCTCACGAACAAACGACAGATCACACGTTATGTCAAACCGTTCGAATAATCTCGTCAAATTCTAATTTAGAAAGTTCGAAGTTCCAAGCGCGCGACGCGTTTGCAAAAGCCCAGAGTTGCACGCGCACAGACCGGCGGTGAGCTCGCGCTGAAATACGGGCTCAAAAAGTCGCGCAAAACTGTCAAGTTGCTTTTTTTATCGGGATACATGAGCGCGAGACTAAAATATTGATTAAACAAAACGCAAAACAAAAACTAAAATCTGCATCCGCATCCGACAAACATCGCGTTTTTCAAGCATTAAAAGTCAGGCAGACGTGTGTTAAAACAGTGCGGTTTAGATGTTCAACTTTCAAATAACTCAGATTTTCACAAAACTATGAAAACAAAAGCATTAAAATGACTAGTTTTATAGCAGTTAAATATGATCTACTTACACCGGAACAGTTTTCCTGCCAGTTTGGTTGCGGCGGCGCGTATCCGTGGGTTCCTCTCAAATTCCAACTCTTGGAATTTTACTTGTCCAAACCAGTGCAAAATGTTTCCATAAAGTCAAGTGAGGCAAACAGCTATCCTGAGGGGAAAGGTGAGTGAGGGTCTGGTGGTCTGGTGCTGTCCAGTTGTGTGGTGCTGAAGGACAGGGGAAAGAGCCAGAGACAGGAGCAGCTCCTCTACCGTGAGCGTCCAGAGATGTTACATGAAGCACACACCGTCACTCTCAATGTCAGCTCAAAGTCGACCCTCCCCGAACACAACATCTCCACCACTGAAATCCCAGACACTGCATGGCCACCTTCTATCCTCAACGCTCCTTATATGCTTTGTATATGTTTTTTTCTTTCTTTTTTTTTTTTTGACCAACTTGCATTGCTCTGTGTATGAGAGAGATCGCGTGTTTTATCAATTGACGGACACTGCCCATTCACTGTAATTATGATTTAATCGCGCAATAATGTAAGTCTTCTCGGAGGTTGTATGCATATTGCTCTAATAAACATGTGAATGCATTTGGCGCCGACAAAATGTTTTTATTTTTTTATTTTTATTTTTTTACTTAAATACAAGAAGAAATGTTACAATTTTAAAGCACAACCTCTTGTCATTAAACAAATTTGCTAGACAAGAGCAACTTTGACTACTTTTTATAGTCGTCACAAATAATTATAGCCAGGCTGATTATTTTTCAGCATGGATGAAAATCCATGACGCATATAGTTCTGTCAGTTCTAAAATCTTCCAACAAGCCTCGTCAATAGATAATAAACTTCATACATGTTCTGTTCTGAATGATTGTTAATATGGTGTAAAATATATCTAAGTAAAATTAGCAGAAAAAAACAAGAAAAAAAAAAGAAGATTAGCGTTGCATGCAATGGTATCAGCCATTAAAAAACCTGCTACAAAAATGACGTAACACATGTAGTGTCCTGTTACATGTGATTTTAATTAAGTGCAATAGCAACAATACGTACAAGCATGTGAATTACTCAGTACTTACTTGTAATGTAATTACTCTGCAAAATAAACATCAATGTGATCAAAGGGTGATCAAACAGGGTTTTTTTTTTTTTTTTTTGTCTGACCTGAAATCAGGCCTACTTCTCTTTGTATATTTTCATAGTTCAAAACTGGATCGAGCTAAAACAATGCACCACAGAAAACAAATTCTGGGTTGAAAAAGGCCTGAACTAATTTACTCTCTGAAAAAAAAAACAGCAGTTTCCAAAGTGTCAGATTGGGATGACGATGCCAGTCATTCTCTGGATTTCTGGTAAACCGTGATAAGGAAGTCAGTCAATAAGGAGAGTCTGGGGGTGGGAGATAAATTGAAAACTGGTCTTATAATCTTCTTAGCTGACTGCCTCCCGAAATAAAATACCCTTGCGGGGAAATCTAAAGGAACACTGCGCTCAGAAGTTAACTCCTATACAACCATAATTTAGTAGTCTGTAATTAGATGTTAAAGCATTCACAGAGCAAGAAGTCTTCAGACAGGACGAGAAACACTGATTAAGGATGACAATAGAAAGGTAGAAGCAGGTCTTTAGGACCGTCATCTCCAACAGGACCGTTGATCACGTCGAACATCTTTGATGCTTCATAGAGTTGGCCATCATATCAGAAGGGTATAAAGAACATTTGGCTGGAGCTTTTGACTTTTTAGTCTGTAAAAAATGACCATGAACACACAGTGAAAAGTGCATAGTGAAGTGTGTCATTTCTTCTGTGATAATACTTTTTCCAATCCCAATTAAATTGGCAGAGACGACTAACACGTGTATTTATGTATTTTATCCATAGTGACTTACAGTGCTGTCAGGGAAAACAGTTTGCTAGAATGTTTGATCCCCGATCTATAAGCATTGAGCCTAGAGGAATGGTTGATTCTGCAAAGGTGTAGAGGATGATAACTATGAGGGAGATTTTGGGGGACAGGTGCTCAAGTAGAAAAAAAAGGGCATCCTTCTCATAATTTAAAAAAAAAAATAAACTTATGTACTGTTGAACATCTTTTAATTACATGAATTAAAGGGGCTAAATGTAGAATTCAGAAAGCCTTGTTATTAGCAACCCCGGTGGCCATTAGGTGAACTGCAGCAGCTGCCCTGATATAATCACGCTCTTTTCGTTCTTCGCTCAAAAGTAAAAAAAAAAAAAAGTAAAAAGAAGTTGGAGATAACTTTGCAGCCATATACTGTTAACGAACGAACTGCTAAAAGAGACGGTTAGATGAATATGTAAATATGTGCTCTTTCCTCTCAATAACTAAATGAGTGAGAAAACAGCAGTCCAGAAAGCATCTGATCGTGATGTGGATGTTTGCACAAGCTCTGCGATTCACCGGCATCATGTCCACAGGTGAGTTCATTAAAATTACACCGTTATGCTTGATTATAAAATATATTTGAGATTCTACATATCTGGCTCTGTGAGACTACGGTTTGAATGAAACTCTTTTTTTGCAAGACACATTGACATTACAGTCCAAAATGGCTCTTTCTATTTTTTTTGAACATTGTATAAGCATTCGTTCATTTCATGTGTCACTGAACGGAACAGAGGCTCTCGGGAGCATAAACGTCACATCCTTTTGTTTTCCACGCAAAGACATACCCAATCCTTCACATAAAAAATGTATAGACAACCTAGGAAGGTCTCATTTTTAAAGTTGTGTTACAAGCTGTCAGTGTTGGGTGTAACGCTTTAAAAGCAATGTGATTATGCAACCAGATTTGAATTATTTTTTCAAGTAATGAGTAAAGTAATGCAAAATATCGGAGTTACTTTTTCAAAAAAGTGGCGCGAGTGACGTTGTTTTCCTATTTATTGACAGACAGCTCTCCTGTCCTCATGTTGAGAGAAAAAAATAATAAAAAATAGTGAAAATGCAAACTCTGAATTTGCTCAGAATATTACGCAGACCTCCAATAATTAAATGTTAAATAGCACAAATAGACTTTATGTATTTAATCTCACTTTATTAACCAATGTCTTTGCTGCTGACCTTCGATGATCCAATTCAACCAAACTAATGGGCAAAAATGACTTTAAATAAACCGCACTTGTGTTTCTTTTTTATTTAACCTGCTGAAGTTAGAGTGTTAGACTTTCTTCTCCTGCGTCTTATTCTTCTGCGATCCAAGCGGTTTGTTTGAGCTGTTTTGAGTCTTATTCATTTCGCTTTTGGTGTGAAAGGGCTTTTTTTGTTATAAAAAAACGACAAGCAAGCCCAGCCCAGGTGAGAAAAAGCAACGCAAACGTAAATTAACACATTACTTTTCATAAACAGTTACTAAGTAACACAATTAGTCGTTTTTTTAGGGAGTAATGTAATATTGTAATGGATTTATTTTTAAAGTAACTTTCCCCAACACTACAAGCTGTTCAAACATCTGCATAAATAGATAATAAAAATCCATTTTAGGAATTATACAATCAAATTACAATTGCATAAATAATTTCACGAGATTAAAGTATGAAATATAACACAATTTGAATATAGAAATTTGGAAAATGATTACTATTAAGCTAAATATGGCCAACTAATTAACAATATCTCAGTACTTGATAAATGATCAGATTTATGCTTACATTTCCCTCATATCATAAGGGCCAAGTCAAAAGGGAGGAAAAACTATTGTAAAGCTAATTTGTGGCTAACATTAAAAACGCAACTGTTCACCAATTACTTCTAGCAGCATGACTTCATATCCACGGCCACGCTATCTTGTTCCACTTCAGTAAAGCATTAGCGCAGTTGCACAAACCGGTGCTGTCGTTTGAGAGGCATCAAAGATCAAACTTCTGCGTTTCATTCTCAACAGTATCGTAGTGGAGGGATGAGAAGCCTGAGCTGATGGCAGATGGCGAGCCAATGAGGGGTGAACTAACCTACTAATGATACAAAATGAAATTTTGCATTTAGAACCCATCTGGTTTATTCTCCCTCTGGGGAAAGAGAGCTCATACGCAGCCACACATTTGTGGACCTGTAGTGAGAATCAGAGTGTCTGGTGATTGTTGGTGGCACACATGATTACTCAACTGTGCAATGAATCTCATAACAGCAAAGGGTGGCAGTAATCTCCACCTTCTGGACCGGCTATATATCCCTTTGCATACTAGGGAAATGCTTTCTACTGTATACAGTTTGGGTCCCAAATTATACCCCTGTAATTATGTCATCTTTTATCGAACACCTGATCGTTAATGAGCGAGTTAGTTGCAAAATTGTTGAGATGTTGAATGTGAAGCTTAGCTCCAAAAAGACAAAAACTCCAAAACCATACTGGAAAAATATGTAAAATATTGTCAAGCGGAGTGTTTATTCGTGACATTATTTATGCTTATATCCTCTATTATGTGTGATATGTGTGTACAGCAATTTGATGAACAAATAAACTTTGACTTGACTTGACTTGATCTGAGATTCTCAGTAAGAAAAGACTGATTCCTTCAACGTGCTCTTGTATCTGTGTTCTTATAAAACACATGTACAAGGTGTACAGTAGTGGCCAAAAGTGAAGTACGGCTTCATAATTTATTCAAATATTATTAAAGATATGTTTAAGGTTTTGTAAGCATATTGCGTAGTTAATGCAATGAAACATGCCAAATTTTGCAGACATAATTTTTGGAAATTATGAACACATGCGAAAACAAGAGAGAACCAATGCAATATTAATAACGAATCATGTTGTATGCTTTTTCCTGACTGCTTTTTGCGTTTCTTATTGCAGAGTAAATTAAAATCTGTTGCTGTAGTTTGCCTTTTTTCCGCCAAATAACTGTCTCATACCTTAAAGGCATACTTCAGGATTTAGCATTAAGCTTTGTATTAGTAGAAAACCTGTAGTATTTTCAAATTACCGTGCTTTCCACCCTCATATCCCCCTGAGACGAGAGATTTATGTATTTTTTATCAGGAAAAAATCCTCCGATGACGCAAAAATCGTCATTTTGCGTCATCGGAGGATTTTTTGGCCAGAGGCTAAAGACTACAGTCAGTAGTAGGAGCTGTCCCGCATGTTCTCAACCCGCCCATAGAGGGTGGGATCTCACTCACAGAATGCACACATAGTGTCAGACATCTTTTTTGGAAGCTAAGCTAAGCTAGCAGGGTCTTGTTCTGTGGAGAAAGCTGAGTCACTTAGTAGGAGAAAGCTGAGTAGCAGGGGTTACCATTCATCCTCTTTTTCCTGGACATGTCCGTCGAGATCGTACAAAATGTCCGGGATTCAGCTTTTGCTTTCTGCAGTCGCCATTCATTGTTTACATGCACACCTTTTGTTTCAGTCTAACTGAATTCATTCCGATTGGTGAATCTGAATGTAGTGTTTACATGAACGCTAAACAAGTGATAGGTTGATGTGTGTTTTAACATTGCTAAGAAAATTCCCGCTCCTCCGTGAGAGATCCGAGACCGGTGCGTCTCACAGGTGTCTCTCATCGGTAATCACGCCACCGGCCTCGCGCCGTTCTCCCGCGGCCCTCAGTCTCGTCCTGCTCGCCACAGTAAACATGATGAATGGCGACTGTAGAACGCAAAAGCCGAATCCCGGACATTTTGGGCGATCTCGAAACACATTTCCGGGCAGACTCATCACGTCGGAGACTCACTAGTAGCCTAGACTTGTTGTTTAACTACTGCGCTCTGTTACCGGTAGGCGTGGCCTCCTATGGCAGCGATGCAAGTGCATTCTGGGAGTTGTTGTCTTTCATCCACATAAGCCAAAAATGCATTTTCTGGCTTTTCTCAGTCTAGAAAGCTCCAAATTAAAAAATAATTCCACATTTCTTCTACATGAATTACCCATTTTAAATACACATTCATCTTTCCAGAGGTGAAGTATCCCTTTAACCAAGTTTAAAGTTTTGCTCTTCGTAAAAATATGAAATATTTTCCTCATATGTTAATGGTCTAACCGAGCTTGTAAGATCATTAACAGCAAATATCCCCTCCAGACATCACTTTTGCTCACTATAACAACATATTTGTCTCCATCCTTTAACTTAGTGTAATTGTAAAAAGTGGTGTTATGTATTTAGTGTTGGTAACTGGGTTACTGTGCAGTTGTTTTCTTATTCTTACAACTGATACATTAAAGAGCTATTTCTACTTGATTTAGCTAATTAAAATGTGTTTTGTTGGTTAAAATGACTGTTTTTAGGCTTCTTTAGTTAATAATAATATTTTTGACTGGAATAAAACCATTCATAATTTCAAAATAATTCTTGATTTAATGAATTTGCCAGCAAGAGAAGTCTGTAATCAGCAAAATTAAGATGGTTTAGGCCAACTGATTAAAGGCATCAGGAATTAACTATCGAGGGAACAATGATTCATTGCATTTGTCCTGTTCTCATCCAGTCATACACGATATATGTTTGGGAAGTTTGCGAGGGGAGACAACATTACTTCTTTCATCCATTGAGGCGTAGAAAGCAAGGCTTGAGATGTCACATCTCCTTATGTGTGACCCCGGGCCCCAGCATGTGAGCGGTGTTCATTGGTAGGGCAGTCAGGTAGGCTTGCATGAGTCCTGCAGAAGAGGCTCAGCGCTGGGTTTCCGCTCGGCCTGAAAGACTGGGACAGACTGGCGTGTCTGTTGCTGGGTGATCAACAAGGTGGTCTGGTGCCAGTTCAATAGAGAGAGAGAGAGAGAGAGAGAGAGAGAGAGAGAGAGAGAGAGAGAGAGAGAGAGAGAGAGAGAGAGAGAGAGAGAGAGAGAGAGAGAGAGAGAGAGAGAGAGAGAACTGGGAATGGGCACAAAACAAACAGATACCTCTTCCCACAATGCAGGAATAGGAATGGGAATATGAATGCGATGGTGAACTTGTTTTAAAGATGTTTTTCTTTTGACTTTGGCATGTTATCTCCACTACAAAAGTGGCATGCAGTGTGATTTTTTCTTTTAATAATATCAGTGTTACTTTTCAAAGCAATGCATTGCAATATTGTGCTACTCCCTAAAAAAGTAACTAATTGTGTTACAATTTATGGAAGAAAGTAATGCATTACGTTACTTGTGCATTACTTTTTTTCACCAGGGCTGGGCTTGCTTGTTTGCTTTTAATAACTAAAAAATTATACTACTTACTAAAAAATACTAGTATTTTTGGCAAATGTAAAGGCCCTTTCAGACCAAAAGTGAAATGACTAAGACTGAAAACAGCTCAAACAATCCTTTCAGCTGTGCTGCCGTTCTGGGGCGTTTCCCGTACAACGCTGTAACTCGCTGCTTCACTACTATAATACGATGCATCACTGAAGAAATCATCTAGCTAGTCACGACTGTTTCCCGAAACCGTATTGTTGCAAATTGGTCGTTTAACCACATTGGTTAATGACGTCATGCAGGTGTTGGAGCAATAATACTTTTAATGAAACTGTTTGAGATCAAATTAATGCGAGATGTTCTGCTATAAATTACAGACATGCATCTGAGTATTATGTGTCAGTTTTCTTCGTTATTTTTCTTTATTTCCAGATTCAATCAAAGACTCGTTCTTACACACTAGAGCTCGTTCTTCAAACACTATACTTTAAATCTCTTGACAAACTCAAAGACGTAAATGACATTTGTATGTGTTCTAAATAAAAGACACAGGTTGCACTGAATGTCAGCTTGCTTATATTGCTCAAGATCAGGATTTATTGAGTCCACATGTCATGCAAACTGGAAACTCTGCTTCTAACCACAGCTCGAGATCTAGATCTGCCAAACACACAACTCTGCGACGCTGTTTGCGAATGTTCATTGGAACGATGGTTTTGGGAAACACACCCCTGGATCGCAGAAGAAAAAGACGCAGGAGAAGAAAGTGCAACACTCTAACTTCAGGAGGTTACACAAAAAAGAAAGACAAATATGGTTTATTTAAAGTCATTTTGGCTCATTAGTTTGGTTGAATTAGATCATCGATCGGTCAGCAGCAAAGACATTGGTTAATAAAGTGAGATTAAATACATAAAGTATATTTGTATTATTTCACATTGAATTATTGGAGGTCTGCGTAATATTCTGAGCAAATGCCTGCTCACATATGAAACGTATACAATTTATAACATTCACTTATTTTTGTTTGTTTTTTTGCGCACAAAAGTATTCTCGTCGCTTGATAAACTTAAGATCGTGCTACTGTAGTCCCTCGGACTATTTTAACGATGTCTTACATAACTTTTGGGCCGACCAGTTTCGATCCCTTAAGAAGCCTATGGAGGAGTGATCCAGCTCTCAGATTTAATCAAAAATATCTTAATTTGTGTTCCGAAGATGAACCAAATTCTTACGGGCTTGGAACAACGTGAGGGTGAGTAATTACTGACAGAATTTTCATTTTTGGGTGAACTAACCCTTTAAGGAAAATAGTTAGCCTATAAACATTACAAACTGTGATCGCAGCCATTATTACCCCTTTTCCACCAGAATGGTTCATGTTCTGGAACCAGAGCCTGTTCTGTTCTGGGTTCGGTCTGGCCTTTGTCCAGGACAAGATTGTCCACACCAGAATTTTAAACCACTGCTACACCGATGAAACCCAGCTGTACATGGTGTTCTTGCTATCTCATGGAATCTGCACGATCTGGATGAAAAAACACCATCTCCAGTATCAATCTATCAAGGATGGCTTCTCGTCTTCCCAGAAATTCCACCAACATTACGTTCATAACGCCATCCAGGGGTGTGTTTCCCGAAAGCATCGTTAGCTAACTATTATAGCAAGTTCTGTCGTTATCAGCACTTCAACGAGTCGGTGTTTCCCGGAACCATCGTTCCAACAAACATTCGCAAACAGCGTCGCAGAGTTGTGTGTTTGGCAGATCTAGATCTCGAGCTGTGGTTAGAAGCAGAGTTTCTAGTTTGCATGACATGTGGACTCAATAAATCCTGATCTTGAGCAAAATAAGCAAGCTGACATTCAGTGCAACCTATATCTTTTATTTAGAACACATACTAATGTCATTTACGTCTTTTAGTTTGTCAAGATTTTTAAAGCACCGTTTTTGAAGAGTGCGCATGTGTGAACGAGCTCTAGTGTGTAAGAACGAGTCAATGATTGAATCTGGAAATAAAGCAAAATCACTGAGAAAAATTTGAAATAGTCCTCAGATGCATGTCTGTAATTTATAGCAGAACATCTCGCATTAATTTGATCTCAAACAGTTTCATTAAAAGTATTATTACTCCAACACCTGCGTGACGTCATTAACCAACGTGGTTGAACGACCAATTTGCAACAATACGGTTTCGGGAAACAGTCATGACTAGCTAGATGATTTCTTCAGCGATGCATCGTACTATAGTAGTGAAGCAGCGAGTTACAGCGTTATACGGGAAACACACACCCCTGATTGGTAATTGTCTAATTTCTCATGGATTTCGGTTCATTTTTTTCTGAGCTGATTAATTTAGACCTTATTACCCTACAGCACCCATGGATTATTTCATTGCATCCTGCTGTATTTATCATATAAAGTGTCTTATTAATTTAATTCTCAAATCTCATGCCACAAAGGGAGAGAAGGAGGTTAATCCAAGGATGTTTGGTATCTTTGTCCTGCTTTTGTATGTGATTTGTAAATTACCACCTTCTTGGGTGAGGCCAAAGGCAATGACAATTCTTTTTGTTGTTTTTTTCTGAAATAATTTAGTTCATGTTTTTTGTCAATCAGTCTGCCATGCTCCAATAACAAGCTGTTTTTCCCAGAATGCATGTGCACATTTGATTGGTCGACACAGAGCTTCCCTTGAGTGAGTCTTGTCTGGTTGCTCTGTTTGGGGTAATGGAGGTGGGCATAAATAAATTCAGCAGTCAAGGCGAATATCAGGAGTTAATGACTTTTCCAGATCCTCCCCTCATCCCCTGCCCTCACAGCGTGATAGAGGGAAACAGACACAGCAGGCGGGGACAACGCTGCTCTTTCCTGCTAGTTTTTAAAGAATTTATTATTATATTATATTATATTATATTTCTTATATTTGTTTTTAATCCAAAGCATTATGTCTTATAATGGCTAAACTGTCGGTGTTCACATTTAATGAAAAAAATTAAAATAAAATAATAATAAAAAAAAAAAAAATAAAATAAAATAAAATAAATAAAAAAACAATTAATAAAATAAAATATAACAAAACAAAACAATAATAATAAAAAAAGAAAAAAATATATATTTACATAAAAAAAAAAAAATAATAAAATAATAATACAAAATAAAAATAATAACAATAATAATAAAATAAAATAACAATAAAAAAATAAAGTAAAATAAAATAAAATAACAATATAAAATAATAATATAAAATAAAATATTTGTGGATGGGTTGCTAGGAAACAGACTCCACTTCAGTGTTGTGATATCTATGGCCTCCTGTGGATGGACTCCACTGCAGCTGCTCAAATAGGTTCATTACGTTTTATAGAATCCCACTAAATGCCTAGATTAGAGCTCAGAGGTTAATACAGATTCAGATAAGCCTTTGAAATACTTGCTCTTTCTTCAGTAGTGCACTGACATATGTACGTTTTTGTCTTTCTTCAATTTGGAATTAATCGTCTTAAAGAAATGCATTAATTTCCTTTTGTAATACCGATGTAATGACCACAAGAGATCTGTCGATCTTTAAATATCATCCTTTTGTGCCAGTTTGGAAATATTCTGTGTTAGACTGCTTTTGTTGTCTTGACAAAGCCAATGCACTGATATCGTATTTAAGCTTATTCTGGGAACAAAATTACTTCAATTTCTCCTCCAGCTTTCAAGCTAATTCTTACAGTAATAATAATATTTGACAATATTTGCAATGCAAAAGTAGGTCTGAGTTGAAACCTTTAGCCAGTTCAGAAGTGGTCCAGATCTACAGCTCAGATCCCTTGGCTAGAGGTGTCCACATAATCTTTTGTGCAACCATTTTAGGTCACTGCCTCTGTGAGGAAGCTTCTTTTTTTTTGCAGTTACACCACCCATTGACCATCAGCATTATCATCAGCTCCGGCAAGTGACTGAGCGCTCAGGCAAAGACAAGCAGCCAGAGGCGTCTGACTGGCAGATCTCCAGAGAACAGCACAGTCTTTAGGCTCTCTTTAACCTATACAGAACCTGGGAGGTTTACTTGGGACTTGGTTCCCTTGAATAACCGAGTAAAAGGAGATTGTCACTAGCTGTTCCCATTCAAAGCTGAGAGTTTAAATTATGTACAAAATTGGAATATTGCATGAAATATTTGCGAATAAAGCACCGCTTCCATCCCATGTGTTTAAGAGAACACAACCGTCACTTCCTGAGAAATTGGCTCAAAATATCAGTAATAAAAATGAAAGTTTCTGCATTCGGGCTCTTTCTCCCTCCATCATAAATGAGTGTTTCTCAGAGCGTCAGACAAAACACAGTAAACGCTGTCATGTTCTCTTGCGTTCGGATGCTGGTGTTCGGGAACACACTCGTGTGTGTGAGACGCTTCTGGAGGGAATTAAACCCAATCATTCTGATCACACACTTCGACTCCGGCGTTTCAGAAACACCAAACCAACATTAGAGACGCTGCGACGCCATTGGTCCACTGGTTACTCCAGTTATCAAGTCAAATCAAGTCACCTTCATTTATATAGCGCTTTTTACAATACAGATTTTTTTCAAAGGAGCTTTACAGAGATGAATTAATGCAACAAAGATTGTTTTGGCTGGACCGCAGCTCTAGAAGAAAGTCATTGTCCAGCTTAAGTAAGTTTTTGATTGATCATTTCCGTTGTAAAAATCATTAGTTATCAACTTCGGCGCAATTTCAATTGAAAACAGAAAAATGATAATGCGTTCTGGCAGTTCATGACAATGGCGTTTTGGTGGTCTGAGAACGCGAACTTTGATGTATAGGTTTCAAAGTGCAAGTTTTTGAAAATTAATTTTGAAATCGAAACCGTTATCATCTCTGTGTAAACTTCAAGAACGTGAATCTGTGAAAATGGTGACGGCATGTACATGCACATTACGTGTTAAGTCTATAGGCATGCGCATTTATACAGCATAATACAGCGTTTTGAGTCGTTTCCGCAGATCCGTGTGAACAGGAATCATTCTGATAATGTTTTCATCTGTACAGTGGGAAAAACGTTTGTTGTGAAAAAACCCCCAAATGTGTTTGTGTCGATGAGGCCTTCACAGGAGAAAGTCTAGTTGACACGGCCTCTGCTGAAACTTCAGGGCTGTGTTGTGGTCGTGTCTTGGCGCAGGTCCTTCATCTGATCTGGATTCGGCCCGGATCCGGCTGAGTGCGGTGAACCTTGGGAAAAACAGAAAAACAGCGTAGATGCAATTCTTCTTATGATGTAACAAGTACATCAGATGTTATGGGAAGTGTTCCCAGTTCTGGCTGACCTAATTTGAGGGTTTTTTTGCATATTGAAGGATTTTATTTGGTAAATGCATTTCCATCATAGTTTATGCGCATGTCTTCTTATTGGATAAAAAATTATCTGCCTCAATTGAAGACGTTTTTTATGTGCATTTTGGCATCCCAAAATTCACCTGTGGTGAATTTCCAAGTGGATGGAAACATAGCTAGTGATATATTTTCAAATCACTTGTAAATTAAAATATTGTGTAATAAACATGGCTGTCTGAGTGCCAAAAGAAGAGGTTATAATATGTTAGGAAAATGCACTTTTGTAATAAAAATGTTCAATGTAGTCTGATTGAGGTAATTCCACAGTTGGTTAAATTTTCATATTAAACAATAATTGCATTTGAATTGTAAACAGTAAGGAATTCCCCAGGGTTCAGTGCTGGGACCACTTTTTATATACAGAGTATGTAGATTTTATTATATTTGAGATATAATGTCCTAACTTTGCTCTGCATGTTCAATGTAAGTTCATCAAGCTTGTTCTGATACTGTCACGACACAGAAGGGAACAGACGGTGGAAGTAAAGTAAATAGAGTTTATTTACAGAGCGTGAGCAAAACAGAACACGACAGGTGAAGGATGATATGCTGAATGACACGTAGAACTTAGCTGACTATAACACAACTGAAGATGAGGTTGAGGATGATGTAGGTTGAGGAATAGATACACAGGGAGACATAGAAGAGCTGAAGACAGCTGACTTCGAAGACAATGACGAGGATGAAGACGATGATCAGGTACAGGATATATCTGGGTAACGCTGGTGAGAGCATGAAGAGTCTGTGTAGCGTGTGACGAGACCAGACAGTGAATTGAAGGGAGTGCAGGCTTGATATAAGGGTGAACAGGTGAAGGTAATTAGAATTTTGGTGATGATGAACAAGTGGATGGTGTGAGTAACTCCGTGACAGATAGCAGGAATGTAAAAAATAAAAAAAATTCTTATGAAATTTGTATTTGTAAGATTTAGTTTGTGAATATTTCAGTTTAAACAAGAACAAAAAAAGAACAACAACAACAACAACAACAACAACACAAATACACTGCTAATGGACGCCTTGAGTACTGGCTTGTAGGACATGCATTAAAACTAAGATAAATCTCACTGGTTCTTACAGTCATAAATTCTCACACAAAAGAGCATCCTTTGCCTTATATGTCCCTTGTGTCGTCTTGTTGAAGTGTCTGTCCTCATAAGACCCTTTTCACTCGTAAATTGCCCTGGGGCTTTTACACTGGGCTCATTTGCTGCGGTCCGAACCCGAGCGTGTTTGTTCCCGGCGCCCCCCGCAGCATTGATCTGGTTTCACACTCAACTTGATTCTATCGAACCCTGGTGCGTTTGCGTGCATATTACGTCATCACAAACGTGCACGGCACGTCAATATTGTGTTTTTTTTATTAATTCGCTGCCTGCTATTATGCGCAGTTGAGTGAACAATACAGGTTTACTGTGCGTGTGTCACATAAGGTGGCCTTCTGCTGCTTGCAAACGGACTCTTTTGAGGAGACAGTGGATTTCCAAATTTGTTGCCCTGATTCCACGCGCAATGCACGAATACACTGCAGGCTCACTCTCGCTTGTATCCAAGGTAAATTATCAACACTATCATCCCTTACAAGTGTTTTGTTTAACTGAATACATCACAATAAGCTAAAACGCATGCGCAGGTTACTTTACTTCCTGAACAAGTGTGCAGTCCGTGCTGCTTTCACATTTACGCGAACCGCGGCACGGTTCGGGAGCAACCAAACTCAAACCACCTCCTCCAGGTAGTCATGGGTTCGATACTCCAGTGCGCACCCGGGTCCGCATGACAGCGTTAACATTAGGGGGCTTTCACACTAGCAGTTTAGTTCGAAATGGGGCACGGTTCGCATTAAGAATTCGCTTTCTCACGGTTCGCATTAAGAGTTCGGTTGCTTTCACCACAAGTTGTATCATCTAGAACTGTACAGGTGCGTCCTCAACACTGATCTGCCCATTGCCAAAGAATTATTGATTCAGTTCCAATCTCTAATATTCTGTTCATTTCCATGTCATTCTGTTATGTGCAGTGTCATGGGCAGGTGTTTGGTGTTTTCAGTTGTTTCCACTTGGTCTGATTAATTGGCTATGTAATGATCCAATCCGACCCTGCTTCACAGATCAGTGATCCAAATGAACCAAAGACATGCATGAGGAGAATGTGCTACAGTTTATCTGTAATACAGTTAGTTTGGAGAGTTTTAGCATGCATAATGCATGTTTCAAATACATATACTTAAATATGCTGCACTAGACACGTTTTTTTTCATGGGAATACTGTGGGTTCCAGATGTCAGATATTACCTGGGATTAAATGTGTAGAGGTCACTAAATGAATGTAGCTAAATTGAATGACATTGATTGACGTTTTATTACAAATCATGCTGTGTTGTAGAGAACCTATTGTGTTTTTGAAGATTTTAAGATTAAAGTTGATCAGTGTCATGTCACAAGGACATAATTAACAGAATACAGACATATGCAGTACTGCAATTAAGCTCTTTTTTCAAGCACAGGTGTCGGCAATCTGTTCTTCACTTTCCTCCACTCATCCTGCTTTCAGCCCATTCATCGCTATGGAAACGGACTGGATGGATTGCTCGACTGCTCAGTGATTGGTATGACGCCACAAATGACAGTGCAAGATCATGACTTGCTACATTCAGCATTAAAGGGACTAGCAAGTTAACAAAGGGAGGGAAAGAAAAAACATCTACAGATTGTGTTTTATTGTTCTAACCAAATCATTTGTTAACTATAATCAACAACAAATTTTTGGAGACTTTTAGTGCAACACAGTTTTACTTTAAACCCTTTAAACCCAAAGTTTTACATAACCCTTCAAAATAAGAGAACACTTACAATTACAACAATTGACTGCCTTGATTTCTGCCAGGTCAATTACAGGTCTTTGTCGTTGATTGATAAGATGTGGCAGAGGCAATTGAAGATCCCAGTGTAACAATCTATCCTTGCAGGAACCAGCGCGACCAGCTGCACTAATTAGTATGGTTGTAGAACACAGAAAAACGCTATCATCACCATCCTTCAGCTGTCACAATGCACAGTATAGCCATGTACATTTTGCTGCCAATGGTGACACTATCTCAAGATCGATAGATTTTAATTGCTTTTTGCCACTTTTTCTAATAGCCATGGGAAAGAAACTCGAATGAGTAATATAAGAGATACCCATGAAATGCAACCCAGAGGATGCAGATAAGGTCACTCTGGGTGTAAAGGATTAAATAATATACAAATACATTAATGCAGAGACATTTGAACTAATGCATTCATGCATGAAGTTTGACAATGATTAAAAAAGGGAATGTCAAACTCAAGTAAAATATAAAAACTTTAATTTGATTGTTTAGAATGTAAACGCGTATCTATGTATAAACAAAACACGGTGTGTCTAATGGTCCGTGGACGCGTCAAGTGTGGTGTGGTGTATGCTGTGTGCTTGTCACATTCAGCTTTCAGCCTCTACCGCTGGCTAGCTCATGTGAAAAGGGAGCCGAGTGCGTAAGTCTCCCTTGCCAGTATATGGCCTCTCCACAGACAAGCCCTATGTAGTGCCTTCGCGTGGCGACACATGTCAACGGAGCACCTGGTGGGCTCAGGCTGAACTACAGGGGACTCAGAGGTGATCTGCCTCCAGACATGCGGCATACCAGGCCCACCGGCGTGTGGATAAGCCCTGATGTCCATGAACAGACCCCCAGCTATGGGTCAAATAGTCTTACAGCCATCAGACAATGGCTCACCGCCAGGCCCACCGGTGCGTGGATAAGCCCTGATGCCATGAACAGACCCCAGCTATGGGTCAAATAGCTTTACAGCCATCAGACAATGGCTCCACGGCCTTGTGGACATCTCCGGGAGGATTAAAGGCTAAGGAGTAAACCCAATAGAAATCCGGAGTGAAGCTAAGGCAGTAATAATGACTACTTGTCACCTTTCCGGCAACTCCTGCAGCTAAGCCAGGTGCCAAATGTCGTGCTTCGCACTCCTTTGGACCCCACTAGCGAGGCCGAGAGGGGGATTCTGACGAATGGGCAGCCCAAGGGGGATTCTGACGAATGGGCAGCCCAGGATCTCCATACACCATGGCCCAGGCTTGCAGCGACAAAAGCAACACGGGAGGCAGCAGTTACGAGTGATAAGTCCAGAGTGAATTGGCGTACACTCAGATGCTACGGGTTTTCTCCAATGGTGGGAGGGATAATCGGAATCCTACTGGTCAGCTACCGCCCGCATCAAGCTGGGCAGCCCCCAGCCAGTAAGGTGCTGACCCGCCTCAGTCTGCCTGCTTAATTGGGTGCTTGGTGCTAAGGGAACAGACCGATAAGCAGACTGAAAACTTCGCACCAGGCAAAGAAAGAAAAAAGCATAAACCACCAATCTTGCGACTAGCAAGCTGGAATGTCAGGACTAGGTTGATGACTCCAGAAAAAAAGCAATCATCAATCGTGAGCTCTTGAGGCTGGACATTGACATCGCTGCACTACAGGAGAACAGACTCCCTTCAAATGGCAGTATCAGGGAACAGGAGTACACTTTTCAAGACTGCATGGCGTTGGATTTGCAGTCAGAAACTCTCTGCTATCGTTAGTCGATCCGCTAGGAAAAGGTACAGCCCGTATCCTCTCCCTTCACCTCTCAACCTCCATAGGCCCAGTGAACATCCTGAGTGTCTATGCTCCTACACTCAGCTCTCCAGCTGAGGCCAAGGAAGAATTCTACGAGGAACTTGTGACCATCGTTAAAGGAATTTCCCCCACCGAACAACTGTACATGCTTGGGGACTTCAACGCCCGGGCGGGAACTGACTGTGACTCCTGGCCCCGCAGTATTGGTCATTTTGGCGTTGGCAGAATGTATGAAAACGGAGAGAGACTGCTTGAGCTATGCTCCTACGATGACCTCTGCATAACCAATACATTCTTCTCCACCAAGCCCAACCACAGGGTATCCTGGTGACACCCAAGATCCCATCACTGGCATCAGCTGGACCTCATTATCACCAGAAGAGCCTCACTGAACTGTGTTCTCATTACACGCAGCTATCACAGCGCTGACTGTGACACCGACCATTCACTGGTTTGCAGCAAGGTGCGCCTTCAACCAAAACGCATCCACCGATTCAAGCAGAAAGGACGCCCATGCATAAATACAGCAAGGATAACAATCCCAGATCTGTGTGAGTGATTCGCTGTCTCCATCACAGAGGCCCTCAGAAACTGCCCAAAGGGCAGCGCAGAAGAAAGATGGAATCATATCCGTGACGCCATCTTTAGAAAGAGATGCAGACCCCGGATTGGTTTGAAGCAGGAACCCTGGAACTTAAGCCAGTCATCGCAGCCAAGAGAGCAGCTCTTATCAGCTACAAAAGGGAGCCAATAGAGAAGACGCTCGCGGCTCTCAGGAAAGCCAGAAATGATGTCCAACATATTGCTTGATGCTGCGCTAACAACTACTGGTTGAATCTTTGCCAGTCCATCCAACTCTCAGCTGACTGTGGTAACATCCATATGACGGCATGAAGAAGGCCTTCGGCCCAAGCACTACCAAGGTCACACCCCTAAAGTCCTCCTTGCGAGACATTACAACAGATCGGGGCAGACAGATGGAGAGATGGGTGTAACATTACCAGGACCTCTATGGAAGAGAAAGCATCATCACCACATCAGCAGTTGAGAACACCTACCTACTGCCTGTCATGGATGAATTGGATGCTCCCCCTTCTATGGAAAAACTTTGTAAGGCGATCGACTCTCTAGCCTGCAACAAAGCACCAGGCAGCAATGGTATTCCTCCAGAGGTCATCAAGGCTGGGAAGAAGACCGTTCTTCTTCACCATTTGCATGAGCTCCTGTTACAGTGCTGGGAAGAAGGAGCAGTGCCCCAGGACATGCATGAAGCCACCATCATCACTCTCTATAAAAACAAAGGAGGCCGTAGTGACTACAACAACTACCGTGGAATTTCCCTTCTCAGCATAGTCGGGAAAGTCTTTGCCTGGGTAGTACTAAACTGGTTACAGTCACTAGCAGAACACGTATATCCTGAAGCTCAGTGTGGATTCAGAGCAGGGAGATCAACAGTTGACATGATCTTCTCACTGAGGCAGCTACAAGAGAAATGTCGTGAGCAGAGGCGACCATTTTTCGTCGCCTTTATCGACTTGACCAAGGCATTCGATCTAAAGGAAAGGCCTCTTCACCCTATTGCAAAAAATAGGATGCCCCCACAAGCTCCTGAGGATCATCATTTCTTTTCATGATGATATGCAAGGCATTGTCCAGTACGATGGCTCTTCCTCTGACCCATTCCATATCAGAGGTGGAGTGAAGCAGGGCTGCATACTCGCTCCAAAGCTCTTCGGCATCATCTTTTATCTTGCTGGAAACCGATGGAAACCTGTTCAACACCGCACGCCTCAGAGCAAAAACCAAGGTGCGGAAGGTTCTGACACGGGAGATGCTTTTCGCAGATGACGCTCCCCTGACTGCACATTTTGAAGAAACTCTACAACAACTCATGTTTGCATTACTCTCCCAGAAACGCCTGCGCTGGCTATGCCATGTCAGTCGCATGCAGGATGGTCGTATACCCAAAGATCTACTCTACAGCGTGCTTGCTAAGGGCTCCAGACCTGCAGGAAGGCCTGTTCTTCGCTAAAAAGACGTTTGTAAACAAGACTTGAAGGCAGGCAACGTCAATCCAGCAGTCTGGGAAGCAGACGACTGTCGTTAATGTCATCAGGCGTGGGTGGAGGAGTAATAACTTCTTCAAAATAATCTATTCGAGATCTCTGAGATGCCTCTGTACTGAACATGGCACTTGATGATTACTTTACCCTTTTTTGTTCCCTGTCATTTTGCTTGATTGCATGATTGATTCATCACAGGTTTCCTCAAACGTCATACTCTGGGGTTCCCTTGCGCATTTATGCACATGCGCACTCCTCAAAAACCGCATTGATTGTTGACACGCTAAAATATATAGACTGAAACGTATTCATATTCAAATTTAATTAGTGATCTAGAATGCACTGCAAGTTAGCTTACATATTTTGCCCAAGAGCATGATCTATTTAAGTCCACATGTCATTTAACCCTCTGGGGTCGGCAATCACGCCGGCGTGATCTGCTCGCTTTTTTTCTTATCAGTGCAAAAGAGACTCAAAATACTCGGTTGATTTTGATCTTACATATAAGTGTTATACATCATTAGATCCTGTTAAGTTTCTTTTTTTTTTGTGGATACTCACAATAAAAACAAAGTGTTGTGCTTTTCACCAAATAAAGAAAAACAAACATGATGCGAGTTCTGCATTCTCTCTGTCAGTGAAGTCCATTCTGAAACGTGTCCTAAGATTAACTGTAACTCTGCGATTACTTGTCGCACAGGCACGAGAGATTTTTCTTTATGAAGCTTGAATTCTCTTCTTTTAAATGAAGTAATTTATATAAAAAAACAAATATTCTAAGTTTATGCAATCCGTTTGAAACCAAGGAGAGGTCCAGTTTTTTCTTTCTCCCCTCATTATTTTTAATGAGTTGAGGCCGCCACGCCCCCGGCGCTGTTCACATGTAAATAGTTTAGGTGATCGCGCACACACCCCCGATCATTGCCATTAAAACACAAAGATTCTTCATGAGATTCACTGATAGTTCATCGCGTTTTGAGGATGTCACGCTACTCCGGTGAAGAAGCCCTTCAGATGATTCTGGACAGCGAGGATTCACCTTTTCCTCAGAGGAATTTGAAACTCTGACGACCAACGGCTGCATTTTGAAGAACGAATTGACCCCGCCGAGGATACAAGTTCGGAGTAAGTTGTTTAGTGTTATATAATTTCTTTTCTGATTATAGAGCTCAAATGAATTTTCAGACTATATTTTTGCCTAGTTTTGGCTAGCTTTTGACATAGGAAAGATTACCTCACAGTCACAATATCCCTATACGCTCGTGTAAACTTTTTAAATGTGATATTAGCCTACTACATATATTTCACTCAGTTTTGAGATTAGTTTATGACACTGATTATCATGCTAAAATACTGCCTTATGCGTAATTTATTTTGTTTGCGAATAACTGCTTAGGTTATAATGATTTAGTGAAATATATTTCAGCCTCCGGTAAAATATGTGATACTGTCTAAATACAATATATTATTTATGTATAAATGTTCAGTTAGGCTAACTGAAATAAAACCATGTCTATATTGTGAAGGGTAGTCAACTTTAGCATGGGTGTGTTCACTTATTCAAAGCACTGTGTGTGTGTGTGTGTGTATATATATATATATAATTAAATCGCAATTTTTTTCTACAATGCATGCCCAAAGTCGTGCAGCCATTTAGTTTCTCTTGATATCAGCATGTTCAAAGGTGTTTATTTTTTTATTTCATTTTTTACAGGGAGAGATGCCACTGAGTCCTGCTGACTTCAACATTCAACAGTCTCTGTACATGAACATGGTAAAATGAAAAATCAATCACCTTGGAAATGACAGGTATGTACTATGTTTCTATGTACTATGTACTTTGTTGACAGGTGTGTGTGTATCTTTGGATTATGTTGCGTTGTAAAGAAATCCAATAAATCTAAAAGCCATTATTTCTTAAATCTCCTCATTCTTTGTGCAAGGCTCCTTATAATGATATGGCCTGATAGCACCTAATAGGGCCATTATGGGAGGGTCTTTGTCTTTCTCAGGTGTGAAATGCATACATACTAATGAGAGATCACGCCTCCTCGCATAAAGCTTTCTGACACAAAACACGTCATTAAAAATGTAAAAATACTTTATTGTCTTATCTGAATGAGTAGTCGGGATGATTCTCACATAGTTTTGGAGCAAATATTCTAGGCTATGTGATACAATTTTCAAAAGTCTTGTGAAGAAATAATCAATATGTGTTTTGTGGCCTTATTTCAACAACTTTCATTTTTATTTTTTTCAATAACCACGCATAAACATTATTCTCTTAAAAATACAAACGTGTACATACATGTTGCTTAGATATTATGGTAACCCAGTTTGTGCTATATAGAGTGAATTTACACCTTTGCCATTAACATGTTTATAAATAACTGAAAAAAGCACAAATGTAAGGGCATATCAGATATCCCAATGGCCCCAAAAACACCTCAGACCCCAGAGGGTTAACAGCATGCTTCTAACTACAGGTCGAGAGCTGTAGTTCCAACCAAGTAAATGTCCGATTCTGTTTGTTGGAACTATGGTTGACCGAATTGTTGAACTATGTTAGCAATGACAGGACTTGTGATCATAGTTGGCTAATGATGCTTTTGGGAACATTCATGCATGAAAACCTACTCTAGTAGAGCCCAGAAACAAAATCAAAATCAATAATATGCCCTCTAAAAATGACCTATTTAACAACAGAGAAATAAAATACATTTTGATAGAAATGTGTCCACTGACATACGCCATGTTCAATCAAACCGATGCGACTGCTAAACAGAAAGAACATGAGTCAGATGCCCTAAAAACAAGCATGCTACAGCCCACATCCTCTGGTTCTGATACCCAGGGTGATGATGACAGCTCCAGTTATGAAATGACCCCGGCTCCCCCACTCCAGGGCAGTGAAAGAGGACAGCCTCGAAGGGCTTTTCAGGGGAATCAGTGAAGTCAACTCTCCATGTGACCCACAAAGAACCAGCATCATCCAGATAACTCTAGCGTGTCCAGTACAAGACAGCACTGGACGAGGAACACATAAAGATGCGTACATGGGTAAATTAGTGCACTGAGCTGAACAGAGCAAGTGTGTGTTGGAGAGAGAGAGAGAGAGAGAGAGAGAGAGAGACTGTGTGTGTGTGTGAGAGAGAGAGAGAGAGAGAGAGAGAGAAAGAGAGTATGTCTTCTCAATAATGTTGCGAGTTTGTCGAGGTGGGGGGGCACTACATTGATTATTGAGACAGATTTGATTTGACGTTGCTGTCAGGTTTCTGATCTCAGTGTAATTCAGGATGTCATCTGCAGATAAATGAGAGAGCTAGCTGAGATATAACAGAGGCAGAGCAGCTGCCATCGACGCCATAGATCCATCCCATGATGCCCGAGGACGTCCAGCCACTGAGGGCCTAGACAATAATGTCTTTCTGAAAGGACATTTATTTTGTCTCAGTGTATGTGATTGGAGAACTCCTCCAGTGACAGCAGCAAACCCAACAGTAAATGTCCTTGATACATATGTTACATGTTCTTACCATAGTAATAATACAAAATTATGCATAATTACATGCAACTAAGCCTCAACTAAACCCTAATTCTACCCTAACCCTATATCTAAATACATGTAGATAATTAATATTACTCAGTACTTAAATGTATAATTACACTGTTACAATGACACCTTAAAATAAAGTTGAATCAAACTTAAATATGAGTAATTCATGATATATTCCAATGAACACTTGCACTGAGGCAATAGTTCTTTGATAGGGTCATTGGAACAAGTTGTGAATCATTCAAAATTTATTTTAGAATTACTTTTAAATTCAGTTTGAATTGAGTTGGTAAACAGGATTAAGAATTGTAATTCACATTTAATGAATTAGAATTAAAATCTAATGAAATTCAAACAAATTCAAAGCTGAAGCCGTACATGTTTTTATGTGGAATTGTACACAATATTATACAGTACACACTACATATGGAATATTTTCAGATGATGTTAAAAATAATCAGTGGGTCATGCAGGAAGAACACTCTACACTCTACATCTACAGGAGTGCTCTACATTTTTTCTCAATTTCTGATTTTATAAAGCAGTTGAAATTTATTCAATCTGGGTAACACTTTATTTTAAGGTGATATATTACATGTTACAGTATATGTACTTACTACATTAAATTATACAAGTTATTAACCCTAAAGCAAACCCTAACCTTAACCCTATAATAAATAATGCAGTTAATTGATTTTACCCTGTACTTATTTGTGTAATTACACCTTAAAAGAGTTTAACCAAAATCTGTTTTGTTGTCTGTGTGAATTGTTAAATGCAATTCATTGACCAAAATATACCAAATGGTACAGTTGTTCTAATGTACAATAATTACAATAGTAATTAAATCTGTAACAGATGTATTTTTGAATAATTCTGACCCATGCTCTGGATCACTCAATAGTTTTTCTGCATCATTAAAACACATTATGTCACTGAATATTAATCTATTATGCAAAATTACACTGTGTTTTTAAGCCAAATAAAAAAATAAAACACTCAATTGATCTGTTGCATATGTTGTCCCCTGATATCAAAATATGCCTTTAGGGATTTGATTCGCTTTGGAGGCGATGTCATGATTAATTGTGTCTGGTTTACACAATTGACTGAGGTTCACACAACTTCATTTATTATGCAAAATGCAAGTTCTGTAAAAAAAATTCTCTCCAAACTCCCTAAACAGAGCCATTTTCCACTCTAGTTATCAACGGGTGATTGATGACAATAATTAATCCTTTCAGTGGAAAAGGCTCATTTGCGGCAGTGTACCGCACAACAGCATGATGCATTTACTGAGCCGACTTCATAATTCCTCCATAATTCACTCCTTCCTCGATGCTCACATCGCCATTTCTCTTTGTTAACATCTAAATATCAGGACAGTCACTTGATAAAGCTATTTAAGCAATGCCACATTGCCAAAAGAGGAAGAAGGAGGAGGCAGAGGAATGAAGAAGGGGAGGACATAGAGAGCTGGAAGTGCTGGCGGCCGCAGTCATCACATGTCTCCATCAGGGAAAGGTTAACATGATGGGTTGTGACAATCTCTCCTGGCAGGCTTGCAAATAGCTCCCTTATAACCAGGAAATTAAATAGGACAAAAAGATAGATTCAGAGTGCTGGGATTTCAACAGAGGAATCCACCTGGGTCTTTTTTATGGCGATGATAATGAACTTTATGCTCATACTAGGTAAATGTTTCGGGATGCTCAATACACAATAAATACTGTTGTGCACAGAGTGAAGGATTGATGTTAATGTCATTAGTGGCGCTTGCTCAGGGAAGCATCTGTTCAGACTTATATTCTATAATACAAAGCCGTATAGCAGACATTTCTACAATGTGCATATACAAATTCGTCTTACAGCACAGAAACAAACATATCTATAACATAAACTATTCTCAAATGGCATTTAATGGGAGTTAAACAGAACAGTGACAATACAATCTTTCTACAAGTAAACTAGCTTGACGAATGAATGCATTGATAGGCTAAGATAAAAACAGTAAGAATGACAGAATGCATTATGATGCAGGTAGTAGAGTAGTGGTTAAGTGTCTGCAATGGTAATGCATTGGTTGTGGGCTGAATGCCCAGTAGATCTGACATTCTCTATCACCACTGAGCCTTTGAGCAAGGCATTTAACTTGAGGTAAGGCCAAGGGACTTGTAAAGCAGGATCAGCTAGATCATTTTGCAAGTCAAATCATGTATGCTCTTTACAAAGCAATGGTTTAATAAAAACTGAAAGACTTTTTAAGGCACCATAGTCATGATCTTAACATGAAGGCTGCTCCAAAAAAATAGGCAACAACATGATGATGCTTTTTAACATTTCCAGTTTATGCAAAATCTGGGGATGCATTGCATGTTTCCTTTGTGGATAAGGCAATCCCAGAATGCATGGCAAATATCACAGGAGGGGAAAGCAATTTTGAAGCAAGTGATCAAATCAATGTTTTGGTTCATATATTGTGTACTGTATGTTTACCGCTGTTGTGTACCACTGTAGTGTACCGCTAACATGAAAATAACATCTAACATCGAACTCTGTTGGAATCAAAAGAAAGTTCATGCTTTTGTTTGACACACAAATTATTGCTGTCTATTTAGAATAATCCAAATCAGTCACTTATGAAGTTTCATTTGGGTTATGATGCTACACACATTATACAATGCAAAAACAACAGCAAAAAAACAATTATTTTCCTCAGAATATCTTGTTTTCAAGGACAAATATTTAAACATTCTTAAATAAAGATACATATACTTGAAGTGCAAAATGACATAGGAAATTAAAGGAATACTTCAGGATTTAGCATTAAGCTTTCTATTAGTACTTGACTTGACCTGACCTGACCTGACCTGACCTGACCTGACCTGACTTGACCTGACTTGACCTGACTTGACCTGACTTGACCAGACCTGACCTTGCCTTGCCTTGCCATGCCATGCCATGCCATGCCATGCCATGCCTTGCCTAGCCTTTCCTCGCCTTGACGTGACTATGACCTTGCCTTGCCTTGCCTATGGCCTTGCTTTGCCTTGACTTGACTTGAACTGATTTAATTATTTCCATTACACGAGAATAGATGTTAAACCTCATGCTGATTTGTCCTCGGCTTTCGCCAAGATAAGCACAAACTAAGACGTAGCTTTACAGTAACCTATGTTTCACTCTCTCCATCTCTCCATCCATTTACGCTTCTTTCCATGTGGTGATGTGAAACTCTTTCTGTCCGGCGTTAACGGCTGCAGTATACTTGGCACGTCAATACACACAACGGCTGCAACTACAGTGTGGTCCCCCAGTGGGCCAGCACGACAACCGTCTGGATTGAGCCGAGTAGGGGACATCTCTAGGGTCTTCTATGGCAATGAAATGCCATGGGTCTACGGAATTTGCATAGCGTATCACCGCCCCACCGCGTGGGTATTTAACGAGAGACACCTGCAACAGCAGATCATGTTTTCGCTTCGTAGCCAAGAGCATCTCTTCACTCCACAAGCCAAAACCCTGAGTTTCAGTGACATCTTCTCTTCGAGACGAGCGAGCTCTCCGGTGTTGGTGTGACGGCGGTACCCAGCGAGTGCACATTGCCTGTGATCTGAGCAGTGGTCTGCCGGTCTGTGTGTTTCTCCCTGGTCGCCTCAGCATCGCAGAGTTTTTCCTCTCTAAAAAAGCTGCACGTGGCATGTCTTTTTAAACATGTCTCGCCCGTGTTCTTCTGGGTGCGGTCGATATTTATCTTCCTTTGATGGGCACAATCACAATCCTTTTGTGGGAACATGACCATCGCAACACTGAGGTTGAGACTCAATGATCTCATTCGAGAGAGAGTCCCCTCATCCACACCCCGATCTACCCCCTCCACGAGAGGTGGTACTTCGGCTGGTGGACAGGGTGACTTGAGGGTGACGATGTGGAGCAATCCGACGATGTGTCCTCGGACCACGCCCCACTCTACAGTGTTGCAACCCGCGAGTGCTGCGGTTATTCAGGCGGGTCCGTCTACGGATGCCCCGTGTGTTTCATTCGGCGCTCCAGAGGAGGATTAAATGTCGATCGCGGCATCACAAGGCGGGCATGAGTCATCGGGAAGTGATGATGCGGCTTCGTTGCCTCCCTCGGGAGTGCCAGCGTTGCCCGTGTCAGATCCCGAGATGACGGCTATGCTTTCCCGGGCCGCCGCGAGCATCGGGCTAGAGTGGAACCCCAGTCAACCCCAATGCCATTCTTCCCGGAGGTGCATGAGGAGCTGTCGAAGTCATGGAAGGCTCCATTGACCTCCCGTGAACGTTCGACAGCTTTCTCCGCCTTTCCTCCCCTCGATGGCGCGGTCGCCAACTGTGTCCTCAGAGTGCTTCTTCTCGCGGTACTCCTAAGCACCCGTCCAAGGCCTGTAGATTTTCGTCTACCCTGGTGGCGAGATCTCACAGAGCTGCAGGACTGACGGCCGCCGCCCGGCATGCGATGAGCACTTTGCAGGTCTACCAGGCCCAGCTGCTCAGAGATATGCACGAGGGCAGGACTGACCCCGGGCTCTTTGATGAGCTGCGTCCCGCCACTCACCTCGCTCTCCGGGTGACGAAAGTGGCCTCACGCTCCCTGGGTCAGGTGATGGCCACCTCTGTGGTCCATGAGCGTCACCTGTGGCTGAACCTGGCCGATATTCGGGACGTTGAGCGGACTCATCTGCTCGACGCCCCCATATCCCAGGCCGGCCTCTTCGGCGGAGCGGTTGAGAACTTCTCCCAGCAGTTCTCGACCGCACAGAAGCAGTCTGAGGCGATCAAGCATATTCTGCCCCGACGACCCGCTGCTGCCTCCACCCAGCCGTCGGTTCAGACGCCTCAGCCTGCTCGCCGCCGAGGGGGCCCTCTTGCGGCTCCCGCCCCTCCCGCATGGCCCCAGCAGCAGCCTTCACCCGGGCTGCGTCGTGGAGGAAGCCGCAGGAAGGCGCCACAGCCCTCTCCAGCCCCGCGCCCCGCTAAACACCAGGCTAAGCGGCGCTCCTGAGATGGGTACTCAGTGATGGAACCGTTTTTTTTCCCAGGAGGCGGTTGCAGGCCCCCTCCATCCCCCGGTGGAGGGCCGGGGGAGAATCTTTTGTTCTCAACTCCCCGCTGCACACCCACGGGTGGGCAGCACCCTATTGTGGTCAAAGAAAGAACCGAAAATTCCATCACTGAGCACACAGAGCCAGACGACAGTGCGCGACGCCCCCGGGCCTCGCCACTCTCGTCCCCCTCTATCTCTGAGGGCGCGGATGACAGTGTGTGCCGTCTCCGGACCTCACCACTCTCGTCCCCCTCTATCGCCAGACCCCTGGCAGAGCAGACCCCCGTGGAACGCTGGTCCTTCCCTGGTCTCCTCTATCAGGACGCGGAGCATGACCACGCCCCCGCTAAGGGCCGCTATGCCACCCTTGCCTGGGCCGGTCACTCCGCTTCGCTGCCCCTCCGGGGGGACGTCTGTGGTTCGGATGATTCCGCTGGTTCGGTTTTTGGGAGCTTGGTTAGAGCTTCCTAACCTGTCCCGCTGGCTCGCCCAAACTGTCAGGCTCGGCTATGCGATTCAGTTCACACGGTCTCCTCTTCGCTTCAGGGGAATCCGCTTTACTGTGGTCGGTGGCAATGCCCCGATCATGAGAGCGGAGGTTGCCACCCTGCTGGCGAACGGTGCAATCGAGACTGTCCCTCCAGCCGAGATGGAGTCAGGGTTTTACAGCCCGCACTTCATTGTCCCCAAGAAAACCGGTGGGTTACGGCCAATCCTGGATCTGCGCGTCTTGAACCGTTCCCTTCACAGGCTGCCATTCAAGATGCTCACGGCCAAACACATTTTCGAATGCGTGCGGCCACAGGATTCGTTTGCAGCGATAGACCTGAAGGACGCCTACTTTCATGTCTCCATTTTACCTCGACACAGACCGTTTCTTCGGTTTGCTTTCGAGGGGCAGGCATACCAGTACGCGGTTCTCCCATTCGGGCTGGCTCTGTCTCCTCGCGTCTTTACGAAGGTCGTCGAGGCAGCCCTTGTTCCCCTACGCGAACACGGGGTTCGCATCCTGAATTACCTCAACGACTGGCTAATATTAGCTTACTCTCATGATCAGGTTTGCGAATACAGAGACCTAGTGCTCCGGCACCTAGCCCGTCTGGGCCTTCGGGTCAACTGGGAGAAGAGCAAACTCTGCCCCATGCAGAGGATCTCTTTTCTCGGTATGGAGATCGACTCGGTCGCCATGTTCACGCAGCTTACGAGCGAGCGTGCACACTCACTGCTGACTTGTCTTCGACAGTTCGAGGGCAAGAGCGCGGTCCCACTGAAATTATTTCAGAGGCTCCTGAGGGATATGGCATCTGCAGCCGCGGCAACGCCACTCGGATTGCTTCATATGAGACTGCTTCAGCTGTGGCTTCGCGATCGAGTCCCGAGGTGGGCATGGGATCATGGCACGCTCTGAGTCCCAGTGACTCCAACCTGCCGTCAGTCCTTCACCCCGTGGCGGAACCTCAGCTTTCTACGGGCCGGAGTTCCCCTAGAACGAGTTTCCAGGCATGTTGTTGTCTCCATAGATGCCTTTGCCACGGGCTGGGGCGCCATGTGCAATGGACATGGACAGGGCTCCTGGACAGGACCCCAGCGCCAACTGCATGTCAATAGCCTCGAGTTGCTGCCAGTACGCCTTGCCCTGCACCGTTTCCACACGTTGCTCAAGGGTCAACACGTACTAGTCCGTTCAGACAATACCGCGACAGTAGCGTACATCAACCGTCAGGGTGGTCTATGCTCCCGCCGTATGTCGCAACTCGCACGCCACCTCCTCTTATGGAGTCAGAAGCACCTGAGGTCCCTTCGTTCTATTTACATTCCGGGAGATCGGAACTTTGCAGCCGACGAGCTGTCACGGTTTCGGCCCATCTCCGGCGAATGGCGACTCCATCCCCAGTCGGTCCAGCTTATTTGGGACCAGTTCGGGGACGCACAGGTAGACCTGTTTGCCTCCCACGACTCATCCCACTGCGCCCTGTATTACTCCCTGACCGAGGGCACTCTCGGCACGGATGCACTGGCGCACAGCTGGCCGCGGGGCCTCTGCTTATATGCGTTTCCCCTAGTGAACCTTCTCGCACGGACCCTGTGCAAGATCGAGGACGAGGAGCAGGTCATTCTGGTTGCGCCATACTGGCCCACCCGGACCTGGTTCTCCGAACTGATACTCCTCGCGACAACACCTCCTTGGCCAATTCCTCTGAGGAAGGACCTCCTTTCTCAGAGACGGGGCACCCTGTGGCACCCTCGTCCCGATCTTTGGAACCTCCACGTGTGGCTCCTGGACAGGACGAGGCAGGTTTGAGTACCCTGCCACCTACGGTGGCGGCTACCATCACTTCCGCTAGAGCATCGTCCAAGAGACATGTCTACGCGTTTAAGTGGAACCTCTTCGTCAACTGGTGCTCTTCTCACCGAGAAGACCCCAGGAGATGCTCGATCAGTGTCGTGCTTTCCTTCCTGCAAGATGGGTTGGAGCGAAGGCTGTCTCCCTCCACCCTAAAGGTGTATGTGGCCACTATCACCGCATATCACGATGCAGTTGAAGGTAAGTCTCTGGGAAAGCACGACCTGATCATGAGGTTCCTGAGAGGAGCAAGGAGACTTAAATTTCCTCGCCCTCCTCTCGTTCCCTCTTGGGACCTCTCAGTGGTGTTAAATGCCCTGCAGAGGGCTCCCTTTGAGCCTCTGCAGTCGGTTGAGCTTATGTTCCTGTCAATAAAGACAGGGCTCCTGGTTGCATTGGCCTCCATCAAGAGGGTAGGGGACCTGCACGCATTCTCCATTGACGAAGCGTGCCTGGAATTTGGGCCGGGTCACTCTCATGTGATCCTGAGACCCCGGCCTGGATATGTGCCCAAGGTTCCCACCACTCCCTTCCGGGACCAGGTGGTGAACCTGCAAGCGCTGCCCCTGGAGGAGGCAGACCCAGCCTTGGCACTGCTCTGTCCAGTACGCGCTCTCCGTGCTTACGTAGACAGGACACAGTGTTTCAGGACCTCAGACCAGCTCTTTGTCTGTTATGGTGGGAGACTAAAGGGAAAGGCTCTCTCAAAGCAGAGGTTGTCTCACTGGATAGTGGACGCCATTGCTTTGGCTTACCAACAGCAAGGCCGACCGTGTCCCCTTGGTGTGACAGCGCACTCCACACGGAGTGTGGCCTCCTCTTGGGCTCTAGCGCATGGCGCCTCGCTGGCAGACATCTGCAGAGCTGCAGGCTGGGCGACACCCAACAAATTCTAGATTCTATAATCTCCGACTGGAGCCTGTGTCCTCTCGTGTACTCGCTTCAACCAGCTAGCACTGGACCCGCTCAGGTGTCTTCGCTTGCTCGCCATTCCACTCCACGGACTGGATACATGCGATATTTCCTCAGCTGAGCCTTCCTCTCTGACGCCCTGAGTTCCTCCGGCACTGTTGACGCTGGCGCCGGTGTCTATTGCCTGTGCGTCGGCTAGGTGTCTCCGTGTGCATGGTTCTTCCCCTGAGTAACCCCCACATGTGTATTTCCACTGTAAGCCTCATTGAGCATGTGTCTTTACCTCGCCGAGCCACCTTGCCACTCCTGGAGTTGAAAGTTGCCACCCCACGGGCTGGTCACTCCAGTGTTCCTCCATATGAAGCCCCCCTCGGGCCATATGTGTATTCTTAAGTCCTCCCTACGGGTAGACGTGCTGCGGCATATTTCCCCTGAGATATGCTTCCCAGTGTACCTTGGTATTCCTGTGTTAAGTAGGACTCCTTCGTCCGTGCCTATATCACGACAGGGAGGTCCGACTTCGCAGGGCACTGGAAGACAGCTGTGAAGGTGGCGTGATTACACGGGGACCCCCATTCTCCGTCATCCGACGTAACTCGGAGTGACTACGAAAGGGAACGTCTCGGTTACGGATGTAACCCTCGTTCCCTGAGTTACGTTACGTCTCCCTGCCACTTCCGCTGTACCGCTGGGTAGACGCCTGAGTTCAGCTCCTCAGCGAAGACATGATCTGCTGTTGCAGGTGTCTCTCCTTAAATACCCACGCGGTGGGGCGGAGATACGCTATGCAAATTCCGCAGACCCATGGCATTTCATTGCCATAGGCTCGTTTTATAATACTCGAAGATGATAGGCTTTCTGGCGAAACCCCCATTCTCCATCATCCGACTTAACGTCTCCGTTCCCTACTCAGGGAACGAGGGTTACATCCGTAACCGAGATGTAATTACTATGCAAACAATACAAATAAACCAACAGACTCTTCGAGAATTCTACGAAACCGTAGCGTGGCGGCCTGTACACAGCCAGCTAGAATATTTCCGTCTCAACCACAGCCAGTTGCTGCTCCTTTCTGCTGCTTCAGATAAGTTCTTTACTGTGCGACGCAACTCTTGGCCACTGAATCCGACCTCTCTGAGGAACCGGGTTGTAGAGTGTGCCACAAATCCTCGACAACCCACTTCCACTGGATAAACCTGGACTCTCCATCCTCGCTGTTCTGCTTCAGTGGCCAGATGAGCATACCACAGTTTCTTCCTCTCATATGCCTCATCTACAGCATCCTCCCATGGCACTGTTAACTCTATCAGTTGAACAATGTGTGCTGATCCAGACCACAAAACAATATCTGGTCGGAGGTTAGTGGTGGCAATCTCAGATGGAAAAATAAGCCGTTGATCAAGATCAGCCAGCATTTTCCAGTCACTAGCAGCTTCCAGTTGTCCTGGGCGAGAATTGGTTTTAACACCTTTTCTTGGTGGTTGCTCGTCTGGGCAGAGGAATATTGTATTCTGTGTGTACTGTTTTGCTAGAACAGGTGGCAACTTGTTGGTCATGTTACGCTTGCCTTCCAATGCTAAAGCCAAACATCGCAGTACTTGGTCATGGCATCAAGTAAACCGACCCTGGCTAAGAGCCACTTTACATCCTGTCAAAATGTGCCTTAATGTGGCAGGTGATGAACACAAAGGACAAGAGGGATCCTCTCCTACCCAGAGGTTTAGGTTCTGTGGTGATGGGAGAACACCATATGTTGACCTGATAAGGAAACTGATCCTACTCTCTTCCATTGACCAAAGGTCTTGCCAGCCCATTTTGCGTTTTTTCACACTCTCCCATCTCATCCACTCTCCCTGCTTGGCCTGGGAAATGGCCTTTATACACCTCATCCTCTCCTCCTGCTTTCGCACCTTGTTGACTACCAGCTTCCTCCTTCGAGCTGGGCCTGCCTTGTGCCATTTAGGAGGAGCCAAATGGAGCCCAAAACCTGTACCTGCTGTACCTGTCCCACGATATCACCAATTTGAAGGGCAGGCTTTGCCTCTACCACAGATTTCTTTGCTGACCACTTTCTACCAGTTTTTAACACAGGTGCTGCCTCCCTTACACATTTGTCGCGTGACTCTACTTACTGACTTAACTATGGCCTTGCCTTGCCTTGTCTTGACTTTACTATGGCCTTGCTTTGCCTTGACTTGACTTGACTTGACTTGACTTGACGTGACCTTGCCTTGACTTGACTATGGCCTTGCTTTGCCTTGACCTGACTATGACCTTGCCTTGCCTTGCCTAGGGCCTTGCTTTGCCTTGCCTTGACCATGGCCCTGACTTGACTTGACCTTGCCTTGCCTTGACTGTGGCCTTGCCTTGACTTGACTTGACTTGACTATGACTATGACTATGACTATGACTGTGACTATGACCGTGCCTTGCCTTGCCTTGCCTTGCCTTGGCTATGGCCTTGCTTTGCCTTGACTTGACTTAACTATGGCCTTGACTTGACTTGACTTGACTTGACCTTGCCTTGACTGTGGCCTTGCCTTGACTTGACTTGACTTTGACTGTGACTATGACCGTGCCTTGCCTTGCCTTGCCTTGCCTTGCCTTGCCTTGTCTTGACTTGGCTATGGCCTTGCTTTGCCTTGACTTAACTATGGCCTTGACTTGACCTTGCCTTGACTGTGGCCTTGCCTTGACTTGACTATGACTGTGACTATGACCTTGCCTTGGCTTGTCTTGACTTGGCTATGGCCTTGCTTTGCCTTGACTTGACTTAACTATGGCCTTGACTTGACTTGACCTTGCCTTGACTGTGGCCTTGCCTTGACTTGACTATGACTGTGACTATGACTATGACTATGACTATGACTATGACTATGACTATGACTATGACTATGACCTTGCCTTGCCTTGCCTTGCCTTGTCTTGACTTGGCTATTGCCTTGCTTTGCCTTGACTTGAATTGACTTAACTATGGCCTTGCCTTGTCTTGCCTTGACTATGGCATTGTTTGCCTTGCCTTGACTTGACTTGACTTGACCTGACTTGACTTGACTTAACTTAACTTAACTTAACTTAACTTAACTTGACTTGACCGTGGCCTTGCCTTGCCTTGCCTTGCCTTGCCTTGCATTGCATTGCATTGCCTTGCATTGCCTTGCCTTGCCTTGACTATGACTGTGACTGTGATTGTGACTATGACCTTGCCTTTCCTTTCCTTGTCTTGACTTGACTTGACTATGGCCTTGCTTTGCCTTGACTTGACTTAACTATGGCCTTTTCTTGCCTTGCCTTCCCTTGACTATGGCCTTGCCTTGACTATGACTGTGACTGTGACTATGACCTTGCCTTGCCTTGCCTTGTCTTGACTTGACTATTGCCTTGCTTTGCCTTGACTTGACTTAAATATGGCCTTTCCTTGCCTTTCTTTGACTATGGCCTTGCTTTGCCTTGCCTTGCCTTGACTTGACTTAACTATGGCCTTGACTTGACTTGACTATGGCCTTGCCTTGCCTTGACTATGGCCGTCCCTTGCCTTGACTTGACTATGGCCTTGACTTGACTATGGCCTTGCCTTGCCTTGACTAAGGCCTTTACTTGCCTTGCCTTGACTTGACTAAGGCCTTTACTTGCCTTGCCTTGCCTATGACCTTGACTTGACTTGAGTAGAGCCTTGACTTGACTTGAGTAGAGGCCTGACTTGACTTGACGATGGCCTTGCCTTGACTTGACTGGTTTTGACATGACATGGCATGACTTGACTAGACTAAACAAAAAGACAAAGACAAAGCTAGACAAGAGACAACGGAAATATGAGGGCTATAGATACACACAAAGATTAATGACTAACAAGATACACCTGTGAGCAGAGGTGGGTAGTAACGAAGTACATTTAAAACCATATTTTTTAAGAAGGTGTTTGTGTCTTAATTGGTGACACTGGATGCATATTGTATTATATCTCTTGTTTTTTTTTATTAATGTATTTACTTTTGTACTGTACTTATAGCGCTTTGGGTACAAGAAAAGCGCAAAATAAATTAAATGTATTATTATTATTATTATTATTATTTACTTTGTTACATTTACTTGAGTATTTGTTTTGGACTTGTTTAGATCTAAATGTGGGTACTTTTACTTTAACTCAAGTACATTTCTAATGAAAAAACTGTACTTTCATTTCGTTACGCTAAGCGCGTTCCTCCAGTTACTTTATTTTAATGTAATACATTTTTAAGAAATGCGTAGTCTTTTTTTTTCTGGGGCATGAGCGATGCCTCATTCACAAATGAATCACTCCTTTGAGTCGATTCTGTTCAAAGACTTTGTTGCAAAGATATCTAATTATGATAACAATAATTATTTTAATTAAATATATATATATAGATATGTATATATAACAACATGCTATTCTATCGTTTAATGTTTGTCTTTTACTTGAGTACAGTTTTTAGATATAAAATGTATGCCCCATTGGAAAATATGGCAAATATCTGTTCATGTTTTAAGCACTCATTTCATTTTTATATTATTTTTCAGTAAACAAGACTTAACATCTAAAGTCATTTTGCTTCTCCAGTAAATGTATCTTGACATAAGAATGCTTAGATATTTGTACTGGACAAAACAAAAATAATGAGGAAGAAAAACAGTGTAGACATCAAGGCAGCTCAGTAGGTTTTGAAACAGGGCTTTACTCTATACAGTCAGTGAAACGATTTGTATTGTGAAGAGCACTGTAAAAAAACATTGTAGACTTCAATTCCTGAAGGCTTAGTCTTTGAACTGTCCTGTCGAGTACACCTCACCCCACACACACACCCTGTGCTCCCAGCCACAGTCTGTCTCCTACATTATCTGCCCTCCCCCAGTCCTGTTTGTTACACAAGGCTGACCGACCAAGATGATTCATGAGAAGAAGACTTTTTCGATTAAATCATCTGCCAAGATGCATTTGAACAAAACCATTGTCTTCGCTTCAAGTGCATTCAGCTGGCCTCCTATGTTCACATTGTTTGGGTTCTATTCTTTTGAAGAGTTGCGATTTCAGATCAAGACCAGGCATGTGTTTATGCAGAAATACAATCTTTTTGCATTTGAAGTCTATAGGAACAAAATATTGTCACCAGATTGACGACAGATATATCCAGTCCATGCCAAAGGCTGTATACGCTGCTAATTTTTTTCTTGCTTAGTATTTTTGGCTTGTTTTCCAGTACAAATATATAAACATTATTAAATCAAGAGAAGCAAAATGACATTCGACATTGTCTTGTTAACTGAAAAAAGTGAGTTTATGCTTAAAGCAAGAAAAAAAGAAAAGAAAAAAAAAAAGTATTTTTCTGACCCCACAGGCATATATTTGCTCTGGTTTTTAGTGTAAACTCACTACATTTTGACACATTTATCAGAAAACAAGATTTAATATTTTAAGTCATGTTGATTCTCCAATAAATGTATCTTGATTTAAGAATGGTTAGATATTTGTATTGAAAAACAGTGTAGAGAAAAAAAAAATACATGCCTACACTGGCAAAGTACAATTGGTTGGGATATGACAGACAGATGTTTAATGGACTTTCTGTTAAACCATAGTCTTCAAATGTCTATGAATACGCCAGTCCACTGAATGTCAAATTGGGGTTCGTTAATACAAAAGCCAGCTCACACCTTCAAATAATCCAAAGTTAATCAAACAGCCCTCTTGCCAAACTTAATAACATGCCACAGGCTTTTCTGAGATGCTTTCAGAGCGCTTTTAACTGCGATGGGGTTGCGTTTGTTACATTATCCTCTTAGTCTAGTGGGATGGAATCTGCAAGAGATTAATAACATTTCACACTTGAGTAGGAGAGGGTGTCAGCCGAGGAAAGAGGCACTTGAAGATTAAAATACACACACAACATATACCATGAGGATTTGGGTAAACAAATACAGGCTAGTTTAATACTAGACTTGCCTTAAGGGATGAAACGAGGGGACCAGTCAGCCATCTATGAACAAACTTTCACTTTATAACAAGCACTGCATTTTTATAGTCATATAAATTCATGTTTTTTTGTCTAACGAGAGTCAGATGCCATGTTGAAGTCATTGAGTATCATTATATAATATAGTAACAAACTAAGTGACAATGTTAATGTAAAATTTATGTCTTTAAGCTCCCTTAATTTTGATCACATTTTCAGAAAACAAGTCTTGAAAGAAGTAGTTCACTTCAGAATTAAAATTTCCTGATAAATCACTCTCCCCCACGCCATCCAAGATTTTCATGTCTTTTTTTCTTCAGTGGAATAGAATTAAAGGTTTTTGAGGAAAACATTCCAGGACATTTTTCTCGGCTGGGATTGTGCCGAGTCTTTGAGGCTGCACTGAAACTCACATCTGGACCTTCGACCCGTTGGACCCCATTGAAGTAACTATATGGAGAAACATCCTGCAATGTTTTCCTCAAAAACCTTCTTTTCTTTTGCACTGAAGAAAGAAAGACATGAACATCTTGGATGACGTGGGGGAGAGTAAATTATCAGGACATTTTAATTCGGAAGTGAACTAATCCTTGCCTTGTAATTTTACTTCACCAGTAAATGTTTCTTGATTTAAGAATGTTTAGATATTTGTACTGGAAAATGAGACAAAAATACTGGTGTAGAAAATTGTTTTTGTAGTGTATGATTAATTATAATTTCAAGATGGTAATAGATGCTTGTCGCATCGGAGGTTGGAACATCCTCTTATATAATTTTCCAATTCTTTTCTATTAGTGTGTTAATTGTGCTGTTTGTGCTATTTACATGAATGACATGCAGAACAACCATAGCACCCCACTAAAAACAATAATTCATTTAGCAGGCGCTCTTTATCCAAAGCAACTTACAACTGAGGAGAACAATAGAAACAATCAGACCAGCAAGAGGGCAAGCGTATACAAGTGCTGTAACAAGTCTCAGTTAGTCTAGCACAGTTAAAACCTTTTTTTTATATCAGAAAAACAAATAGAATAGAATAGGCACATGTTAGTATTAATTGGTCAGGTGCTGGTGAAAAAGATGTGCCTTTAGTCATTTTTTGAAAATGGACGATTGAGATTTCATTGTGAGTGATTGAGAGTGATTGTGTTCCTCTTTGGGATGGCACCACGAGGCGTCGTTCACTTGCAGAACACAAGCATCTGGAGGGCACATAAGTCTGAAATAGCGAGTTTAGGTATATTGGTGCAGACCCAGTGGTTGTCTTGTAGGCAAACATCAGTGCCTTGAATTTGATGCGAGCGGCCATTGGCAGCCAGTGCAAACTGATGAAGAGAGGAGTGACGTGGGCTTTCTTCGGCTTGTTGAAGACCACCCTCGCTGCTGCATTCTGGATCAGTTGCAAAGGTTTGATAGTATGCGGGAAGGCCCGCTAGGAGAGCATTACAATAGTCCAGTCTGGATAGAACAAGAACTTGGACAATGAGTTGTGTAGCTCTGATAGGAAGGGTCTGATCTTCCTGATGTTGTATAAAGCAAATCTGCAGGACCGAGTCGTTGTAGTAAGATGGTCTGTGAAGCTTAACTGATCATCAATCACAACTGCAAGATTCCTGGCTGTCCTGGAAGGAGTAATGAATGACAAACCTATAGCTGAATGGAGAAGTTGTGCTGAACTGTTGGGTTGGCCGAGACCACAAGCAGTTCTGTATTAGGAAGTTTGAGATTAAGGTGATGGTCCTTCATCCAGCAAGAAATGTCAGTCAGGCAGGCTGAGATACGAGTATCTACCGTCGGACCATCCGGCTGGAATGAGAGGTAGAGTTGTGTGTCGTCAGCATAGCAGTGATAGGAAAAGCCATGTTTCTGAATGACAGATCCAAGTGATGACATGTAGATGAAGAAGAGAAGTGGTCCAAGCACTGAGCCCTGAGGAACCCCAGTACCAAGAAGTTGTGACTTATGGCGCTTTTCCATTACCAGTACCAGCTCGACTCGACTCGGCTCGCCTCAGCTCGGCTCGACTCAGCTCGCTTTTCGCTCCGTTTTCCATTGCAGACAGTACCGCCACAAATAGTACCCGGTCGTCATAGCGACGCCTTTCGTGTCATGATCGATAAACGAAACAGGAAGCAAAAGCAGGTTACTCGATTTATTGGTCAGAAATACACGAACATCGAAGGATGACACGGGCGTGGATTGATGACACAGGGACTTTGATGGCCAGCGTGAAGTCCGTGAAGAGAAGAATCCGTGAAGTGCAATTCGTGAGGTGAGGAGTCCGTGCAGTGAAGACACGAAACGACGATCCAACACCAAGACAACGAATCTACAGGAACACGACGAGGCAAACGGCAGGAGAACGACACAGGAACAACACACGAGACATCAACCAACGATCTGACAAAGGGAATGAGAAAACGGTGAGTATATATAGAGAGATGAGATCGGCTGCAGCTGGTGATGAGATGATGAACAGCTGGAGCGGATCAAGGAATGTCACTCAGTCACACCCACTACACACGTGCTTTCATACAACAACATAAACACGAGACGAGAAGGAACCAGTGGTTTTGTATACCGTGACAGTACCCCCTCTCCTAGGAACGCCTCCTGGCGTTCCCAGACTCCCTTACCTGTCGATTGAAATTATCGATCAGAGAATGATCCAGGATGTCTCTAGCAGGTACCCAACTTCTCTCCTCTGGACCGTAACCTTCCCAGTCCACCAAGTACTGAAATCCACGCCCCCTCCGTCTGGAATCCAGAATACGATTTACCGAATAGGTGGTATCCCCATCTACGAGACGCGGCGGTGGGGGAACCGGGACTGGCGGATTAATGCGAGCATGAAACACGGGTTTAATTTTGGAAACATGAAACACGGGATGAACCCTCCTGTACGCCGGAGGTAAACTAAGGCGGACTGCCACCGGACTAATGATTTTGGTGACAGTGAACGGGCCAATGAATTTGGGAGCAAGTTTATTGGAGACGGATCGGAGAGGAATTTTCCTGGTAGAAAGCCACACTTTTGACCAACGACGTATACGGGATGCTTTGACCGGTGGCGATCGGCCTTAGCCTTGGTGCGCGCCCCCACTTGGAGTAGAGTCTCACGGGCTCTAGTCCAAGTGCGGTGACACCTCTGAATTAAGGCGTGGGCGGAGGGGACCGCGACCTCGGATTCCAGACTGGGAAAAATAGGTGGCTGGTAACCTAAGCTACACTCAAACGGAGATAGGCCCGTAGCCGACACTGGCAATGTGTTGTGGGCGTACTCCACCATAGACAGCTGTTGGCTCCATGAGGAAGGATTCTTGGACACCAAACATCGCAACACTCTCTCCAGATCTTGGTTGGCTTTCTCGGTTTGGCCATTGCTCTGGGGATGAAACCCTGAGGACAGACTAACCGTCGCCCCCAGTAACTTACAAAATTCTCTCCAAAATTTGGACACAAATTGGGGTCCTCTGTCGGAGACCATGTCCATCGGGAGGCCATGTAAGCGAAAGACGTGGTCAATGACTGTCAATGCTGTCTCCTTAGCTGAGGGTAATTTGGGTAAGGGAATAAAGTGAGCCGCCTTCGAGAACCGGTCCACCATGGTCAAAACGACTGTGTTACCCTGGGAGGGCGGGAGGGCGGTGATAAAATCTAGAGCGATATGGGACCAGGGTCTCGAAGGGACAGGCAGCGGTTGAAGGAGCCCATCTGGAGGTCGATTGGAAGTCTTACCAGTGGCACAAACCGAGCAAGCCAAAACAAAACTGTGAATGTCACGAGCCATAAGAGGCCACCAAAATCGTTGCTTTACTAAAAACTTAGTATGATTAACTCCTGGATGACAAGCCACGTTGGAGCTATGACCCCATTGGATCACGTCAGACCGTAATCCCTCCGGCACAAACAAACGATTCGGTGGGCAACCGGGCGGAGGCATTACCCCTTCTAAGGCCGTCTTGACCTTCGATTCGACCTCCCATACGAGTGTGGAAACAAATAGGGTCTCCGGTAAAATGCACTCGGGAGTAGACGGGTGTTCGGAACGATCAAAAATGCGAGATAAAGAGTCGGGTTTGATGTTCTTAGAACCCGGGCAGTACGAGAGGGAAAAATCAAAACGACCGAAAAAAAGTGCCCACCGAGCCTGCCTGGAGTTCAATCTTTTGGCGGTTCTGATGTACTCTAGATTCTTGTGATCGGTCCAGACGATAAAAGGTACCCCCGAGCCCTCCAACCAATGACGCCATTCCTCCAACGCTAGCTTGACTGCCAACAACTCTCTATTACCAATGTCGTAATTGCGTTCAGCTGGGGACAAACGATGAGAAAAGAACGCGCAGGGATGCATCTTGTCGTCTGCGGAAGAGCGTTGGGACAGAACTTCTCCTACCCCCACCTCTGACGCATCGACCTCCACCACGAACTGCCGTGAAGAATCAGGGGCAACGAGGATGGGAGCTGAAACAAAGCGGCTCTTGAGTTTGGCAAATACAGCCTCGGCTGTATCTGACCACCTGAACGGAGTTCTGGGGGAGCTCAAGGCAGTCAGAGGTGCGGCTAGTTGGCTGAAATTGCGAATAAACCGCCGATAGAAATTGGCGAACCCCAGAAACCTCTGTAGGGCCTTACGGGAATCTGGGCTTGGCCACTCTACCACAGCCTTAACCTTTTCAGGGTCCACCCGCATTCCCTCAGACGAAATGATGTACCCTAGGAAAGGAACAGACTGTGCATGAAAATCGCATTTCTCCGCCTTGACAAAAAGCCCATTCTCTAACAACCTCTGAAGCACTCGTCGGACGTGTTGCACATGTTCCTAGAGAGACGAGGAAAATATCAATATATCATCCAGGTAGACATATATGAACTGATCGATCATGTCTCGCAACACGTCATTGATGAGTGCCTGGAAGACTGCTGGGGAGTTGGACAGCCCGAAAGGCATGACCAAGTATTCAAAGTGCCCCTGGGGGTATTAAAAGCAGTCTTCCATTCATCCCCCTCCCTAATGCGAACCAAATGATAAGCGTTACGCAAGTCCAATTTCGTGAAGACGGACGCTCCCTGCAACCTCTCGAAGGCTGAAGACATCAACGGTAAAGGATAAGTATTCTTTACCGTGATGTTATTCAACCCCCGGTAATCAATACAAGGTCGCAGCGACTCATCCTTCTTCCCCACAAAAAAGAACCCCGCCCCCGCTGGAGAAGAGGAAGGGCGGATGAACTTGGTTGCTAGAGAATCAGAAATATATTTCTCCATAGCCTCCCTCTCTGGGACAGAAAGCGAATATAATTTGCCTTTAGGCGGAGACTTACCTGGCAGTAAATCTATAGCACAGTCATAGGGACGATGCGGAGGAAGAGAAGCAGCCCGAGACTTACTGAACACTTCCTTCAGATCGTGGTACTCCTTGGGCACGTTAGACAAATCCCCTGCCTCCTCCTGAAACACAAAAACAGGCACAGACGAACAAGCAGACACCAGACAAGACTTATGACATTCCTTGCTCCACTCCAACACAGTTTTCTGATGCCAGTCCACTCGGGGATTGTGACGGATGAGCCAGGGATGTCCGAGAACGATGGGTGCCAGGGGTGAATCCAATATGTAAAAAAAAATAGTCTCTGAGTGATTGCCTGAAGTAATGAGAGTGATGTCCTCAGTGGTGAAAGAAATAGTGGGGAGTTCTTGACCGTTTAAAGCATGTACTGCAATCTTCTGTGTGAGTGGTTTGAGGGGAATCTGAAATCTGTGTGCAAAGGTGCTGTCCATAAAATTACCTTCCGCCCCAGAGTCCAGAAGTGCTCGACAGTCGTGCTGGTGAACTGACCATCTCAGTCTGAGGTCTTCTCGGCAGAGATCCCACCCGATAGTAGCCTCATACTTACTATCGGGCTTGGCCTTTTACCGGGCAGTTGTAAGCATAGTGTCCCGCACCACCACAGTATAGGCAAAGGCCCTGGGACCTCCGCCTCTCCCTCTCCTCCCGGGAAAGCCGCGCTCAACCCACCTGCATGGGTTCATGATCGAAGACTGGGCCGACCGCGTCCCTGCCGCTGGACCGTTGACTCTCTCCTGGTGGACGGAAAGACGAAACTCTCCCTCCGGCTCTACAAAGTCGAGCGTCCACTCTTAAAGCCAGCTCGATAAGTCCGTTCAATGACGTGGGAAGGTCCAGGGCGTAGATCTCCCTCTGGACGTGGTCAGCCAACCCATGCAGGAACATCTCCCACTGCGCCTCCTCGTTCCAATGACATTCGGCCACCAGGGTGCGGAACTCGATGGAATAATCCGAAACCGGCCTCTCCCCTTGACGGAGGTCGGCCAACACCCTAGCGGCCTCTCTCCCCGCGACGGCCCTGTCGAAGACCCGTCTCATCTCCGCGGAGAGTGTCTGGAACGAGGCACAGCATGGATCTTGATTCTCCCACACCGCTGTTCCCCATAGCGCTGCCTTTCCGGTCAGCAAGGTTATAACGAACGCCACCTTGGCCTGTTCATTATGGAAAGTCCTGGGCTGTAATGCAAAATGCATAGAACATCTCGTCAGAAATGCGCGGCAGTATGCAGACTCACCCGCATAGGGTTCAGGAGCCGGTAGGCGTGGTTCCACTGATGCAGGATTCTCTGGCGGTGTGGGGGGAACAGCGGGTGTGGGGGACGCAGCGGGCATCTGAAACAGTTGGAATTGTCGGGTGAGCTCGGACACCTGCGTCACCAAGGCTTGTATCGCACGACCCGTATCACTCTGAATCCTCTCTTGTGAGTCCATTCTCCTTACGCTGCGGTGAACGAACTCCTCCAACGTGGTGGGTACTCCCCCTGCTGCTTCCATCCCTTGGTCAGATCGTTCTGTCATGATCGATAAACGAAACAGGAAGCAAAAGCAGGTTACTCGATTTATTGGTAAGAAATACACGAACATCGAAGGATGACACGGGCGTGGATTGATGACACAGGGACTTTGATGGCCAGCGTGAGGAATCCGTGAAGTGAAGTCCGTGAAGAGAAGAATCCGTGAAGTGCAATTCGTGAGGTGAGGAGTCCGTGCAGTGAAGACACGAAACGACGATCCAACACCAAGACAACGAATCCACAGGAACACGACGAGGCAAACGGCAGGAGAACGACACAGGAACAACACACGAGACATCAACCAACGATCTGACAAAGGGAATGAGAAAACGGTGAGTATATATAGAGAGATGAGATCGGCTGCAGCTGGTGATGAGATGATGAACAGCTGGAGCGGATCAAGGAATGTCACTCAGTCACACCCACTACACACGTGCTTTCATACAACAACATAAACACGAGACGAGAAGGAACCAGTGGTTTTGTATACCGTGACATTTCGTTCCTCGTTGCCCTATCAAGCTCTCGCTGGATGCTCTCTTCGGCAACCAAACAAAGGAAAGTCTGCACCTCCTCGTTTGACCACGGCGTATTCTTCTGAGTTGGCATAATAATAGTAGTAAGTTTAGTAACTATCTCTGGCCAAACTATTTAAAAATGGCGGGGTTATTCTGGATACTCCATCTGGCGCGTGTAATGATGACACAGTGAATGGTGGCGATTCACTCTGACCAATCAGCAGTCAGCATTGTTTTCACGTGACATTTTAGTATCACCTTAGCTCGCCTTAGCTCGCTCAGAACCTCGCCGGAGGTGATACAAAAAAAAAGTACCCGAAAGCAAGTACAGGTACAACTTTTACACAGTGGAAAACCAAACAAAGGCGAGCCAAGCCGAGTCGAGTCGAGTCGAGTCGAGCTGGTACTGTGTAGTGGAAAAGCGCCATTAGAGACCTCGACCCTCCAAGACAGCCTGAAGGACCTACTGAGAGGTACGATTTAAACGGTCTTATTCGTTTTTCATGTTATTGTTAAAAAAGCAGGACGGTCACGATGCATTCAGTGGTGGATAAGATATGTAGTCTGATTAAGCTCTGTTGTGTGCTTGTTTTATATATTTTCCACCTGACAGCTGCTGTAGTTTCAATAAAAGCATACAGGACTGCATATGTCCCTTTGGCATCTTCTGTAGAAATGTTTCCTACCCTTCAGTGTCTCTGAAACCAAACCTGTCACCAAAGCACTCTTCCTCTGCACACTTGCCATTTGATTGATTTTTGCAGTGAATCGAGATGAGATAAAAGACCTCAAATCCATTTCTTGAGGCAGACAGATACTGCATTTCCACAGCAAAACCGCCACCATTTCCATGACACCTTTATGGATAAGACACAAAAGGACGCTTAAACATAAAGACTTTAACGTGTCTCCCCCCAGTATTGTTTCATCATAGAAAAGGGCTTGTGCATTGGATGCACTCGGGTATGAACAGCTCTTGATGTGGAAGCAGCAACACTGTCACGTGTCACAACACAATGACGACTGTATGATGCTTTTTGCCAATCTGCATTTGTGAATGGAACGTATGAGGGAATGAATGGTAATACACACAAAACGAGTTTCATCCCTGGAGTCGTAAGGCAGCTGCTCACATCATTTGCAGTATTAACACGACCAGAGTAACCAAACATTTTTTATTCTACAGCTTTTAAAAATTCAGATTAGCGGTCAACAAAAATGGGCTTTCTAATCATAATTATGGTTTGCATAGTGCAATAGTAATTAATAATTTCACATTGTTTAAAATGCAATATTACTTCAACCCCATCATAGTATGTTTGGAATTTATAATTTGAACAAAGAGCCCAAAAACTTTATATACACAAAGACGGTGCACTCATATTACTTATGAATGATGTCGGAATCAGTCCAGCCTTCCAAATAAAAGAGCCAATCGCTAATTAATAAAGTCATCTCATCACTGGCGGGTCAAGCATGACAAATGTGCTTTTTTAATGCTATTTGAGCATTTATGGGACAGTTCATGTCAGATTTTATTGCTGATTATATATTATTTATGTTATGTTATGTAATTATGAGTTCTGCAAACAGTTTTTGAGATTTCAGGATTCGCATAGCATCAGTTGGTTTTGGTATACCTTATAAATCACACATTTTATTTATAATGCCCTTTTCCAATACCCAAGTGCTACAAACAACAGCAAATAAAATAATTAAAATGCAGAAGTACAAAAAGAATACAATACGAAGAAACAATAAATCTAAAATACTAATGATTGCAATACAACTAATCAACAGAATGCTAATCATCACTGTGAACTCTGTAAGCGATTTTAAAAAAGAAATGCAAAAAATAAAGCATGCCTGTGATGTGCAGACGTATATGTAAGAACATGTGCTTCTGAATTCTGGATAAACTGCACCCGTTGGATTGATTTAGCAGGTAAACCAACAAATAGTGCATCATCAAGCCTGGAAGTTACGAATGCATGAATAAGCCTTTCAGCATCAGGCAGAGGTAAGGCCTAATTCTAGCCATGTTTCTGAGATGATGGTATGCAGATTTTGTGATTCTCTTAAAATGTGAGTATAATGTCAGATGAGCGTCACAAATCATACCAAGGTTACAAGCTTGAGTAGACGGAAATATAACACTATCCTCCATAATCAAATTAAAATTGCTCCCTTTGTGAATAGCTGCTGGAACAATTCAGTTTTAAACAATTACGTTTTTATTTACGGCACACACTGCGAGAGGTTTGTAGAGGCTACAGTAATATCAGATTTGTAGCTATTTGAGTATCATACGCATAAAACTGATACCCCAAGCCATATTTCCATTATTAATTGCCCCAAAGGAAGCATATAAACACTAAACAATATAGAACCCCAGACAGATCCATGAGGAACACCATGGCAGACCTGTCCAATTTCAGATTTGTTGTTTCCCAAGACAACAAACCGGGGACGATCAGTATACAGGTAAGATTTAAACCATTTTACCAGTGATACCAAGCCAATTCTCTTGCCTATTTAGCAGTATATATATATAGAAATATACTGTATACAATGAACCCAGCCATATACATAATTATAAAAGCATTTGCACACTTATGCAGTTAGTCTTTTTTTTTTTTTTTTTTACTGAAATGTGTCACTTTGGTTGTCATTTTTATATTTAAGATGCAAAAGATCTGATATGATTTCTGTTTTTTGTACATCACTACAACCAGCTGTTGTTTTATCAGAGTTTTTATATCCATTGTATTTAAAAAAGTATATTATAACACTCCCTTTATATTATATATTGTCAGAAAAAATTAAAGCATAATTTCTAAAGGGGTAAATGTCACAGCATAGGAGGATTGAGACAGTATAAGACATTTTCTCACAAAAGAAAAAAAAAATTTAATACTTATTTAAACACACTCAGTATCCAGTTAATTACCTCAGTAGCAAAGCATGAGGTTGTGGACACATGCCGCACATACATATCTGCAAGACAAATGACTGATTTGAGCATGAGAGGAGGAAGAACATGCATTCACAGAAAATCACAATACACATCAGAGAATGAATTTGCTAATTCCGTCCATTTTATTAGAGATATCCAAGCTTATGCAGCAAATCCCGCTAATCATTAGTGCATAATTCCCTGTTTTCCGTCTGAAGGCACGTGTCTGGTGCGTGTTTCTCCCCGCGGCCCTTATCTCTGATGACAGCACGGCCCACAGAGACACAGAGGACGGTATTATCATAGGGGTCGGCCCTGATGTGTCTATCCGACGGGAAATGTGACACTGCAGACGGAGGTCCACATTCATTTTTTTGAGATTGGATGTGCAGCAGAACTCGTCATAGGTCAAGAGTAAATCAAAAAGAATTACACAGCTGCCAAAGCCCATTACTTCAGCAGAGCGGAGGTAAATATACTCCACATTCAGCGCACAAACACACACAAATACACTAAAAATGCGATAAGGACTGACATTTATGATTTGTGTGTGTGTGTGTGTGTGTGTGTGTGTGTGTGTGTGTGTGTTTTTCAACAGATCTGAATGTCTCTCGTTGAGGATTAAAGGTACTGATGTCACCGTGTTTGACCTGTGCGCTGTTATTATTAGCATGATCAGATCCTAAGAGCAGAAACAGAGAGGATTCGTGTTGGTCAACACAAGAAGCCTTCATTCCCCACAGCAAAAGACTCGAAATTGGATTCCTTTGTTCTTTGTTTCCAAGTATCTGTCCATCCTCAACCACTGATAAACTGTTCATTACCTCAAGGTGAATCAATTTGAACAGAAGAAAAATCAATATGCTCCCCCATTCAATCTAAGAAAAATCATTTAATGGGCTATTAATGGATCAAGACCTAAATCAATGACGTGGTGCAATATCCATATCTGCATTCAATAATAAATCTCGCCATCAGGTCATGCATTATTTATGAGCATGAACAAAAGTGAAAAAGATGATGATGACAATTTTTTTAAATTAAGGTTAATGAAGTTGAAGATATATACATCAATGGGAATCGTCATCAGTAGCTGAAATGATATCATTATACGAAAATATCACAGGGTGTTTATTACCTGAAGGAGTGACTAACATCATAAACCATTAAAAATCTCTGTAAACATGTCCACTGTTCCAACATTAACCATGAAAAATACTTCTGAAGAATTTCACAATCTCAGTTAATGTTCATTTTAAAATGTAGTATTATTCAAATCAAAAAGTTGAATCTGTCGGTATTATTTTAATGAACTTTTTTCTATTAACCAATGTTAACAAAATACTGTGACAAATGTTTGTTAATGCCAGTGTTGGGTAATTAGACTCTCTCTAAGAAACCGCATTACATGGTAAATGCTGCATTACCCTCGACCAGTTAAACAACACACGGATAGACATTACACGCCTCTTTTAATTCTTCCAAATAAATAATATAAAATTGCATTAATTATTTTTGAACAGACCTAAGTATGTAGGGAGAAGGTTACATTAAAAAGAAACATTTTAACATAAAATGTTGATGTTCAATCCACTATTGTTTAACATAAAATTGTTCTATAGTCGATACAGTATTTTTTAATGCAATTACACCAGAAGTAACTGTAATTAAATGGCTAAATAATCCCTTACTTTACTTCTTCAAGGGAAAAGTAATTAAATTACAGTATTTAATAACTTATTAATGCATTACACCCAACACTGGTTAACACATCATCTAATGTTAACTAATAGGACCTTACCGTGAACTTTAAAGCTAAAGTTAGAGATAATAAAGCACTCGTCACGGTCACACTTTAGTTTGGGGAACATATTCACTATTATCTATGACTTTTGTCTCAACAAAGTCCTAATTTACTGCTTATCAATAGTTAATTAATATATGTAACAATATATCGTGTCACAATATATTGCAATATAAAAATGCAACAATATTTATTGTGGATAGTGACTATGTATTGTGTATAGTTCACCCAAAATAAAAATTACTGTGTAAAAAAATTCAAGTTTACAGAGTTTTAATAATGTTGAATATAATGTATAATAATGCAGTGGGGAATATTTGTGTGTCCTGATAATGTCAGATGTCTGATGTTACCAGTAAAAAGTGTCCGACATTATTTTAAACATATCTAGTCAGTGAAAGAGTGCAAACATATTTTTTGTTAACCTTTTAATCATGTCTTGGAGTATCGCATTAATATGGTATCGTGAGTTCAGTATCGTGATATGTATCGAATCGTGACATGAGGGTATCGTTACACCCCTATTAAAGGCAGTTCTGGTACTGGTTATGTTTAGGTATATGGTCATTAAGAATACGGCATTAATATGTGCTTGAATAAACAGCCAATATAATGCAAGCTAAGCAACTTAATAGTGAGAATTGGACCCTAAACTAAAGTGTTTCCCTCGTCACTTTGTTTATTATACACTGAAACATCTAAATTACATTTGTGTTGATTTATACGGTTCATAAACACAAGAATAAAGAATTTAAACATGTGACCTCTTTAATATACACTGAAACCAAAATCTATTGAGACACCCTCAACATTTCTCACATTATCAGTTTATTCGCCATAGTTTAGAAAATGCTAATAAAATATGACGAGTTATTAAATCAGTGGATATTTCACTGGTTTTGTCCGTCCTTCTGTTAGACTCTCACACATGAATTATGTTGAATATCTGTTAAGTTTAACTACACAATTAGATAATACCAGTTTAGCTCAACCAGTGACCAAGCAATGCTTCATGTTGTTCAGTCTGTGTGTAAAAAGAGCATTAGCAATTACAGAAAACACACTTCAGCAAAACCTGATCAGCTCAAAGTGTCCGAATCATTTTAGCTCCCAAAGTTTCACTGGTAGTCTCTGTATGAAGAATATTTGGGTATAATATGTCACAGTTTACTTTATTTTAATCTCCTCACTATACATAAATGCACTATAGTGTCCTTCACACACTAGTGAAACAATATCAAAAAATGTTATCTGGTGTCTGAATCATTTATGGTACTTTTTACTGAAAATAACAGACCAATCCTCCATCATAAAGCATTTGTACTGAATGTACGCTGGCACTATAACAAGTGGTTTTCCTGATCTTTCTTACTGTACTTCAGTCTCAACAATCTCTATCCTCTTTGTGCGACCCTTTGAAGACGTTTGCATTCATTCGCTTAAAAATAGCTCTTGAGAAAGCATGGCAGAGCTGCAGATTTGTATGGAGAGAGCTAGTGTCCCCGGGGCCGCTGTGCCTTTGACCCGCGACACCACACTTCGGGAGGCTCCGGGGCCCGGGGACATTTCACCCTGATCTTCACATACACTGAACGACCTCGGAAGTCTCCATCGTGACCCATAGTTCACCTGAGCTGTTATGGATTGGATGTGCATTGACAATTCGCGAGTAAATAATTGCATGTGTTCATTCTGGCTGTAGTAAAAGCGTTCATTCTTCTGCCAGCCAATCTCTGAGAACATGTGCCTTCAGGAGCACATTTGAAATCTCAAGCACATGCACAACGTTTCAGCATTTTTTCCATTATGTGGAAAATGGTCTTTTCCCCCTATCCCCCCCCCCCCCCCCCCCCCCACACACACATTGTTCAGTTACTATAGAAACCCGAGCCGGTGAATTCACTGCAAACTGAGTGCCAGACGACCAACCTAAAGTGCCTCGAAATGGTTATTTATGTCGACTTAATGTTGCGCATACTGCACATTTGGAATTTTTTTTTTTTTTTTTTTACAGAAATCAGCACTGATTTTTTTTTATTTTTTTTTATTCTGAAGTCTTTTTTCCCCTCTTAACATTTACAGGACACTGCTAGGAACGATTATAGCCTATATGGTTGGTTAAGCCCCTCTCCAAATTCAAGTTTGCTTTCCTGTTCTGCTGTTCATCAGCATTTCATTACCTGACACCATCCAGCCCTGGGGTTACTATAGCAACACTGCACAGATAGTGCTGTCCTTCACATGCATGGCTTTGAAATCCAGGAATAATTTCAGAGTTCCAGACGCGTTAAGGGAAGCTTTAATGTGAAATAAAATACTAAGGATGTCACTGGAGAAAATAGCCTACTATCGTGTTCATGCCTTTGATGTTGCCACTGCAGGCTTGAAGACACTGTCGCACCGAGAAATAGCTTTTTAACAACAACATTTCTTGTGTTTGCTGCCCTCTGCTGGCTGATGTCTCTCTCTCTCTCTCTCTCTCTCTCTCTCTCTCTCTCTCTCTCTCTCTCTCTCTCTCTCTCTCTCTCTCTCTCTCTCTCTCTCTCTCTCTCTCTCTCTCTCTAATGTCTACAGTCTTTCTTCTAAAATGAAGAAGAACAGAGTTACCATGAATCAGAATCTGCACATTTAGAACGTTGTTGACGTCGACAAGCCAATCATAAGCGATTTTCTATTGGTCCATCCAGTCTTGAACATTTTGATAAATCTTTAACTTTTCATTTTCCTTTCTTTTCTTTTTTGAATCAACATGCACCAATCCTACAATTTTCTATATGCTCATATATAATAATTTGTTACCAAAACTAGTAGGCTATTCATTACTTCCACAAACTCAATGAGCTCATTGTTTCTGCCTTAAATTATATTTACATTTACATTTATTCATTTAGCTGACGCTTTTATCCAAAGCGACTTACAATTGTATATATGTCAAAGGTCGCACGCCTCTGGACTAGGGGTTAGCAACTAGGGGTTAAGTGTCTTGCTCAGGGACACAATGGTGTCTCACAGTGGATTCGAACCCGGGTCTCTCACACCAAAGGCATGTGTCTTATCCACTGCGCCATCACCACCCCATTAATCATTACATTGTAATCATTTATTATTACATTATTAAACTTTTAGCTAACTTTGATTATGTATATCTCCATCCATCCATCCATCTTCTTCCGCTTATCCGGGGCCGGGGCAGATGTATATCTCCATTTCTGAAATACACAACTTAGACCTCTGATAACAGATCACTCTAAATTGTAATGCTTTGAAACGATGTATTGTGAAAAGCGCTGGACAAATAAATGTGAATTGATTTTTTTTTCATGTAGCAATACATATTTAGTAAAATGACCTTTTTCAAAGGTCTTTTCGTCATTAAAATATCACGCTAATTTTGGTTCCCAAAGAGGAAATGAAATCTGGACAATCCTGGAATGTTTATCAGGAGCCGTTCAGTCATAATCAACGTGACTGTCAGCAAATGTTACTGTAATTTTCATAGTTTTTGAAAGATAATAATGATGAGTGGATGATAATCATAGGAATAATGGCAAGTCATCGTTATGTGAGATATTGCTAGTTAACAAAAGAGACTGAATCTTATTCTCTCAGTTTGCTGACGCAAGTCCTCCGTCTCCCCCCCTCTCTCTCTCTCTCTCTCTCTCTCTCTCTCTCTCTTGGCCCCGTTTCTGAGGTGAGCAGAGATATTACTGTCAGACTTGCACAGTCTTCGGTTTGCCAGCAGACATTAGCGTATGAATGAATCAAACGCTGTTAACTCAGGTTCCTCATGTAATTAATTCAGCTTCAGCATCCTTACAAAATACAAATCATCTCTCGCCCTCCTGAGAATTTAGGTCAAGCTCTGGGAATCAAAATCTGTAACAGTGGATACTATTTACCCATAATTCTTCAGAAAATATTCAAAATAATTATGGAATGAAAATGTGAGATCAGAGCAATGCCAGAAAGAAACATTAAAAAGAAGCACTTGAATGTTACATTTGTAGTTTAGTGTTGATTTTACAAAAACATTTCACTGCACAGATTGACCAAACAGAATTGCAGAAGCCATGTGATAAATGTTAAATCACTTTAAATTGTCTGAGGGAACTGTAAAAAAAATCTGTTATATTTACGGTAAAAAAAAAATCTAGAAAAATATGGTACAAAATACGGCAGAAACATTTTTGGTTTTACAGACGTATACAGTAAAACAAAACGTATTTCATTATCTGATATAAAGTTATTTTACCGACCTATTGAAGTAGTAATATCTGTTTTGTAGTATTGTAATGCACTGATAACCACCAATCACAGCGGTGGCGAGAGTCACATGACGAATCAAAGCTCATCACAAGCAGCATTTTCACAAGAAATATAACAGTAATATATAGAAGTTGCACAGTGTCATTCACACAAACACTAAACACCATCATGGCAACACACATGAAATGCAATAAACATTCATTTAACAACATTAAATGTAACATAAAACCCTAATGTACATAACTGATTAGAAAAAAACTAAGAAAAACTATAAAGAAACAGTTATTTCAACAAAAATACATCAAATGTGAAATGTCACGCAGGGAATTGTGGGAATGCCAATTTACGTTTTTTTCACTGAAAATTATACAATAACTTTGTCACGGAATGGGTAAAACAGGAAGCGTGGATACAAGTGCAGGTAAGGTTATTTATTAAGTAAACAAAACAAAACTACAAACAAAACAACCCCGTGGGGAAAAACCAAGAGAGAACTCAGGCAGGCATAGAAAACACGAGGGGAAACATGGACAAACCGGGAATGTCAGAGTTCTGTTACCAACAGAAATATAATCCAGACAAAAGTGACAGAACCCTGACATTCCTTCCCCATCGGCTTTGATCGATTCGGGAGCAGAGGGCGATTTTATGGACACCGAACTGCCTGCACGCTTAGGCATCTCACCTATTCCTCTGGTCGAAGCTATTTCAGCCAGGACTCTTTGTGGGACTCAACTCACCAGGATTACCCATTCCACTAGACTTATTAAACTCACTCTTTCAGGCAATCATGCTGAGGAGATTCGCTTTCTCCTTATTCACTCTCCCTCCGCTCCAGTGGTTCTGGGTCACACCTGGTTGGTCAAGCATAACCCTCACATTGACTGGGCTCTTAATTCTGTGTTGGCATGGAACCCTTTCTGTTTAACCTAATGTTTGGGTTCTGCGTTTTCCCCTGTTATGTCTTGTTCTGTGTTGCAGGAGGAGCCGGTGAGCCTGGCGAATGTACCAGAGGCTTACCATGACTTGAGAGCGGTTTTTAGTAAGTCCCGAGCTTCCTCTCTTCCTCCGCACCGCCCGTACGACTGTGTGATAGATCTGTTACCTGGTACTTCTCCACCTAGGAGGCGCCTTTACTCTCTTTCCAGACCTGAGAGGGAGGTCATGGAGAAGTATATTCATGATTCTCAGGTAGCTGGTATCATCCGTCCCTCTTCCTCTCCGGCTGGGGCGGGGTTCTTCTTCGTGGGGAAGAAGGAGGGATTAAATGACATCACGGTAAAGAATCGATATCCTTTGCCATTGATGTCATCAGCCTTCGAACTCTTTACGAAGTTGGACCTCCGCAATGCTTATCACCTAGTTCGGATTAGGAAGGGGGACAAATGGAAGACCACCTTTAACACCCTTACGGGGCACTTCGAATATTTGGTCATGCCTTTTGGGCTTTCTAACTCCCCAGCGGTCTTCCAAGCACTCATCAATGACGTGCTCAGAGACATGGTCGACCGGTTTGTATTTGTTTACCTCGACGACATCCTGATCTTCTCCCAGAACGAGCGTGACAATGTCCAGCACGTTAGGCGAGTGCTTCAGCGGCTGCTTGAGAATCACTTATTCGCCAAGTTGGAGAAGTGCAAGTTTCACGCACGGTCGGTTCCGTTCCTGGGATTTGTTCTCTCACCCGAAGGTATCCGAATGGACCCCGCCAAGGTAAAGGCAGTTGCAGATTGGCCCACCCCAGATAGTCGTAGAACAGTCCAGTGATTTCTGGGGTTTGCTAATTTTTACAGGCGATTCATTCGAGGTTTTAGTCAGGTCGTCCTTCATCTGACTAATCTCACCTCCCCTCGAAGACGTTTCTGTTGATTGCCGGAAGCTCAGGCTGTGTTTATACAACCTTAAAGAGTCGCTTTGTTTTGGCTCCCATCCTTGCTACTCCCGATCCATCTCGTCAGTTCGTTGTGGAGGTGGATGCGTCGGAGGTGGGAGCGGGGGCAATTTTGTCTCAGAGATCATCTTCGGATGACAGAATACATCCTTGCGCATTTTTTCCCATCGTTTAAAGGTACAATATGTAGGAATTTTGTAATAAAATATCCAAAATCACTTGCACAGTGTGATATGTTTCCTGCAGTTGTGTACTTACAATATCCCAAAAGTCTCCAAAGATTTTTTATTTCAGAGAAATTCCAATTTTAAATAAGTGGCCGTCCCGAAAAAAATGTCGCCTGTCAATGACGCAATATCCACGCTTTCCTCGGTTTTCGCTCGTACTGCCATAGCCATGACGTAACCATGGCGACAGACGCGGACAACTGCATAGTGCGTAACGTTTATCTGCACGCTGTTGTTGTTTCGTTCAATCATTATGGACCATGGCAAGCAGATTTTGGGACAAAAAAAAGGAGAACTAAAAGGAGGATCAATATCGGCGTGGCGTTTTCGAGATGCCGAGAGCTCCACGTCCGCGACTAACTTGGAGGAGCAACACCGCTCTTGAATATACTTTATTAGACAGGTGAGCAAATGTACATAAAACAAAAGGATGTATCTGTGTTTCCTTGCAACACATGCAACTGTCAATAATATCACTTATAAACAATGCGAGATACATAGGCCTTTATGACGTGACAGATCAATCATTATGCATATGTTGATTCACCTCAAAAACTATCAAGTGATCGTTATGCTGATGAAAATTCACAGTTATATTGCGCTTTGTACTTTGGTAATGCTTTTTATCACTTGTGTTTTGACCGAGATGGCAGTGCAATTAAATACAATCGGATATGTGTTGTTAAACAATATTTAACCGTTACTTGCAAATGTTCGTTCAAATTTACTTTGAGTACGATTGGTTTGAACACGTAAAACAACACGGCATTAACGATAAACATGTAAAACTGCGCAGCATTAACCCAACAAATCATTTGACAAATAGCTGTAACAGGATAATATAGCATAACACTTCGCGTTCCTTGCAGTTAATTCATTATGGTGACATAAAATATTGAGATCATACGTACAGGTAATACAAAAACAAATAAAGTACCTCATCTGTGATCATGATTCATTAATTCCATAACATCTCTGGATGGTGAAAACGACATCTCCCATCGTTCAACTCTCCCTCATAGCGTCACCAAGCTTCGCCTTTGTTATTGTTGGTAACTGCGCCCTCTTGTGGCGAAAAATTCCTACATATTGCACCTTTAACCCCTCCGGAACGGAATTACGACATTGGGAATAGGGAGTTATTGGCTGGTTCGTTCTGTCACGGAATGGGTAAAACAGGATGCGTGGATACAAGTGCGGGTAAGGTTATTTATTAAGTAAACAAAACAAAACTACAAACAAAACAACCCCGTGGGGGAAAACCAAGAGAGAACTCAGGCAGGCACAGAAAACACGAGGGAAACATGGACAAACCGAGAATGTCAGAGTTCTGTCAGTCACCAACAGAAATAAAATCCAGACAAAAGTGACAGAACCCTGACAAACTTGTTATTTTTCACTTCCAAAAACTGTAAATGTTAACTGTAAAACTGTAAAAATGTTAACGGTATTTTACTGTAAAATTACATTAAACATACAGTTCGTTTTCACCGTATATAGTACAGAAACTTTCTGTTAACCAATTTAAAGTGTAGCATTTTTACAATCTTTTACCGTTAAAATCACAATCATTTTTTACAGCATGTTTTACTACTACAGCTCTGGAAATAAGATGCAAAAGCAGATTTTGTGACTGAAGTGACGACACTGACTCTTCGTATCACCCTCATGGTTTTCTGAGAGCAGAACGAGTTCATTCTTCGCTCTTGCGTTCAAAACAAGTGCAATGGGATGGACCAGAAAGCAGATCTCACGTTTTTCAAAGATGAATTTCCTGACACACTAAAGTATCTTAAAGAGACAGCTTTGGTCAAGGTCATATGATCGGTTAATAGCTTCAGATTCTGGTTCTCTCTCCATCCTTATCCTTCTTGATCTTAGCACCGCTTTTGATACTGTCAATCACAACCTCTTATCACACAAGTCTTTGGTGTTTCTGAGACTGTTTTTACCTGGTTTAGATCTTATCTCTCTGATCGCCGCCAGTTTGTTTTCTACTGGTTTCAGGTCTGAGATTGGCTCTGTCTCTACTGGTGTCCATCAGGGTTTAATTTTAGGCCCCTTACTTTTTAGCATTTATATATTACATCTTGGATTGGTCTTAAAATCACTTGGGCTTAATTATCACTTTTATGCAGATGATACTCATATTATATTCACAAAGCCTGGTCAAAACATGGATGTTTCTTTTCTTTCACATTGGTTTTCTGTGATATAAATATGGATGACCAGAAACTTTTTGTGTATTAATATTGATAAGACAGAGGTCTTGCTTATTGACTCCAAAATGAGCGGATAGAAGTTTTTTGCACACATGTTAGCTAAAATGATCATCAAACATTCAACAGCATGTAAATCAAAACTGCCTAACAATACTGAATGAAATGTTGAACCCATGAAGAGGAAACGACTGTGAAACTGTAGGTGTTGATTGACTCGATCGACTCCATCTGTGTATTGATAATCGTTCTGAATTTCATCCGGACAAAGTCTTTGACAAAAAAGTTTTTTTTTCGTTTTTTTTTTTTTTAGGGAAACTTACCCACATTCAAGTGTTAAAAAAAGAAAGAGTGAATGACGCTAGACTAAAATGTTTTTTTCTTTTGATGTATTGCATGTTCAGATATTCATACAACAAAATATTCTTCATAATGAAATTATCGTCAAATGAGGACCTTTTAGCAGCAAATATTGAGGTTTCACTTTATTTTGATGGTCCTTTTAACACATTCTATTGACTATAAGTAACGCTGCTCCTACATGTCTACTAACTCTCATTAGAGTATTAGCAGACTGGTAGGGTTACATGTAGTTCCAAAGTTACTTATAATCATGTTTGTTGAGGAGCATCACAATAAAGAGTTAGCAGATATTAAGCAGACACTCTACTAATACAGAGTTAGTTGACATGTAGTTGCAAAGTTACTTATAGTCAACAGAATGTTCAAAAGGGACAATCCAATTAAAGTTTTACCGAATAAAATGTGTAAAAGCAGAGGCTATGTTCTTTGTATGTTCTATGTTCTTAAAAGCTGTGTATGTTCTTTCTTTTGAAATACTGCATGGTCAGATATTCATACCACAAAACAATCTTCATAATTATCTTCAATTAAGGACATTTTTTTTATATATATGTGATTCATTTGATATTCAGGTTCTTTTACTTATTGTCCTTATTTGAGTTTTAGGAAAACCCTTACTCCATTACATTTTCTTTTCTGCATGTTTCTGTCTATTCTCTGCCTGTCTGTCTACACAATTCCTGTTCTGCGTGAACTTTGCGGAGCTGAAGGGCAGCTTGTGTGAGACGCTGGGACAGACTCGTCCCACTGACCCTCTGCCTGCTTATCATCTCTGCTGGATGTCATTTGCATTCCATTAAAGCTCACTCGTTCTCGCTTTCCCTCGCTCTGCCACCAAAGCCTCATCACTCGCATTATGCAGCAGAATCATTTCATACGCCTCTGCATACGCCAGCCGCTCCGAATACGCAGTGCCAAATCAAGCACATGTTTCCGGAGGAAAAAAGGGAGGAAATGCTCTGATTAGCGATTATGTATGATTAGAGCCTGGATTTTGATGCTTTTCAGTAAAATGTAGAGGGAGCGTTCTTCCTGAACATAAGTGACAGACATTTAAACAAAGAAACACATTGGCCTGCTGAATATATCGAATGTAGATATGCAAATGAATTATTTGTTGAAAAATACAAACCTGGTTATAATATCAGAGGTTAAAGATATAGTTCACACAAAAAAATCTGTTATCGTCATTTTTTTTTCTTTTTTAAAAATAGAAATCAAAGGGGAAATTTTAAGAATTGGTCGCTCCCCAGATAGCACCATCTTAGCACAAGTCTATTTGATGTGATGTTTACATCTGGAAGACGTATTTTTAAGAGTGTTTGCTCATCTGCAATACGTCTATAAGACGTTTCCTGTCAGATATCAAATAGACGTTTAGAAGATGTCAGTTTAACATGCATTCTAAATCATTACATCTTAAAGACATCTTCTAAATGTCTATTTGACATCTGACAGGAAACGTCCTATAGACGTATTGCAGATGAGCAAACACTCTTAAAAATAAGTCTTCCAGATGTAAACATCACATCAAATAGACTTGTGCTAAGATGGTCATATTGATCTCACAGGTCACTCTTTTTCATGCAATTACAAACAAAAAAAAGCTTCAAAAAGTATGCAAAGGTACAATAGGAATTAAATATGTATTCCTTATCTTTTGAAGCCATATGATAGCATCGTGTGAGAAACAGGCTGAAATTTGAATATTTATGAGGACGCAAATTGCCAACAACTTTAGGCAATGCGTTGGGAATTGTCAGTAATCAATTGGTGAAATAGTGTGATAGTGTGTAAATGATCTGTTTTTAGTCTGATGCACACTGACTGGAACAAGGGAAAAACAGGCATATTCAAAAATGTTTACTTTTAGCATTCTCACAAAAAGGCAGACAAGTTTGCTTTATTGCAGAAAATCAGTATCATCAACAACCGATTGTTTAAAAACAGCAGATGATCAGGGCTGACTGTATCCTGTCAATCAAAAGAGGGCTGAAAAACATGTCAGACTGCAACTCACACTGTGTCAAGAAATTGTCTCTTGTGTTGAATTTAGTAAATGCGAAAATAATGCACTGTATCATGTAATCAGTGTTTCAACCGCAGAAAGATGGTGTGAACTTAACATTGCATTGATACCTTTAATATTTCTGTAATATTCAAGCCTTTTTTGCCAACTCATCTGCTATTCATTGGTAACACTTTATTTCGATAGTCCACTTTAGACATTCTAACTAGAGGTCGACCGATAGTGGATTTTACCGATACCGATATCTAGGTTTGACCGTACATGCCGATAACCGATAATTCAACCGATATTTTTTTTAATGGATACCGGATTAAAAACAAACATCATACTCACAATAAAACAGTGATGAACTGAAATGTGCTCAATTAAATAAATATATAAATATGAATATATTAAAACTTTATACAGAAATAATTTAAACATTAAAATATTACAGGTTTCGTTAGCTATAACCTAGAAACATACACATTTCATAGGTAACACTTTGCAAGTCCCATTTGTAAACAAGGATGTATTAACTAGGTTTCATGAACTATATGCATAATGCAATATCCCTTTTTACTGCATGTATTAATATGAGCAATACAATTGTACCTTTATCATTCATGTTAGTTCATTCATAGTACATTAACTAAGGTAATAAAAGATAAAATAAGAATTAAAACTCCATTTCAAATGCGTTAGTAAATGTTGAAATTAACAAACTACCGTAACAATGAATAATTCTTCTAGAACTTGTATTAACCTTAGTTAATGCTAAAAATGGAATGGTATTGTAAAGTGTTACCATTTCATTTGATTCCAAAGAGTCGTGCTTAAAGATGGCCATTAAAATGTAATAAAGACCTTATGTATACGTAATATAGCCTATAGTCTCTCACTTTATTTGCTTCTATATTTTAGAACACTTGATGATTATCTAATCAAAATAACAAGATCTATTGTAGTGATTAAAAAGATCTTAAATCGAATGCGTTTCTGATTAGTTTACGTTTCTGTCGGCTGCATGAACATAATGTTGAGAAAGAAATCACGTCACTAGTTTTAAATATGCAACTTCGTCGGCTAATGAATGAATAAAAGTGACCAGCCGGATAAAAATAATGCAAATAGATGGTAACAATTGTGCCATAAAACATTTGGGTCAGGTCTGCGTGTGTTTTTGTCACATTGCATTAACGGTTGACTGAGGTCATTTTAGAGTCCTCACAGCCTCGACGGCAAACTACTGTTCTTTCTCTGCTGATGCAGCATCTAGTCAACAAATGAATTACTTTGTAATGATATGGCAATATGTAGCTACTTTAGTGTTATGTATTCATACCGTTTCGCTGTCGGTGTTTTAAATGTCAGCGCTCTCTGTGCTGCGTGTTCTCTCCGTGCTGCGCGCTGCCTCACGTGTTAACGTAAACAACTCAGCCAGTGATAGTTTGTTATTTGTCCTCTGGAGGCCGCTCTCGCTCTGTATAATGCCAGCAGTCTCTTCTGTTCTGAACGCTCTCCTGCTGTGTAATGACCACGCGCACTTCTCAGCCGCTCCAGCAACAGACGCAACCCGGAAAAACTATCGTGTGGATTTTTGCCGATAACGATAGTTCCACCAAACAACTATCGGTGCCGATTAATCGGCAAAACCGATGAATCGGTCGACCTCTAATTCTAACTATGAGTAACTTTGCAGCTACATGTCAACTAACTGTCTTTAGAGTATTAGTAGACTGTCTGCTTAATATCTGCTAACACTTTATTTTGTTGGTCCCCCAACTGACATTCTACTGACTATAAGATTTCCATTACACAAGATTAGATGTTAAAACTTCATGATGATTTGTACTCGGCTTTCGCCAAGATAAGCAACACTAAGACTTTACAGTAAACTATGCTTCACCCATTTACGCTTCTTTCCATATGGTGGTGTGACTCCCCTTCTGTCCGGCGTTAACGACTGCAGTGTACTTGGCGCGTCAGCACACACGACGGCTGCAACTACAGTGTGGTCTCCCTAGTGGACCAGCATGACAACCGTCTGGATTGAGCCAAGTAGGGGACATCTCTAGGGTCTTTAAGTGGGCACCTTCCGTCCTCAGTGTTTCGTCGACTAGCCCACGACACCATAAGAGGGCTCGACAGTGACTCTGGCGTCCCAGAGTCACCCCCCTCCGTCCGTCACTCAACTCAGCCCAGCTTACTGACCTCTACATCCCTCCTGCTGCTGAGACCTAACCACAATCTCACAATCTCTCCGCAACCCAACCATACGCTTAAACCCGTTTGACTAAGGCTGTCGAGCCCCACTGGTGCGTTAATATGCAGTTTCAGTGGCAACGGTTCCGTATGGCATACCACCTATCGCAAAAAAAAAACAATATCTGCCCAACCACCAGTCATTCACGCAATATACACAGGAACGTAATGACTGTAAATACTATACAACCTATACAAATAAACCAACAGACTCTTCAAGTTTTCAAGAATTCTACGAAACTGTAGCGTGGCGGCCTGTACACAGCCAGCAAGAATCTTTCCGTCTCAACCACAGCCAGTTGCTGCTCCTTTCTGCTGCTTCAGATAAGTTCTTTACTGTGCGACGCAACTCTTTCTTGGTAGTTGCTCACCTGGGCGGAGGAATATTGTCTTCTAGAACAGTTTTGCTAGAACAGGCGGCAACTTATTGGTCATACTACGCTTGCCTTCCAATGCTAAAGCCAAACATCGCAATACTTGGTCATGGCGCCAAGTAAACCGACCTTGGCTAAGAGCCACCTTACATCCTGTCAAAATGTGCCTTAATGTGGCAGGTGATGAACACAAAGGACAAGAGGGATCCTCTCCTACCCAGAGGTTTAGTTTCTGCGGTGATGGGAGAACATCATATGTTGACCTAATAAGGAAACTGATCCTACTCTCTCCCATTGACCAAAGGTCTTGCCAGCCCATTTTGCGTTGTTCCACACTCTCCCATCTCATCCACTCTCCCTGCTTGGCCTTGGAAATGGCCTTTATACACCTCATCCTCTCCTCCTGCTTTCGCACCTCGTTGACAACCAGCTTCCTCCTTTGAGCTGGGCCTGCCTTGTGCCATTTAGGAGGAGCTAAACTGAGCCCAAAACCCCCTCTTCCATGCTGTACCTGTCCCACGATATCCCCAATTTGAAGGTCAGCCTTTGCCTCGACTACAGATTTCTTTGCTGACCACTTTCTACCAGTTTTTAACACAGGGGCTGCCTCCCTTACACATTTGTCGCTTGACTCTACTAAGGTAATTTCCAGTCTGACCTTGGCATACTTAAACTCCTCGGTTAAAGCAGAGACTGGCAGCTGCAATATTCCTTTACTATAAAGTCCCACTCTGCTGAGGCAGCGTGGAACTCCCAACCATTTCCTGATGTATGAACTTATTAACGCTTCCAGCTTATCCACTGTTGTCAAAGAAACCTCGAACACAGCAGTGGCCACAGCAACCTTGGCAGTAGACCAAACTGAAAGCACCATAGTTTTAGTTTGCCTGGTAGAGCACAGCTGTTTATGCTCTTCAACCCTTCCACTGCTTGTCGTCTAACTTCTCCCACTCGAACTGTGTCCTTTAGATCCCCATTGTACCATCTCCCAAGACTCTTCACTGGCTTCTCAGAAACTGTTGGTATTGCCTCACCATTAATGAATAATGTTTTATCTACTACCTTTCCTTAACTATCGAGATGCTCCTTGATTTAGAGGGCTTAAATTGCATTCGTGCCCATTCAATATTATCTGTTAACTTCCCCAATAACCGATTAGTGCAGGCTACTGTTGTCATGGTTGTCATGTCATCCATCTATGCTCTGATTGGTGGTAGTCGCATCCCTGAAGCCAAGCGCTCTCCTCCTACAACCCATCTTGATGCCCTAATGATTACTTCCATTGCCATGGTAAAAGCCAGTGGAGAAATGGTGCATCCTGCCATTATTCCAACCTCTAAGCATTGCCATGCGGTGCTGAATTTTGGAGTTGAGAAACTAAATTACAAATCTCCAAAATAGGCTTTCACTAAATTTGTTATTGACATTGGTACTCTGAAAAAATCAAATGCTGCCCAAAGAAGCTCATGTGGCACTGAACCATATGCATTAGCCAAATCCAGGAATGGCACATGGAGCTCCTTCCTCTCCTTTTTAGCTGACTGAATTCGTTGCCAGATAACATTGTTGTGTTCTAAGCATCCTGAGAACCCTGGAATGCCCGCTTTTTGAACTGAAGTGTCAATGAAGCCATTCTTTAATAGGTAGGTGGACAATCTCTGGGCAATAATGTTGAAGAAAATCTTACCTTCAACGTTTAATAGTGAAATAGGACGAAACTGACTGATGCTTGTAGCATCTTTTTCTTTAGGTATAAAGACCCCACCTGCTCTGCGCCATGCTCTAGGTACAACCTGTTTTTCCCATGCCACTTTTATCAATTTCCACAGAATTCGCAGAACTCCTGAAGCACTCTTGTACAATCTGTACGGAACTCCATTAGGCCCTGGAGATGATGAAGCCCTTGCCTTTCTCACAGCCTGCTCTACCTCTTTCCACTTAGGTGCACAGACCTCCATTTGGTATTCTGGTGGGTTGATAGGTGGTATGTCTGATGGAATTGACATAGGCTCATGCCTTTTTGCATCTGTATGCGTTTCCTCCTAATATCTCTCTAGCTCAACCCTAGATGCTTTTAAAGTGCCATTCTTCTACCTGGTGAATAACTTCTTTACGAATTTGAATGGGTCTTTATAGAAATTAGCCCTCGCACGTTCCTTCTTTTTGTAGCGTTTCCGTAGACGCTCAGCTCTGCGTAATGTTGCCAGCTTATCTTTTATGGCCCTTTGTAAGAGATTGAGTCCCTCCTTCTGACTTTGTTCTGTTCTTTTCCATTGCTTCCTCAGCTGTCTCCTTTCTCTAACTAACCCTTCAATTTTCTGCTGCCGTCTAGACCTTCCAGGAGTAGTCAGTACTTTTTCCTTCCTTTTTTCCACACCAAACCTCTCACTTCCATATGCGTAAATGATGTCCCCAAATGTATCCAGCTTTTTTTCAACTGCACCAGTTAGTCTTTCCAATGCAAAGCATAGATCTGTGTTTACCGTGTCCCATGCAGTTTTCTCACAAGCTCTTGGCCATCTAACTCCAGGCAGAGTAAATAACAACTTGATGCAAATGAACCTTTCACCCTTTGAAAGGCCAATTGAGTTGCAATCAATTCTAAGGAATGTGTTAATATAATTTTTCTATTTTCAGAATTAGGTGGTTTTTATTTTGTCCCATAGACCCAAACACAATTTGAGTGATTGGGACAGTTCTTAAAAGCTCTGCTAATTAAGAAAATGATTAACCTGGCAACAGATAACCATTCTTAATCTGTGACAGTTACACATTGACGATTTAATGCATTCCTAACTAATCCTGATTAATTTAATCTATTGCAGAGTAGAATTGCAACAGTGAGACAAGAAGAGAGATGTAAGAAGACACTAAAAGGAAGAGCAAATGAAAAGAATAAACAAAGAGTTATAAAAAATACAAGAAGTTGATTGAGGAAAGGAGGAAGGGGGCCATTGTAGAGTACAAGGAGATTGGGCAGGGACCAAGGTAAGGTTCTTGGCCAGAGCCTGGAACGTGCCAAAATCAACACTGCAGGGAGTTGTAAAGGACTATAAGCACAATGTTGAAAGTAAATCCCGCATTCCCCAAGAGGATGGTCCAGCTACCAGAGCTGGTCAAAGATCTGAGCAAGAGAGGGTTCCCCATGAGAAAACCAGAGACACAAGTTCCTGCAACCCAATTTGCAGAAGCCAATGGAATAAAAGGCCTTGTCCCTAGAAAGGCAGTTCACTATTGGTTTCAACACTTTCTAAGAATAAACCCAGGCCTCAGTATGAGGAAGCTGGAGGTCCTCTCTTCTACCTGAGCACTGTTTCTGTGCGAAAATAGTTTGCTTCTTATAGCGATTATTATTACTGAGCTTGGGATCCAGGGCCTTCCAGGACACATCTGGAACTGGGATGAAACAGGCCAACAGGACAACTCTGTGTCTGCAAGAGTTGTGGCTGAAGTAGGATCGCCATGCTTTGAAATGACTGCAAACGAAAGGGAAGAAACAACGACACAATGCAGCAAGAGAGTACAGGCCGCTACTTGTCATATTCCAAGGCAAAAGGCATCGGGCTGAAGGGGTTTTTTGGGGCACCAATCAATACCCTTGTCAGAATACCAGACAATGAATTGATCAACTCTGTAGTGTTTTTGGACTGGTGAAAACAATTCATAGCTCACCTGCCCAAAGAAGATCCCTGTCCACATGTGCTTCTGCTTGATGGACACAACAGTCATATGTTTTTAACATTGAGTTCCTTCATCTTAATGTTAGGGTTAAAGACTTATTTTTTGCCACTAGAGGCCGCCATTGCGTCTATTGTTGGTTTTCAGTCTCTGTCACTATGTCATATTGTTGTCACCTGTGTCTTGTTCCCTTTATATGTATTTAAGTCACCCTTCACCCTTCTCCACCTTTGCATAGTGTTTCCTGTGCCATGACCATGTATACAAATGTCTGTGGCACGTTGCATTTCTATTATGGCAACGTCTCTGTCTACGTGCTCGCAACATTGTAACAATGTAGAATTGTAAGACGTGACAGGGCCGTAGAAACGTTGTTGACCGACATTCAGCAACTGTGAGACAACGTTCTGACAATTTTTTTTATGCTAGATATAGACATCCCCCATTTAGCATGTTATGTTTTGTGGTCAGATTAGTCAGATGCTAGATAATTACACTGAACAAAATTATAAACGCAACACTTTTGTTTTTGCCCCCATTTTTCATGAGCTTAACTCAAAGATCTAAGACTTTTCCTATGTACACAAAAGGCCTATTTCTTTCAAATATTGTTCACAAATCTGTCTAAATCTGTAAATTTTAGTGAGCACTTCTCCTTTGCCGAGATAATCCATCCACCTCACAGGTGTGCAGTGTTGGGAGTAACGCGTTACAAAAGTAATTCATTACAGTAACATATTACTTTTTGCTGTAATGCAGTAGTGTAAGGCATTACTAATCAATTTTCAGTAATATTTTACTATATTACATGTTCAGTTACGCTTGCGTTACAACACACTTTTAGTTTTAATTGTAAAAAAAACAACAGCAAAAAAAACACCAAGACCTCGAGACATTAATGCATGAAAAATGCAAGTAGGTTAAGTTACCTGTTCGTGGTCAGTCAATAGCCGCGTGTGGTGGCCACGAGACTTCAAGAGATTTCCACGACGCATGCGCGAGAATTGCGATTTCCTTCAACTACTTCAGTTAAGTTCTCGCGCGTGCGCGTCGTGGAAATCTCTTGAGGTCTCGTTTCAGGCCTACAAGGAAGAAAAGGAATAGTCGAATAAAGTCGTTATTTTTGTTTGTTTTTTCGCACAAAAAGTATTCTCGTCGCTTGATAAACTTATAGTTGAGCCACTGTTGCGACATGGAATATTTAAACATTTTCTTTAATGACTTTCTGGGCCGTCAAGTGTCATTCCCTTAGGGAGCCTATGTAGCAGTCATGCACCTCTCAGATTTAATCATAAATATCTTCATTTGTGTTCCGAAGACGAACGAAGGCCTTACGGGGTTGGTACAGCATGGGGGTGAGTAATTAATGACTTAATTTTCATTTTTGGGTGAACTAACCCTTTAAGTTTGGGGTAATAAAGGGGTACAACCAGATAGACAAGCAAATCATTTATAATGTAATTATTTTAAAACTAACAGGGACCTATTCTGTTAATATATTCCAGGCAAAAATTGTATGTCTGTTGTATATAAAAGTTTTTATCACATTTCTGGCAAAATATTCTTGTGCAATGTAGTTAGAGGGTAATTAGACATCTGTGGGTTGTAAATTAAACGTGTATGTATATATATTAGGGCTGTCAGTTAAACGCGTTATTAACGGCGTTAATGCAAACCCATTTTAACGGCGTCAATTTTTTTATCGCGCGATTAACGGTCTTTTTGGCCTAGCAAACTTTGTAGTTTTTTTCACATGCTGTTACAACAGGACGCGGCGCTGCGCTATGAAACCCATTCATTTCAATGGCTTGCGCCGCGCGAGGACGTTTTGTTGCTTCGTCGACCAAAGCGCAAGCGGATCTAGCTAGACCGGAAACAAAACAACAGGCGCGCCGCACACACTTGTTTGGGCTTGCGAGCCGGCCAAATAGTTGGTAAATGTTACGCTTTGAGTGGGTGACGAGCGCGAGACGCCGAAATGGATGCCAATAAGATTCTGAATGGAAAGTTTACTTTTAAAAAGTTGCCAAATGGTTCCATTGACAAGACCAAAGCGATCTGTGTGTTTTGTCGTTGTGAACTGAGCTATCATCATCGCAGCGCGTCCAGTCGGAAATACCACTTGATGGCCAAGCACACACACACACACACACACACACTCACACACACACACACACACACGCACACACACACACACACACAGCTGATGCGAATTCTCCGCCCCCTCGACAATATCAGGACCTCGTCAGTATTTCTTTCACCCTTTTATTAATGGACAGTGTTACATTGAGAGATTATTTGCTCCAAGTGAGAATGTTAGTGTGAAATTGAACACAGTATATGTCAATGTTGTTTTCAATAAAAAACATTTGCACAAAGCAAGCCGATCCACTTTTCCATGTTGAGAGCATTAAAATGAGACAAAATAATGGGACAAAAAGAAAATCAAGAGACATTAAGAATAGATAAAAAATAATTGCGATTAATCGCAAGTTAACTATGACATTAATGTGATTAATCGCGATTAAATATTTTAATCTTTTGACAGCCCTAATATATATATATATATATATATGAATTTATTAGCTTTTCTTACTAAACTACTTAACTTAAAAATTAGTTTCTACTATGATTTTAATTTAGAACGTACCATGTAGTACTTAGTACTTACCTTATCACATTGTATTGCAATGACACTTAAATGTCAGGGCAAATATACTGTGTAATTAAAACGTTTTTTTTTTGTTTTGTTTTGGTAGAGTACCTTTCTCTGTAATTACTGTGCAAATAGTGTTGTTTCGTATTGTTACATAGTAAGTAGTGTTTGTTACCCGTTTCAACTGTGTATTTACAGGGTAAGTGTAACTCCTGCGATAGCAATACAATGTGAAAGTTTATATATATATATATATATATATATATATATATATATATATATATATATATTTAATTTACAACCCACAGATGTCAAAATTACCCTCTAACTACATTGCACAAGAACATTTTGCCACAAATGTGATAAAAACTTTTATATACAACAGATGTAAAATTTTTTGCCTGGAATATATTAACAGAATAGGTACCTGTTAGTTTTAAAATAATTACATTATAAATAATTTGCTTGTATATCTGGTTGTACCCCTTTATTACCCAAAACTTAACATATTGTTCCCTTATACCTACACGGAGGTACACTATAATTACAGAAACGTACACCGTAATTTTGGTGTACTAACACAGTTGTTTGCGGGTCGTAATATAAAGTGTTACCGACATTTCAACGACGCGCACGAGCGAGAACTTAACTGAAGTAGTTGAAGGAGATCGCAATTCTCGCGCGTGCGCGTCGTGGAAATCTCTTGAAGTCTCGTTTCAGGCCTACAAGGAAGAAAAGGAATAGTCGAATAAAGTCGTTATTTTTGTTTGTTTTTTCGCACAAAAAGTATTCTCGTCGCTTGATAAACTTATAGTTGAGCCACTGTTGCGACATGGAATATTTAAACATTTTCTTGAATGACTCTCTGGGCCGTCAAGTTTCGTTCCCTTAGGGAGCCTATGGAGGAGTGATCAACCTCTCAGATTTAATCATAAATATCTTCATTTGTGTTCCGAAGACGAACGAAGGTCTTACGGGGTTGGTACAGCATGGGGGTGAGTAATTAATGACTTAATTTTCATTTTTGGGTGAACTAACCCTTTAAGGTTTTTTAGTCCGATTGAGCCGTCAATCCGATTATAAGTGTCCATGTAAACGCAGCTAGTGATAGCGCAATGGTAGGCTATTGTTTAAAAAAAATGTTGCATGCACCGTCAAATTACAGCCAGCCTGGTGCTCCTTCTGAAGGTACCTGAAAGTAGCTGTTCTACCCAGACAGTGTTCTGCAGTGAAGTTAAAAGTCGAAGGTGAAGTAGGCTATTGTCAAATATCTATTATTGTGGTTGTGATTTATTTTTGTTATAGTATTCTTCAGCCATTTTGGTGTGTTGAATTTGAGTCAGTTTTGGCCTTCCCATTTTTATGTTTGAATTTACATTGTGAAAAACGTCTCGGTTACGGATGTAACCCTCGTTCCCTGAGACGAATGGGGGTTTCGCTTAGAAAGCCAATCGACTTCGAGTACTACAAAACGAGCCAATGGCAAAGAAATGCCATGGGTCTGCGGAATTTGCATAGCGTAACTCCGCCTCACCTCGTGTGTATTTAAGGAGCACGCTCATAGCAAATAGGCATGTTTTTCTCGCTGAGGAGCCAAGACTGAGCTCAGGCGATCCCCGCGGCACAGCGGAAAGTGGCAGGAAGACGGAACGTCTCCGTTCCCTACTCAGGGAACGAGGGTTACATCCGTAACCGAGACGTTCCCTTTCGTTGTCACTCCGAGTTCCGTCGGATGACGACGAATGGGGATACCAGTCTAATCACGCCACCTTCTCAGCTGTCTTCCAGTGCCCTGCGTAATCTGAGATCCCTGTCGTGAGATAGCACGGACGAAGGACTCCTATTAGCACAGGAATACCAAGGTACACTGGGGAGCATATCCCAAGGTCTTTAAGGGAAGTATGCAATTACTGCCAACCCAGAGGGGGGGACTTAGAGAATACACATATGACCCGAGGGATGCATATGGGGAATCACTGGGGTGTCCAGCCGCAGGTGGAATATTTCAACCCCAGGGGTGGCAAGGTGGCTTGCCAAGGGAAAGACACATGCTCCAAGAGGCTTACAGTGGAAATACACATGTGGGGGTAGCTCAGAGGAGGTACCATGCACACGGGAGGCACCTAGCCGACGCGCAGGCAAAAGACACTGGCGCCAGCATCAGGAGTGCTGGAGGAACTCAGGGCTTTCGGGGAAGCTCACCTGAGGAGAATATCGCACGCATCCAGTCCGTGGAGTGGAATGGCGAGCAAGCGAAGACACCTAACGGGTCCCATGTTAGCTTGAAAAAGACAGTACATGGGAGGAGACTGGCTCCACTCGGAGATTGTAAAATCTGGCGAATGTGTTAGGTGTCGCCCAGCCTGCAGCTCTGCAGATGTCTGTTAGCGAGGCGCCATGCGCTAGAGCCCAAAGAGGATGCCACACTCCGGGTGGAGTGGGCGGTCACACCAAGGGGGCACGGTCGACCTTGCTGCTGGTATGCCAAAGCAATGGCGTCCACTATCCAGTGAGACAACCTTTGTTTGGAGAGAGCCTTTCCCTTCAGCTTCCCACCATAACAGACAAAGAGCTGGTCTGAGGTCCTGAAACACTGCGTTCTGTCTACATAGGTGCGGAGAGCACGTACTGGACAGAGCAGTGCCAAGGCTGGGTCTGCCTCCTCCGGGGGCAGCGCTTGCAGGTTTGGCGGTGAGCATCTTGAACGGCAGCCTGTGAAGGGAGCGGTTCAGAACGCGCAGGTCCAGGATTGGCCGTAACCCACCGGTTTTCTTCGGGACAATGAAATACGGGCTGTAGAAGCCGGCCTTCATTTCGGCTGGAGGGACAGTCTCGATCGCACCCTTCGCCAGCAAGGTTGCAACCTCCGCTCTCATGATAGGGGCATTGCCACCGACCATAGTGGAGCGGACTCCCCTGAAGCGGGGAGGAGACCGCGCGAACTGAATCGCGTAGCCGAGCCTGATCGTTCGTGCGCACCAGCGGGACAGGTTGGGAAGCTCTAGCCAGGCTCCCAACGACTGAACCAGCGGGGTCATGCGAACCACAGACTTCCCGTCGGTGGGGCAGCGAGGCGGTATGGCTGACCCAGACGTGGACGGCATAGCGGCCCGGTGTGGGGGTGCAGCCATAGACCGCGTCCTGACAGAGTAGACCAGGGAAGGACGAACGTTCCACGGGGGTCTGCTCTGCCAGGGGTCTGGCGTCAGAGGGGGATGAGAGTGGTACGGTCCGGGGACGGCGCGCACTGTCATCCGGCTCTGGGAAAGAGGAGGACGAGGGGTGCACGGCCCGGGGGCGGCGCACCGTGTCGTCCGAGAACTCTGTGTGCTCAGGAATGAATGTGTCACTTCTTTCTTTAACCACATTAGGGTGCTGCCCACCCGAGGGTGAGCAGCGGGGAGTGGAGAACAAAAGATTCTCCCCCGGCCCTCCACCGGGGGAAGGAGTGGTCCTGCCACCATCTCCTGAGAAGTAACCATCATTCCTGAGCAGCCCGTCTCAGGAGCGCCGCTTGGCCCGGCGTTTAGCGGGGGGCGGGGCTGGAGAGGGCTGGGGCGCCTTCTTACGGCTTCCTCCGCGACCGGGCCCGGGTGAAGGCTGCTGCTTGGGCCGGGCGGGAGGGGCGGGAGCCGCAGGAGGGCGCCCTCGGCGGCGAACAGGCTGAGTATTCTGCCCGGTCGGCTGGGTGGAGGCAGCAGCGGGCCGTCGGGGCAGAATATGCTTAATAGCCTCAGTCTGTTTCTGAGCAGTCGAGAACTGTTGGGCGAAGTCCTCGACTGCACCGCCGAAAAGGCCGTCTTGCGATATGGGGGAGTCGAGCAGCCGGGACCGCTCGGCCTCCTTCATATCAGCAAGGTTCAGCCAGAGATGTCTCTCCTGGACCACAGCTGTGGACATCACCAAACCCAGGGAGCGTGCGGTCACCTTCGTCGCTCGGAGAGCAAGGTCGGTGGCGGCGCGCAGCTCATTAAAGAGCCCTGGGTCTGTCCTGCCCTCGTGCATGTCCCTGAGCATCTGGGCCTGGTAGACCTGCAGAATGGCCATGGCATGCAAAGAGGTGGCTGCCTGTCCCGCAGCTCTGTAGGACTTCGCCACTAATGTAGACGAGTACCTACAGGCCTTGGATGGGTGCTTAGGCTCACCACGAGAAGAAGCGCTCTGAGGACACAGTTGCAACAGAGCGTTCAACCGGGGGGAGCCCAGTGTACCCACGGGCAGCGGCCTCATCGAGGGAAGGAAAGGCGGATGAAATCATCGAGCGGTCGCGGGAAGACATGGGAGTCTTCCAGGACTTCGAGATCTCATCATGCACGTCCGGGAAGAAAGGTATCGGGGCCTGACGGGGACGGGGATCCGCAGCCCGACCCAGATACCAATCATCCAGCCGCGAGCGCTCGGGGCAGGGCGGAGGGGTCCACTCTAACCCGATGCTCGCGGCGGCTCGAGACAGCATGGCCGTCATCTCTGGATCAGACTCTGGCACAACTGTACTCACACCCGAAGGTGGCAGCTGTGATGAGTCTTCACTTCCAAGAGACTCAGACCCACCTTGTGATGCCGCGATGGACATCGCGTCCTCCTCTGGAGCGCCAAAGGAAACCCGCGGGACACCCGAAGATGATCCCGCGGGAATCCCCTGAGCACTCACGGGTTGCAACACTGGAGAGGGTGCGGCTGGGCACGGACTGATAGTCGGCGCTTTGTTCCAAACCGTCACCCTCAGATCACCCTGGCCACCAGCCGAAGTACTAGCTCTATTTCTAGAGTCAGTAGATCGGGGTGTGGATGAGGGGACCCTCACTCTTGCGAGATCATTGAGTCTTGATCGTAATGTTGCGATGGTCATGTTCTCGCAGAGAGAACATGAGTCATCCACGAGCGCTGCTCTAGCGTGATCAATGCCCAAACACACTATGCAACGCTCGTGCCCATCAGAGTCGGCAACGAGTCCACCGCAACCAGAAGTGCACGGGCGAGGCATCTTTAAAAAGACGTGCCGCGTGCAAGCTCTTTTGTGAGAGGAAAAGAAACTCTGATTGTGTTGAAGCGCCCGGGGAGAAACACACTCGCTGTCAAACCACAGACAGATAAGCAGGAAGCGCGCTCTCGCCGGAGATCGCCGTCACACCAACACCAGAGAATCTCGCTCGTCTTGAAGAACTGACAGTACAGGAATGGCTTGTGGAGCGAAGGATCACCTTGGCTCCGAAGCGAAAACATGCCTATTTGCTATGAGCGTGCTCCTTAAATACACACGAGGTGAGGCGGAGTTACGCTATGCAAATTCCGCAGACCCATGGCATTTCTTTGCCATTGGCTCGTTTTGTAGTACTCGAAGTCGATTGGCTTTCTAAGCGAAACCCCCATTCGTCGTCATCCGACGGAACTCGGAGTGACAACGAAAGGGAACAAGGTTGTTTTCCATATTGTATATGGTAATCAAATTGCACTTCCAGAAATCATACATTTGTGAAAAAATTTTACGAATATACACATTTATTTTAATAAATAAAACATAAAAAGCAAAGGCAAATCAGAACATTTTATGAACAAAACCGGGTTCTGTACATAGCAGACAGGCAGGCACGTGCACACATAGACATCAAAAGGGGCTTGAGCACCTGCCCTTTTTATTCCTGGAGAGAAAGTGCCCTTTTTTCTGGGGTGCTTTTTTTTTTTTTTTTTTTTAAATAATATATATTCCTGTTTGCGCACAGCTTCCCTGTCAAACAAATATATTTATTTATTGAATAGTGTATCTAAATATCAGGTCAGGAGTTCTGAAGCGCCAATCAGAGTAAACCATAGACAGTAAAAGAAATGGACACAGCGACCCCATTGATTTCAACGGAGAAGACTTGAAGCCCGATTTCTGCACTTCCTGTCTGATGTCTGAGCGACTGCGCAGGCTCAAACTGAGCGTGACGACAGTCTGACAGTTGAAAATCTTCTAGTAGCTGTGCCAAGAAAAGTCTGAATCACCTAATTCCTCAAAAACGTTGTTGAAATATTTTGTCCCGTTGCTTTTATGGACTCTCTATTTATGGGCTTCTACCTTGACTTTGTGCCTTCATGTCTCCCCGATTGCCTCATAGACAGTAAAAGATTGCCGCGAGCTTCTCCTCCTGTCTGTACGGTAATGTCTCTATTGTGCGACAGAAAGTCCCGTGGTTATGACGCAATCTTTAGCCTATTTTTACAAAAACGACATCTACGGGGTCGTAACGTAAGATACAAAGTAATGGAGCATTTTATACATTGTCGTGTTTCTTTAGAAATAAATAATCGACAAATTAAGCCTTTGGACGCCTCAGATGTAAAGTTATTCGCTGTCAAAGTGACGCCAAAATGAATGGGAGTCAATGGGATGCTAACAGCAGGTGAAGTTCTGCTACAATGGCGGCTCCCGCGAGGCTTCAACTTCCGGCTGATGGATTACCCCCTTTGGAGTAAACGCGTCTGCTCCAGTGAGACGCTTTTGGACTTTGAGCCGAGCGGATAAACAGTCCGTGAGGCGCGCGCGGTTCAAATGAGTTTCGTTCCACTTTTGGCACATAAACATTATCGAACATTTATCAAACTCGATACTGATATCTAGTATTGACAATATTGACTCGAACTAGATATCGTTTTATCGAGAAAAATTATATCGCGATAATGAATGAATGAGCATATCAATTTAAGACGTGGCTAAATGTAATTTATGACCTTGTATGGAAAATCCGGACGTTTTTATGACTTTTTTATGGCCTAAAATTCTTATTATTAAAGTTAATGACTTACATACATCAAGAGTCTTTCCCCCTGAAATGTAGAAATCTAAATTGGTGAATTTAGAAGAAATCTACAGATGCAAACAGATGGAGGATAGTAGGTTTAAAACAAACTCCATCTAAATGTGGATTTTGAAGGTTTTATTTGATGATGATGATGATGATGATGATGATGATACAGTCCTCCCTCAAATGTGAAACTAAGTCCATGTCACCATCAGGTGTATCAAATATATACTTGATTGAAACTAGTAGCATAGAAAACATGCACATTGTGGCATGGTTTCCTTTGCTGCTCTATAAACCTATGAGTTTGAGGAAGATAAAATTAACTTTTTAATATTTTTTTTTTTTAAAGTCAGAGTTGTGTTAAGATATTTTTTGTTTTAAAAAAGTAAGAAAAAAAAAAAACGTAATTATGAGAAGTGCCCTTTTTTTCACTTGACCCCCTGCCCCTCAAAATGTCTGTGCACGTCCCTGCAGACAGGGGAGCATAACGGTCGAAAGCCGGCGATAAAGGTCGATAATCGGAATCAGTCCAGGAAACATCAACAAATCCAGAGGAGCAAAGAAACGAATGAGACTAAATAGCAGACAATTCAAAGGAAAAAATAAACAGGTGTACGAGCGGTTACAGACATTTTTTTCTCTGTGTGTTTCCAAAAAAGGAAAAAAGTAAGTTACGCGCTTAAAGAGTTAGTTCACCCAAAAATTTAAATTATGTAATTAATGACTCACCCTCATGTCGTTCCAAGCCCGTAAGACCTCCGTTCATCTTCGGAACACAGTTTAAGATATTTTAGATTTAGTCCAAGAGTTTTCTGTCCCTCCATTGAAAATGTATGTACGGTACACTGTCCTTGTCCAGAAAGGAAATAAAGACATTATCAAAGTAGTCCATGTGACATCAGTGGGTTAGTTAGAATGTTTTGAAGCATCGAAAATACATTTTGGTCCAAAAATAACAAAAACTACGACTTTATTCAGCCTTGTATTGTCTTCCGGTTCTGTTGTCAATCCGCGTTCAGTTACGCTGCTGACGTAAGACGCTGCTGACGTGTATCTGGTGCGCCCAAGCTTTGTTTACAGTCTGAGGGAGACGCACGCTGTAAACAAAACAATCTTCGCAAACATGTCTAAGGATTTCCACACAGAGGAAGACTTGCATTTTTTTGCCCAGCCATTTTTATTTGAACCCAATACACGGGCCAGACAACACGTCAGCAGCGTCTTACGTCAGCAGCGTCACTGCGGACTCGTGAACGCGGACTCGTCAATGCTGAATAAAGTCGTAGTTTTTGTTATTTTTGGACCAAAATGTATTTTCGATGCTTTAATACATTCTAACGAACCCACTGATGTCACATGGACTACTTAGATGATGTCTTTATTTCCTTTCTGGACAAGGACAGTATACCGTACATACATTGTCAATGGAGGGACAGAAAGCTCTCGGACTAAATCTAAAATATCTTAAACTTTTCCGAAGATGAACGGAGGTCTTACGGGCTTTGAACGACATGAGGGTGAGTCATTAATGACATAATGACATTTTTGGGTGAACTAACCCTTTAAATTCTGCTCTGTACCTCATACTATTATATAGCACCAGAGAGGACTGAGGATTAGGAATGGGATTCGCAGATCAAAATATATTTTTAATGTTATTAAAACAGTAATTTTCCCACTCTTTTCTGTCTATTATGTTTTATATATTCTTTATATATTCTCAATTAAGTCATTAGTCATCCAATGACTTAGATGATACCGTATATGGTTTAAACGACTGGTATGTGGTTTAAATCTTCATGTTTTTAAAGGCACTGGCTGGGACCTTGTGGGTGGAAATAAGGACATTTGACTATTTCTATTTTCTAGCGTTTTAGGGGCTCACTGGAGTAAGCATGTTGAGAGGAAAAAATACACTTATTACTTATTAATGATCTAATACACTATCTAATTAATTAATACACTTTTCTAATGACTAACATACTGCACATTACTACAGAAATGACTGGTGTTGACTTTAACAGCAGCGAAAGTGAATGAGACACTCAAACAGATCTGTCCCTTTTTAACTTTTATTTTTAAAAATGTAAGCACACAATTCATATGTTCTGTGAATACCAAAATCTGTGTAAACAGTACATATAACAATTCCATCATATACCTAGAACTTGATTGTTGAATGACATATCAAAAGTCCTCAGAGAAAGTTTTTTTTTTTCCATCAAGAAATAGTAAACAAAAAAACTAAAGAAGTGTAAAAATATACATTTATCTGAAAAGTTAAACGGATATTAAAACACACACAAGTTTACTTGCACAAACTGATGATGTCACGATGGAACAGACCAGACCAAAGATTGCATGCATGTGCACAGGGCTCACAGTGAGGGAACTACGGACAGACAGTGCTCTTCACTGTGATAGTACATTACAGATCCAGTGCAGATTGATTAAAGGACTCATGGCTGTTGAATTGCATGAGTTATTCGAACACATTTCCACTGCTTCCTAATGACTTAATGTATGTCAATAACCGGGCTACAATCGCTCAAATAGACATGAAAGAACTATACTGCAAAACATTGATTTCTACTGATAAATGTATCAAATTGAGTGTGTGCTAAAAACAAGAACAAATATCTGCCAATGGGATCAACACAATAATCTTGTTTTCCTTTTGGATTAAGTTGATTTTCTGACCCCACAGGCAGATATTTGTTCTGGTTTTAAGCATAAACACTTCATTTTGCTAAAAGAAAGTAAAGTAGATCTTAAAGAAAAGTAGATATTTGTACTGGAAAACGACAAAATACTGAGGAAGTTTTTTGTAGTGTACTACTTTGTGACTTTGTACTCTTAAAGAAAGCGCTAGCATCCAATTAGTGGCCTTTTATACTTTGGACGGTATCAATCTTTCCATAGCAAATCTATTTATTACCACATTACAAGAACATTTGACTTGAATATTCTCTACATTGTCATCATGTACTCACCCTTACGTCTAGCCCACATTTGTGTATGTTAAATAATGGTGCATCAATACCATTTTGTCTCATTTGTCATCACTTAATCTGAACATGAACGCAGACTATCAGTGAATATAGTGAGTTGTCTGGTTAACTTTTATGGTACCTGAAAAGAACTGTATGAACTGTTTAATATGTGCACTTTTGCGTTCCACGGCAAGCAGTACGACCCCTTTCATGTTGTCCTCACATGCAAACCAACAGACAAAAACACATTACACTATTAAGACTAAATGTTCATGATCTTCAATGAGGGGTTCATGATGACATGACTCTGGATCACCAGACTCGGGAAGAAAAAATCATAGTGATAAACTGTTTGGTCTGTCACCTTCAATCAAACTCAGTTTAATTGGTGTGAAATGGCCAAGAATTCGAGCCGCGTAAGACAGCGTGGAGAATGTGCCCGCTACGTCACGCTCGCCCCGCGAGTCAATGCTAGCTGAAGGACAGCGAATCACAGCGTATCTGACAACACTGAGCCTCATCTACAAACATACAGCCAACGTTTGGAGTGGTCATCAATACATCTCCTATCCATTAGAACAGAACTACAGTAATCTGCAGTGAGCCGACAGGCAATGTGTAAAAACATTTCACAGCACATTATACCTCGGCTTCATTCTACACGTACAGAAATGACTAAAGTGACAAAGAGTTATGCAATATGACAGTTTTATCTAGATTTAGATACACTCTTGATACAAATCATGAAGTTAAATTGTGATGTGTTACCTGTTTGTGCAAAAAAAGCAACACTACAAATGTGATAATAGTTTTCTCTCTTTAAAAATAAAGGCAAAGATATTTGTTTCTTCACATTTCTGTTTGTTGTGCCGGTGATGTCCGTATCTTGGGTTTAGAAATGTGTCTCCTTCTCTGTGATGGTGGAGATCTTGCCATCGGCCCTCATTTTGGCATCAGCATCATTGATAGCGCAAGGACCCCTGGAGGCGACGCGTCCCCTCATTTTCAGATCAGCGCTGGGTGTGGTCAGCTTCTTGATCCTCTGCAAAATTACACCCGTATTATAATAAGCAGTCTGGGTGCATTTGTGGAACATTTAATCACAGTTGGGTTATTGTCCTTTACTTACAAGATACTCTAAAAAGGTTAATTATTGGCATCAGTTCTGTCATAAAAACGCTCTGAGTCTTTGGCATGGTAATGGTTATGACAATGTTGATATGTTTGGTCTAGGCGGAATAGATCTGCTACGCTTTCTTCTGCAGAGCAAGAACGGGCCTTGAAAACATTCGAACTTAAAACCTTTAAAACTACTAAACTAAAACTAATTAAAACTGAAAATCTTCAAACTTCAAGCTTTTAAAACTACTTCAAACTTTCTGGCTAGGCTTTTTCAAGCCAACTTAAAGTTTGTCTACAAACTTTTTTTTTATCTAGATAAAACATTTCGTCGAAACAAACTTTGTGTTGGCTTGAGAAAACCGTACCAGAAAGTTTGAAGAGTTTTACAGACAGTTGTAAAAGCTTACAGTTTGAAGATTTTCAGTTTGAAGTAGTTTAAAGTTGAAATGTTTGAAAGTCAATAGATACACGACACAATGCTGCTGTAAAATATAGCATGCAAGAATAACCCATAGCAGAGATATACAGGTGGAGCTGGGAAAGGTGGAGGGTTTCTGAAAGATGCTACAGCAAACACTGACCAAATATTTGCAGGTTGAGCATCGAGCTCATTGGCTACTGATGCAGAAGGAACCATTCACCTGGGCCCTATAGATACCGATGTGATTGCAAGCAGAATGAGTTGAGGACCTATCAGCCTGCGCCATCTAGAGTTTCACGACAGAACTTTGTATTTCCACAAAGAACCTTCAAAATCCATAAAACTTTTCCATTATGCAAAAGGTTCCTTGGTTTTTCTAAAATGTTCTTCACACTGACAATAAAACGTGTTCTTTTAAGAACAGATTGCTAAAAGTTTCTTTGGGGAAAATGGTTCTTCTAGTCTATGGCACATGTGTCAAACTCGGCTCCTGGAGGGCCACTGGTAAAACCAGCTCCAAAACACCTAACTGCAAGTTTCTAGTGATCCTGAAGACATTGATTAGCTGGTTCAGGTGTGTTTAATTAGGGCTGGAGCTGATTATAGGGTATGGCATCGCTGTGAAAACCCCTTTTTCAACCTATATTTTTAAGAGTGTAGTAACTAACATCTGTGAGCACAATGACAATGAGCAAAAATGACGTCATGCACAATGTGTATTACATGTTCAGTCTATAGTGTTTAATCGTCATCTAATGGCCAGGCAGCAGAATACAGCGTTTTTTTTTACGTTTTCACAGATCCATGTGAATGGGGATCGTTATGACAATGTTGAATGAAAACGCGGAAAACGTCTCGGGTTACGACTGTAACCCTTGTTTCCTGAGAAAGGAATGAGACACTGCGTCTATACGACACTTTGGGGAATGCCCCCAGAGTAGCGTGTCTGAAGCATGAACGAAACTATTCCAATCCTGATTGGCGTTGCGTCATGACGTAGATTTAGCTTAAGCGATGAAGCAAGTCGCTTCCAGGCAGGGGAAGGCGTGGAGAAGGGACGCAGTGTCTCGTTCCCTTCTCAGGAACCTGAGACGTTCCCTTTCGAGGGAACTTGCACTGCATCGATACGACACTTTGAGGAACAAGTACCCACTATGCCACAACAAACCCTCTCTGTCCCAGTGTGAAGCTGCGAACAGGCACACTTAGGACCAGAGCACTAGAGTGTCTGGCATAGAAGGACTGTCCAGGCTATAGAATCTGATAAAAGTATGAGGGGTGGCCCATCCTGCTGCATCGCACACTTCATGGATCGGGGCCCCTGAAAGGAGGGCTCTAGAGGACGCCATGCCTCTGGTTGAATGATCCCTTATGGCCAAAGGTGAAGGCAAGCTGCATACCTGATAGGCCAAAGAGATAGCCTGAACGATCCAGTTACTGATGGTCTGTTTTGTATGTGGGACCCCATATTCTTGGGCGACCCGAAGCACACCAGAAACTGGTCTGACTTCCGCCATGAAGAAGACCTCTGGACATATATCTTGAGAGCTCTGACAGGGCAGAGCAAATTAAGTCTTCCTTCATCCGTGGTCACGTGAGGTGGGGGATGAAAAGCCAGCAGAACCGTAGGCCATGCCACATTAGACGGCACTTTAGGCACATAGCCTGGCCTGGGATGCAAGATGGCCTTAATATCGCCTGGAGCAAACTCCAGGCACCTGTAAGATATAGAAAGGGTCTGAAGATCTCCTACTCTCCACAGAGGAGTAATGGCCAATAAAAAAGCTACATTGAGGGAAAGGTTCTTGGCCTCAGCCGACTCCGGAGGTTCGAAGGAGGCCTCAGCCAGCCCTTCAAGAACCACTGCCAAGTTCCATGTGGGAACTCTGGTAGGAGTCGCAGGTCTCATCCTCCAAGCCCCACGGAGAAAAGTTACGACCAGCTGATGTCTTCCCAAAGGGCCATCACCCAGAGGAGTGTCGAAAGTAGTAATGGCACAGTGAACAGTGTGTTGCCTCTTGAGATGCAAACAGATCCACTTCCACTGGGCCGAACCTCTCGCATATCGACTCTACCGCCTCATAGAGGGCGTGGTTTCAGACCCCCCTGATGATTTAGATAGGACACCACTGACATATTGTCTGTTCAGGAAGAATGATGGTCCTACCATAGACCTCTGGTAAAGTGTCTGTCCATGACCGCGCCCCAGCCAGTGAGGGAGGCATCTGTCGAAACGGCTTCCCGGTAGTGTTAATTTTGTCAGACGAGACGAGACTAAATACGTTCGTCAACTACCTTTTTTTTCCATGACTAAGACAAGACGATGACGAGACTGCACCAATGTCCAAAAACACTGACTAAGACTAAATTAACATGCATTATTGTTGACGAAAAAAGACGAGACTAAAATGCTTTGCATAAAATAAAAACTAAGATATTATCTCTCTTCATTTTCGTCTACAATCGTCTCTACTTTTTCATCATGAGATAGACAACATGATAGGTGGAAGAAGAAAAAAACTGTACTTTTACTTCATTACGTTGGGCGACGTTCCTCTCGTTACTTTATTTCAATGCAATGTTGTTAAATGCGTAGTTTATTCCAAGCGCGCTGCTTCTGGGCATGAGCGATGCTCAATTCACCAATTAATCACTCTTTTGAGTCGGTTATGTTCAAAGACTTCATGAAATAAGTTGGCAGATCTGTCTAAATCGGTTTGCGAATCAGTTTGAATGATCTGTTCAGTTTCCTGCACGCACTGAATCATCTGAAGCGATTTCCATTCTTCCACACGACTCGGATTTAAGAACATCAAGAGCGTTGGATGAAGTGGCCAAGGACCTACAGTACAGTCAAGTGAAAGCAAATCTGCAAATGCATCATAGTTTTTACCAGCGACGAAGATCTTTATTTGTTGAACATCTTCATAAGCTGTCTGTGAAATTCCACAGGACTATATAGCCCACATTCTATTTCATTTCATTCAAGTAATGTATTTTACAACCAAACAGATTATTGCGCCACGAGAGCACTACAAAGTATGACATTACTTGTTTTTTGGACATACACAATAATTTTTACATTAAATATAAGCTACCATTGTCCACAGGTTATGAAATGAACACCCGCCATCCCGAGGCAATGTGTGTGTATTACGCAGTGGCGTGCGAACGGCCTGAAAACTGTAAATTGTAGATCTCAGTTTATATGCTTGCAGGAAATATACATTTGATTACATGTAGTAAGCTGTAGTATCGGCAGCTGTAGTAACAGCAGAAACATTAATTGTTAAGCCTTGTTAAATCTCATTTGTTATTTCTCGAGACAAACCTAAAATCTAAATAGGTTGTATGTTAGGCCTACAGTACAGTAGGCCTATTCTTTTCAGTTTTTCTAGGTTTACTTATTTTATTTCTGCTCTGAACAGAAAAATGAGACAGGAGATATCCAAAAACAGTTTTAAAAACCTTTGTAACTTGTCAGTCGGACTCTGTTGGGCCGCAGCTTTTGAATTGTGTTGGTTCAAAATAAAATACTCCTCAGAACAAGTTCATCATTTGTGAATGAGTCTCTTAAATCAGAAAACCAGACACGTTTCACAAAGTTGCATTCAACAAAAATCATTCAACAAGTGTATTTTGTCAGGTAATTATGACATTTAACCATAATTTGAGATGTGTGAAACAATGACTGAAATGGTTATCAGAATTAATCTCAGAAATTATTTATAAAAAATAAAAAAAAAGACTAAAATGTTTTGACTAAAACTGGTCTAAGATATATTGAGTTCACTTTCGTTCGGGAACTCCTGCATCTCGTCGGAGGAGTTTCCAACGAATTGGGATCACGCTAGGAAGACCAATTGCCTTCGAGTGAATTAAAACGAGCCAATGAATATTGGCATGCAGGACTTGCATTCCGCGCCCGGCCTGCCAGTGCGGGTATAAAGCGGAAGCGAGCGCACACACATAAGCTTTTAGCTTCGGAGCCGACCGGTTGTGTCCTCTGAGTAGATGAGCTTCAAGATTAGTAATTTATTTTCACACTCAACGAGTCTGCTGTTTTCTCCGAGACCTCTCTGTGTTGGTGTGACGGCGCTTCAGTGATCTTCGCGATCTCCCGGTTGTCACAGCTGGTATTCGGTTGAGTGCGCACAGCGGGCTTGCAGTTTCCCCGCTGTGTTGCCACGTTTATCCCTGTGTGCTTCAGCACAATAAGAGAGCGTTTTCTGTGAAAAGAGCAACACAGGTGAAGATCCCGTCCTTTTCAGGATGACGTTTCACCCGTGTGTTTCTGGATCATTTGACGGCCACTATCACCGTTTCACGTGTCTGGGCTTAAGCATGATGAGACTGCGTTCGTGGGTGGTTTATGTTCTATCATGAGAGCATGACCACGTCGGCACGTTGTTCGTCTCCCCTTTCTCGTAAAGGCTTGAGCCGCTCAGCGCGCCGTGTGCCGTGGAGCTGCCGGCTGACAGCGAGGGTTGTCAACCCAGTGCGCGTCATTCGGCGCTCTAGATGCGCGGTCGAGACTCAAGTGCCTCAAATGAGGTGGAGTCCCTTTGCCTATTCCCCGATCTATTTCCTCTTCTGGTGGCCACTGGAAAAGGGCTACTTTGGTTAATAGCATTGGTGATCTGAGGATTACAGTGAGCGTTCTCCGACGAGACCACCGCCTCGGACCCCTCACTCCTCTAGCGCATCGCAAACATGCTGAGACTGTGTTCGTGGGTGGTTTATGCTCTCTTATGAGAGCATGACCACGTCGGCACGTTGTTCGTCTTGCCCTTCTCACGAGGGGTTGAGCGCTCAGCGTGCCGTGTGCCATCAAGGTTATGGCCACGTTCACTGTTTTGCATGCCTGGCAGCCTTCGGGTGGAATTTCTGGTCCTTCTCATGAGGGACCAGCTATTTCATTCGGGGCTCCAGGGGAGGATCAGATGTCGATCGCTGCATCGGAGAGAGGGCTGTTACACTCTGGAAATGATGATGCTGAGTTCCCACTGTAATGGTGTGTGTACTCATGCTGAATCAGATTCAGACTTGACAGCCACACTTCCCGGGCTACTCTGGGGGCGCAGTGCAACGTGTAATCGCCTTGCCCCGCCCCCGTGCCTGCCTGGATGTGTGTGAAAAGCAGTATGGAAGCATGTTGGTGCTGTGGAAAGCCAAACGTGCCAAAATCTGCATAAAAAGTGTTTTTCTCTCTCACTACCCTTGGTGGTGGGGTGGCTTTGCTAATGGCAGACCACCTCTTCCCCACTACAAGTCTGTGTGAAGCCAAAAGACGCAGTACACAAGGGTAGTTCTGAGTCGGGGTTGAGCTGTGCATTGTGACTGACCGAGTAAATGGTTTAAGTCATAGCACTAGCCCTCGGTCAGATGATGTCCACACTGGTGGTCCAGAAGCGTCCCACGGCTAAACCTTGCAGAGGTGCGAGACATCGCCAAAGTTCGCTTTCTCTGTGCTCCTATCTCACAAGGTTTGCCGTTTTCAGCGACACTGTTGGAGACTGTGCCCAGCGGCTCTCCACAGTTCAGAAGCAGGTTGAGGAGACCAAGAGCTTGACCCGATGTGCTACCGAGTCGCTCATGGTTTCTCCTCAGTCTGTTTGTCGCCAAGGGTGTCAGTCCCCTGTGGAAAATATGTCACAGCCAGCTCTACTGTGACGTCTAGCTTTCGCAGGAGTACGGCGCCACCTGTCTCAGCAGCCCTGAGACGGGCGACACAGAGTTGGAGGAAGTTGCTCTCCGGGAGATGGTGTCCTTACCTCTCCCTCCCCCGAAGGAGGACCAGGTGGAGAATTTGTTCATTTTCTGTTCCGCCGCTGGCTCCCCGGAGTCCAGTGGTAACCACATTTTCAATAGAGCAATTTCTTCCATCTCTGGGTCACAAGAGGTGCTGACTGCAGTGAGCGACGCTCCCATGCATTGCCACTCCTTTCCCCCTCTTCCAGCGCTCAGATGTCAGTGACGCTGCTACGGCCTCATCACTCTCGTCTTTCGCTGGAGGCGTAGAAGCCAGGACTCGACGCCCCCGGGCCTCGCTCCTCGTTTCCTTCCTTCGCCTCGGGACAGCCAGCAGCCGAACGTCCCAGAGAAAGTCAGGCCTTCCCGGCTGCCTGCCCCTCGGTGGAAGCAGGTAGGTGTTGCACCGCACACCCAGACCCCTCTCTCGGCCGCAGCAATGCCTCCTGAGTACGGTCCCTGCCTTCAACCTCGCTGCCCCTTCGCGTGTACGCCGGTGGTCCAGGTCGGCTCGTTGGTACGGACTCTCGAAGCCTGGCTAGCGCTTCCGAGGCCGTCCCGCTGGCTCATCCGTACCATCCGGCTCGGCTATGCAATTCAGTTTGCCCGCCGGCCCCCCAAGTACAGGGGCATCCACTTCACCCAAGTGCAGAGTGTCGATGCCCGTCTTGAGGAAAGAGATCGTCGCCCTGCTGACGAAGTTCCCGAAGTTCGACGAAGTTCTTTCTTGTACCCAAGAAAAGCGGTGGGTTACGGCCGATCCTGGACCTGCGAGTTTTGAATCGGGCCGAATACAAGCCTCCGTTCAAAATGCATACGCAGAAGCGCATCTTCGAGTGCATACGTCCCCAGGATTGGTTGGCAGCGATCGACCTGAAGGACGCGAACTTTCATGTCTCGATTCTTCCTCAACACAGACTGTTTCTTCGGTTTGCGTACGAGGGTCGGGCATATCAGTACCAGGTCCTACCCTCCGGCTTGGCCCTGTCATCCCGCATCTTCAAGAAAGTCGTGGAGGCGACCATTGTTCCCATGAGAGAACATGGCGTTCGCATTCTCAACTATCTCGTCGACTGGCTTGTAATAGCTCACTCGCGAGATCTGTTGTGCGAACACAGGGACTTAATGGGCGAGATGGGTCCCGAGATGGGCGTGGCAGGGCGTGCCAACATTACCCCGCACTGTCGCCAAACCTTCAGTCCTTGGTTGGACCCTGCCTTTCTACGGGCCGGAGTGCCCTTAGTCCAGGTGTCCAGGCATGCTGTGGTTTTCACGGATGCCTCTGCCAACGGATGGGGGGCCACGTACAACGGGCATGCAGTCTCAGGACGGGGACGGGGCCTCAACTGCATTGGCACAACAATTGCCTAGAGTTGCAAGCAGTACGCTTAGCCTTGTGCCGCCTCAAGGGGCTGCTTCTGCACAGGCATGTACTGGTCTGTACGGACAGCACTGCGACCGTGGCGTACATCAACCATCAAGGTGGTCTGAGCTCCCGACGTATGTCGCGACTTGCCCGCCATCTCCTCCTATGGAGTCAGAACTCGACCTGTTCGTCGATTGGTGTTTTTCCCGCCGGGAAGACCCCTGAACTTGCCCGATCAGAGTCGTGCTTTCCTTCCTGCAAGATGGGTTGGAGCGAAGGCTGTCCCCTGCCCCCTCAAAGTGTATGTTGCCGCAATAGCCGCTCATCACGATGCAGTAGAAGGTAAGTCACTAGGAAAGCACGACCTGGTCATCAGATTCCTTAGGGTGCTAGGAGGCTAAATCCGCCTCGTAATCCGCACCCCGTACCCTCTTGGGGCTTAACTCTAGTGCTCAGAGAACTCCAGAGGCCCCCTTCTGAGCCCTTAGCGACGGTTGAGTTAAATATCCTGTCTATGAAGACAGCTCTCCTGTTGGCTTTGGCTTCTTTTAAGAGGATAGGGGATCTGCAGGCATTTTCGGTCGACGAATCGTGTCTGGAGTTCGGACCGGGTCTTTCTCACGTTACGGATATGTGCCCAAGGTTCCTACCACTCCGTTTGTAGATCAGGTAGTGAACTTGCAAGTGCTGCCCCCGGAGGAGGCAGACTCAGCCCTAGCTTTCCTCTGTACCGTCCGAACTCTGCGTTGTTACGTGGACAGAACGCAAAGCTTCAGGACCTCAGATCAGCTCTTCGTCTGTTACGGAAGCCAGCAGAAGGGGAAGGCTGTCTCCAAGCAGAGGTTAGCCCACTAGTTAGTGGATGCTATCGTCCGGGCTTATGAGTCACAGGACGTGCCTTGCCCACCTAGGTTGACGGCACACTCCACTAGGAGTGTCGCCTCCTCCTGGGCGCTGGTGCAAGGCGCCTCGCTGGCAGACATCTGTAGAGCTGCGGGCTGGGCGATACCTAACACGTTCGCTAGATTTTATAGCTTACGTGTTGAACCTGTTTCCTCCCGTGTACTCGCTACGGCCAGTAGTGCGAGGAATTAGGTCATGTCGGCTTGCTACGCCATTCCCGCCTCATGGGCCGGATACGTGAGCTTTTTGCTCCATTGGTTCCCCAACAAACGGCTAACCTCGTGAGTTCCTCCATCACCCCTCCAGCACCAGGCGAGGCGGATCGCCCGGCGCCAAGTCTATTACCTCTCGTAGGAGTTATTAGACTGGGTGGCCTTAACAGTGGTCCCTACGGTGACCCATTTCTTCCACGTTCCATCTACCCTCCGGGTTAGCACGTGTCTTCCCCTTGACAGACCCGTTCTGTCGTCCTTGCTGAGTACGCTCCCACCCCTGGGCTGGGACTACCTCAAGGACTGCCGTATGTTTCCCTACCCTACGGGCTAGCACATACATGTATTACAGTGCCTCCCTTCGGACGGGCAGGGGCTTCACAACGTTCCCTCCTACAGGTTGGACATGTTTCCCCAGTGTTATCCAAATCCACTGAGCGGGTTTTGCGGAACAGCAGTGTGATTCTTCCTAGCTAGCTCCCGCCATAAAGAAAACTAAGAAACTGCTTTGGCGGAAAGCTAAGCTGGGCGCTGGAAAGGGCCAGCACCATGGCGTGTTGTTAGGGATCCCAATTTGTTGGAAACTCCTCCGACGAGACGGAGTTCTTTTTAATAAAACTAGACTAAAATGACGAGACTTTTAGTGAACTAAAACTTGACTGACAAAATGTGAATGACTAAATATGACAAAAACTAACAAGGACATTTGGCACAAGACTAAGACTAAATTAAAAATAGGTGACAAAATGAACACTACTTCCCGGGCGACATGACGCTCCCAGCATGGGACCTTGGGACAGGAACCAAGGTTTCTTCCACATAGATGGGGAACGACGGCATCTGCGCGTAACCCTGATCATGTGGAAAGGGTTCAGAGAAAACCCCTTGGTTTTTAACCACCACTGCAGGGCCCTCATGTGCAGTAGGCCGGATGGAATCACTTTGGACGCTGCTGCCATGAGCCTTGACACACTCTTTTTTGAAAATGTTTTACAGTGATGGCCTGGCCTAGCATTACCCTGGTCACCATGGATGGGCTCGATCCGTGCAGGCAACAGCTGTGCCCGCATCGTAACCGAGTCCCCCACCACCCCCAGGAACGTAGTTCTCTGGGCATCTGGGCAACTCTGGCATCTCTGGGCAAGCTCTGGATGTGGGCAAGGACTACATCTGGATGCCGAACTGCCAGCACGTGGTCGATGTGATTTAGCACCCTGATACCCTTAAGCCTCAGCGAAGCTAGAGCTGGATCCATGCATTTGGTTAAAGTGTGTGGGGATCCATGCATTTGGTTAAAGTGTGTGGGGGGAGAGCTAGGCTGAATGGAAGAACCCGATATTGGGACGCTTCGCCCCCAAAAGAACCTCAGGAAATTCCTGTGAGATGGAAGGATGGATATGTGGAATTATGCGTCCTACAGATCTATCGTGACAAACCAATCCTTGGATTTGATTTGGCCCACAAAGGTGGAAATAGTGAGCATCTTGAACCTGAAACTCCTCAGAGACCGATTCAAGTGCCTTAGATATAGAATTGGAAGCCTTCTTGGAAACTATGAAGTAGTGGCTGTAAAAGCCGGACTCCCTGTCCAGCAGAGGAACACGTTCTATAGCCTCCTTTGCCAACAGGGAGTTTACTTCTTGTTCCAAAACCTAACCCTGCTGTGGGTTGACTGCAGTGTGCGATCATTGAAAACCGATGTGTCCCGAAGCGCATTGATGCTGGATACAAACATCGATTTCCCGAGGGCTCCGCGGCGGAGCGATTCTTTCTCTCCTCCCCGGGGATTATTTCCTGTTATTTCCATCTTGTTTTCGGTGTGCGGACGCGAACACAGTCTGCACATAGCGACAGGACCTACCCGAAACTGTCTTCAAGAAAATAACAGTCCTCAGATCGGTTTTCTCTTTGGAAAGCGTCGGGCAAGAGTGTTCGAGTGCTTCGACTCTCAGGCTTCCTCAGGGGAGGCTTGAGAGGCAACCACTCATTCGCTGCTGCTTAAACTAGGAGCTCGGCTCATAATGTGCGCAGGCAGCCCCCTCAAGGACTGCCCATGCATGCTCTGCTCCCAGCTTAGTCAGATGATTTTTTCATCTTTTTTAATTCCTCAGAATTAAATGCAGCCATAATAACCAGACAAGTAAAACATGGTCTGAGTTGTAGGCTGAAATATTCAGCTCAAAGTCAGATATTCAACTATTTTAATTCATCAGAATTAAATGCAGCCATAATAAACAGACAAGTGAAACATGTTCTGAATGGTAGGCTGAATTAAAATATTTAGCTCAAAGTCAGATAATATTCCACCATTTTAATTCATCAGAATTAAATCCACCCATAAACACCAGAGAAGTGAAACACCCGAAAGCACGTCTTTTTCTTTTGCTGTACGCTTCAAGATAATTCTCATTGAACACAGCCGGCACACTCAAGAGCTGACTGTGCATGCCTCGCATCCAAACAATATCACACACACCGATTTTGCTTTCAGCTGTGCTTATGGTAATAATTCAAGTTCCCAGAGGACAAACAACACCAAATAGGACAGACAGTTGTACACAGAGCGCTTGCTGAAGAGCAAAAAGCTAACTCTGTTGTGTGACGGCGTCCCTTTGTAGCTTCCGTGTATGCCCGTGTATGCCGCCACATGTTACGTCATGACGCAACGCCAATCAGGATTGGAATAGTTTAATTTATGCTTCAGACGCGCTACACTGGGTGCATTCCTCAATGTGTCGTATCGACGCAGTGCGAGTTCCCTCGAAAGGGAACAAAGGAAAAACTTCTCTATTTTAAGTATATTGTTGTATTGTAAACGTACCCTCAGAGTCCCTGTCTCAATCCCCACACTTGAGCTCTTTGCTCTTGACAGCTTGTCTACTTGCATTTCCTGTATTTGGCCCATGTTCAAAAGTCACAAAGTCTCCAAGACCGCAACTTTTGATTACCAGATGGTACACACTTACAACATAGAGTTGTAAAAATGCACATTTTGATTTTTAATAGGCTTCTTTTTAAAATAAGCTTTAAAATGTCTATTCAGTCCATATGCAACAAACACAATTTAATTGTGGTGCTTCTAATTAAGAGATAAAAAGCAGTTGCAAATGCTTAACAAAATACACTTCCATTTTCCAGCACTTTATGTTTTACTACCAAGTTGTATGTAACTGTCACGTTTTGGTTTTGTTTCATGTTCTTGTTTCATGTCTGTCATGTGATCCCCTGTTCTAGTCATGTGATCCTTCCATGTGTTCTGTGTTGTCATGTTGTCATTGTTTACAGGTGTCCCAATTGTCTTGTCATTAGTCTTGTGTATTTAAGCCCACATATGTGCCATGTGTCTTTGTCAAGTATTGTTTGTGTAACCACTGTTTGTTCATGTTTATGTTTATGTTTATGTTTATGTTTATGTTTATGTTTATGTTTATGTTTATGTTTATGTTCATGTTTTAAGTTCATGCCACGTCATGCCTTTTGTTTTATGGTTGTTCTTGTTTTGATTATTGAATAACTGCACTTGGGTTCTTCGAGCTCGCCTCCAATGGACTCCATTACCATTATAGTAACATCTAATTAATTTAACTTACACTGGAAAGTTGGGGTGTGTAAGTTCCTGAATGTAATGAATGATGGGATACGCTCTGAAGTGCTGGCAGAGATTTAGTGTACATTAAGTGTACTGCGCGTTGGCATTTTCAGACCTGGGACAGTCTTGCACACTAATGCATGCACACGCTCTAAGTGGCCAAGACTGCAGGTGTGGGTATTGGGACAGACCAAGAGTAACAGGTAAGTGAGTTTGATCAGGGTTTGAGGGCTGGATTTGAGAAACCCTCCTGGTAATGCTCTGATTCATTTTTTGGGAAAAAATGCATTTTGCATTGACTTTGACGTCACAGTTTAGGATATTCAGGGTTTGAAACATGTGTCCTTCCTTTAGTTTTGTCATACCATTTTCCTGCTACTTCAGAGTAATTAAATCACATGAAATGTATGGCTCAGGAAATTGACCCAAAACATTTTGTGGTCGTCTAAGCAAAGAAGCCAGATTCATGCCGGATTCAAGAACCAGCTGAGCGACTGGCATTGAAATGAACTGGAATGCTTATCCAGGTATTATAGACCTACTTGATCATTATTGTTTCTCTTTTTTGACAATTTTTTTCTTCTTGTTTTAAGAAGAAATTTGGTGAAGGACATCAAGCTGGCCATACCTACACTCATGCAACAAGTTGGATTACATCAGACTATGGAGAGAGTGAGGGACTGCGTTGTCTACGCTTTCACTGAGACGTGGTTAAATCAAAACATTACAGACGCCACAATACAGCTGGAGGGGGCTATCGCTATACAGAGCGGACAGAATAACCACGTTAACCAGTAAGCTAAAGGGCAAGCGGCCTGGCTGTATACGCCAACAAATCGTGGTGTCGAGATGCCGTGGTGATTTCTACTTTTTGCTCTCCGAAAGTAGAGCTAATGACTGTAAAATGCAGACCCTTCTACATGATAACAACAGTCATCATAACGGCTCCCAGACAGCAACATCGTGTCGGCCCATTGTCTGGGCTGTCTGGGCTATAGCTCTACTATAACATCAGTGAGCAGCAGATGAACCATCCCGACACTTTTTTCATTGCAGCTGGAGATTTCAACCTATTCTACCTAAATTCTATCAGCACGTGAATAGGAACACACTAGACCTAGTGTATACAAACATTAAGGACTCATATAAAGCCCATAGAGCTCATAAATAAAGAGAAATTAGGAGGTGGCCTCAGGAAGCCACTTCAGCAATACAAGACTGGTTTTGAAACCACATAGTGGGACATTATTAGAGAGGCAGCAACACAAGGTGGCATTACTGACCTACGGGAATATACAGAATTCGTCATTGGTTATGTCAATAAATGCATAGATGATGTGACAGGGGTCAAGCCCATCAAGAGGCGCGCCAGTCAGAAACCATGGCTAACTGGAAAAGTCTGTTCACTTTTGAGGGCATTTAAATCTGGGGAAACTGCAGCATACAGACTGGCAAGGAATAATCTGTCTCGGGGATCAGGAAGACTAAGAGTTACGCACGAAAACTAAACCGCCACTTCATGAATGACAGAGACTTACGGCAGTTGTGGCAGGGTTTTCAAAACATCACTGACAAAAGGTATGTCATAGTGACTTTTCCAGACGAATTAAATGTACCTTGAGCGCCGTGTTTTCCGAATGCAGTGTCATGTGCGAGACGCTGCAAAACATGCAGGACATGAGCGATGTTTAAAGACGTCCGTCTAGTACATGTTTACATTATAGACTGTAAAAAAAATATGGTCGTAGTGTCCGTGACGTCACCCGTAGTGTTTCTGAAGAGCATTTTTGAAGCCTAAAGTGGGCGGAGCCGGCCGTCGCCATCATGTAAGCGCGTCACTCCCGGGTAAACGAAAATGTTCAGTTAAGCGGATTAGCTGAGGTGACGTGACGCTAACAGATAGCAGACAAACGGCTAGTAGTGACATCAGTGGCAATCCACCTGTCAATCAAGTGGCCACGCCCTTAATTATGCAGAACTTTAAGGCTTAATATGATTTAAACGGATGAGTAAAATTTTCACAGTTTTCATGAAGGGCAAAATTAGCTATATAAACCAAAACCACTTTTTGTACCAGGCTGTAAGTATGTTTTTTTTTTTTTGCTGTAAAAATTTTAACATGCGGGTCTATGGGATTGAGTCTCTTCTGCAGCCGGTCTCTAGTGGCCAGTCGATGAACTGCAGTTTAAGTCACTTCAGTGTTGATTCAAGAGAGAACGAAAGGTTGCCGCTTGGTTTACATAGAAAAACAATGGAAAGGTAGTCCAGTGGAATGGAAAAACGCGCTCTGTGTGACCAGCCCCTCACTCAGTGTTTTACTTGTTTCTTGTTTTAAAGCTGTTCAGATATGTTTGTGGAAAATTACTGATTAGGAAAAATATTTCTGCAGTGTTGTACACTAACCTCATCACACAGCTCTGTGTGTGTGTTTTTTTTAAGCAGACACAATCAATACGATATGGCACAATGGGGTCACGTCAGGGCATTGCCCGCGTCAACCGCCCACACTGTGCCATCAAGTCTGCGCTTCGCTATATCTCTACATCGCAGTGCCAGAACAACTTTCATCTTCGGCAAGTCACGGCACCTCAAGAGATGTGATGTTTGTTTCTCAACTACAGGCTGAAAAATACTTTCTACCTCCTATCTAAAATCATTGGCAGAAATATGAGAGGTTGTTTATCAGCAATGTTGAATATATGCTAAATGAACAAATTGAAGAAACCATACTCATAACTGACAGTAAAGCTTGACTTGAACATAATAATAAATGAAGAAAAAAACATTTATTTAAACCTGGAAATAAACAGATTGCATTTAAAAAAACTGAAAACAAAGAAACGTTGCAAAGTGTCTATTTACATAAAGTGCAAATAGGCCACCTTGTTGGCAGAGGCTATACATTTACTCCGCCCACTTTTGTCTGATTGAACCAGATAAAATGACAAAAGAAACCTGTCTGATAACAGAGAGTAACGGGTGATGTTCGCTTTTGACATCAAGGACCCAAGTTCAAATTTGCCATTTACTTAACTCATTCTTCTCCCTTTTCTATTTGCATATTAGCCCGGAGTAGCTTTTTTTTTTTGAAAAGTGGTAATAAAATGCCTGACGGGTGTTTAATAGTGGAAATAAAGTGTTTATCGGATGGGTCTGGGGTCAGTGTAGGGCTTTAGGGACAGAGACAAGTAATGTCCCAATAAAATAGCATCCATTTATGATTTTAATCAATATAATCATATACACTGAATATGTTGTTATCACTGCATACTGTTTTATAATATACTACAATACACTGAGGTGCAACTAGTATGCATACACATTGTATAAATCGCATCTAACAACTATTTACACTGAGTGCAAACAGCATCTTTCTTAGTGCAAAGAAAATACTTTTTGTTGCTATACTTACACTTAGTGTAAATTGCATCTATCGCTATTTGGACTTTGCACTTTGTGTAAATAGCCGCAGCTGAAACGTTATGTAAAATGAAGAAAATATGTTCAGGTCGTGCTCTATTTCTAGGTGTCATTAAAGTAAAAGACAAATCAAATATTGAGACATTTTCACATTCATGTTAATTTTTCAATGCAACTTAATCTGTTATTCTGACACCATGCTGTGCAAACTTAAACTATAACATGTTACACACACACACACACACAATTCACAAAAAAACTAGAATAAAAAAAGGCTTTTACCTCACGGAAAGTTCCTTTCGTTTTCCAGATCTGGACTACGATTCCCACAGGAATGCAAACCATAGAGGACATGGCCATCATCCAGCCGATCCCATAACCCCAGTCTGGATACGTGTACACATTATTATACATCAGCGGTTTGTACTTGATCAAGAAGAACAGAAAGATGCCCTAAAAAAATCATATGAGCAAGAACTTAGCATTTATCCCTCACAGACAGTAAATATCTTGACTCTTGGTACATCGACTTCAACTCACAGCACAGATGCCGGGTGTGAAGTACTTCCAGCACCATTTGATGAAGAAGATGGGCTTGTATCCAATCATGTCCTCAATGTTCGAATAAAACCTGTCGGCACCTGAGGAGAAAGATCAATGGTTCTGATATTCACTTAAAATGTCTCTCAGCAAAATACACTATGTATTTATATACTACACATATAAAACTTGTATTTAAAGGACACTGAGATGGGTGTTTCTCTCTGCTTGAAAACATATTTCAATGATTCATTACATGCACTGTCTGACTCCTGCCAGCAGGTGGCATTACGGTTACAGAAATCTGATAATACTGTAAACATTGACATTAATAATTCAGACAGAAAAGCATCTGCTGGCACACCATGCATGTCTAATAATGACAGATTCTGATGGATTACAGTGGGTCTTGCTACATCGTGTGACAAAATGTGACATTGTTTGATAGAAATGTAATGGATTTATTATCTCCATAGACCTTGTTTCCATGGGAGGTTATTTATAAAGATATGCTACACATCACTGCAAAAAAAAAGTTTTTTTCATAAGTATTTTTGTCTCGTTTACTGAAGAATTGATCAAAATTAAGTGAGTGCTAATGGCCAATTATGCCAGTTGGGTCAGAAAAAAAAAGTTATTTAAAAGATTATTTTTCTGATCCCACTGACAAATCACTTCATTTTGATGTTTTTTCTCTCTATCTCCTTCTCAAATAAATGTATCTTGATTCAAGAATGTTTAGATCTTTGTACTGAAAAACAAGTCAAAAATACTGAGGAAGATCATTGTTTTTGCAGTGTAACTACCAGGACATTAAATATCAGATAACATTTGAAAGTTAAGGAGAAAAACTGAATTAGAGAGAGATTTTTGTTTAAGTTTTTGTAGTGTACTACTTTGTGACTTTGTACTCTTAATGAAAGTGCTAGCATCTGATTAGTGGCCTATTTATATGTTGGATGGTGTCAATCTTTGTTTTTGCTCTGTAACACTTACCAGGAAATTAAATACCAGATAACATTTGGAAGTTAAGGAGTAAAAACTGCATTAGAGAGATATTACTCGTCAGCGGATGGCGACTATAGATGCTTAGTACAGAAGATGTGAATATTAATTGATGAATATTGTTATAGTCAGAAACGCAGCAATGTCTTACCATAGATCCAGCCAATGCAGATGGACTCAAAGATGGCCACGAACAGCAGACACATGCCACTGGCTGCATACGCGTCAAAGAGCTGGAACACGTACATGCCACCCTGACAGAGCATATACAGGACGAACATGAAACACAACAGAGACTACAGGGGGTGTAGCATGATATGTGTAGCACACAACCAAAGTCTGTGATGTTGCAACAAAAACGCTGGACGGTAATGCCAAGATGTGCATAAATTATACAAGTGTGGAAAAAAAACGTACAGCTCAATTGAGGCGGATAAACATTGATGCACTAAAACTGTGATGGAAACACATTTACAGAATAAATCCCTTGATGCCTCAGCAGAGGCTGTGATTGGATAACTGGATTAACCAGCGGACCAATGGCATTGCAGCATCTCAAATGTTGATTTGGTGGTTTTGAAACGCCTGAGTCAAACCCTTCATCCCAAAGTCCATACTATCCATCCTAAATAGTAGCTATGTGAGATTAGAGTAAGTGTGTCCCAAAGCATAGTGTGTTGAATAAAGTATGCCAGAATTCCCCGGTCTACTATTACCAGGCAATTATATTAGAGCAGTGACATCACATCACAAACCAACAACAAAAAAACATACATTAAAAACAATAAAAAACGTCCCGGGTTACGTATGTAACCCTAGTTCCCTGAAGGAACGAGACGCTGCGTGAAACGCTGTGTGAAACGCTGCGGGAACGCCTCCTGCGTTGTGCGTCGTGAAGCAAGTATGGAATCAGCCCAACGGCGAGATGGAATGTCACGAGTGACGTCATCGACCAGGAAACTATAAAGCACACCCATGAACACAATGGCGACAGCTTCTGGAAAAAGTCTGAAGCAAGTCGATCAAGGGAATGGCGGGAGTATGGCAACGACACGCAGCGTCTCGTTCCTTCAGGGAACTATGGTTACATGCGTAACCCGGGACGTTCGCTTTCAAGAACGTCGAGCTGCGTGAAACGCTGCGGGAACGCTAATACCCACGTCGCCATAAGAGCAAGTGACCGACTGTGTGAATCAAGGATTAAATCCAGCCGAAAGCACCTGCGCCCCAGGGGTGGAGCTAAGGTCTAGGTCATAAAACCGGACAAAAATATGCAGTGAGGACCAGCCTGCCACATCACAAACGTCCTGGAGGGAAACTCCTGACAATAAGGCTTTGGAAGCCGCCATACTCCTGGTAGAGTGAGCTCGGACAGCCAAAGGTGAAGGCTGACCAACCGACTCATAGGCAAGTAAGATGGCCTCAACTACCCACTTGCTCATCCTCTGCTTAGACACTGGGGACCCCTTCTTAGGGGGTCCAAGACAAACGGACAGCTGTTCTGATTTCCTCCACAGGGCAGCTCTGTGGACGTAACAGGGCCCGAAGAGCCCGAACAGGGCAGAGCAGATTAAGTTTTTCCTGATCAGACGATGTAAAAGGAGGAGGACAGAAGGCCTGCAGAACTATAGGTCTGGCCACATTGGTAGGAACCTTAGGGACATTACCTGGCCTGGGGTGGAGAAAAGCCTTCACCATCCCAGGTGAAAACTCCAAGCACGAGGGAGCAACCGATAGAGCCTGAATATCTCAGATTCTCTTAAGAGAGGAAATGACAAGGAGAAAAATAGTCTTCAAAGTAACAAACTTATCAGCAACTTCTTCAATAGGCTCAAAGGGAGCTAGGGAAAGACCTTCTAGGACGATAGCTAAGTCCCATGCTGGCACCCTCGTGCGGACTACAGGCCTCAGCCTCAAAGTACCACAAAGAAAGCGAGTTATAAATGGGTGTCTCCCCGAAGAGACTCCACTGAAAGGGACATGGTAAGCAGCAAGTGCCACCACATACACCTTTAGTGTGGAGGGGGATAGCCCTGAGGAGAAACGCTCCTGCAGGAACTCCAGCACTGCACCCACTGGGCAGTTAACTGAGTCCAACAGGTGTTCTCCACACCAAGAGGTGAAGAGCCTCCACTTCAAGGCATATAACCTCCTCGTGGAAGGAGCTCTGGAGTGAAGGATGGTCTCACCAACCTCGGTTGAGAGACCGGCCCTATGAGCTGGGCCCCCTCAGAGGCCAAGCCCATAGCTTCCACAACTCTGGGCGGGGTAAAGTATCAACCCGCTCGCCTGAGAGAGAAGGTCCCCCCTGATCGGAATCTCCAGAGGAGAGCCGTCTAGAAGAAACACTATGTCCGCAAACCATACTCGGGCCGGCCAAAACAGAGCTATCAATAATAGACTGACCCCGTCTCGGCGTACCCTCTCCAGAACTCCTGGGAGCAGAGCAATCGGGGGAAAGGCGTACAGGCGTGACCTCGGCCACGCCTGCACCATAGCGTCCAACCCTAGCGGGGCTGGATGACTGAGAGAAAACCACAGTGGACAGTGTGATGTCTCCCTGGACGCAAATAGGTCAACCTCAGCACGACCATACTGCATCCAAAGGAGCTCCACCACCTCGGGGTGGAGACTCCATTCCCCGGGCCTCGGCCCCTGCCTCGACAGGATGTCCGCTCCATGATTTAAATACCCCAGGAGATAAATCACCCTCAATGAGAGAAGCTTCCCCTGGGACCATAGAAGGATCTGGCGAGCCAGATTGTATAATGGGCGAGAGCGCAGACCACCCTGATGGTTTATGTAAGAGACCACTGATGTGTTGTTGGACCGGACAAGAACATGATGACCTCTCAGGTCTGGCAGGAAGTGCTTCAGAGCCTGAAACACTGCCAACATCTATAGACAATTTATATGCCAAAACCGATGATGGTCCTGCCACAGACCCTGGGCTGGGCGACCACTCATGATCGCCCCCCAGCCTTTGAGGGAAGCATCTGTCGTTAGCGTTACACGATGACAAAGAGCTCCCAACACAGGTCCCTGGGACAGAAACCAAGGATCCCTCCACCTGACCAGAGCACGGAGACAACACTGTGTAACTTTGATCACGCGGAGGGGGTTTCCCCTCGGGGAGAACCCCTTGGTCCTGAGCCACCACTGTAATGGTCTCATGTACAGCAGGCTGCAGGGTATAACACTGCACGCTGCTGCCATCAGACCCAGCAGTCTCTGGAACTGCTTTACAGTGAGCAACTGGCCTAGCTTTACTCTTTTTACAGCTGAGAGAATCAAGCGATGCGGGCAGGCAACAGGCGAGCCCGCATTGCTACAGAATCCCATAGTACCCCCAGAAAAGATGTCTTCTGTGATGGAGATAGAACACTCTTCTTGGCATTCAGCCTCAACCCCAATTTCTTGATGTGTGCGAGGACGACATCTCGATGCCGAGCCGCTTGCTGCTGCGATTGAGCGAGAATCAACCAATCGTCTATGTAGTTCAGTATACGAATGCACTGGAGCCGCAGCGGGACTAGCCCTTCGCGCTAGTCGAACGCACTTCGTGAACGTGCGGAGAGATAAAGCTAGGCCAAACGGAAAAACACGATATTGATACGCTTCGCCCCCGAAAGTGAACCTCAGGAACTTCCTGTGTTGAGGAAGGATGGAGATGTGGAAGTATGCGTCCTTCAGATCTATCGTGACAAACCAGTCCTCGGACCTGATTTGTGACACGATTTGATTTAGTGTAAGCATCTTGAATTTGAGCTTGGCTACAGCACGATTTAATAGGCGCAGATCTAAAATTGGAAGCAACCCCCCATCCTTCTTTGGAACGATGAAATATCAGCTGTAATAACCTGACTCCTTGCTGGGAGGAGGAACCCATTCTATAGCCTCCTTTTGAAGGAGCGTTTTCACCTCTTGTTCCATTACCAGGGCCTGCTCGGGGCCCACCACGGTGGGCAGGACCCCGTTGAATCGAGGAGGAGGAGATCTGAACTGAATGGCATAACCCCTTTCTATCGAATGCAGAATCCACTGAGATATTTATGGAAGGCTTTTCCACTCTGCCAGAAAATCTACTAAGGGTACCAGCCTCTCGAGGCTGTTCTCTGGAATATTTTGAGCAGTAGACACAGCGCCCTGTAACGGCGCACTGGCATGGAACAACTGGTCTGACTGCTCTAAACCCCTCCTCAGAGGGGGTGAGCGTCCCTCGGGAAAGCGCTCACTGGGCCCGTCTGCGCCCCGACACGAAGGCGGGGTTGGCAGAAGGGACCCCTGAGGGCACCGTGAGAGAGCGGGCACCGTCTGAAGCGGTGAACACCTCCCTCTCACGGTGGGGACAACCCTCAACATCCTGACACCAGTGGCATCAGGACTTCTTCTTAGACGAAGCCTTCTTAGCCATAATGACTGTCCTCAGATCAGTCTTACCACTAGAAGGCTTTGCCTGAGACTGTCGCGTCTGTTCCCACTGTTTAGAAGGGGGGGGGGGGGGGGGGGGGCAAGAGACGCGACACTCTGCCTTTGTTGCGCCCTATGTGAGGAGCTTGTCGACGGCTTGGTCTGCCCTCGCCCAGCAGACCCGGGGATATGAACTTTAAGTGGGAGGAATTTTTGAAAAGCTGCAGCTTGTTTCTTTTCTTCCTGAAATGTATCTATGACCGTGTTTACCGCGTCACCAAATAAACCAGACGGAGAAAGTGGAGCATCCAAAAGAAAAGCTTTCTCTTTATCCTTCATATCAGAAAGATTGAGCCACAAGTGTCTCTCTGCGGCCACCAGGGCTGCCATAGTACGGCCCATTAGTTTAGCCGACTCCCTGGTGGCACGCAGAGATAAATCTGCAGCCTGACGCAGTTCTCGAACCACGTCAGTGCTGACCTCCTCACTCTCACTCATATCTTTTAAAAGATCGGCTTGGTATGCCTGCAATATTGACATCGTGTGCAGACACACCAAAGCCTGACCAGCCGCCGAATAAGCCTTACCCACCAGAGCCGAAGTATTTCTGAGAGGCTTGGTGGGTAAAGCTGGTGCCTTAAGAGACGAGGAAGACTCAGCAGAAAGATGGCTAGCTAGAGTCTCCTCCGCCTTGGGCATCGCCCCATAACCATATAACTTAGCCCCTGAGATATTAGAATATGTGGATGTCTGGGGACTAAACACACGATAGGAAGCGGGTCTCTTCCACGACCTCGACACCTCGGTGGGAAGAACCACAGGTCGGGAAGAAACGGATGGCACCGCCGTGGAGGCTGAACGCGGGAAAGCAAAAATCGTTCGTCAAGCTTGCTTTTAGAAACATATTCCTGCCTAACAGCTGGCCACTCAATACTTAGTTTTGAAACAGCACGAGTGAGCTTTTAAAAGATCACTCGTGCTGTTTCAAAACTAAGCTCCATAAGCTCCTCATGTTCAGGGGAATGAGGTGACGAGTCCTCAACATCCCCTGTCTCAATACTGACAACATCCAGCTCCTCAGAACTGGATAGCTGCAGCATTGGTGCCTCAGCCTGGGGGGAAGAAACCGCAATGCGTGCTTCCACACCCGGAATTGAGGCACTGGAACTGGCAGGTAAAGGCAGAGATAAGGCAGAGCCCGTCTCAAACCCCGCTGACAGATCCATTTGCGATCCCCACGACAGGCGCCGCCGCTCTGCCTCGACAGAAGCAGGACCCGAGCCGCGGGGAGCGCGAACCGAACCACTCTCCTCGAAGAGTGATCGGCGGGAGCGGAGCGTTCTTATCGGAAAACGCTCGCAATGCTCACAATCAGCCCCCTCGAGAGCTGACTGGGCATGCTGCACTCCCAAACAAGCAACACACAGATCGTGTGTATCCCCACCCATAAGATAACGAGTACAGGGGGGAACACACTTTCTATATTGCTGCTCGCTCGTCATAATAATATATGTGAATATATAAATAGTTTTTTAAGTGAAAAACTCCTGCCTAGCAATCACTAAGAACAGACAAAAACACAGGGACAGATTCACACACAGAGCGCTTGCTGAAGACAACAGAAGCTGTCGCCATTGTGTTCATGGGTGTGCTTTATAGTTTCCTGGTCAATGATGTCACTCGTGACGTTCCATCTCGCCGTTGGGCTGATTCCATACTTGCTTCACGACGCACAACGCAGGAGGCATTCCCACATCGTTTCACGCAGCTAGACGTTCCTGAAAGGGAACAATCATATTCCACATAGCGTACATATCTACATATTACAATATTCCAATGCACCGTGCTTTATAGTAAAATTCACACGAGAAAAAAAATAAAATAAAAAACCCTCAAGAATCCTTAAGAAAATTCGCATTACAAACACAAGTAAAAAGTTTTACAAAACATGGCGGATTTGCGCGACCGAGGGTGAGAGGTTTAGATAAAGGTTTGAGTGACTAATCAAATATTTATTTAATGTTATCCGTGTTATATTTAATCTGCAATAACATTGTGGACTTTTATAAAGATCCGTTTGGCCATTAACTTTTAAATGCATCGTGTACATCAACATGAGGAGACTCTCGCATGAAAGCAGATCAACAAGCTTCTCCATATCTCTCCGATACAGTAGGAAATGAAATGTGGAGGATTTTAACTGTGACAAGATGATTGACAGGTCATTTTACTTGATAGTATGTCCCAAAGCTTGTCTACTCTTTTGCTACACACTCAAAAGTATCTACTTTTTCTTCACAAAAAGAGTACATACTTCTAGGGCGTAGAATAAGTAGGCGATTTGAGACGCAGCAAAAGTGTGTGATCAGAATGATTGGGTTTAATTCCCTCCAGAAGCGTCTCACACACACGAGTGTGCTCCTGAATACCAGCATCCGAACGCAAGAGAACATGACAGCGTTTACTGTGTTTCGTCTGACGCTCGACACACACTCGTTTATGATGGAGGAGAAAAAGAGCCCGATTGCATAAACTTTTGCACCAATTTCTTATTTTGTCCTCTGAACATATGGAATGGAAATGCTGCTTTATACACAAATGTTGTATGCGATATTCCAATTCTCCCCATATTCGCAAACACAGCTAGTGACAATATCACAAAACCATACGCTCACATGCTCACTGTATTTTGAGCATTGAGAGCACTACTGCCATATAACAAATGTCTTTCAAAGCATCTTCATCTCCCTCTCATCCTAGTAACAGAGAATGTCACACCGGAGAGGCTTCGTTCCACAGTCGGATAGCTTTATTCATGAAACACCGAGTGAAAGCATTCACCTGACTGCACATTACTGGTGGAGAGCGTCCTCCTGTCTATTTTTACACTCACTCCAGCCATAAACGCAAGCAGAAACATGCCAGGTGCCAACCGCAATATGCAACGACTCAGTCTCTGTCATTACAGGGAAAATCCACTACAAATCTCGCTTTTTTACACATTAAAAATGGTTCACCAGCATCAGGGGGTATAGGTTAACAATTAACTGAATGAACCCAAGCATGTCAAACCAACATGATCATGTAAACAGCAAATCTGCTTGTCCTTGACGAACAAGACACCTGGATTTGTCATCATCATGTATTATGCTTATTTTAGGAGATTAATCATTGTGTCGAAGCGTGCTTACAACAAATCTATGTTCATCCATCTGTGATGGAAGATTCCCAGCAAACAATTTTGCGTATAAAAGACGTCTAATAGGCATCCAAACACAGCCTGACGTCTGGCTAAAACAAGTCAAAATTTGGGCTGTCAGTGAACGTTTAATAGACGTCTAAACCATCGCCCAAGAATAGACTAGTCAACAATTAGACAACAAAGAAATGAAATGAGTGAAGAAATGAAACTAAACAGCTTGTATTCACTGTTGACTTTCCTTACATGATGGAATTATCATACATCTCGCAAGTTATTCTGGCAAAAACGACATGTTCAAGGTTATTTTGGCTAGAAGTGTGTTACTCACAGCCGGACTATATCGGGTCTATAGTTAACCTAGACGGAGAAATGACGGCTATTGCTTGCTGGGTTGTGTCGTACTAAATATCAGCACAAATCAAAGGAAATACTGATACCACTGGAAAGAACATAAAGTTATGATTTACCTCTGTCAACATTATTAGACCCAGGAAGAAGGAGACCACAGACATTCCCAGGATGAGAAGCTCTCTCCGATATCCCACGCGGAAGGTTTTGGGATACATGTCGATGATCGCGGTCACAAGACTCTCCACACACACAAACTAGACAGAGAGGAATTATGATCATTAACTAAAACTAGAACATTTAACCTCACTACCGTCACTTTTTGAAAAGTGTTTCTGTTATCTTTTTTTACAATAGCCAATACTTGTTTCTGCCTTAAATTATTACATTGTTTAAATTAGTACATTTTCAGCTAGCTGTGATTTGATATGTACATTTCTGAAATGCATAACTTAAGACAGTTACCTCTGATAACAGATCACTCTAAATTGTAATGTGGACATTTTGTGTAAAGCTGCGTTGAAACGATGTGTATTATGAAAAGTGCTATACAAATGAATGTGAATTGAATTGAAAAATGTAATTGTTTTGATATTTTGTATAGGCCTATATAATACAGTGACAGTCATGAAGTGGGGCGACAGAGTCCAACATTTTGGGCTCTCTGTAAACAACAACCACAGCAGTTTTACTGCAAAAATTTTAAAGAAAAAAACACTAATTAACAATACCAAATATGAAATGTTGTAAATATTAATATTATTACTAGGGCTGTATTGTCCTAGTCGATTAGTCGATTAATTGGTCGATACGTTCTAGTTCGACCAGAATTCTGATTGGTGGATTTTTTCCCCGCGTTCATTTCATCAGTTTTGCCGCTCTGAGGCGCACTCATTTCATCAGGTGGAAAGCACTAACTGCTAATGGGGGTGTTTTCAGAGTACCCTTGTTTCACGGGTAACAGTCTGTCTTCAGAACACCCCCCTTGTTTTCACCTTTTTTGGATTAGCCCAACCCAAGAGAGAACGATAAGTAGGCTATAGAAGGTTTGATGCTGAATATTATTTATTTAATTGTGAGAGCGTTTAATAGTCATTCCTTTTCTAACATGTCAACAACAAAGAAATCGACAGTGTGGCAGCATTTTGTTAAAATTGATAACGGGGAAAAAGGTCGAATGCAAAGTGTGCAAGCAACCACAGCTCGACGACAAACATGACATAGCCTATCATCTAAAAGTGGTAAGCTCACTTGTCTGCGTTAGCTTGCCCTGTCTGTTTTGACTTGGCTATATGAACAAATCAGAATTTGCATATTTCAATGTTTTAGTGTGATAACCTAACTTTTTTATTTTTTGTTTGGATAATGCGCAATTGCGCTATGCCGACTGTTTGTGTTAGTTTTGAGCCTAAGATGCTTTATTTTTCAGTTATGCACTTTATTTAGTTTCTGCTCTTGATCTGGTTTGTTTAATAAATATTCTTTTTTTATTAAAGTGTGTTTATTAAGAGTAAAATCTTTAAGTTTATAGTCTATTCGTGTCTCAGCCGCGAAGCTGATCTCTCCTATGTTCAGCCTGTGAGAGGACATGCACAGAGCGGCTGAAATTATAGTGTCTGACAGTTATAACATATGACAAAAATAATTGTCTAAATTATGTTGCATATTCCTCAACAGTTCTTGTGATGATATCACTAGTTGACAACATAGTACTATCTTCGGAAATCATAGGCTATGATATTGCGCAGGTGCAGGTGATGCAGTGCTGTCAGAGCCGACAGACTCGTGTGTCAGACTCATTTCAGTGCAAAATAATTAGGTCAAAAACGATTTAATATACTGCAAATAGCCTACTAGTTTTTTTATGTTTATTTATAATTCATTTAGGCGGACAACAAGGCTACCAAGTACTGCGCACTGTGCGCAGCTAATTAATTTAACGTTTTTTTTTCTAACGTCATTTTTAGTCGATTTTTAGTCGAAAATGTCAGGACTTCAGTCGACCAAGATTTTCTTTGGTTGAGTACAGCCCTAATTATTACCTTGTTTTCAAACAACAAGCTGATAGTGGCAGTAATTTTATTCTCGAGTGAATTATTAAAGGTTACAAATGTGTGCATTTGTGACCTGACTGTCGAGTCCGAGGAAGATGAGCATCATGAAGAAGAGGCAGGCCCACAGTGGAGACCAGGGCATCATGGTCACAGCCTTAGGGTACGCTATAAACGCCAAACCAGGACCTGCAATACACGTCACCAGACAAATAACTAACACTCTCTGAGTTTTATTATGCTGGAAAGATGGAAAGTTAGTACAAAGTTAGTCCTATTGAGGGGTAAAAACACTGACCTTAACCTTCACGTTCTGTTTGGGTTCTAAGAGAGCATGCGTCACATTTAAAGAGGTCCTATTATGCTTTTGTCTTTAGTGTGTAATGTTGCTGTTTGAGCATTAAAATGCTCCAGCTCTTCTCTATATCAGTGTCAGTGTTTCTGAACTCCTGAAACGCCTCCATTGTAGTCTTGAGTTTCTTCCGGGAACGAACACGTCACAATATTCCTCATTATAATAATTAATATGCAGAATAAAGGGGCGGGGCCTGGTTGAGTTAGTTAGTAGTGTGTTGAAACTGGCGGTTATGGAAAGGGGCGGGACATTTCCCAAACACACTCGAAGCGCTCGACCAATCACAACACACTGCTCCAGTCGACCAATCAGAGCACAGTGTGCTTTTCAGGAGGAGGGGCTTCATAGAGACAGGAAGTAAACAGGGGTGAGAATCCCAAAAGCATCGTTAACCAACTATAGTAGCGAGTTCTGTCGTTATCAGCAGTTCAACGAGTCGGTGTTTCCCGAAACCATCGTTCCAACGAACATTCGCAAACAGCGTCGCAGAGTTGTGTGTTTGAGCAACAGATCTCGAGCTGTGGATAGAAGCAGAGTTTCTAGATTGCATGACATGTGGACTCAATAAATCCAGATCTTGAGCAAAATAAGCTAAATGAGAAATATTCCGCAGATGCCATGATCATAATTTATATCAAAACATCTCGCATTAATTCGATCTCAAACAGTTTCAAGAAGTTATTACTCCAACACCTGCGTGACGTCATTAACCAACGTGGTTGAACGACCAATTTGCGACAATACGGTTTCGGGAAACAGTCGTGACTAGCTAGATGATTTCTTCAGTGATGCATCGTACTATAGTAGTGAAGCAGCGAGTTACTGCGTTGTACGGGAAACACATGCCAGAGCGTTACTGACAGACTGTTAACATATAATTAAGTTTATCTTGTTAATTTGTTATATTAAAATGATTGATGTATTGATTGTATTGTCTTGCTCGATCATGTAATTTTATGTCCATTTAATGAGATTTTGGGGAGGTGATTTTATAAGACCTCATGGTCTTCTCACTCTCTCCAGCACAGTATGTTTTTTTTTTCGTTAATGGATTTGTAAGGTTGTATTTTAAATGTTATATGTGCAAATAAACAAATAAAATAAATAAAAAATAAATAAAGAGAGGAGCGCTAAACAATGGAGAATATATGGGGAAATAATCAACATTCAAGCAGGAAAACCTGTTCAAGTAGAGCCCAAAAACAACTTTGTAAAAGGGCATAATAGCTCCTCTTTAATTATCTCAATGACGGTCCTGGTGAAATAGCGATGCCATGTGGCTTGGCTCTGGTTTTACAGTACAGAGACATTGTCCAAAAGCAGCAGGCCAAGAGCAGAGATCACTGTGCCATAACAACAGAGTAATATGCTATAATATGAACTCACAGCTACTGTTCATTATATAATGCCATGAGTGGAGCTGTAGTAAAAGCTCATTAAACAAGATTTATGGATTATTTTTTTAAATGATAGTGGCTGAACACTTGTTTTTCTATATTATGTTTGAGAACCAATGCTCCAATGTTGTGGCTCATCAGCTGAATATATGTTTTTGAATAAATAGAAATAACATCTTTTTCTTAATAATAATGTCAGATGATTTCTAAACCCCTTCAAAGTGTGTTTCAGTCGCTTCCATAGTCAGTCTTGCTCTATTGTAGTAAATAAGTCATGCTGAATTGTTGAATAAGTCATACAATAAAAGGCTTTTCTGAGAAGTGCTTTAAATAGTCTGAACACACAAGCCTTAGACATGCAACTGTAGGTCACTGTATATCAAACATACACTCAAACTAACTCTACACATATTCCTTGTCTACATAAATGTAATAAGGCTAAAGTCCAAACGAGAATTTCTGCTCACCTGACTCTGCCACTGCCTCTATTGGCACATTCTGTTCATATGCCATGAAGCCCAAGACGGAGAAGATGGCAAATCCTGCCACAAAACTCGTGCCACTGTTCAGACAGCACAGCATGAGGCAATCCCTGCAAACACACACACAGCAGATGCAAAAGTGTTCACCCCTCTCTTTAGACTCTCAGCACTGAACCACAGTGGACTGACCCACGGAAAAAAAGACTTTTTCATGTAAAAGTGATCTAAAATATTAAAAAATAAAAACTAATTTCAATTCATAAGCATTCAGCCCCATTAATATGACACATATCTGGCTATTTAGTTTTTGGAAGTCACACAAATATTGAAATGGAGTTTACGTGTGCGTTTCAATTAATTGTCCCATAAACACACCTCAGGAATATGGAACACTGTTATTTCTCAGTATTTTGAATTTGATTTTTCCAACACAAATATCTAAAAATTCTTAAATAGATGCATTCACTGAAGAAGAAAAACTCAAACGAATTTTTTTCGGAATACAAGACGTAATATGGTAAGCAATTTTGCTTCTCAAGTTAATGTATCTTGATTTAAGAATGTTGAGTTCCCCATCAGACAGTCATGTTCGATGTTACGTCAGAACTGAACTGACGAATTGAGATCCCAATAGTATAGTAACCTAGACCATATTTGTACGGGAAAACAAGAAAAAAATACTGCGGAAGAACATCGTTTCATTGTTGTTGTTTTTTTGTTTTGTTTTTTGCAGTGGATGTCAGTTTTTTTTAGAACTTGAAGAAAACAGAACACAAAAAGACAAGCCAAGGGATGGATGGATGCAAGACAATGACTGAAGAAGATGCGGAAAGCAGCCAGAAAACCAATGAAGGAGAGACAGAATAGACAGTTGCTCGCGTGCTTTACTAGTCACAGCATTATGGGAAAGTTTATGAGAAGGGATCCCAGTCGAGGAATAAGAGTCTTATCTAGCCAAACCATCGGCCATTTAAAAAAAAAACAAAAAAAAACATGTATATGCTTTTAAACCACAAATGCTCGTCTTGCGTTGCAAGGTTGAAAGGTCACGCGGTGACGTAGGCGGAAGTACCGACCTAGTGTTTACCAAGCGAACGTACAAAGACGTCAAACGCCATTTACAAATAAAGTGTATAAATAAAAGGTAAAACAATGATGTCGGATGATTTTGAAGTTGGAGGAGAAAATGAGGTGGAGTTTTTCACACTACTCTACATTTCTGAACCGGAACACGCGTGACCTTTCAACGTGATTACGTAATGTATGAAGTCGTGGACGTGCAAGATGAGCATTTGTGGTTAAAAAGTACATAAATGTTCATTTTTTTTAGAAAATGGCCGATGGTTTTGCTAGATTAGACTACAGAGCCTTTGAAGCTGCACTGAAACTGACAGTTGGACCTTCAACCCGTTGGACCCCATTGAAAAGAAAAATCCTGGAATGTTTTCCTCAAAAAGCTTATTTCTTTTCGACTGAAGAAAGAAAGACATGAACATCTTGGATGACGTGGGGGAGAGTAAATTATCATGAAATTTGAATTTTGAGGTGAACAACTCATGTGTCATATCTCAGCAACCGGGATGTGTGGGATGAAGGTTTCTATGGTCTGATGAGAGCCAAGTTGATCAAGTCCAGATCTCAGTGCAATTATGAGAGGACAAGTAAAAGATCTCCATTAAACCTGAGTGAGCTTGAGCAGTTTTGCAGAGAGAATGTAGGATGACAGTAACCAGAGCAAGGCTGATCGATACACGATTGACAGCAGAGGATACAGTCTAAACAGAGAGCATGTTTAGACGAAACACATGACTTGACGGACTCTCACCTGTAGCAGTTGTTGTTGTAGCTGTTGTAGCTGCCGAGAGCCGTTAAACAACCCAGACATATAGCATACGAGAAGAAGATCTGAGTGCCTGCATCCACCCACACCTGTGTAAATTACAGATTAATTACACGACCATAACTGCTCTTATTCATCATTTTACTGGCACTGAAACAAGATCCTAAGACACATGATCTAGTGTCATGTATTCTGAATGAGAGGATGTGTTCAGTTACTGACTTTGAGTTCATTAAGTAAGGGATAATGTACATCCAGCCAATTGTTACCTCAGAATAAACCCCCCCGACAGGGTGTTGCATTAGTCTGAAGGGGTTTATTAGAACAACCGGCTGGATGTACATTATCCCGCTTATTACACGGCTACTTGCCACATAAGAAAATAGACACAAAATATTGATCTAAGTTGAAATATTTTATTAGGTCTTTAAACACAACGCTTCGCGGAGAGAGCAGTTTCAGCGCGACAAGATCAAACTAGACGGACATTTGAGAGACATTTCTCTCATAACATAAATAATTATGGAGATAAGAGATATTGATTTCAGATTAAATTGTTTTAAAATCGTACCTGTTTGTATCTTATAATCCAACAGTGTACAAAACAATAGTCACAAAATGGCAGCAGAGCCTTTGTATGAAACGAGAGAGAGCGAGTCCACGATACTGGATGGCATAACTAAATAACTGTACACAAAATATTGATTCGATTGAGTTTTAATATTTTATTAGCTCACTAAACTCAAAACGTCCACGAAAAAAACCGTTCCCAGCGAGTGTATAGCGCTGCTGACTTCAGTGACCCGGATGAGCCTGTGTTTCTGTTTTCAGAGGTTGTTATCTAGACTGGGAATAATGACCCGACCCGATTGACCAATCAGAATCAAGTATTCCACAGAGCCATGTAATAATGATCAATAATCAGTGCTTTCTGATACTTACAACCCATCAATTTATTTTTTGCATGTTAAGGTCACCATGAAATCAAAATTGACAATTCTTGTTTATTTATTATTCTTGCCGAACCTAGCCCCGCCCACAACATTTGAGGATGGGAAGTTCGGTCTGGACTTGATCCGTTGAGAAGCAAGTATTCCCGAACCAAAGCCGTTCGGACCAATCAAATTGTCAGGGCGGGCTTTATACGATGATGGACAGATGATCAACCGTTACGTAATCATCCACGTCACCAAAGAGTGCTTGGGTTGAATTTAGTGATGGGCGATACTGCAAATTTCTGTATCGATCCGATACCAAGTAAATACAGGGCCAGTATCGCCGATATCGATACCGATACCGATACCGATACTTTTTCATTTTAAAAGCATGCATTTGAACTTGTATGCACTTTCCTGTGCTAGAGCAGTGTGTCATGATTTATGAGGTGAATGCATCATTAATATGCTAAATCTGAACACGTTTTCATGACTACTAGGCCTAAATATTTTGTGATTTGTGCTCTCAACTCCACCTTTAATTAGTCAGTGACTTTTACAAAACTACCCTAATTATAGTACTAGCCTACTAGTACTAGCCTACTGTTCAAAAGTTTGGGGTCTGTAAGTCAACTGGTAACACTTTATTTTAAGGTGCTTGTAATAAGCAGTAATTAACAGTTAATAAGACATTTATAAGACCTTATAAGATGCATATAAGCATTAACTACTTTATATAAGGGTTAATTAAAGGTCCAGGCCCTGAAGAGACCAGGGAAACTACTCCCTCTTGGGAAGGTCAATTTTTAAGGGACTGGGAGTTTGTGTTACCATTTATGTTTGTTTGGCTGTTCTAAAAGTGCAATGTATTGATACTTGAGAAATGTATTATTTAATTTAATTTATTTAATATAATTAGTTCATGCTTATATGCATCTTATAAGGTATTATAAGTGTCTTATTAACTGTTAATTACTGCTTATTACAAGCACCTTAAAATAAAGTGTTACCAGATTTTTATTTCTCTTAGTAAAAACTGTAATATTACAATTTAACCATTTAACATAGGCTATCTGTTTTCTATGCCATAGTAAACTGTAATTTATTCATGTGATCAAAGCTGAATTTTCGGCATCATTACTCCAGTCATGATGATAATTCATTTTAATATGCTGATTTGCTGCTCAGGAAACATTTCTTATTATTATCAATGTTGAAAACAGTTTCATATTTTGTTGGAAACCATGATAGGCCTACATTTTATGCAGAATTATTTGATGAACAAAGTTGAAAGAACAGCAGAAGTAGATTTTTTTTTACATTTTTTTTTACAGTGTAAAACCCTTGACTGTCACTTTTGATCAATTTAATGCATCGATCCTTGTTGAATAAAAAATATTAATTTCATAAAAAAGATCTTACTGACGTCAACATTTTAAACCGTTATGTACAGTTTTGGTTTGTTTATTGCGAAATAACTTCCGATTGTTTCTCTGTCATCTAAGCAAGGCTTCATTTCCCAAACGCACTGGGCCTGTGAGCTCAGCGAAGCACCAGCATCGAACGCTCTCTGTGATTGATTGGTTTCGTCTTGTATACAGATGACTAGGAGAAAAGGTTCTTATCCTACACAATTACCCGCTAACATTCGCTTATTTTTCCACTTAGAAGCTTATTTTACGCACTGAATTGCGTGCTAAATTAATAAAAAATTACTGGTAAAAATAAATACACATATGGATCGATATTTTAATGTGAGGATCGATCCTTTTCGATACCACGTCAGTATCGAAGTATCGATACTTCTGGATCGATCCGCCCATCACTAGTTGAATTCGTTTACAACAAAGAATGGCCGCCGCTGGAGAACTGAGATGTGTAGATTCAGCCATCGCGTCTGTTATAGAAGATGTAGACAGCGCATTCATTTTAAAAGAGGAACAGAGAACCGCGATCAAGGCATTTGCCGATCGGAAAGATGTTTTTGCCGTCCTTCCTACGGGATTCGGTCAATTCAGTTGAATGCAGAGGCATTTTTTTCCTGGTTCGGTTGAAACACCCCATAATCACAGCCCAGTGGAGCCGTATCAGAGTCACATGCTGACTAGAATCTGAGTATGACGACGTCAGACTATAGGAATATTGCAGTGTTTATTCTAAATGATTAATCAGTGCACATCATCAGTATTGCTCTAAATTCATGTTCCTGGTAATCTTGTATCAATATAAGTTCCAAACCACAACCATCCAATCATCCAATCAATTCCCCACAGACAAAATCAAGCCCCGCCCACATTTGTTCTTGTGCCTGAAGCGTTTCACTGAAATATACGGCACAATAGAGAAAAAAAGACTAGCGAAATGTCCCTTTTATGCCGACTTTAACCCTTTCAAACGGAGTAGAAAGCTAATTAGCTTATTAATAGGATAGTTCACCCAACAATGAAAGTTAAGTCATTATTCACTCACCCTGGTCTTATTCTAAAGCCATATGATTTTCTTTATGTTCTGCTTGTCTCGATATATTTGCAGTGAATCGGTCAAGCAGAATCTCCACAGAATCCTATTTTTTACAGTAGATCTCTATCTCGTGCTTCTGATTCTGATGCACGATTCTCTCACCTGCAACGGGCTAAAATGTTCTTGTAGCGCTCGAATGCTCTGAATAGAGTTATTCTGCCCCATAGAGGGAGAGAAGTGTAAAAATGTGGCCATAGGGGATCCATGTGAGTCGGTGGAAAATGAGCCACCACCTCTTTAAAACGCTCTCACATAACCATTGAGCCACTAATCTCCTTTACTGGGAAAACAATTGACAACTGGCAGTATTTGCTTCCTCCAGCGAGTAACCGGGGAAACCCTTCTGACCTCACAAACACAGAGCAACTTCCCTCCAAGAACATCCAGTCATTTACGTCTCTTCTGCTTAGCATTGGGCCGGTGCGAATGCTCTGGTTTGGCATTACTCGGACACGCCGCTACATTCTTTAAAAGCTGCTCATTGATGTTGTGGCTAATTTGGAGGTTTGTTTTGTCTTGTTTTAGCCAGGAAGTGCATCCTTAAGAAACATTTTGATTGTAAACTCGTCTCTGGTAATTTGTTCCAAATCTTCAACAAAAAAACAACAACCTGCAACTTGTCGTTCATTATAATGAACGTCACAGTAAAAAAAAAAGTTGGGTTATTTGTTTTACCCAACCATTGGGTTACACATATTGGGTCACTATTTTGGGTCATTTCTAAAATCGTTGGGTAATTTCTAGTAATAACCCGGCTGTTGGGTTAAATATTTATGTTGTTAGTACACTTGTGTATTTTTTTTATTTATGTACACAATTATGTGTATTTACATTCAATTCTAGACTAAATTCTCCAATATTTGTAATTTAAATATATATTTGTTGAGACATATGTATTGTTATGTACAAATAAACAATCTGTATTTGAAAACAAAGTGTATTTTATTTATTTAAATAATGTCATAAATACAAATAAATAGTTTACTTAACTGTTGGGTTACTTTTAACCCAAGTGGCTTTTAATCCAATGCATTGGGTTAAAATAACCCACAGTTAGCGTAGGTGCACAGGAAGGTGCTATACCACCCCATAGTTGGGTTATTTTTAACCCCAACATTATTAAGTAATTACAATTCCAGTACCAGACAGTCATCAATGAGGGGGAAAACAATGCTAAAGGCATTTAATAAAATGCAACTAGCTAGGACAGAAAAAAAAGACTTATTAACTGTAAAAAAGAAGGATAAAATGTCTCCCTTTTTCGTCAAAGACTTTGGCGCAAATTCATCTCTCACTTAGAATCAAGCCAAATCCCACAGATGCCAACATGGACAGCTTGTTCGTTTTTTTGCATATAGTTGAGTCTATGCAATATAATATGACAATATTAGTCAATTTCAATGATGATATTTGTCATCCACAGTACCATAGAAATCACAAAACACCAAAAAGATTATTTTGTCCAAATCAGGCATAGATTTCTATTCTCTAAACATGCAGTTAAATGGAAACTCTCTGGCACAGAAATCTGAATTGCGTGGTGGTATTGTGAAGGAAGATGGAGAATAAAACAAGCAAGCATAGAGAATGTGAACAGACCTCTTATTGTGTGGCATGAAAGCTAATTAAACACTGGTGTCGATGGAGCCCCATCGCCAAACAGCAGCCCTTTATCACCCTCTCTTTTTCACTGCGTTGCTTTATGTCTCTCGCTCTCTCAGGCTATCGAAGCTACTTCACATACATTCCTTCAGTCCTGCTTTCTGTTCACTGGGATGATGAAACGGTGGAGCATGACACATGTCTGATGTTTAGCCATCCTGTAATCCCACCAAATGTCCTGAGAGATCCCTGCTTCCGGAAAAACTTGCCACTGATTCCTTCATGTTCATCAATTCAGTTAGATTTTGAAAACAAACTCTTTGTCATTCTAAATCTCTGTTAGACTACGAAATATATTCAATAAAAATAGCAGTATTTTTCTTTGCACAGTGTAAATAATTGTTAGATGTTATTTAAGAACTTTAGCCAGGGATTCAATTAAATTTGGATTCTGGAAAGGGCCCAAAATCTTGTGGTGATTTTTTAAAACTGTACTTTAACCTAAAGAGAACATCCTGAGCCATGGCTTAAGCTAACCATCAACTGGGACAAAAACATCTCAATTCACCTTCAGCAAAAATACAAGGCAGATTTTTACACTACTTTCGGAGGATCAGCAAATAGAGTCACAGTTGAGACAACACTCTAAAGAAAGCAATCTGAAAGGATTTGCAGGAGATAGTTGGCTTCATGAGAAGGATGGTCAAATCTGGACCTCGAAAAGCAGCCTTTTCAGTCTCAGATATCTGCTCAGGAGATCAAATATATTTTTATTTTGAATGAATTTATCAATGAATTTAGAATGATAAATCTTCACCTGAGAAGTTCCTTTTTCTTGTTTTTGGTAAACTATTCATTAGTGCAACTCATAATATAGTAAAATGAATGCCATTTAAAATATTTATACTTGTGTTACTTATATCTCCAGCTGAACTAAATCTATCCATCTTTGGTTTCACTGTGTAAATGAAGTTTTCAGGGGCTGAATTTCTCTTTCATAAATTCATTTGATAAAGGAGAGATTTGCCCCTTCCATAACCTGCTATTATCTGATAATAATTGAGCACAGAGTCTGCATGTTTCTCACAGGATTTCGTGAGAGTTTGATGGATGGACCTCGAAGGCGATCTAGGGGCATGTGCATCTCTAAGAAAGAAATACATTTCTATTTTAAAACAACTGCGTTGTAAAAAAAAAAAAAATACATATTTCATAAGTATAGTATTTTAGCTTACAGTAGTAAAACTACAATACTGATATCTTAACACTTGCCAAAAGCTTTTATTTTGGCGTAAACTGTGACAACAGGTTTACAAACGCTTCTCTTTACAAATCCAATGAAATGCTGTAATCATCCACAAAAATGCTGGAAATGATCTGAAAGTGAAAAAGTGTAACTGGCGCCTTTTGCGCTCCCAAATGCATGCACATGCAAAGATGGAGTTTGTGTCAGAAGCTGAGAACCGAGCCGCTTCTGAGATGCTGAAAACACCGTCAGATCATGATCTGCAAGAGTGTAAGACACAGTGCCACGCTTCGCTATCAAACACCCAGGGCAACAGACTACACTTATTCAATTAAATCGCAGCATTTTGCGATTTTACAAGTGCACTAAGCCATATCGTGATTAAAATTTTAGTTCGATTGACAGATGCTTTGCCAAAACAATGGTAGAAGGATAATGAACAATGAGAAGTATAAAAATTGAAATAATTGAATTGATTGAAACACTGAAATTATTAAATGTTTCCGTACTAACTATAGTACTAACTATAGTACGATGCATCGCTGAAGAAATCACCTAGCTAGTCACGACTGTTTCCCGAAACCATATTGTCGCAAATTGGTCGTTCAACCACGTTGGTTAATGACGTCACGCAGGTGTTGGAGTAATAACTTCTTTTAATGAAACTGTTTGAGATCGAATTAATGCGAGATGTTTTGATATAAATTATGATCATGGCATCTGCGGAATATTTCTCGTTTTTCTCTGTTATTTTGCTTTATTTCCAGATTCAATCATAGGCTCGTTCTAGAGCACGTTCACACATGCGCACTCTTCAAACACGACGCTTTAAGTCTCGTGACAAACTAAAAGACGTAAATGACATTAGTATGTTTTCTAAATAAAAGACACAGGTTGCACTGAATGTCAGCTTGCTTATTTGGCTCAAGATCAGGATTTATTGAGTCCACATGTCATGCAAACTGGAAACTCTGATCGAGACCGAGATCGAGATCTGTCGCTCCAAACACACAACGATGGTTTTGGTTTCGGGAAACACCGACTCGTTGAACTGCTGATAACGGCAGAACTTTTGACCATATAGTTGGATAACGATGCTTTTGGGAAACACACCCTTGGTTGATTGTTGTTAAAGAAAGGTGCCTGAACATTTTTATGTAACTATAAACTATAAAGACTATTTAACTATAAAGAAAGACAGCTGTGTATTAAATCCATTTAAAGTGCAGTTACACTGAATACAATTTTTCATACCTGAGGATCTGACAGACGAGACATATCAGGGTACAGGTAGAATTTAATTCCATTTGCAGCTCCTGGCAGTGTGATTCCTCGAATAAGAAGGATCAACAGCATGAAATAAGGAAAGGTTGCAGTGACATACACCACCTGCAGAGGGAAAACATGGGCATGAAGAAAGGTAGTCAAGCTGCACCACATGTTCACATTTTTGGAGACACTGACTCTTTTTCAAAATCTATTCTAGTCATCATTTATTCTTTCATGCATTTCCAAATTTGTATTACATAGTTTTTTTTACATAAACAAACAAACAAAAAAAGAATACATTTTGAAGAATCATCATGCAGCTCTTTCCATTCAACAACAGTTTATAGTGACCACATGTGACAAGTTACAAAAAGGACAAAAAAAAACATCATAAAGAACTATTAAAGTACTTTAAATCATATAAAGTAGTTATCACTCGATCAAGTGAAAACAACAGATGCTGCTTCTATTTCATTCAAACTTTATTTACATTCGAACACGCTGCTGCACTGACATATCTGCTACAAAAAAAATACAATATAGCCAGATCTGGAGACTCATTTATAAGGGTGTGCCCCAAGCCAAATACTATGTTCGGAAAGCAAATGACAATATCTACGAACCCCCTAATGGAAAAATTGTGAGATGGGAGGAAAAAATATATTTCAATGCTTTTACTTTCTCTCGCAATTATATAGTTGGGTAATTATATTCTATATCATTTGCGGGCATCAAGGAGCCTCAATCAATATGCGGGGTATTGAAATCACTTTCAATGCATGCTTGCTTTTTACTTTCGCTTTCCAATTCACAATCATGCGTACTATGTTAAGTCAAGTCACATTTATTTTTATAGTGCTTTATACATTGTTTTAAAGCAGCGTTAGAGTGATCATCTGGAAAATAATGTTTTAATGATGCAAACATAGTTCAATTGTAGCTCTGTAAAGCAGCTCTAAAAAAAAAAGGTTAATTGTTCAGCTAAAGTCAGTTCAGTTCTCCTCTGGCCAAACTTGGTGTGGTGTAATTCCAGGCTGCATCACAAGTTAAAAATTCAGATTGTGGATTGGTTTCATTCAAAATATTTCATCTAGTTCCTTCTGCTTGAAAATCGGATTTATCATGCCGGTATGGAGATGAAGCTGGCCATCGGGATCTGTGCAGGGGATCTGGCCCAGATCCGCCTGACTATGGTAAGTTTGGGACTAAGGGTAGCATGTACAGGGTGAAAAGCAACGGTCCTAGTACTGAGCCTTGTGGTACTCCATACTGAACTTGTGATCGATATGACACCTCTTATTTTACTGCCACAAATTGATAATGGTCAGGTAGGTATGATTTGAACCATGCCAATGCAATGCAATTCCATAACATCTTTAAACTCTGTGCATAGCGGTGGTACTGACCACACATTTTACAAGATACGATATTTCTCAATGACGGGATATTTGTCAGGATCTGTTGCATACCATAATCTGAATGTGAATAGATTCTCTGTAAAAGTCAGTTACATTATGGAAAATGGCTTAAATGGCTTTAGAGAAAATGGTGCATAGTGTTTTTGTACTTTTTTGGTCATTAAAAGGCATGGTATGGAAAAGAGATGTGTGAAGATTGTTTAAAATGTCTCCTTTTTAGTTCCAGAGTGGAAGCATACACCAACAAAATATATATTTTTTTAACTATTCCTTTAAAATAAAGTTAATGGGTCGAATTGTCTGTGATCGGAAGACCAAACACATTTTTTACCCTATTTTGTGATGAGCTATCATGTGCAAATCAGATGTCTTACTAGTATACCTTTCAAAGTAAGGGATTCGAGGGAATGAATGATTGAGTGAATGAAGCAGTGCACTTAACGTGAAGGGGTAACAGAATGATCTGAGGGTCTGCCAGAAGGGGCAGGTCCTCTCCCAAAGCCTTAATTGAGCGCTGATTGAAAGAGTTACTCTAAGGGGGAGGAAGGGATGCAGGTCTGAGCCAGAGGTTTTGATGGAGAAAACACTCCACAGTGCAACACAGTACATAAAAAAGACAAAAATAGAATAGCCAGGCCGCCATCATGTTGTGACTTGACAACATGATGTTCAGAGTCTTGAATTATTACCAAGTCTCAACCAATCAGTGTAAGAGCTTTGTCTCCCAAGACACACAGAGGCGGGAATCCTCAGCGCAATCAGACCGACAGTGTTATAAGATCACGACGTGATTCTTCTCTACTATACTTTCAAGTTTGAGAACCTAAAATGCTTTTGCAAAATGGCATTCACAACCCACAGAAATGAGTTCAACATTTTGAAGCTCTTTCAATCCCGTGAACAAAACCACCCTTGGGGGCGGCACTAGGTTCTTGTTCCTCTGGCACCCGGTCAAGACTATACGAGGACAAGACAGGGTTTGGACACAAAAGCTTCTACCCTGTTTCCCTCCAGAAGGAGACCAACTGGGTTGTGTTGGCAGTGTGGGAAAATGTGTGGCACAGAAACTTACAATTGCCGATGACTTCAATCTGACCTGGATAATTTACTGTACCAAACGACAGCAAACGCATCTTCACATTAATGAACAAATACGTTGTCCTTTGTGACAGGAAGTTTTTGTCTTTTAAAATGCTTTCTTAACAAAAAAACTATTTCTCGTTTGCGCCTTAATGTATTGAACTGCAATATGATAATCGCTGTACATTTCCGTAACGTTTTTTAACCAAGTAATCCAATGGAATAAACAAACCAACTGTGTTAAGCAGAGATCTGTAAGAGTATGACAAAGGAGATACTTTAATCCCAATGCACCTCACAGTATGAGCGAGGCAAAGCTCGTCCAGCTCACTAATTCACACCCTTTTCAATTAGTCTTGTAAAATGATTACATATCCACATCCAAAAACCATGGCCACTGCAATGAGCGAATACCCCACTAGGCTTTCAGATGCATGCGTGTGGTTTTACTCAATGAATGGACCAATGTTTAAACTCGGCATGAAACTTTGACGCATGCTGACTTTCTCCCAACTCTCCTTGGTCAAACATTTAAGCCCCACATTCACAGGTCAGCCCCATGACATAAATCTACCGCTGGTTTATGGGAGAAGCGCAAACAGCCACAAAAGACCTGCGATGAACAGCTTAGCAAATGTCCTGAATGCTGCAATCTGTATAGTGGTCAAAGGAAAGGAAGAAAGCAGTTTGCTATCCGCCAGACATAATTCCTCACAGAAGAGAAGAGGCGAGTGGAGGAACTCTGCATGCTCCTCATGAACGCTCCACTTTCCCCCTGTGAATACAGAAATCAATCTTGGACAGGCTGCTAAAGCCTCGACATGAAGGAGCATTCTTTCCCCTTACTTCACGGCCAAACAAAAGCCACTTCAGGAGATATAGGCCTTGCTGCCGAGCTTTTCTCCTGGACCTGTACAATGTGAACCCATTTATTTTTCCCCACACATCCCTCTTCCTTTCTTTTCACTTTCTTTCTGGCTCATTGAGTCCGTTAGACTTTCTTAAAGGCTGCTGGAAGAATAGAATCCAGAGGAAGGCTAGTGACTGAGTTGCAGAGATTGGCAGAGGGACACAGGCCCTCATAATGCAATGGATTGTGGGTACAAGGCGAAGGTAGAGGAAGGCCAGGGCTGCATTTTGTGGTCAAGACAGGAATAATGCAAACTGTTTGTTTTCCAAAGGCACTTTTTCACAGTAGTTTGGTTTGAGTTTACCAATAAACCATTTGGTTATTGTGAGGATGAACCTTTGTGCAACTACATTTCCGTTCGGCTTCTGGAAGGTTGCCGGTTTCTCTTCAATGGCCTTTTTGATGCCTATCTGTCTGATATGTGAGTCTGTAGTTTTGACAGCTGACATTCTCTCAATATAGGTCTAAAGCCTCAAGGTGTCATTGTGCCCTCAAAGATTTATCACTTTATGTGCAGATAACGTTTGCATTTGAGCCTTTTCAAATCACTGGATCCACATTGTTGCTGCACATGTCAGAGTTACGCTGATGACATCTCAAGCTGCATGTCTCACTCACCCAATTGATTCTGTGCTGAATTGACTGCATAACATTAGGGTGCTAAGTTCTCCTATTCATCCAAGTCTCTCATTGAGACATCTCCAACTCAGCCTCTCACTCTTTGGTTAACATCTACACACATTCAGCACCATTTCTGGTCACTGGACCTTTTGTTTTTACCTTTCCAGTTGACTTTGGACCTTTCCAAATGCAGAAATAGCATATGATCCAAGCTAGAAGTAGACAGAAAGCGAGCTCCCAGCGAAGGCTGCCAACTTCTTCAATTCCAGAGGATATCTTGAGAACACGGCGTCTAGAAGGGAAAACATTCCGAATTAATTACTTTTCAAGCAGGCATGCAAAATATGAACACAAGTCAAAAGGACAATTACATACTGCAAGGTTCATTTGAGCAGGTTTCTAAGGTTGCTCTAGGGCTTGAAATTAACTTTTTAGCTCACCAGCCACTGTGGCCAGTGGTTTTCCAAAGTAACTACCCACTCAGCATTTTCACCGGCCACAATTGTGACATCAGTACCATGGGGAAAAACTCCCATACATCTATTTTTATATGATCTCATAATTTATCAGCAGGTATGTTAGGCTGCTATCACTTTAAGACCTAATGCACGGATCCATTATACTGTTACACATGCGTTTTCTTTCTCAACTGTTCACCTTCACTTGCCTGTGTTTACGTCAGTACTCGCCATGAACGGCATTTTGACATCATTGTGTGTATTTGACTATTTACGTGCTATAAGCAGTGAAAAAGAAATGAATTCAGTACTTAGAGTCAGCTTTATGAAACGAATAAATGAGGGGAGGTGGGTTTGTGTGTCGACTCGCTGTCGCTTTAAAAGACTACCACTGAAAAATGAATATATCATATATAAAATCCAACATCTTTAACACCCGCATCGGACTAAATTGGACACTTTCTGATGCGCACAATGTGCAAAGACCCCAAAACATTGGTACAGGTACAATGATATCCATCACAATTCCAAGAGCCTCTGACTTCCAGGAGAGCCAACTGCACATGCCCAACTATTTGTGCAAACTTTAAGGTGGCCTGAAGTTTTGTTTAACACTGATTGGTTGTGACGCAATGAATTGCAAGTTTGCGAGGAAAAGCCACAATTCTTTCTTGCACTGCCATTTATCATCTTTGACATGTTCTTGGGTGACATCCAGTGCCTAGGCCATGCCCCCTTTGAACAAACCTTCACCATTCAACCTCAGAACTGACAGCTTCTGTGCCTCTCGGTACTAGAGTCCCGCATGCTCAATGTGTGAGGTTGAGGCCAACATGCTAGAACTATTAGAGACTGCTTCCTCTGTGTTTGGCCTTGAATAGGAAAATGTGTTGAAAAAAACAAGCCAACTATGGCAAAATTTGTGTCCATATCATTCTATGCAAGTGCCCTTTTGATGCTTGTTGACAACAGCAATGCAAAAAGAATGACAAATTATCAGTGAAAAAGATTATGGATTTACATGGATAATAGGCAGTAGTCGACTGCTCTACAGAAAAACTGTGCCAAAAGTTGCCTGGGATGCCAGCGTGTCACTGTGCATTTTAATTATTTTGTGAATTGCTGGTGATCCCAGAGATCCCCCTGATCTTTATAAGAATTTGCTCCAAACAGCTGCTGATGTTTCTGGGAATATGTACAGTATTATGTATGCAATGCTGCTAAACGGTCAAAATCATACTCACTCCCAAAACTCAATGACTGGTGATGTGGAATATGGGTTGGTGAAGTTGGCAATGCTTTCATTGTTAAAATCCACACAGTTTTCTAGAAGGCAATTGTTAAAACAATTTTGTCAGTTCTTCATTCATGCATTACAATGTTTTACTTAATTCTTATAAATGCTTGCTTGTATCCTCAAATATACCAACCCGTGTTCCAGTAGTGACCACACGACGCCCAGGGCAGCTCTGATGTAAAGCAGTTAAACAGGTAGAAAATGGCCCAAGACAATATAACCACATAATAAACATTCAGGTGGGCTTCGATGACTTGGGTCGCATAACCAATGCCTATAAGAGGACATATAACCATTGCTTAAAGACAGGAAACCATGCAGTTGTACATCCTCTTTTGTATAATCCAGTGTTGATGTATGTTCAACCTAATAAGTAGGAATGTAATAATGAGACAAATGTGAACTAGACCTTACCTTCAAAGAGTGGGCAGACTTTTCTCCAACATGTGATGCCCCCTTCACTAGTGAACTGACCTAGTGCTGTTTCCAGGAAGAAGACTGGGATCCCACAGCAGACGAAGAAGATGACATAAGGCACAAAGAAAGCACCTAAAAAAGGACACATACAGTCACATTTCTCTAAAAATTATTTTGTACTGCTTTTTCACTGTTGGCTCAGCTTTATCAGCTATATGATTATTCTGACTTTAGTAGTAAATCACATGGCCACAATAGCTGTGTTATAGGCTATAGCTCCCCTTTTAGAGCACACTGTAACTAAATCCAAAAAGTACAATGGCATTACCATATAACCTATATTCTTTTCATGTTTACGTATAATTCATTCAACACCACATAAGTTAAACCAATGTGCTATCTAGCAAAACTTTAAAAGCATGGATGGAAATAAATATGAAATAGTTGTGGAAGGACTTTAAAAAGACCTTAGAGTTTTAAGGTTTACAAAAGGGAAAGAAGAAATATCTGTTGCATAAAGAAGTTGCATGTTCATATCTGCCATGAAGGGCAAAGTACAAGAAAAAAACTCCATCAGCCTTTGACAGGAGTTGGTGAAGTGTGTCACTGAATGAGAATGAATTAACAATCTCTTACCTCCGCCGTTCTTGTAACACAGATATGGGAACCTCCAAACGTTGCCAAGACCGATAATCTCTCCAGCCACTGACAGCACAAACTCAATCTTATTATTCCACTGTCCTCTCTCATTCACCACCTTCTTATCATTGCTGCGCACCGCGCTCGGGCTCGGCGCTTCGGGGTCCATCGTTTCATCTGCTTTTCCATTTATTATGGGGATCGTCTTTTCGGCTGTCATGACGTTCTCCAGCCTGAAACATATGGATTACACCTGAAGCTGTTTCAAACAAGTTGCCGAGCATTGACGCGTTAGGGCCCGTTCTTGCGTTCATATGGAACGGAAAACAAGGAACGCGTTTTTATATCAGCGATTATCAGGAAAAAGCCTGCGTAGTGCGTTGTAATCTCGTGTCAACACCACAGAAGTTAAACCAATGTGCTATCTATCTAATCTCGTGTCATCGTTAATGTTAGTCTTCAATTTTGTCTCGCCGTATCAAGTTTAAGAAGTTAAAGTTTAAACGCGCGTCTGGAGTCTAGCTGCGTTCTGTTCAATATCTATTCTAATGCACTGCATATCGTGTTGTTTATGAGAGCAACTTCGCGTTCTGCGTGAATAGGTCCTAAACTGATTCTAATTGACTCGTTAAATGTCACTGATATGTAATTGTAGAGCGTTCCGGGTTGTCGCGTCACGTCTTGATTAGTAATGCAAGCGTTCTAGTTTGACGCGTCGCTTCTTTGAGTGTAACGGGTGCGTTATGATCTGTGTTTTGGCTATTGTACACGGAAAGCTATACAGCACAGTCACCAAAAGTAATTTAGCGAATTTAGGTAAACAAAATGTAGTTTAATCTCAGAGCAAAGCAAACCCCACTCACTCCCATCACAGTGAACGAGCTAAAGCTCACTTACCGGTTTAGGTGGGACAGTGAGCCTCCTCAGATCACCCAAAAGCCACCCGCTTTGAGGGATGCTTCAGTCTGAACCCGTTTGAAGGAAAACAAAAAAAAGACAAAAAAGGATAAAAGTGAAATCCCTGATGGATGTCACAGTGTTGTGACTGTGGCAGTGAGCTGTGCACCACTGCTGTGATCCGAGCTCAGATGATCTGATCTCCACCGCCTCTCACTGGAAAAGAGCCAGTCTACAGTAGCTACAGATCACACCTCCTCAAAACACACTCACAGCCAAACTCCTTACCAAACTATTATAATATTCAGGGGTTAGTGTTTTTATAGTGTTGTCTGTTGTATTGTCTATGATATAGGCCTATGTATGAGAAACAGCCTGAACTTGTTCACTGAAATCTACTCTACCTACGGCTATAGAATAAAGGACCCTGAACCTGAACTGTGTGTTTGTCAACTATAGGCCTATATAGATTGTTCATCAGTTGGTTGTAATATGAGTATTTGTAATATTATATTCTGTCAATGTTCCATAAAATTACATTTTTGAACTCAAGATAATATTATTTATTGGTTGCGTATGAATTATTATTAATATTTTATTGTCTTTATTTTTGTCTCAGGATATAAATGAGTAGGATTTTGACATATTGTTCTCATTCTAACCCGCTTTTTAACATGACACGTAAATTAGGTTTAGTAGATTAACAGTTGGGTACAACGGCGCGCCGGGGTAAAAGGCGCATTTGACTTTATTCTCTTTTAAACCACTAGATGGCACAAAAATTCAGCTCAGCGCTTTTCTTAAAGTCCCACTGAAGTCAATCATTTTATCCCTTAAAGCTCATCTTTGACCACCAAAATGACACATTTAAAAGTTTCTTCCTTGAAAAAAAAAATCCTCACGCCTTAAAATATCTTGAATGTAACTTGACACCCTTGCCTCGTTTAGTATACACGGTTCTATGAATATGCAAACGAGCCCCGCCTCCACACATCCACTGGTTGACGATTACACATTGATCTGATTGGTTACAAGGTAGTTTGTGACGTCAGAAACACCAGCGATTTCAAACCGTGTTTTTGAGACTGTTTTTGGTTCACTGCAGTTTTAAGCAGTAAAATACTCAGCAATGCTGTCGACTTATGAATTTACACATGGCTTGTCTTAAAGCATATTAAAAACACCACATAGACACATAAACAACATTAAAAGCTGGATTTTCACCACAGTCGCTTTTCAAGACGCACGTGGAAATTTGGTTGATCCTTGACACGATCGTGAACAGCAACGCAAAGTTGATCCTGTGCTAATTACATTTTTATTCAAGGCAATTAAAGCAGTTTTTCAATATCGGAAGAATATGTAAACATATGGTATATTTGGGCTAAAAGGCGCCTTTGCTGTTGGAGCGAAAGACACGATAATTAACATGATAATAAACAGCTGGCTGACTTTTCCATTTGTTGACATGACATTAGATTCAGATGGTGAATATCGTATAGAAATTGGGTGTCACCATATTTATAATGAAACCATCACATTTAAAAATATGATATAAATCATATAATAAAATATATTTATTTGTCACTACTGTAAAGCTTTATTAAATACATTATGGGAGTATAGTGAAAAGAATTTTTTTTAGCCCGTTGTACTGATGTGATCACTTCTGGAGGAATCAGTTTGTTGCATCTTAGCTGGACCTCTGTCATTCTGAATATTATTAGCTCAGTGGGTTCATTTTCATTTATTATCCTAATATTGTGGCACTGGTGAGCTCAGAATTGCTTTGAAACACTGAAGTGAAATTGCTACATTGAAACGGTGTGTTCTGTGACAAGGCTTCTGTGTTTCTCGTTCACTATTACCGCCTTGACTTATTCTGGAGAAAAGCTACTTGCCTCGAGCGTCACCCGCTGAAGGCTTTCTCCTGCAGCTTAATGAGTCTCATGGATATCTGAGCTCGCTCTCTCAACAGGAAGAGCTGCGTTTATGGCAGGAGCTCTTAGTTCCCCTAGTGTTCAGAGCAGCATGGAAAAGACTGACCCGCTCACTGAACACCCCTCAATTAAGGGTCAGTTGTCATTTTAACTTGAATGAAGCAGGACGCTGCATAGAGAGAGGCCACCAAAGATGCTGGCAACCGCTCTCTTGAGCCCTATTAGCTGATATTTGCATTTTTGTAATAATTTTGTTTAGTCTTTTTTTGTCTCAGGAACATCTGGATTGATATTGTAGTTGTTATTATTAAATAACCATTACTGACTTAATCATCCAGTAGCTTTCCAAAAATCCATGTGTAAACGTGGCCCCTTGATTTTTCAAATTATAATTTATGTGCTCCTATATCTACGAACCAAGGCTGAAACTTCTTACTCAGACCAGTTCACAAATGCGTATATATGTAACATCAAAATTCGTGTATTGATTTATTTTCTTGTATCGTGTGCTGTAAGCACAGGATAACATAATGGACCACAAATGTGTAATATTCTGTCCAGTGGGTTAATGCAATCCTTATGAATGCTTCACATGTAAAAAGGGTCATGAAACGTGACATGCAGATCCTTCATCTAGAATTTCTAACATTTGTTCATAGTTGTCATACACACATTTTTATGAGCTCACAGTAAATGAGAGTCTTCATGGAATATTTGGACTTCATGTTTGGCGCATGACTTTTTAAGTGAACTGTAAAAAAAAAAAAAAAAAGAAGAAAAAAAAAGAGCCTCAAGTGATTAAAATGGTGTCATACTAAAAGTGACCAATGGTGGCATCTCAAATACACACATTAACAACCATAAATCTAGATTTTGAAGAAAAAGAAAAAAAAAAAAAGTTTTTTGTTATACCCAAGTGTAAACTGTAACGTCAGATAGTCATGCTCTCATTATTACATACATTAAAATATGGGCAATTAAATATGTATATATCCAATTGTAAGCAATTTTATTATCCAAGCACAAACTAGGTGAAAATGTCCCAGTTTACCAGAAACCAGCTGTAGAATGAAAATAGCTTCTTGTCTTTTTTTAATTTATAAAAAATCACACCCATATTCCTTCAAAACCCATAGTTGGAGATGCAAGAGACCTTGAAACATTAATAGGTAGAATACATTTATTTGTATTTAAAACACATTTGACAAAAAAGTGTCCCAATTTCACTGACTTCACCCCTATATCTGTATTGAAGTCATGGAATAAATGACCATTCAGATGAATCTCTATTACTGGGATTCTGTCATCAGTTATTACATTTTTCAACTTAATTGTCAAAACACAATTTTTAATAGAACGGTTGATTTAATATTTTATATTAATGATACTTAGTATAGTAATGATAACAAAAGTAATTTATACATCCATTAAAAATCTTCCCTAGTAAAAAAATATTTTTGTGCAATAAAAACTAAATAAGCAAGCGTTTTTATTCTGTAAACCTTAACACATTGGCTGATGTATTATTGTCTGGCACATGCTATACATATACAATATATTACAATTCAAAAGTAAATGCCCATTGTTCTTTCCCATCTAACAACTGGAAATTACTTTATATATAAACTATAATGTTTAATTTGTTTGCCTTCACTGTTTTAAAAAGCTGCTGAATTGAATGGGACATCTTGAGTTAATTACATGATTGAAATGAACAGTTTATTTACTAAAATGTGTGGTTTGTATTTTTACAGCAGAACCCAATTTATTCACATTCACAGTATAAAACATGTGGTGCTGCTATTATTCAGTTAGCTGATATATTATATATATTTTTTCACCCCCAGTAACATTAACATATTGTGTTCCTTCCCGCCGTTGCCCTTGAATCGCTAAATGATTCTGGAAGTAAACTCATTGTTACTGTAACATTTCCCTGTAAAGCTGCTCTGAAACATTGTGAATAGCACAAGACGGAATACAATCGAATTGACTTGCTTTCTTGTCTTATGTAGCTACAATAATGAATGCGCGTGGTGCAGTTATAACTCACAGATAAACATGTGGTAGAGAAATGCATTTAGATGGAGCGGTTAATAACTGCATTAGATAAAGCTCAGGGAAGTGTCATATCTCGTCCTCCTCCAGGAGGTGCTGTCTACATGTAGTGTCCATGATGATGCAAGAAAACCGTTTCCACATAGGAACTGCTCTTCCTCTCGGATGCAAGAGAGATGGAAAAAAAAAACTTATTGAAATATTCTGTTTGAAACTACACTATGAGGTGCAGGGAGTGACTTTTAGCCTTATTGCCTGTGGTTTTGGATAATTGAGGCCTTTGGAAAATGACAATCCAATTTTTTTAATTATTTTTTTAATCTTTATAGTCCACATAGCCTTTATGATCAGGCTCACGTGGATGCTTTGCACCAGGGGATAATCTGCGGAAACAATAAACATTGTAAAATGTGTTTCATGGATGTGAGCTGACATTAGCTGAAAGCAAAGTCAAATTAACCAACATACTGTAATAAACACACTGGGGCAGTGGATGTGTAGAGCTTTGTGAATCACAATCAATTGTGTGTAAATTCACAGAGCTTGATCATCTGGACACACAGCTCATTGTAGCTGTATCAGTACCTTTTTTTTTCTTTAATTGTACATACACACAACGACTAGCCTGTCGAGTCTGATACTGCTCCATAGGGTTTTGATTATGAGGCGTGTCTTAACCGAACCAGGAAAAAAAAAATCTGCACTCAATTGGATAGACCTACAACCAATCAGAACAACGCAGTAATTGTTTTTTTTTTTTTTTTATGAGCTACGCTTAGTTGTCAACAGAACTCAACTGCACGCACGCTGGAAGAAGTAGTAAAATAATGAGTGTTGCTTCTTTTACTTGGTCCTCCATGAGTTCCACCAAAGGAGAAACCACAACGACCACAGGGTTTTCATTGCGTCCCATCTTCTTAGCGACCATCGGAGCCAGCTGATAAAATAAACTTTTGCCGAATCCCGTAGGAAGGACGGCAAACACATCTTTCCGATCGACAAATGCCTTGATTGCAGTTCTCTGTTCGTCTTTTACAATTAATGCGCTGTCGATTTCTTTTACAACAGACGCGATAGCGGAATCTATACATCTCAGTTCTCCGGCTGCAGTCATCTTTGAGGGAAACCAGTTCAACCCAAGCGCTCTTTGATGACGTGATGATTACGTAACTGCAGATCATCTGTCCATCATCGAATAAAGCCCGCCCTGGCAATTTGATTGGCCCGACTAATTCTGAACCAATCATAATTACTCCTCAATGGATCGAGTCCAGACCGAACTTCCCGACCAAAAAATGTTGTGGGCGGGGTTCGGGCTGGCATCCAGGCTACACAACGACTATAATCAAGGGTTCATTTTGGTACTATAAAGCAGAAACCCAGATCGCATACATTTCCGGGCCTCATCTGGGCCAACTATGGCACATATGGCTCAGTTCTGGCATATGGGCCGTGGACCAGATACGGCCCATATGACTTTTGCCGATGCCAGAACTGAGCCATATGTGCCATTGCTGGCCCAGATGAGGCCCGGATATGTACCTGGGTTTCTGCTTTATAGTAGTTTTTAGTGTGAGTACAGGTTTTAGTGTGAGTTGTGGCTTGCTGTGAGTGGGCCAGATGTGGCCCATGTGCCATAACTGAGCCATATGTGCCATAGCTGGCCCAGATAAGGCCCAGATAGGCATGCTATTGACACCCACACTCAGGTTGAGTCATCACCGTCATTCCCTGTGGTATATTTGGGCCAGAAGAATGTGTGAGATGTGGGCCACAACTGGGCCAGATGTAATTTGCCATCTAAGAATCACGTGAAGCATGCCAGTTATAAAATCCCAGATCTGTACGACTGATCAATAGGCTTTTTCCTTTACGCAGGACTTGTACAGATGGTTAGGGTTATGTGACTTGGATAATAATTTGTGATCTTTTCTAAAAGTCCCCGGGCCCCTGCCTGTCCACTGAGAGAAATGAGAAAATCATCAGCCATAAAGTTCTGTCCCACAATCAGATGTAATTAGGGACAATTACAATTTGGACGTATCTTCCTTTCATTGTGTAACCGAGCCCATGAAAAGGATGGACGGGAAACACACATATATCACTGCGACGTGATGCACAAGAAGCGGCCCCTTGCTAGCCATTCAGAAGAGCCCCTTTGAAGGCTTTGCAAAGACACAAAGCTGAAAACAAGGTTGAGCAACACAAACAGTGCGAGTCTCTATGGCAATGTTGGTTCCAGGGAGGAGAACAACCAGCCCTTGTGTTCTCTCTTTCTCCCAGGCTGTTAACGGGTGGAGGAGTGAGCAGAAAAGGAAGTTAAACGTCAGGGAAATGTGTGTGTTCTCAGCGGAGAAAGCTTGAGATAATGATGTCTTCTGCAACAACTGGACCATAGAGCCTTTGTCAACAAAATGTACTTTAATTCTCATAAGGAACTGTCACTTTTATTCTGCCACACCAAAACTTCACTCTGATGTTGTATTGATTCTTCCATATCTTCCCAAACCCATGATGTTCACACCTGCCATTCATGCATGAGAACAATTGCAACACACAAAGTGTCAAACTTCATTTATGATAATGACAATGGAGAGGCATATTTACGAATAATGAGAGTGAATATTTATGAATAAATGTACATGTATTAAGCTATCTACTTTCTGAAAGATTAAAGACACACCGTGTAACTTTTGGCCAAAAGAGTTGACGCATATGAGTTATTTTAAATGATTCCTCAGGCCAATATACAGGGCTTGACACTATCAATGCTCCGAGCGGGGCTGCCCTCTTGAAATACCGCCTATGTAAGTTTGGAGAAGACGCACCGTCTTTGGCCAGGTCATGTGACCTGGAGAATGCCTGGAGAACGTATCGCTTTACGACCGTCACGTGATCACAGGCTCGGAAGAGACAAGGAAAAGAAAACGAGAAACTGACCGCGTGAGAAAACCGGACAAGAGTCTCACTCGGTCAGGCTTTCACTTAAAATAGGATAAGAATGAGCATCAAACAGAAATAACCGGCGCACGCAGCTCTTAAAGGGGCCACACCTTATTTCCACTCGTACAAGTACTCCACAGTGACTCTAGGGGTCGCTGTTTGACAAAAACAGAATTCCTACACAGTGTACCTTTAAGTTTGCATGTGTAATAGTCACTGCAAAAGATCAAATAAAAAAATAAACAATTAAAATGGAAAAACAAGATTATTTTTCTGACCACAAAGGCCAGTTTTTGTTTTTGTTTTTAGCACACTTAAAAGGTGTACTATGCAATTTGTTTTTGTTCAAAATTAACAAAATTGAAATAATGAGTCAATATACCATCAATCCTTGCTCTAAAACGTGTTTTTGTCTTACCCTCATTCACTAGGGTAAGGGTTTTGGCGGTAACGAGACAGAGCTCGTAATAAAACAAGAATCAACATCAGCTTTGATTCAGGAGAACTGAGGGATTACAAATGTGTGATGATGATGATGGTGTTTTATTACTCTACAGGATAAGAAGGTGTTTTATTGAACAGATAAACTCATATGCATCTCCCAAACAGAGTTCACTGTAAAGCATGATCTATTGTGAAGATCATTTCATTATGGTTGTTGTGCTGGAGTTTATTCTCGTGTCTATTAAACAGTAAAACTACAGTAACTCTTCAGCTTCAGCTTGAGATCTTTCATCTAAACTGGTTATATCTCTAGTAGTGAATGTTTAATGAACAGCAGGGGAATCATATTCATCCGCTCAGAGCCGAAGCACAACCACAATATTCATCCGCTCGGAGCCGAAGCACAACCACAACTATGTTCTTCTGCAAAAGACATGCAGTTTTGTTTTTTCACCGCTAGAGGGCCAAAAGTTACAAGTTTGATCTGATTTTCAGTAAACAAGACTTACCTGATATCTTATGCAATGCATCTTGTAAATTTAAATGTGTCTCGATTTAAGAATGTTTAGATATTTGGGTCAGTGGCGTCATGCCCATTCAAAGTGGGGCACGTGGGGCACGTGCCCCCTCAGATTTTTCCTCCCTGATAATTTTTTTGTCACAACTTTATTCCTATTATGCTCCATAATTACCAGAGCCTGTAACGACTCAAATGTATTCTTCTGGATTTGTAATAAATCGTTCAGCATCAGCCCGCCCCTTTTTCCTAATAGGTGTCTGTGTATATCAAATCTAGAGCGCTATGCGCTATTGCTGTGTATGTTCAAGCAACTCACTCGTCTCGCACGTTGAGCTGGCAATGTTTTACAGATGGTCTTGAAGTGGTAAGTGGGCAAAGCAACAAATCGGCATTGAATTATTTATCGGATGATATTAAAAGGTGGGGATTATTTGTGGTTGACCTGGAAATTTTAACTTGATCAAAAAGTTATGGATTTGATATTAGATGCGAATTCAGAGCATTAACTTAAGTTGTGTCAGTGTAATCGATAGCCTATAAAATGATTTTGTGGTGAAGTAAATACTACAGAAAAAAACAATGTAATTTACATGAAAAAAGTTCAGAAAGGCAAGAATGAAAAAAAAAGTAAATTCTATAGTAGTCCTCAATTCAATCGTGTAGAAATGAAAGCGTAAATATCAACATTATAAAATTAAGTAAAATTACTCAACTTTTCTGATACTGGTGTTCCCATCATGCACTGGGCCATGAATAATTAATGAGGTTTATTTTTCACTGTTTTCCATATGTATTTACACTATTTTATCATTGCTTTTGTTGTTAGGATTAGTAACTTGCCATTTTGTGACATTTGGAGTTCATTTTCTACTTAAAATGACACATTCAAACACAAAAACGATCCATCAAATGTTACCGTCATTGTGTATTGTCTACCAAGTATTGAGGTCTGCGTTCACACATTTAACGCAGGAAATGAGGATACGGTGACACACACTATGTATTGATTTCTTAAACATATCTGAGTAAATCATATACTTTAAAAGTGTGGTCTAATTCAATGTTATATTGTTTAAGTGACATGTTATACAAAGAAAATTTCAATTGAATAGATATTACTTAACCTTAAATTAGCTAAATAAAAATTACTTAATTTCTTAAATTACTTTCACTTAACTTAGTAAAGTATAGTTTACTTAATTCTATGTATGAAATTTACTAAAAAAAATCAGTACAAAAATTTCCCCTAAAAAAATTGAGTCGTAAACTAGTTGGCTAACGTTACTGACTGCCATACAAAGCCAATAAGCCATAGTAACGTTATCTGAATATAATATCTGAATATATTAAAATATAATAATGAGCAGTGTAACTACAGTTTTTCAATGATTTTACTAAAGTAAAGTTACATATTACATTTGATTTGATTACTTTTTTACATTTCTGTCAAATATTAACCATTTTCAAATAAACGGGTTATAGTGTTAACCTTATTCAGCACTGAAATCTGTCAAACTTCTTTCAAAGTCCTTCATCACATATTAATATTAAAATAACTTAATTTCAGAGTACCGCAAAGTCAGACCTCAGCACCTTTATGTACCTTTAATGTAAGATCGTTCTTAGGTCACATACCAATTTAAAATCATAACATAAAAACTGCGATGGTCCTGTTTTTAAAATCATGTGTAGTAGGCCTAAGTGTACAGTAAGTGTGTGTGTAAACATGCTTAAATGAAGTAGACTTCAAAAGCTTTTGAATTTGAGCTTACAGTTCTTTCATCAACCTGTCTTTTACATAAACTTACAAAATAGATACTTTAACTTAGTCCTCAGATAGAGGAGGGTTGCTGCTAGATCCGTTAAGGTATTAAAACTGCCAAACTGCATTGAAATGGTATGTTTAGCAGCCAGAATTTAAACATTTTCAGGGGGAGAAACCCCCTGACCCCTCCTAACATGATCCATATCACCCGTCAGAAAACAATTGCAACGTCTCAGATTTTGCCCCCCTAGAATTTTGGCTTGCATGACGCCCCTGATTTGGGTAACACTTTATAATAACTGTACACTATTAATCATTAGCTAAGCATTAGTAAACAGTTAATTCATCATTTATAAAGCATTAATAGACATTAAAAAGCAGTTTATGAATACAGCTATATGCTCTATTCTTAATTTATAAGCATATCTATAATGTGTTTAATAATTGTATTTTCATACTTTATTAATTATCAATGTATCATTTCTAAACGAAGTATTGCATTATTTACAAACCAGTTATTTGTCAGATGTCAGTGGTTCATAAGATCACTTAGAAAGTATAAGTAAATGATTAATAAACTATTTAAATACAGACATAGTAGTAGTTACTTAGTGTGTTAATAAATGCTTTATTAACATGTATTTTTACTGTAATTCATGATTAATGCAGGTAGTTATAAAGCATTTAGTAGTGGTCAGTTAACTATTTTTGTGAGCTCGTCTAAAGTGAGGACTATTTATACATCGTAAAGCATTTACAAAGGAGATTTAAAGAAGATTCATTTAGCTCCTAAACAGAAAAAGGAAACAAATACAACATAGTGAGACAAAACATAAATATTTAAGATTTATGAATGTACATTTAAATAGTTTATTTATAATAGTTAATTATGAATCATTTACTTATACTTTCTAAGTGATCTTATGAACCACTGACAACTAAATAACTGGTTTGTAAATAATGCAATAAATCGTTTAGAAATGACAAATTGATCATTAATAAAGTATGAAAATGCAATTATTAAACACATTATACATATGCTTATAAATAATAAACCATTTATAGCTGCATTCATAAACTGCTTATTAATGTCTATGAATGCTTTATAAATGATGAATTAACTGTTTTCTAATGCTTAACTAATGATTAATAGCGTTCAGTTATTATAAAGTGTTACCGATATTTGTACTGGAAAACAAGACAAAAAAACTGAGGAGGAAAATATTTTGTTTTCCAGTACACGTTGATTTCATATCAAGGCACACATAAGGTTTATTAGATGTGCCCAGAAATGTCCCTGTTTTATTTATTTATTTATTCATTTATTTCAACATGCCAAGTGAAATAATACATCATTCATTAATCTGAACAAATCCAATCTGTTTATATGTACTCTAAATATTAGTTAACAAGTGCATTGTTGTAAGATCAGTCACACTGTAGCACAAAATCAATCTTTTATGATTCCTAAAGTTTAGCAAAAAGGTACAATGTGCAACCGGTTTAAGCTAATGAATAAACAGTAAGGTGTTTTTTATTTTATTTTTTTATTTTATATATGAGCCATAGAATATGAACCCTCATGAGAAATGAGAGCTTATATGCATCACAACAAGTGTTTATAAAAGGCTATTTAAGAAACAGTGCGGATAAGAGAGTTATTTTTTTTTTTCTGAACAGCTATGAACATGTTTTTGGTGTTGCGCTCACTTCAGTGGGATTTCACTATTCCGATTCATTTGTTCTGTTTGAGGGGGTCCTTTTCCTTTAAATCCTTGCTTATCTGGCTTATGCTACTCCAAGCAATGTCTGAACTTTGTATTTTGCGCACTTCTTGCGTTGTTTTTGCCTCTTCACGATGACTCGCTTGGTTTAGTCCTCAGTTGTAAGTCGCTTTGGATAAAAGCGACTGCTAATTGTCTGACTAAATGTAAATGTAAATGTTCTGTAGGTTTAGTCCTTTTAGTTTGCAAACATGTAAAATTATAGTAGAAATTCCCATAGTAACCTCTTTATGAAAAGCTCCATCCATCCATCTGTGTATTTTGGGTCAGAATATTTGATGCTCTTTCGTCTTACGACTGAGGTCTGAATTGCAAGAAGGCAATTCTGTCAGTATCTGTGCTATTTAGAGAGCAGAGCACTTTTGATGATCATCAGTCAGGATTAGTTTCATAAGACTGTCATTAGATACTATTGTCCATCCTGTCTGTAGTAGTATAGTAGTAGTGGCAGCTTGAGTTCAGCAGGAGGTCTGGGCATCAGCTTCTCCTCCCTCGTGAGACGGACGTTCACCTGCAGATATTAGCACTTCATTACCCCTCCAGGGGCTTTATGGTGCGTTCACGTGCTATGGAAAATATGATATTTTCCACTTGTGAACTGGTATTTACCAGTGTGTTGCGTTCACGTGCTTTTGTTGTCGTAATGTGGTACAAAGATGGAGATCCAGACCTGTTATTTAGCTCAAACTATTTTACATTGCTTAAGTCATCTGCTACAACAAGAAAATGATTTATCAAAACTCAAACGGTAAATAATATGCTGCATATTTTCTAGATCATGAATAGTACATATTTTTACCATTCACGACTCTCGCGTTGGCTCTCCGCCATTTTGAAAAGGTCAAAGGTTATCTCATCTCGGCAACTCGTGCATCAAAATATTCTACGAGCTGCCCAGTGGAAAATACCACATGAGGGGGTGTTCATGTGCATTTTCCACGTCGGCTTTTGGTATTTACCATAATTACCATAGCACGTGAACGCACCGTCAGTACTGGTTCTGATGGCAGCAGAGGTACACTCAATACACACAGAATATATTTCGAAACAATTTCACTGTTACTTTTAAGGGTGTTTTCACCTCATTTGGTCCGGCCCAAGGGCGAAAAATGATACTTTGATACTTTGTACTACGGCAGCTGAGAAGGCCATTCTCTGTGTTCTTTTTGAAGAATATTCGGAGCCTGATGAAATCGGTATAAATACGTGTTTAATTCTGCAAAATATGGTTCAGTCACTGCCCTTGCCATCCTGAATAACAGAGGACATCCCAGTCGAGTGAAGGGATTTGTGGAAACTGTGCTTCCTAATTATTGTGATCCAACATTTGCCTCGCATTTCAGCATCAAAGACAAACATTTCAGATGAAGGATAATCCACTTCTGACCTCCGAGACTGTGTTATGATCTATATGACCTTATTATTTATATTGTGAGTATTAGGCTTATCATTATTGCTGATCACTGTTGATATGCTATATTTTTACTATAAACTCTTATGACAAACATGTCTTCTAATATCTTGCGTATACCGAGCTGCAGGACACATGTGTAAACGACGTATTTACTCGGACCCGTTGTGTGTCTCTTTAATACCGCGTGGTTTACATACATGTTGCTGCTGATTGGGCGGACATTGGCATACATGATTTTCTCCGTTTTTTTTTTTCTAAATATCTTTCAAGTGTTGATAAATAAGATATGCATAGCTACAATTTGTATTTATTCTTTAAGCGGCTCTGTTCTTTCTTTTGATATATTGCATGTTAAGATATTCATACAACAAAATATTCTGGGGGCCATGAAAATTTTGTGAAAATTATTTACAAAAAAATACATTTTTTAAAAAATAAATAAAACGCTAATGGGGAAAAAGTTAATGATATTATTAGATGACAAAACCATTTCAGATTTAGGTAAATCCTTTTGTAACCCTCAAGAACAGCCTTATGAACTAGCTTGTAAAAAAGTAGAACCTCTGTAAAATCAAATAATTTGCTAGAAAAAGCTAAACAAATTTTCTCATTATCGTCCTCTAGCGCACTAGTGTGCTACTGACTCTTTGGCTTGTAACTCTACAGCCACACAGAAAAGAGAGAAACTACAATGAAAACTGGATGCAAAATTGCAACAGGATTCTTGAAACTGTGGCTTTGTGTTTCACTCTCTCAGTTGTGGCTGGTGTAGGGTGTGATGGAGAGTAAGTGAGCGAGGGAGGGAGGGAGTTGTTGGGGCGTTCTCTTCTTTTCCCATGTCATTCCTACAAACGGGCTTCCCTAACAGGAACCATAGGTATGCTGATCTCATTAGAACAATCACTAAAGCCCTGCATTTTCCAGCCCAGCCTTTAAAGACCCCAGGGCAGTGTAATTTCAAAATCAATCCCTTCCAAAAAAGCACCAGTGTTGGCACTTTCTAAAGGACTGTCAATTACTTCTCCCTCCATTCTGCAAAAGGAAAGCAGCATGATTCAACCAGGCCCAGATAAAGGCCCATTCTTAGGGGAAATCAGCCTGCGCATGGACTTGAATTGATTCTGCATTAATCTGCGACCGCCTGTGGGAGCTCACTAGATATTCATCAGTAGTGCCAGGCACATCACTGCATGCAAATGAAGCGTTCCTGATGTGGAGATAGTTCAGTTTTCTCCCTCTTCCTAGAGTGTTCCATCTCTCTCTCTCTCTCTCTCTCTCTCTCTCTCTCTCTCTCTCTCTCTCTCTCTCTCTCTCTCTCTCTCTCTCGGTTGCACAAACTTTGTAAGTTTTTACTGCTTTGGCATTCTGAGAGTTTTACTATCACCACCTTCACTTATACAAAAACTAGATGCAGTTTGTGGGTCACCTCAAGATCCACAATAAAAGCTGTTTAACTAAGAGATCAGCAGCAAGGCATGATGGGAAAGCTAATAGTCTTCCGAGGCTAAACTTATGTAACGGTGGGCTTGTGTACTTTCATGCCTTTAACATTTTGCCAACCACATTGTCCTGATGGAGAGAATGATAGAAAGCTTGTGGAAGGATGTGAAGGGCTTGTGGAGACATTTCGTCTACATCCAACGCACATGGCACCCTTTAGCGTCAATATGAGACGCAGATAGATATGGGCCAGAAGGCGCCTCCTAGTGGTCTAACCCTAACCCTACCCCAGACCTAAACCTACCCATATCTACACTCACCTAAAGGATTATTAGGAACACCATACTTATACTGTGTTTGACCCCCTTTCGCCTTCAGAACTGCCTTAATTCTACGTGGCATTGATTCAACAAGGTGCTGAAAGCATTCTTTAGAAATGTTGCCCCATATTGATAGGATAGCATCTTGCAATTGATGGAGATTTGTGGGACGATATATATGATCTAGGGCACGAAGCTCCCGTTCCACCACATCCCAAAGATACTCTATTGGGTTGAGATCTGGTGACTGTGGGGGCCATTTTAGCCATTGTCGTGTTCAAGAAACCAATTTGAAATGATTTGAGCTTTGTTACATGGTGCATTATCCTGCTGGAAGTAGCCATCAGAGGATGGGCACATGGTGGCCATAAAGGGATGGACATGGTCAGAAACAATGCTCAGGTAGGCCGTGGCATTTAAACGATGCCCAATTGGCACTAAGGGGCCTAAAGTGTGCCAAGAAAACATCCCCCACACCATTACACCACCACCACCAGCCTGCACAGTGGTAACAAGGCATGATGGATCCATGTTCTCATTCTGTTTACGCCAAATTCTGACTCTACCATCTGAATGTCTCAACAGAAATCGAGACTCATCAGACCAGGCAACATTTTTTCAGTCTTCAACTGTCCAATTTTGGTGCTCTTGCAAATTGTAGCCTCTTTTTCCTATTTGTAGTGAAGATCAGAGGCGGACAGAGTACACAGCTTCATTACTTGAGTAAAAGTACAGATATCCCTTGCTAAATTTTACTCAAGTACAAGTAAAAGTACTACAGTCAGATGTCTACTTAAGTAAAAGTACTGAAGTACTTGTTTTTAAAAGTACTTGAGTATCAAGAGTACATTTTCTAAATATTGCATTACTACTGCCACAGTGCTTACATTTATGTACAGAAACGTCCTACATGGAGTTATGAAAAATGTTAATGTTAATACCTTGGAGAATGTAAAAGGAATCGAAAGTAAAATCAAGTCATTTTCATCTTTTTACCATGTTGCTTTATTTAACATTTAAGAAAATTTCAGAAATTTCAGAAAATTGAAATAGTCTGGCGAGATGGGGCCACGGGTTGGCACATTCACGGGACGGACCTTCATCCATTGTTTCGTCCATGGTTTCGTCTCTTATCTAAATCTGACCATGGAGTTGACTTTGGCGGAAAGCTGAAGGTGATTGCTGATAGGCTGTCCAAATCAGTGGCGCCTGCACAATCCAATCACGTTTGAGAAGGAAACAACAAATTGAGAGTTTCCGAGATGTTTCTTTTTTTTCTTTTTTTCTTTTTTTTTTAGAAGTAGTAACGGGTACTCGCGGTTATGGATAGAAATGTAGTGGAGTAAAGAGTACAATATTTGCCTCTCAAATGTACTTGAGTAAAGTCATGAGTACTCCCCAAAAATGATACTCGAGTAAAGTACAGAACCCTCAAAATTGTACTTAAGTACTGTACTCAAGTAAATGTACTCCGTTACTGTCCGGCTCTGGTGAAGATGAGTGGTACCCGGTGGGGTCTTCTGCTGTTGTAGCCCATCCGCCTCAAGGTTGTGCGTGTTGTGGCTTCACAAATGCTTTGCTGCATACCTCGGTTGTAACGAGTGGTTATTTCAGTCAAAGTTGCTCTTCTATCAGCTTGAATCAGTCGGCCCATTCTCCTCTGACCTCTAGCATCAACAAGGCATTTTCGCCCACAGGACTGCCGCATACTGGATGTTTTTCCCTTTTCACACCATTCTTTGTAAACCCTAGAAATGGTCGTGCGTGAAAATCCTAGTAACTGAGCAGATTGTGAAATACTCAGACCGGCCCGTCTAGCACCAACAACCATGCCACGCTCAAAATTGCTTAAATCACCTTTCTTTCCCATTCTGACATTCAGTTTGGAGTTCAGGAGATTGTCTTGACCAGGACCACACCCCTAAATGCATTGAAGCAACTGCCATGTGATTGGTTGATTAGATAATTGCATTAATGAGAAATTGAACAGGTGTTCCTACTAATCCTTTAGGTGAGTGTCTCTGCGTCTCATGTTGACGCTAAAGGGTGCCATATGCGTTGGATGTAGACGAAATGTCAAATTATGACGCCCTAGGATGAGAATGCGTTGATTTAAACCATGAAAACCCACCCAAACATACAAATAATACAGGTCTCCTGTAACATCTCCCCCACCCATCCAGTATATGCCACAAGCTCCATATATACTGTACATTACAGTGTGAAATTATTAAATAGTTTCCCCTTTTGTATAGATAAAATTAAATTGAAAGACTTACATGTGAATAGGCGTTCAGCTATCTAATTGCACAGATAGTATCTGATTTTTTAGCTCTACAAAATATTATAATATGCTATTAATGTAAAAATATAGTAAAGTGCTGTCTCATTCAGTTTTGTAGTATGTTTTTAATATTTTGAAAAGGATATGTAGCTTGTAGGTTCATGAGTTTTGCTGGTTTTTGTGTCATTTTGAAAGATCGTCATTGAATGCGTTTTGTGCTAAAGCGATGATAAATAATTGTCACGTGGCAGGTTGGAACATAGAGGGAAGCAGCATCCAAATGCAGCAGTAGTAGCTACTTTTATTAAATAAACTAAAGACTAGACCGACTCAAAACCTCAGACTTAGAGAACGACACAACCAACATCTAACAACATCATGAACCCACAAACACTGTAACAAGACGCAGGGTTTAAATACAGAGACTAACAAGCTAAACAAGATAACAGGAGGGCGTGGTTAATCAGAAACACCTGGGAATACTAATAAACTAGAAAAACTACAAAGGACTACAAAACATGACACAGAACAGGAAATAACTAAAGTTCACACAAGACAAGGGAAACACAGACAGGAATCATTACAATAATCCACAGTTTATCCTACATAGACTGATGTTGTGGTCACTGTGCACACGGCCGCATTAACAATAGGGCTAGGCGGGGCTAAAGCCCCGGGGCCCGAGCAAGGAGGGGGCCCGTGATTGGCTGTGGAGCACTGCTAGCCATCTGATTGCCAAAGCCTTACCACGCAACGCCCCCCCCACAAATTAGCCCTGTTATTTAGTGGCGCTTTGCCATATATTCCATGCATTATCATGGAATCATTTTCATTAATATTATAGAGACGTTCGCAAAGACCCGCCTTTTTTATTTACTGTATGACAAGCCAGGCGGCTCTCACGAGTCACGCACGTCATGTTCTCACTCACGCAGTGAAAAATACATCGCGGGGCAAAGACTAACATTACACCGAGTGACTACGAGAGAGAGTTCAGAGCAGCTTACTGTTGATATGAAACAAAGTCTCAACTTTCAAATACTGTCATTTAAGTAATTTAAACAATACCGTTTTCAAGTTCAAGTCCACCGACGTTAATCTACTGACAGCTTTGTTGTCGGACAAAATTGCGTATTCAGCGTTATGATTGGCCAGGCCGCCTGTCAATCAAACCCCCGTGGGCAGCAGGACATGGTGAATTAAAACGTCACGTTTTAATTTAATATAACAAATACATATATATATTTAACTTGTGAACGATCGACCTGCTGCTGCACGTTGGCCTATAGAAGGCTGCCTGCGCCTTATTAGAATATGCATCAACCAATAAATCGCCTCCACTCTTCACTTCATTCTAGTCTAGACTATTCTTAAAACACAGCGTCATGCTCGACCCCAGAAATTTTCGGTAAGTTTGAATATTAACTTGATGTATGTATGATATTGCTTTTTGTGTTTGATCTAACGCTATTCGCCTAAAGGGCTGGCGATAATATATATCCGGTAGAAATATGTCAATTTTGCTGCGCCATCATGATGTAAGTTTATTTAAACGCGTTTTTAAGCATTGTGGTTTGGACACAAATTATTTTAAACTGCTCATGTACAGTAAGCAGCGGGAGAGAATTCATTTAGTAAATGCTCGTTTTGAGACCATGGTAAACTTGAGACGGTTTTGCACAGCGGCAGCGCACTTGAGGTCCGACCCTGAGGTCTTAAAGTGACAGAATCTGCTAATAAAGCTGCTGTCGCCTTTTGTGTCAATAATGTTAATCAAACATCAGAAAGAAAGTAATTTACTGCCCTTGACTGAATCACTTTTGTAAAATTAATAAGAATAAATTGTTGAATTTATAGTGAAAACTATGTATTGTATATTTTGATTACTTTATACAATATAATATTATTCAGTGCTTTAAGTTTATCAAGTAGGTCGATTTCTTATGTGCCTTTGTTCTGTTATTTGTGACTCTTGTCATCAGTAAGCTTGAGATTCTTTTCTTAAGCTATATTATTTTTTGTGATATTGAAATTGGTCACAAGAATTATGAAATTTTAGTGGCATTACATTTTGATATGATAAAAAATCGTGTTAAAAGTAATATAACTTAACTGTGAAGAATATCATAGATGGATAAAATGACTCGTATAATGATATAACATTTAGCTCATGTAGTTGGTGGCCTAAAGTGGTGGGGGGGCCCTGCAGTAACTCATAGCCCCGGGGCCCAGTGAGCTCTTAATGCGGCCCTGTCTGTGCATTATTGGTTTAGACGGTTTAGAGAGATTCGAGTCTTTAGAAGAGATCTACTGTAATACTGAAGAGTTTTTGCTGTGGAAACCAACAACGCCTTTCCCACGAATCCAACATTACGAAAGATTTGCTGAACTTTAGGAAGTCCTTTTCAAAAAGATCAGATCAGCTCATTCCAGTGTTGTATTCTCCACTCACCATCAGCTGGTACTGGTTCTTCCACTGTGCTTGTCTGCCAGGTGTTTTTCACATTTGTGTTTATCCCTATATGTATTTTTTCCTTCCACCATAGTTTGCGCCAGTGGCGCTAAGGGAAACGGTATTGCGAGCTCACACTTGACAAACGCAGGGAAAAAGGACACTAGAGAGCAGATTATTTACTGTTAATTATATGTATATGTTTGTCATGAAGACAAGTGTTTATTAAAACTACCTAAGTGCAAATGAGTTGTATACATACATTTCAGTTTCAGTTATATCTGTCAATTGAACCTCTAATATTATAGTAATGTGCCAAATGAGAGGGTTTACATTAGTTGGGAGAAATTTTCTTTAAGAAAATATTGGTTGAATAATCAGCTATTGGTATCAACAGATAAATGTTGTATTGGTGCATCTCTATTTAGAAACGATATTGTGTTATGAAGGATGCTTATACATCCCAGCAAGGACATACAGACCATAAATATGACCTTTAAATGACCAAAAATGTATGACCATGTAATTCCTGAGCGTGAAAATGACACTATCAGATAATCAAGCAGCTAAAAAATCAAAAATATAGTTAAGAAAATGGACAAGCAAACGAATCTTTTAATTGCACCTTAAACTCCACATTGGGCTGGAGATTCATTCATGATGATGTAAATGTTTACAGTGCAGAGTATACACAGTTAAAAGCTACTACAATATAGTAAAGACTTACAACATATCACATAAATGAGGGAGGGAAAGTAATTCATTGATAAAAATTAATTCCCAGGCGATTGTTGGAATGTCTAGAATTTCTTTTAAAATCTACAAATGGGGAACAAATATCTTTCCAAGAACAGAAGAGGCAGTGGTTCCTGTGTCGGCCTGAGTCTAGTGATCAGAAAATCCTGTGGTTTCATTCATTTCAGAAAGAGTCAGGACATCATCTATTTCTTTATGCTAGCATCATGCATTTGACATTATCAGTTTATTTTCCTTTATTTTTCAGCCATCAGACTGTCTCAGTACCATTCCTGCATCTTAATCATATTTGCTGTGAAAAGTCCCTGTTAGTGTCATTGTTGTTTAATACTCAACACTGCTCTCTTGTGTTCTCTATGTGAATACCAACAGACATGGTCACATGATGTCAGTGAATTAAATATGTTAGTATAGAGAAAACGTGATTCACCCCTGTATCATGGGAACATGTCTTACTCTATAGCATTTAATAGTTTACTTTTCTAATAAGTTGAGTAATAATAACATTATTATTATTAAGATTACCTAGAGAGACAGGAATGGCAGCACGTAATGCTCTAAGACTTGAAAGTGCACACTGAGAAAAATGTCAGATTGGAAGAGATTCGTTTTGACGAATCGAGACAGACTGCAGAACATCGAACTGTACAATATACATCTAAGTTAAGACGGGTCATGATTGAAAGTGTATTTCTGGACAATCTGTGTCTGTGTATCCTAATTTACGCATGAAATATAACTGGAGGCACACACATCAAACAAGCATGAATGTATATTCATCATCTTGATATGCCACACCTGTGAGGTGGATGGATTATCTCGGCAAAGGAGAAGTGCTCACTAACACAGATTTAGACAGATTTGTGAACAATATTTGAGAGAAATAGGCCTTTTGTGTACATGGAAACATTTTTAGATCTTTGAGTTCAGCTCATGAAAAATGGGGGCAAAAAAAAAAGTGTTGCTTTTATAATTTTCTTCAGTGTGTGTGTGTATATATATATATATATATAAGTTAAGTAGTTATAATCCATTTATTTATTCATTCTTTATATTTCTACTTTATTTATTTATTCTCTTTTAGAGCATAGACCTGAAATTGAAATTTCCAACTTAAACTGTCATAAATATGAAATGCTTAAAAAGCACAGACTGCAGTTTGCTCTCTTTTGAAAGAAGACACTTGTTAGATTGAAGTGAAGAAAAGTGAACATTAAAAAATAAAGTCATAGAAGTGTGTTTATTGTTTTGAAAAAATGCACAGAAATACTATTTCATTTTTTTATATGAAATATATATTTCCCAAAGCGTTTTACTGTAAAACTGCAAGGTTTTACACTCATGGTTTCCCAATGATTGCTAAATGTAATTTTCATATTCATATGTTCAAACATAATTTCATTATATGTCTCATTGAGTAATTTGTTCTTTATGTTTTGAATTTATTGTTGTAAGTAGAAGTACCCAAAATACCTTAGCTCTGGTTCTCAAACTGACTAGAATTGCAATTGTTGCAACTCTAATCACAATTACTTGAGATATCAGCAATAATTGTGCAGTTTAAATTTCAGTCACATTTTGCCAAAGAATATATATATATATATTTTTTTGGTTAATGACCGCATTGGGCAACGAATAACCGTGATTAATCGCATCCAAAATACAAGTTTGTGTTTACATAATATATGTGCGTGTACTGTGTATAATTATTTTGTATATATAAATACACACACATTGTATACATTTAAGAAATATTTGCATTTATAGAGCTAATGTAAATTTATGTATATATAATTTATATGATATATAAATTTAAATATTTTATAAATAAATAACACATTTTTCTTAAATACATACATGTGTATTTATATATACAAAATAATTATACACAGTACACGCACATATATTATGTAAACACAAACTTTTTATTTTGGATTCGATTAATCGTGATAATTCGTTGCCAATGCACTTGTTATATTATTATTATTTTTTACAGCATTTGGGACAATTTTATTATAATGTTTGTTATAATATTATATGTATCCAAGTAAAAACACAACATATTAGACTCATGCTGGGTTCAAACTACACAATACTTTTGTCTTTTATAATAGTCATTGTCAGATTATGAGATTTTGACTCCTAAATTCTTGTGTCGTGGAGAAGAAACATGTCAGGCTACACGTTGCTTCCTGACCAATCATCACTCGGCATCATTAACGACATGCGTGATGTCATCGACAAGGCGGTTCTTCTAGCGACTGATATAAACAAACAATGGTAACGCTAGTTCCAGCACTCGATGAATCGCTGAAGCTCCTCTGCTATCGTTTGCCAGCATTTATCTTTGTTCACTCTATCGTGGTCGACCCTGAGGAAACTCTATACGAGATAAAGCGATCGATTCTCGCGTCCCGACGCCCATCGGTAGGGCTGCATGATTATGACAAAAAATCATAATTGTTGATTATTCCCTTGAAATTGTAATTGCGATTATCACAATTTACATTGAATGTTGCATGATGTTTTGAATAGCTTTAAACTCGTTTGGCCATGGGACCCACATTTCACCATATCACCAAACCGCTTTTTTAGGAATTACATAGGCCTATTATAATACATTTGTTTATTTGTTTATACACAAAGATTGACACACACTCACAGGTACTTTCCAGCTTTACTTAACATACACATAAATTGTAAGAATATGACTAATACTGATAAATAAACAGTAGGCCTATGAGGTTAAGCTATTAAATAGCAGTTTAGCCATTAGGCAACGTAGGCTCACTATTGGCCCGCATTACACACATGACCAGCGTCGGCCAATAGGGAGCCTACGTTCTGACGTACAACCCAGAAGCGCTGCGCTGTTACACTACGTGAACTCATTTGATGCCCACACAGAAGAACATGAATAGTTTAATAAAGTCGTTATTTTTTTTTTTTTTTGGCGCACAAAAAGTATTCTCGTCGCTTGATAAACGTAAGGTTGAGCCACTGTAGTCACTCGGACTATTTTGCCGGCAAGTTTCAATTACAATAGAAGCCTATGGAGGAGTGATCCAGCTCTCAGATTTAATCAAAAATATCTTAATTCGTGTTCCGAAGATGAACGAAAGTCTAACGGGGTTGGAACAACATGAGGGAGAGTAATTACTAACAGAGTTTTTATTTTTGGGTGAACTAAACCTTTAATACAATGTTGGCATGAGCCACCAGTCATTTAAAAATATACAAAATAACACAAAATGAAAGTTTAGAACACGATTAGAAATTCGATCAATTGTGCAGCCCTTCACATCGTCGTCTACAGATCAACACGTCTAAAGGATCACGCAAACCAGGCTGATATCGTGTAGTCTGAACCCAGCACTGTAAGTCATATGAACACAAATTTATTCAGTCAGTAGTCAGCACAAAATTCCTGATCGTGCCAGGCCTACATGTGGGGTTTGGAGACCACATGATATTATCAAGAATGAATTAAAGCAGACAGAAAGACTTAAGCACATCATGAAGCTTTAACCCAGCACATCTACTCGTGCCACAGATGAAACATCACACACACTGCGCACTGCTTTATTCATGCTCCTCTGGGAATTTATTAAGTGCTTGTTTTTTTTTGTTTTTTTTCATTTTTTCTTCCATTTCATTTGTATCACTTGCGCTCCCGTCTGGAATCGTGGTATGGACAGGGAAGCAACAAGAGTCAGTTCATGTTCTCAGGCTAGAAAATCATTTACATCACAATATTTTTTTGTTTGTTTTACTGACTTTGAGACCACAAACATTCCATCAACACACTCTAGGGTAGATGAGAAACAATCAGAAAGCTTGACTTTTTGCATAGTATTAAATGAACAAAGACATTGAGTTTTTTTATTTACAATTATTGTATAGATTATAAAATTCATAAAAACAAGATGGATGAACACTTTTCATTTACCCATAAATTGCTAGTGTGCCAAAAGTACCTGTGGCGTCATATGCTCTTTGTTCCACAAAACGCATGCTGCTAAGTACAGTACATAGAAGCTGATGTATTGCAAGAAATATTATTATTCGTGATTATTAGAATGCTCTCCTCCTTCCGATTTATTGGTTAAACATTTTAAACTGCATCCGTTATTTGGCCCGTCAACACAGGGCGCAGAACTAAACTGAACTGAATTGAACTGAAGTGGCCAGTCATACCGTGAAAGATCTCGTCTGGAGTCATTGCAGTCCACACACATTTCAGACAAACTTTCAACGCGTCAGAGGCGATTCTTTTGGTCAGTGTACAACAGTTGTGAGAATGGCTGTGAATGAGGCTTTGGTACACGTTAAAGGGATAGTTCACCCAAAAACAAACAGGTCATCTTTACTGATAGACTCGCATCAGTTTTCAGAACTGGATTGGCTTATCAATTGAAAAGATCGTATCACATGAACATGCCAAGGAGAGCAATGGAGGAAATGTGTGAGGATTTTGAGTAAATAATGACTTCATTTTAATCTTCAGTATGGTTTGACTTCAAAAGACTATAGTGCAGAAGTCGTGCAGATGAACCAAATGATGACAGAATTGTCATTTTTAGGTGAACTATCCCGTTAACATGATAAAGGGAAAAAGATTTCTGAAAAAAAGAAGATTTTTTTTGTATATTTCTCTCATTGAGTATGCCTGAGCTAACGGTTAAAGGTTGTGCACCTTATCTTGATGAGGAAAATTGTCCAAAAAAAAAACCAAGTCAAAATTTGGCGAAAAATGAGTTGCATATTACGTGTATGACATCATGCCTTTCCAATAATTGCAAAGAATATTAATGAATACATGGGTGACTTTATAAGTGTGCCTTCTGGTAGACCTTTAATGGTAGACCCTCCTTTAATTCTAGAGTACAATAAATAGTTAACGACTAGTGAATACTGTTGAGATGCTAGAGTATATTTACTGACTGCAGGAAGACAAGCTTGATTTGAACACAGAAGCACATCTAAATTTACACCACAGAAATTCATTCATATCCGGATAGTGCAGAAAAGGATCATAAATGTGTGTGTGTGTGTGTGTGTGTCTGTGTAATTTTTTTTGTTGCTGTTGTTGGTTTGGGTTTTTCTCTTTCTTTTAAGAAAAGAGTCGAAAGCAACATTCCTTATTGGTTTTGTTTCGTTACATTACATAATTCAGTTGTTCAAAGTGTCATCAGCTTAGGAACTGGGCTCATTTCCTTCAACCAAAAGAAATCTACAAATTAAATGTCAAAAAAGAAGAATCAACACAATAGATCACAATATTTGAACACAATTTTGATTTTCATACAGAGATGCCAAATATAACTTAGTTTACACGTTTCCAACATAAAACCCATCGCAGCTTTCGATGGTCACACGGAACTGAAACTATTTTTATGTTAAATAGTATATACTTCTAAAGAAGATATTTAAACCCAACCTGATATATACGTATATGCCCACGTTTGAGGCTGACCACAAGTTCATTGCAAGCGTTGACTTCGACGAAACCTTCAAATCCAGCAGAACCAATTGGATTTTCTCGGGGGCCGATCAGAGCCGTCGATCCCGACACTCGACTTTAATACTACGATGCCACATTAATGATATATCCCACTATATTTTGGTTTCTTTTGTTATCTTCTAAAAATATCTACATTATTTGACAAAATAGCAGGCAAGTCCAGCGCACAATTGGTAATAAAACACCTAGAGTACTGAACAATGTGAGCTGTCCCAACTACGTCTGCTGCGTGGTTTTGAACCCTACAAAGAAACCAGGACGTATCTACAAGTTTTGTAAACAAATTACATTCTCTTTAGGACATAAATAAGTTAAAGTAGTTATTGAAGCAGAACAAGGCAACATGCCAACAAATAAAGATAAACTCTGTAAATATATATTTATAATATGTCTATAAATATATATGTACGCTTAATAAATTCTAATTTCCATGGGTTTCTCTTTTCCGACAGGCGCAAATCTACTGTGCAAGTTGAGCCCTGCGACCTGGATACACCTTAATCAATAACCAAATAAATCTATACAATTAGATACATGCCACACACAATACTCACAGATCAGTGAATCAGATAAGCTGTCGTAAAATAGCAGTCCACCGCACGTCCCACCAAATCAAATCAAACCGTTTAAATAAAAATAAAGGTTTCCGAATAAAAACCTGGGTAATGTACATTCATGCAGGAGCAACGATAATAGCTGAATTTGATTTAAATTACTCGTAATAGTCTGTCGTTTCCTCAGGAAATGGGAGCGCTGTGTCTGCGCTCGTGGTTTCTTGTGTAGTTTCTCGAGTCACTCCGCGATCATCCGAGTCAGTCGAACGTTCAAAAAAAAAGAAAGTGGCGCGACCACGCCTTCAGTCAACAGTTCGCATGCACTCCGGAGTGCTTCTAAACGTAGAGTTTAAGATGATTATGGAGATCTCATGGCTAAAGCGATGTCTCCAGACTATGAAGCGGGCTCCCGGGACTGGAGGAAGCAGCAGATTTACTCGTGTCGGTTGTCAGGTTTATACCGCTATCGATGGCGTTGTTGTTCTTGTTGGGAGACGTGGGCTGGCTGGAGTTCTTCCTCGCCGCCTCGTCGTCAATGTCGATGTCGTCTATAAGAGGAATGTGAGGTGTGGAGTCCTCTATTCTAAACTCTGGATGAGTCATGAAATTGTGGATGGAGGTTCTCGAGTCGGGTTTTTCCAAGCCTTCGTAGAGCGAGCTACGAAATGCGTTCACAACACGTATCTGCGTGAGGAAAGAGATCAGTGTTAAAGGGTTGTAAAGTGAGTTGGAACACCCCCCGTCAGAAAGGAGGGACACCCGTGGAGAACATTTGGAAAACATTTGTAATTCACTTACTCTGCCGTGCACTGAGACGGTTTAAGGATTGCATTGAAAAGAACGCAACTCAAACTCACGATAAAGAAAACATAGGCAATGCTCTTATGTCCCGTTCAGTACACAGTACAGTATACAGTGTAAGGTCCCATGTGTTGTATACCTAGAGACAAGCATTGTTAATTCAACAAAAATAAAAAGTTAAAAACAAAGGAAAACCAAAACATCATGCAAGTTGAAAACATCTCGTGGAAAGTTGGTAAGAGGAATAGATTAGATAGATCCAGGATGAGTTTCAAGGTAAACACAAAGTCAAAGCCAAAGAAAATAAAAGAAAGAGTAGAAGTCTACAGAGACTCAATCGTGAATGACGGGGACAGGAGATCCTATGCTTCAAGAGCATAGAGTCACAACACGATGATGGAAGCAAACCAAAAGCTTGACAAGCCAACTCAACGACTACACACAACATGCAACTCGGGACAACACCATATGGAGATGAACACAGGCACACAGACTGTGGAATAAGAAAAGACGAGAACAAACAAAGGTCTGTTCTTTTAAAAACTCCATGCGTCTCTGTGTAAACACTCAAGTATAGGCCGAAAAGTTTTGTTGAGTTTCACAGAACTAAAAAAAAAGAGAATCCTTTAATAAGTTATTACTGTGGAATTAAAACTTTATAGAAGTACTTTAATAGTTGGGAGTAGCTAATATTCCACTTCAAAGGTTTACAATAACAAACAAACTTTCGGGAAAAAAAACAGTACAATAATCTAAACTAACTATGAAAACGGTCTATGGTCCTGTTCCACAACCTAGTGAGCAACCTATCTAAACAACAAGATATTCAAAGATAAATCGTTCTAGTCAAATTCTAAGGCAACACTGCACGTGTCCTTCACTGATAAAGCAACCCCAGAAAACAGTCTCAGTGGACTGGGTCAAGATTACATTTTTTTTGTCTGTTAGTCCATTCTGCAAAAAATAGATGAAAAGTTCAGTCTAATTAAAATAGACAAGATCTATCTGGACTACTTATTAGAGTATTAGCTTAGTAACATGCTAACTTCAGCCTAGCATTGTGATCTATTCTTCGATTCAAGTGAGGAATCAGCTGTAGAGTGTTTCATACCCATCACTTATGCAGTTTTATTTGGCTTAGGATTCTGCCTTAAGGCAGGGGTGTCCAATCCTGCTCCTGGATGGCCACTGACCCACAGAGTTTAGCCCTAACCCCAATTAAACACAGTTAATCAGGGTCTTCAGACGAATAAACTTCAAGGCAAGTTTTTTGGGACCAAGTTGGAGATTAACTTTCAGGGGCATTGGCCCTCCAAGAGCAGGACTGGACATCCCTGCCTTAAGGGATGTTCACAAGAGGGGCTTTCACACCGGAGAAACGTTTTCATAGTTCCTAAAGTCTCACGTAGCCAGACCATCAGACTGACGGCAGACTTCATAGCAGCTTTCATTGGCCAAGGACCATCCAGAGGCCGTCTCACTGACATGTAAAGCAACCAATCACAATTTGTTTTGTTCCGCATCATGTTTAGGGGCGGTAAACTGTAATGTCGATGACCCTACATCAACAGAACGGTGTGCAAGACTCTTGGAAGTATTTTAAAGAGTCTATGCCGCAAACTTTACATACTTTAAAAAAAAATCCAGCGTTGATCCGATAAGCGCTCATTGTCACAAAAACAACGGCTTGCTTCTTCCATAAGGGGGTTTGGCATCACAGCATCTTTGTTTCCAGTCGGACCGATTAAAAAACCCGATACACACGTTTCTCGAAAAAAATTCAACCAATTTGGATTACGACTTTGAAACTCCTGAAGTGTTTCCAATTATGTGTGCTATATGCATCAGATGGTCAGCCAGCGGTCCGTGGGTGTGACGTCTGAGGCTGAGACTATGGTTCCTATACTTATTGGGGGAAGTACTTGCTTTTTTGGTGTGTTCGCACCACAGGAACTGGAAACGATTTTAGTTATAGCTAGCCTTTTTTTTGGGGGGGGGGGGGGGGGCTAAATTAGCTCCTACTTCAGAATAGGGTCTAACCCAGGATATTGGGAACTACCAGCGTAAGTGTACGTTGATTGGAAAAACGCATCCGAAACACTGGCAGCCACCATTTTTAAAAAGCTGTGTAAACAAACAGTTTATAACCTATATATTTACGCCACAAACATGGAAAACAGCAAACGATGGGCCGACGCCGAAGTCCAGGCACTTTTAAACCTTTTACGCTAAGGAGGAAATCCAAAGTGACTTTAAAGGGAACAAGCAAAAAACGACTATGCTCTAGTCTTAGTGACGTTAGGCATCAACCACATGGCAAATGCTATAATACTTTGTTGTATACTGTTTACTTTGTTTGTTTAACAGTTATAATGATGTATTAGATAGGACTGTTAAACAGATCGTAAACTAATGAATACATAGAATGGGAGCGCTGTGTGCTCAGGCTGGCTTTCTCAGCGCCATCAAACTAAAAGTCCCATACAGGTTCCTACTGGCGGTGTGAATGAAACCAGGAAAATGGCCCTAAGGGAAAATATCTCGAGGGACCACCATGGTGGCTAGTTCCTATGGCCGAGTTCCTGTAATTACCTGGTGCGAAAGCCCCTAAGGACAGTAAAAAAAATGTAGGTCTCTAATTCTCTGTACTGTATTAGTACTAGACGTTCCTACTCAAATTATATCCCTGCATCAATGAACTGATAGCAGTTACTGTGCTCTTGATGCCTCTCATCACCTCCCAATTGAAAATTTTATTCACCGTCCATGTGAACCTCCCAATAGAAGGGAGCTGCCCAAGCAAACGAATTGAGAGGATTTCGCTAGGGTTTGGAATAGAGCCTCTATGATACCACCAACTACTGACATGCTAAGTATACCAGCCAGCATTTCATGGTGGGGCCAATG